>OZ007557.1:29633971-30833971 GCA_963931855.1 Philhelius festivus | reverse complement strand
CGATAGAGGACAGACACCTGACCTGACCTGTGTACGTCATGCACACCCCCTCTTTAAATGAATAAAATAACAATAAATTATTATTTTAATAAAACAAAGACAACAACTGTTAGAAGAATTATGAATAAAGAACAAAATGGCTGATATACAAACATAAACAATAAAATAATCGAAATTCAATGATAAAATACGGGGAAGCAACGACAGACAATGGCGAGGAGGGTTAGCTCAGCAATGTCAGTTTTGTTTTCATTTAATTTTCGCTGTCAATTTTGGCCTAAATCTAGCGTGGAGCTGATTCCTCTGAGCCCCGCACCCTGAGAGGAATAAAAATGATTAAAAAAAAACAAGAATAGCGGCCGCCGTTGTTCTCTTAATTTGATATTCACCCGAAAAATACAAATGCAAACAAAACATTCAACAAATTGCTTCAGCGAAGGATAAAAGTGAGCTGGAAGTCAGCACTCACTCCTTACAACAGTAAACACAAGAAAATAAGGTAGAGTGACGACAAAAATATATATTTGGGTCGTTTCCTTCTACTGTCGAGTCCGCTTAACTGAAATTAAATTTTCCGACAATTTGTTTTCCCTTAAGCAGTCTGAGGATAGTTGTGGAAAAGAATACTGAGCCAGAGTTTGGATCACTGAAAAATAACTTCACCTTTTCATTATTATGCAATCTATGCTACGTTCACACTGACAACCGTCATCTGTCGATATTGTTAGAATAGACAAAAATATGTATCAAATGTCTTAAAACCCTGTACACTTGCAATTTTCACTACTATTATCAGTGAAATTTAAGAAATGTCATAGTCAAGCCATCGTTGTCACAAACCGGCCATTTTACAAGCAAACTGTCAATTTAATATCTGATAATTGAACACACGTCGATTATGCCATCTGACAATTTTTTCATTGGTCAGAAGCGAAAATGAAGCTATGCTGCTATTCTTAAACTAATTTCGTATTTGTTAAGATGGAAAAGAAAACGAAAACGAATAAAAAATGAAAAAGTCAAAATAGTCTTAAACGTAATCTTAAAAATATGAAACTTCTCTACAATTAATACAGCAAAGTATTTTTAAAAGTTTTGACAAAACTAATCAACCAAATCTTCGTGAACAAACATCTGCTTACCGTGTGAACTTACAATTTGAATATTGACAGCAAATGATCGGAGAAAAAAACTGTCAACTCCCAACATCTGCAAATGGGTTTTTAAGGAGTGTACTGCATCTTGCGAGGAAGTGACAAATCCTCCAAGAGTATCTTTCGTCATGAAAATTGATTCTCATTTAAGCCGTTTAGAATCGGCAGTTAAGAGTTTTAAGTCATGTCATGTTTAAATATTCTTAGGCTTCTTACTTATTTATTAAATTATTTATTTTTATCAATTACGAAAAAAAAGTATAGCAGATTTGTTGAAAATTGCTACACGATGATATTTTTCAAATAGTTGGTTTTTTCAGTACACCGTGCTCCGATAAGTTGAATTGACTGTACATTCTTTGTCAGAGGCATTTAAGCAATAAAAAAAAAAACAAAGGTAACTCTATACTACGAAAATATAAAATAACGATGTGACGTAAATTGTCTGTTGGATTTATTTTACTGCGCAATCGAAAATTAATTAGTCAATTAATATATTGATTTTGAATCGCCTCTCAGACGAATTCGGAATGAAACAAGTGGTAATGGGAGAGTAAACTTGTATTTTTTTTAAAGAATAAGACGTCTAAATTTCTTAAATTAGAATTTCAAAAAATTGAAATATACCCAAGTGCATTTTGTATGTATGTACTGTACGTACTGTATAGATAAGATTTTAAGAAAATCGATTATTTTAAAGTTTGTAAAAGGGTTTTCAAGTAACTCTTACCATCTTTGCATCTCTCTGTGTATAAAATCTTCGTCCTTAACCTAAAAGGATTTTATTGAAATTCTGATATATTTATTTTTTTTTTAACTTGTAGTTTATTCAAAAAAAAACATTTTTATTTTAGCCCGGATAGAATTTCGTTTTTGAAAAATCTGTGGAAGAGTTTTTTTTTTTTTAAATATTTTATAAAATTTCGAAAAAAAATAGCTTAACGGGTAACCGTCATTTAAAAAAAAAACGTGGGGGAATTTGAAAATGCTATCTATACAAGGTTTAAGGAAAATCAGCGAGCCGTTTAGGCTGTAGTTGAACAGAAACACAGTAATGTCAAATCTGATCAAAATCTTGACTTCAATTTTTTTTACGAATGCATAACATGCTACAGTAACTTGCAAAGTAAAAAATAAGTAAGATAAGCATTCGTAAAATTTTGTCAAGTCTTCGAAGTTTTCCTAGGATTTATAACATTTATAAGTCTAAATTCTTCACAAAATTAGGCAAAATGGTAGAAAACTCATTGAAATGCGAAAGTACACAAATTTGCATTTAATTTCTGCAGGGAATGAATTTTACTTGGTAACTAGCCCCAAAATCAGCTTTGATATTATTTAATAGACTAAGAATTTAAAAACTAATTTTATAAGAGAAAACTGTTCATAAAATCCAATTTTGAAACTCTTCTTAAGCAAATATCAATTTATGCAAACCAAAGTTATTTTGGTAAGTCAAATTTTAGTTTTTATTACTGACCCGTTTTCGAAATGGTGCAGGGAAGGTCCCCAGGAACTAAGTCCACTGAGGGACTAAGTTCTCACTTGAGGTAGGAAATAAGTCCCCAGGAACTAAGTCCACTGAGGGGCTTAGTTCTCACTTAATGGGAACGAAATCCACTTTACTAAAGTGGTCTTTGTTCCCATGCAAGGTGGGAAATTCGTTACAAAAAACTGTGGGTTTTAGTTCCCTTTGAATGTGAAATAAATTCCCATGTTAAGCCATGGGAACGACACGTACAAACAGTGAGGTATGCAACCCCCCTGCTTGAGCACACTATAGGATTTGGGGTAAGTGCGAGGTTGGGTGTATACAAAGTTTCTGTAGCAGTTAAAGAATCTGGAAAATAACCAACATAAAATCAATAAGTTTTTGTTGTTGGAAATTCATTCCCACTTTATACTTTCGAGTGTGTACTAATTTCCCATAAGAAAGTGGACTTAGTTCTCACTTAATGGGAACAAAGACCACTTTAGTAAAGTGGATTTCGTTCCCATTAAGTGAGAACTGAGTCCATCAGTGGACTTAGTTCCCGTGGACTTATTTCCCACCTCAAGCGAGAACTTAGTCCCTCAGTGGACTTAGTTCCCGTGGACTTATTTCCCTGCACCTTTTGAAATACCTATCGTTCATATTTTCAAAATAATTTTTTTTTTTAATTCAAAAATATTTTTTTTAAGCTTTGAAATGCAATGTTTCTTTAAACTTTTAAGAAGCTTCTCTGTAAAAAATTTCATAAAAATTCGAAAAAATGAGTCTATGGTAGGTACAGTCAGTAATGGGTGATTCCGCTGTAGACGATTTTTGACACCAATTTTTGAATTACAATATTTTTTTCCTTTTTTGATAAATATTCAAAGTAGAAATACTATATTTAATAATAAAAACAAAAACTGAGACCTAACTTATAGAGAACATTTTTGTTTGCGCTTGGCAACATTATCATACGAAGAGTCGATACGAACTGCAATTATTAAAACTGGTAACATAAGCTCAAAATAGCTATTTCCGACAGTTTTAAGTTATGCTTTAGTCAATAGACGTATGAAGCAACATGCCAGTTTGCATAAAAACATGTACGAATTTGTTATTATATTTTTAGCATTATTGATTGCAAATATCCATTGTAAGTTTGTTGCACTTGCGACATAAAAGATATAAAAGCTTACTTTTTTGGCAGAAATAAAGTGCTAGCGTTTTGAAACTTTCAAAAAGTAAGAAAAAACAAAACAAAAATTAAATCAGTCGTTATTAGGAATATATTGTACGTTGAATGACAGAAAACGTTGATTTAAATTGGTTGCACCCGCGATCGCAATATTAAGATCGCGGGTGCAACTTATCGGCTACCAACATTATAACGTGATTTATTATATTTCATTAATAAAATATGCTTTGAATAATAATTTCTAGTGTTCAATTTATTTTTTTAATTAAATATGTAATATAATAAAATTTGTTCTTTTTTATATGTATAAAAATATATGGTTAAATGGAAATAAAACAAAGAAAAGAGACTGCTTTACAGAAAATTGACAAAAACTTAACAAAAACGCTGAGCTTCATGCAGAAAAAAGACTCTTGATTTAATGTGGAGAGATGTATTGAAAGAGAAAATTAAAGCAGATACAAATTTTAAAATTCTGACCAGAATCAGACAAAACGAAAAATGCAGGCAACAAAAAAAAAAGACAGGCACTCATTACATCAGTCCCTGTAGACTGAAAAAGTCGCGCAAGTGAAACGTAATCGCCCAAGGAGTCCCACTAACGTAGTTGAAGAGGTCAAAAATGTATCTAAAAAAAACTTATTCCACCAAAGCAATGCCTAAAAAACTGAAGGATGACAGGTGATTTCCATAAAAGGTATTGTTGTGAACAGAGCTTTATACTACTACAGCGCCATCTGTTGGAAAACTGCATATCTAATTTATGGAAGAAACAAAAAGCTCTTTTCCAATGTCAAATGTATTTCCCCTTATTCCAGACATCTAGAACATTCCAATACAAGAACTTTCGAGAACAACTAATTTGAGTATATAAGGGAGTGTTCACGGTGAGCGAGACAGTTGATTTTGGATTATGAAAGTGTGCAAAGGTATTGCTTATTGGATTGTGTTATTAAACAAGTGTGATTTAAATTTAAATAAAAGTGTTTGAGTTGTTTATAAATTGAGATTTACTGTTTTGAATTGGAAAGTGTGAATAAAGAAGAAATACTAAAAAGAGTAATAAGTTTTATTTAAAGAACCTAGGAAAAATATTACATTGGTGTCAGAAAAGTGGAATAAAACTTATTGTGCAGTGAAGTGTGCGAAAAAAAAAAAAAAAATAAAATAATAATAAAAATGAGCAAGTTACTAAAAGAGCTCAATTGTAATGAGCTGAAAAGTGAGTTAGGCAAGCGAGAACTTTCTAGAGCAGGATCGAAAAATGAGCTTGTTTTGCGTTTGGCCGAATATTTGAAACAACAAAATGAAGACCCGGACATTTTCGTCTTTGAAGCTGCCGCTGAGGAAGCAGACGTAAGTAAAAATGTAGATGTTTCAAATATGATTAGTCTTCTGCTTCAACGTTTCGAAGAGCAACGAAATGAGCAGAAAAACGAACAAAAGAATGTTCTCGAACGTCTCGAAGAGCAACGAAACGAGCAGAAAAACGAACAAAAGAATGTTCTCGAACGTCTCGAAGAGCAACGAAATGAGCAGAAAAACGAACAAAAGAATGTTCTCGAACGTCTCGAAGAGCAACGAAATGAGCAGAAAAACGAACAAAAGAATGTTCTCGAACGCCTGGAGAAACAAAAAGACCTTCTGGAAGAGCAGAGGAACATGCTAGAAGGCAAGCTTGTTAATATCGAGAATAATGTATCTGCACTTGGTGAACGTGTTTCATTGCTGGAGAATCAAGTCGACAACAAAATGGAGACGTTTTCAAAAGAGTTAGATGAACGTGTTTCATTGCTAGGGAATCAAGTCGAAAACAAAATGGAGACGTTTTCAAAAGTGTTAGATGAACGTGTTTCATTGCTAGTCGACAACAAAGTGGAGACGTTTTCAAAAGAGTTAGACCGTGTTCGAAACATAAAGATTCGGGAAAGTTCTGGGGAAACTTTGAGAAAAAAAGAGATGCAACCTCCAACCTTTGATGGACAAACTTCTTGGTCTATATACAAGAAGCAATTCGAGGCAGCTTCCACAACAAATGGCTGGGATGAGGCTGACAAGTATATAGCCTTAACTCTTGCTCTTAGAGGAGCAGCTGCTGAGTTGTTGCAAACCATACCAGCAGATAAGAGCGGCGACTTCAATTCCTTGGTTTTGGCTATAGACAAACGCTTTGGTAACAGCCACATGAAAGAAGTCTTCAAAGTGCAACTTAATTCCAGAGTTCAAAAGAGGGGCGAAACTCTACAACAACTGCAAGCGGACATTGAAAGGCTTGTTCATCTTGCATATCCAGATTTTGGAGAGGAAATTTGTAACCAGTTCGCAGTTGAGGCATTTGTTCGCGCCATTTCCGACATACATCTTCAAAGGGCCGTGCGAACTGCTGGAAAACGAACGCTTTCTGAAACATTAGCGTTTGCCTTGACAATGGAAGCAGCAGGGCAAGCTTCTCACGGAGTACATCGACTTAGAGAAGCCATCGTCGAAGAATGCTCATGCCAAAGAACTGATGTCCAAAGGAACCAACGAAACGGACTTGCAAAATGCTGGAATTGCAACAAGACCGGACATTTACAGCGTCAATGTCGATTACCACCAAGAAGAGCTTGTCAACATTGTGGACACGGAGTTTCAAACCCAGAACAAGGTAACAATAACACCAGTGTTACTTCCCGCACAGGGAAACGAGTAAGAACCAACTTCGAGGGGCAGAAGCTGGTTTCTGGTATCGATGGCCCCAGAAACACCATCCAGGTCTCTCAGACTAAGCGAGATAATAAAAGTCTGACTGTCGAGGCAACTTTAAATGGCAACAAACGTGTGGTCACAATCGACACCGGTGCCACAGCCTCCATTGTGCGTCAAGACCTAGTACACCTGAATTGGCTACATAACACTAATAGCTACCGTCTTAGAACTGCCACAGGAGAAGCAGCTAGGGTTTATGGTGAAGTCCGACTTGGAATTCGAATTGCAGGTCTAGAATTCTCACACAAATTTTTGGTAGCAGATATATGTGACGAATGCATCATCGGAATGGACTTCATGAAAGAACATCGTGTAGTTTTGGATATCGGCAACCAGGTACTCAAATACCAGAATACAGAGATTCCAATGATCTATGCGCACGAAGGAACAACAACTCTAAGGACTGTCATCAAGGAAGACGTGATTATTCCTACTTCTTCTGAGGTATTTGTTTGGACAAAATTAGAAGGTGAGTGTGAACGCCATCGATACCTAATGGTGGAACCAGACCCAGATTGTTCTTCCCAAAAGGTCATCATTGGGAAGACACTTGTGGCTCCTAAGAACAATATGGTCCCCGTACGGATACTCAACACCAAACCGTACGATGTTAAGTTGACGAAAGGAGAAGTTATCGGTAAGTGCGAATCTGTCGCAGCCATAACACAAATTGACGCTGAAACACCGAAAAAGACATTAGACCGTGAGGAGATCAATACCATCAAGGCAAAGATACTCAATTCATCTAACCTAGACCAACATCAGGTTAAAACGGCAGAAATCCTTCTGAATGAGTATGTCGACATTTTCGCTTCACCAAACGGGAAATATGGAAGGACACAAATGGTGCAACATCGAATAAATACAGGAGATGCAAGACCCATTCGTCAGCCCGCAAGACGTCTGCCACTGGCCAAACAAGGTGAAGCTGAGGAAATGATTATCACCATGAAGAAGGATGGTTTGATTGAGAACTCAAAGAGTCCTTGGGCGTCACCAGTGGTCCTAGTCAAAAAGAAGGACGGAAGTACACGGTTTTGTGTTGACTATCGAAGGTTGAATGATGTGACCAAGAAAGACAGCTATCCCCTGCCAAGAATCAGTGATACCTTAGATGCGATGGAAGGAGCACATTGGTTTTCAACACTGGACTTGAAAAGTGGATATTGGCAAGTTGAAATTCACCCTGAAGATCGAGAAAAGACAGCGTTCTCCACAGGTAATGGGCTCTGGCAGTTCAAGGTGATGCCATTTGGTCTTTGCAACGCTCCGGCAACATTTGAGCGTTTGATGGAGTGCGTCCTTCAAGGCCTGACGTGGAAAACTTGTCTTGTCTACTTGGATGATGTTATCGTTTATGGAAAAACATACGACCAACACTGCAAGAACTTAAGGGGTGTGTTCCAGAGACTTCGAGAGGCTAACCTTAAACTAAACCCAGAAAAATGTGCACTGTTCCAGACTGAAGTAAAGTATTTGGGACATATCATCTCGTCCCAAGGAGTCAAGACCGATCCTGAAAAAGTTGACACCGTCAAAAATTGGCCAACACCACAGGACAAACATCAACTACGAAGTTTTCTTGGTCTTGCTACTTATTACAGACGTTTTGTTAAGAACTTTGCCGGAATTGCGAAGAGTTTGCATCAGCTTACGGAAAAGAACAAGCAGTTTAGATGGTCAGGTGAGTGTGAAAAAGCCTTCCAAGAACTGAAATACCGTCTATGCAATGCTCCGGTGCTGATCTATCCGACTCCAGGCAAATCTTTTATCATCGATGCTGATGCAAGCAATGTGGGAGTCGGCGCTGTTCTGTCACAAGTTCACAATGGCGAGGAAAAGGTTGTCGCCTATTTCAGCAAAGTACTGTCGAAGACCGAAAGGAACTACTGTGTGACCAGAAGAGAACTATTGGCACTCATCTTGGCAACGAAACACTTCCACAAATACATCTATGGACAGAAGTTTCTTCTACGAACCGATCATGGTGCTCTTAACTGGTTGTTGAACTTCAAGAACCCAGAAGGACAAGTCGCAAGGTGGATAGAAAGACTGCAGACTTACGATTACGAAATTCAACACCGAAGGGGAAAGCTGCACTCAAATGCTGACGCACTATCCCGAAGACCTTGTAAAATAGATTGCAAGCATTGCAGGCGACAAGAAGAAAAGGAATCCATCAACATTCTGCGAATAAGGGCTGACCCCATTTGTGGATGGAGCAATGAAGAAATAAGATCTGCTCAACAAGAAGACCCCGACATTGAACCTCTTCTCGCATGGAAGGAACATGAAGAAAAACCCGCATGGAATGACATTTCCGATAGGAGTCCAGTTTTAAAGGCCTATTGGGCACAATGGGACTCACTTCATGTGCAAGAAGGTGTTCTTCGGCGAAAATGGGAGTCCGCTGATGGTAAATCCTATGTGATGCAGCTTGTGTTACCTCAATCGAAAATCAAAGAGGTTCTTCGAGAGATGCATGATGGACCTTCAGGAGGCCATTTGGGAGTCAATAAGACTTTAGAAAAGGTGAGGCAACGATTCTACTGGTTGCATGCAAGAGACGACGTTGAAAAGTGGTGCCGAAATTGTGACGCTTGTGCTGCAACCAAAGGACCTGGTAGAAAACTGCAAGGAAAAATGATGCAATATAATGTCGGCTCACCGTTTGAAAGGATTGCTGTTGATGTGGCTGGCCCATTTCCGGAAACGAATGCTGGAAACAAATACATTCTGGTGGTAATGGATTACTTCAGCAAATGGCCTGAGGCATACGCTATTCCGAACCAAGAAGCCAAGACCGTGGCCGACCAGATTGTGTCTAACTGGGTAAGCAGGTTTGGTGTGCCTATGGAACTTCATTCCGACCAAGGAAGGAACTTCGAGTCGAACATATTCCAAGAGGTCTGCGCGTTCCTTGGCATTAAGAAAACGAGAACCACACCACTTCACCCGCAATCTGATGGAATGGTCGAGAGATTCAACAGGACTTTAAAAGAACACCTCACTAAAGTCGTAGGCGACTACCAAAGAAACTGGGATAGGCACATACCACTATTTTTGATGGCCTACCGAAGTGCAATACATAGCTCAACAGGACAAACGCCATCTGAAATCCTGTTTGGAAGAAGCATACGGCTGCCTAGTGAGATAAGGTTTGGACATCCATCACAAGAGTCTAAAGAAACAAGGGATTACGTGAGTGACCTACAAGAGAGGCTAATCGACATCCACGAAAGGACCAGGACTAGAATGAGCGCTTACAGCGATCGAATGAAGACAAGGTACGACACAAGAGCAAACACGACAGGATTCCAAGTAGGAGATCGTGTATGGCTGTATAATCCACATCGTCAAAAGGGATTGTCTCCGAAGCTTCAACAAAACTGGGAAGGCCCTTATACTGTCGTCACGAAAATCAATGATGTCGTTTACCGAATTCAAAGAGGGTCAAGAGGAAAGTTAAAAGTTGTGCATAGCGATCGACTGCACCGATACAGTGGCGAATCTGGAGATGGAATTGTTCGGGACGAACAATCTTAAGAAGGGGGCAATGTTGTGAACAGAGCTTTATACTACTACAGCGCCATCTGTTGGAAAACTGCATATCTAATTTATGGAAGAAACAAAAAGCTCTTTTCCAATGTCAAATGTATTTCCCCTTATTCCAGACATCTAGAACATTCCAATACAAGAACTTTCGAGAACAACTAATTTGAGTATATAAGGGAGTGTTCACGGTGAGCGAGACAGTTGATTTTGGATTATGAAAGTGTGCAAAGGTATTGCTTATTGGATTGTGTTATTAAACAAGTGTGATTTAAATTTAAATAAAAGTGTTTGAGTTGTTTATAAATTGAGATTTACTGTTTTGAATTGGAAAGTGTGAATAAAGAAGAAATACTAAAAAGAGTAATAAGTTTTATTTAAAGAACCTAGGAAAAATATTACAGTATAATATTAGCAGACAAGTGCCGGGTATAAGAGATGTGAAATCGATTAAGTCGGAAGTTAAGAATCGAGAAGAGCACAATGACCCTGAGCATTCATGAAGTTAAGTTTTCGATGTTTTTATTGAGTCAGAAGACGAAGCATTAAATTTTAAATCTCCAACAGGGTCTTTTGAACCCCCTATAAACAAAAATATTTTGCGTCAACGGCCGTGGCTTTGATGAAAGCATCGCTTCCCATCGATCAGCGAAATCAAGCATCATTGCGCGCGGTTAGTACTTGGATGGGGGACCGTTCAAATACCAACCGTGTGCTGTTGACATGTGTTTCTTCTGTTGTTCTTTCTTTGTGTGTCTCTCTCTGTCGTATTGTCTAAAGCCGATGGCCTCAGTTGCCAGTGCTTGTCTGTGTCTCTACTCCGTAGATTTATCTACGGTGTAGTGTAAAATGTAATGTAATGTAATGTAAAATATTTTGCTTATATATTTTGTACATATAATAAGTACCTACTTCAAATGAGTATAAATGTTGCACCCGCTATAATGGAATCACCCTAATATCTTAATTTCAATTTTGTTTACTTTTTTATTGAATTATAGATCGTAAGAATTAGTTCAAGGAAAAAATATTTTATCAAAATTCTAGGAGCCGTTTTCGAGAAAAATACGATTTTTGAAAACCATTTTTAACATTTGTCCAGTGGGTACTGTTATTTTTAGATAAAATATAATTTTGTTTCTCACATTTTGTAGATTGTATTAAAAAACTTTTAACCGTCCAGTTTAAAGAAAATTGAGCATGGTGTTTTCGAAATATCAGTTTTCAGGGAGGCACCGTTATTTTTGATCTTAAAAAAAAAAGAAAAAAAACCTGTGAGGGAAAAAAATTAAAAATGCTATCTACCAAGTTTTTAGGCTGTAGTCAAACAGACAGGCAGAATTGCGAGACCCACTTTTTTCGTGTTCGCTTTTTTACGAATGCATAACTTATCTTATTGAACCTATAAGTCGCAAGTAAAAATGATATGTGAAGAAAATGTCAAAATGGACGAATATTCGTTCATTCGCCAGCCGTTGGTCGCACTGGTATGAATATAGTCCTCAAGAATCCAAGTTTGAGGAATATCAAATAACCATGCTTAATTTCAACTCAATTTAATGCTAAATTAAATCATCGAACATTCCCTTCAGAAGATTATATTTTGCTTACCTTCAAACTAAACATATGGCCATCATATGAGAATATACATTTTACTGATGCTCATGTGTGCGAAGTATTTTTGCACGACTTATGTACGAGTACATAATGTAGTTTGGGTTTAATTGAGTCTCATGATAATATGACAACCATTTAAATTTCAGATTTCCTTACGCACAGATTGATAACGCAATCAAACATAATTTATTTCGAAACAATTTAAATTTGGTTTGAAAAAATAAAAAAAAAAAAATTGGAATTAAAATGAATTTTTTTTAATATGATACTGTAATTCATTTTGTTTTGCAACGTGCTTACAAATTGGAGTTCTTTTACGTATCTTTTAATTTAATTCAAATATAATTGACATTTATTCTACGGATAAAAATAAAATGTGTGTAAATAAAAAGAGCAGTATTAATATCCAATATGTAATAAAATTTTCGCCGAAAGGACTTGCACATTTCAGGGTAGGTACTATGTATATACATATCTGAGAGGTGTAAAAAATACTTTTTCCATTAAAATTAGTGCCTGATCCAGACTACCCATTTATGGCATCCAACTCAATCAACACCTGCATACATATATTGAGTGTGAAATTTATGTATTGGGACAACATGCGTAATACAAAATATATCTGTGATTTCGTTTTTACTGACAAAAAAAATTCAATATATTTACATAAGCCATATGGGGCCAGACTTAATGCAATTAATGCCTTAATTAATTCCATTTCATTACTTGACGGTGTACCTGCCTACTCCTTTTTAAAGGGCAAACAGGATTTTGTTTCTGTTTTTCTGTTTGAAAACAAGATATTTTGGAATGCAGTATATGACAAACAAAGGAATATCATTTGACAGCGATAATGGGTATTATTGACGCAATACTATTTATAACACACGTGTGTTTGTGAGGTCGTTATTACTTGTACTTGCTCTGGTATAATGATGGTGACCATGCGTCTCTGGACAGTTTCGTATTTCAATTTTCTGTCACCGGTGCCTCACCAGCCAGTAAGGCGTTATTTTGACTAAACTCGCAAAATCAAAATGTTTTTCAAATTTTAAGGAAAAACACTTAAAACAGTTGAAGCAGTTTATATTTCGCCTTTGTCACTTAGTACCACTTCTGATTCATCACAATCTAAGTACAGATGACGATTTCAGTTGAATTCATTCAGTTTCCAAATCCATGAATATTTGTTATGCGACTTTGAAGTTTCAAACACATCTAGAAGAACTTTAAGTGAAGCAATCGTTGACAAGTAATAAAAACGACAAGTTCAAAACTGTACTGACGTTGATTGGATTATTAAAAAAAAAGTGTTATACAAAGCTGTATTGCTTAAGTGAACTTGAATTATTTCATTGAAATAAAATAATTAAATACAAAATTTGTGTGCGGTTTATGTTCACTCTTTCAATATAAAATCAAGTCTTTGATAAATACAATCCAAAAAATATTACAAAGTCTTTCTGTCTTTCTGCTGCAGTTTGGAACGAAAGCAGACTTTCCGATTGATTTAGAACAGGCTTGGGAGCAAGGCAATGATATCTTCTAAGCCCACTGTCATTCCCAATATTCTTGGACTATCTATTCTTGCTTAGATTTCTTCCTGGAGGAATCTATTTCAATTGAACCGATATTTAGCTACTTCTCTACGCCGACGACATTGTCTTATTCGTGCAACTCTTTCCATGATGCAAACGATGATAATCAAACTTTATCAATACAGTAAAACAAGTGCTTTGAAACTTAAGTTAAAACACCTTCAAATGAAATAAGCAAAAGAAATATTGCGATGAAGTGGTTCGAAGTGGTTGTTAAATCGATCATGTGTTATGCAGCACAGATATGGGGTATTTTGCAGTTCGAGAAAGTAGAAATCCTGTCGCGTTTTTTTATCATATTTTACATATTTGATTCAAACATAGTTCAATTAAAATAATCTTTTCACTGCTGGGCTTTTTATTGATCTAACTAAAGCATATTATGATTCAGTTGACCATAATATTCTTTTAGGTTAGCTTTAAAAAGCGGGAATGCGTAGCTTTCTTTATAATTGGTTGGCTTCTTACTTAACAAACCGAAAGCAAATGGTTAAAATAAATGCTTGTTATAGTAATCTCTGCAACTTAACTATTGGCGTCCCACAAGGTTCAGTCTTGGGCCCATTGCTTTTTCTCATTTATATAAACTCCATCTTTGGGCAAGAGTTTTTTGGAAAACCCATAGCATTTGCTGATGACATTGCCTTTTCCTATGGTTGTAAATCGCCCCTTGATCTTGTTGCTGACATCAACTCTGATCTCTAGTGCTCGGCTCATAAGATGGTTTTGAGTAGTAAGACAAAGGCAATGTACCTCAGGTTCCTCACCGGTGGATTGCGATATTATCTATCACTCTTCTGAGTGTGGTAAATTGTGTTTGAGAGTTAATACGTGTGTTTCCGGAAATAGTGATGCTTCATTTTTTCCAAATGTGCCCTGCTCAAAATTTTGTTTTCGAATTGATTTTGTCAATTCTTTTAAATACCTGGGAGTTATATTGGATAGCAAACTAAATCTGGCGGACCATACCGACTCATTGAAAAAGTATTTATTACATTATGTATATGTTGTTCTAGGCATTTTTATAACTTAAGCTCATACTGTTCTAAGCAAGTGTTGGTTATGGTTTATTATGGCATTGTTCCAAAATTCCAAAATTCAATATGGCTTAATGTGTTCGGGTAGTATATATTATAATAAAGTAAAGGCACTCGTAATTGTGCAAGAGAATATTGTGCGTATTATTTGTAATAAAAACCGTTTGCATGGTAGTCTTGTTCTGTTTCAGGGTCTCAAAATCCTTCCGTTAAGGCATCTCTACTACTATAAGGTTTTGAAAATATTTTTGATGCGAAGCGGACATCTTTCCATAAGAAGGAATGATTTGCATAATTTACGTATTAATTACAATAATTACGTCAACGTCCCTTCTTTACAGTAGTGGCTCCTATAATTTTTAACAAGTTATCTGATTCCATCCGACGTTTAAGAAAATTACAAGTCTTTCCCTTTAAAACAAAATCTTGGCTTTTTAATTTTAGCACCTCCTATCAAATAGAAAGTATATAAGTATACAATACATATATTTTGCATAAACCTCACACACACTAATAAATTAATAATTTTGTTCAGTTTAATTTTTGTTATCTGGTACATTCAATACTAGCGTCAGCTTTTTGCTTCGCTATAGAGTATCCATTTTATTCATTCTTACAGGTAGTATATTGTATAATATAATCTTGGTTTTGAAGAACATTTTATGAGGTCTATTACTTATAATTTTTAATTTGATTGTGTTAATTTGTTCTTTAAAATAATTATGAAAATGTACACATCTACCGCAAATCTATTGCTCTTAGGAATCTTAGTGTTTGGGGAAACTTCAGAGATAGTAGGGCGCTCTCTTCCACCTGGTTTTTCCCTTGGTGCATGAGAGGACAACATCTTCTTAATATGTGACCCGTTGTTTCCTAATGCATGTTGCAGAATCTATATGTGACACTGCTTAGCATACGAAGTTTTCGAAAGCCAGTTAGGATACCTGTTATTATGCTAAGCTTATTTCTACTTAAGTTAATGCAGCTTTCGAAACGTTCTGGATGTAATTGCCCAGTATCAATGTAGCTCTTTACTCTTTTATAGGCAACAGATAAAATTGATGAAGAATCTTAAATCAAACCACTAAGTTTTATAGTTAAGTTTTTTGCAAGCTAAAGGCCAAATTCAATTCTATTTTTGAGAAAATGTAACGTATATTATTCAATAAAATTACACACAATTTTTAAGAAAAAAATTGGAAACGGACTTTAATTTTCTTATTATTGTGCAATTAAAAATTGAATTTCAAAAAATAATTATTGACCTGTTTTCGAGATATCGAATTTCAAAAGAAAGTTTGATTGAAAACTATTTGTAGTTTTATATAACAAGTTGATGAAAATCCGCTTAACAGTTATTGAGACAATCGGAAAAAATGGTTCCATAAGAGGTGCCATTAATAAGTAATAACCATTTTTTGTAATTTCTTCTATCATTATCTCGCTCTTACTAAAGAAATGTGCGTAATTTTTTTCTCCTTAAAATTTTTGGCAGTTTTTTGAGTACAAAAAAAATATTTTCTAAAATGAAAAAAAAAAATGGGTATGGCAGGTACCATTTGTTTTTGGTCTTAAAAAAGAACGAAAACGAGTTTGGGAAAAAATTAAAATTGATATCTATTAACCTTAAAGAAAATTCGCCGAGCCAAGCAGGCAGAGAGAAATGCGAAACCTACTTATTCATTTTCCCATTATCAAGTATATGAAAATGTTTTCTCAGGGGTACTCCCTCTTTTCAAGGGTTTGCCATGAAAAATGATTCTTAACTAAACCATATGAATTCGGCAGAATATTATAGGTTCAGGTGCTCTTGTGTTTCTAATTTATGCCAGCGGATTTGTGAATATCAAGATTTTTTAGTACTCTAGCAACTACACAAGTGCGAAAGAAGATTCGTCCCATAAAATCGTTTACGCTCTCAAGTACAGGAGGAGTCGTGTCACTCTGGTAGCGTCGAATTAACAGCAAACTGCTGCAACCAAATTGTCTTTATCTATCGAGCTTACATCAGGAATGTCATTGAAGACCAGCGTTGGAACTGAGGATGTCTAATATAATCTAATAACAGTATTTTTTGCCGTAATTTTTTGTCATGTTAAATTTTAGTTCGTCGGATATGAATGTTACAGGTCTTTCTAGCTTGTTTGTACTTATTCCGGCTTTCCTCAGCCGAATTGGCTTTTAAACTACGGAAACTTACTTATTTAATCCTGATAGCTTCTTTACAGCTCGAATCAAAATTAAATTCAAATGGGATATATACAGGGGCGTATTTACCCTAGGGCTAAAAGGGCTACAGCCCAGGGCGGCAAGGCTACTAGGGGCGGCTTGCGCTTGGCCAATTTACAATATTTTTTTGAAGCGATTTAACTTTCAAAACGTACAAGCAAAAGGGCGCAAGCCGCCCCTAGCAATTGGCCAATTTATATTATTTTTTGAAGCCATTGAACTTTCAAAACATTCAAGCAGAAGGACGCAAGCCACCCCTAGCAATTGGCCAATTAATAAAAAGAGCGCATGCCGATCCTAACAATTTTCTAATTTACAATATTTTTGAAGGATAAACAAAAAATACAAAGAGTTTTTCAAGCATGACAATTTTTTCGGTGCCATGAGTGTCCGGCTGTGAGAGAGTTCACTGTAGCATGTCACTCACTTTTTTCACCATTTACTATTCTTATTTTTCATAAACGATTTTTTATAATGAAAATTCATAGTAAAAATATTTACAGACATGTACCTATTCTTTGGAACAAATTCCAATGAAACGAAAACATAATCTAAAAAAAAAACACTTGTGGCGCAAAATTTTAGTCAAATTAGTACGATGTTAAAACTATTTCAGTATAATACTAGGTTTAAAAGACGATTTTGCTAATTTTAATCAAATTTAGCATCATGCTATCTCACACATTTTACTAAAGTTAAAAGCGTTGAATACCTATTTTATCTTTTTAGTATCGTGCTCACTTATCCCAATTGAAGTCCCTTGAGACAGAAATAGTGTCTTAATTTTGGGGTTCTACATACATATATACTAAAGCAATTCAATATTATTCAATATAAAATTCAAGGTGTTTAATGTTGATATAGACGTTGAAACTGTGTCCAGGCACTACGAGGCACTCATATCGTTTGTGAGAGAAGAACGAGAGTGCTTTGATGTTTTCGAAGAGATGGGAAAAAGAAAAAACTCTGAAAATTACAAAATAGATCAAAAAAGAATCGTCAAGAGGAAAAAACGAGATGATGAGTGTAGCGAAGGGAGGTTCTTTTTTGTGGTCTTGAAAGTTTCAAAATAAATACTTTCATTCCTTTCATTCGAAAAAATGCAACCACTCTTCAGAAATCATACCCGGTTGATAAGGGGAAGATTTTCAAGAAGAGTGTTTCTTAGGCTAGGCGCGCACATTAAATTTTTAGTTTCGCAACTGTTTAGTTGCTAAAATGAAACATATGGGCTTCTATGGGACACCGCGCACTTAGAGCAACTCGATTCTCGAAACTAAAAAGTTTGTGTTTTGACACAAACTAAACGATTGCCTTCGCAATAGTTGAGCTGTTTTCTATAAGAGCAAGAGAGACAAGAGTGTGAGCGTGAGCGTGAGTAAAGAGTTGCCAGTGCCCGGTTCGCTTTCAACTGGTGATTAAACTATTTGAATTCGATCACAGTTGCCAGTGCGCGGCTAGCCTTACTTAAACATTTTCTGGAGCAAAACAACTCTGAAAATAAAGCAGATTAACCTTCATATAAGAGAAAAAGAACTGAAGGAAGCATTTTTATTTGCTAAGGTTGCTTTAAGAATAAACTTGTGCACTGCAGTGTAGAGCTGTGTAAATCATTCATTTCAAATGATCGAATCGTTCAACAATCGATAACGAAAATGATTCGATCATTTGAATCGATCGATCATTTTCATTTCACTCAAATGGTTTAATACTGTTCCGATTCGATTTTTATTTCGATTTCGATGATAAGATTGAGTTGAGTCTTTCACAAAACACTCTATATTGTAAGCCATAAATTGGCAAATGACATCGAATGATGGCTACTATGTCCATTGATTAAAAAGCGTCAAAAAAATTAAAAATAAAGAGATTTCATTTATTGCTCCTTAAAAGATCAATTTTAGGACTAATAGTTATGGAATGACTTGGTACTATCGAATAAATTAACTTTTAGATACTATCGCATATGTATGTCGAAAGTTTTTATTCGATAAGTCTCATTACTAGTTCAATTCTCACAGTAAACATACCAGATCCTGGGCCCGTGTCGCGTAAGAGTAAAATGATCACTAAATTAATTGATTGTTGTTTTGACATTCGCTCTCTCTATATTTCTTTATTGATATTCAAAATGACAATCAAAAAATTGACAATCAACTATCACCTTAGGCGATTCCATCCCTGATACCTCAAATAACACCAAATCGAATCGAATAAATCATATGGTTAATCGAGTTAACTTATATTAAAGTTCGAGACTCATTGAAATAGAAAATTGAGAAACGAGAATCATCTAAATGATTGGGAATGGGTATTGGGATCGATTAAAATGAAAATTTGTGATTTCGATCATCAATACTTTTCGATGATCGAATCGAAAAAATCGAATCGATCCTGATTGACACAGCTCTACTGGAGTGACGAATTGTAGTGCAGAAAGATCGTTTTCCGTATTGGAACGAATAAAAACCTATTTAAGGTCTCGCATTAGTGCCTTAATAGACTAGCTTTGTTAAATATAAAAGCTGAACTGACAAAAAATTTACATAACGAATCTATTGTCAATGAATTTTGTAATGAATATACTTACACACAAAAAAAATAAAAACATCAAATATTATGCATTTTGTGTTTTTTTATTATTATTTTTTACTACTTTATTTTCATAGTTCTAAAGGGCGGCAAAATTTATCAGCCCGGGGCGCCAAATCCTTAAATACGCCTCTGGATATATACTATACGTACATGAGTACCTTGCAAATATGTATAATAATACTAAGTTACGTATTCATAATATCGGAATACAGATTTTGATCAGATTAAACATTATAATGATAAAGAATGCGTAAAAAGTGGGTCTCGCAATTCTTTCTGTTCGGTTACAACTCAAATAAATGGATCGAATTTCTCTATCTACTTGGTACCCAACGCTTTTCAGCATTACCCCGACAAGTCTTTATGTACTTATTTTAATTTTATTAGGACTAAAAATAAGGGTTCATGCACTTGCCATACTTAAGCTGTTTAACAAAAACTTAAAAAAATATACCTAAAATACTACCCTCTGATTTTAAATGAAGTTTAATTTGTTTCCGTTAATTGATTATTATGGACACCTTTCATGGAACTAGAGGTTTCTTAGCACTTACTTGTTTTTTCACTGATCCTAAATTAATGGCTCCTTTATAAAATAAAATGCACGAGTGGGTCGCACGAACTGGCTCCTATGTAATAGTCTAAGAATTTCAAAAATGAATGTCATTAGAGAAAAACTGTTCATAAGCATAAAATTAATTTTTTAAATGACTAAAAGAACTTCTTTAGAAGTTGGAGCTAAATGTGATTCAAGCAAATATAGGCTTATGCAAGAACAAAAATTATAAGTCTTTATAGTGGTTTCTTAAAAAAATAAGCTTTTATATAAAATTTTTTTAAAACATTTTTAAGAAAAAAATTTAAATTTAAAATTTAAAATTTAAATTTAAATTTAAAATTTAAATTTAAAATTTAAAGTCTTTATTATTGTTCGATTAAAAATTAAATTACAAAAAAAAAAGTTTTCGAAAATTTGAATACGCAATAATATTGTAACTGTTGCGGAGCCTTAACATAACAAAAATGATCAAAATCGGTTGTACTGATTTTGAGAAAATCAAAAACAAAAAAAGTTTCCAAGGGGGATACCAAAAATAATAATTTTTTGGAATTTTGTTTTCAACAATTACCTAGATTCAACTAAATGAGATTTTATGAATTTTTTTTTTTAAATCTGTTGGACAGTTTTTGAAAAAAAAATATTTCTAAAATTTCGAAAAAAAAAAACGTATGGCAGGTACCGTTTTTTTTGGTCTTGAAAAAAAAAAAAAGAAAAAAACGTGTCGGGGGAAAAAAATTAAAACCCATATCTACCAAGTTTGAAGAAAATCGGCCGAGCCGTTTAGACTGTATAGTCGAACAGACAGACAGCCAGAATTGCGAGACCCACTTTTTGGATCTTCGCTATCATCGTAATGTCAACTTTGATCAAAACCTCGCGTTCGATTTTTTTTACGAATGCATAACTTGCCTTATATACGTAGTATCTATAAGACGCAAGCAAAAAACAATTAAGGAAAATCCTATTCTTCTTTAAAAAACGGCACCTACTTTTTGAATAAATGTGTATTTTAGTATAAGTGTTTTAGTATTAGTATTTTAGTATCAGTATTTTTTCCATAAAAATGTGTAAATATTAAAAACTAAAGTTCTAAATTTAATATATTTTTAGTTTCTAGAAAATCATTAAAACCAACACATTTGCACAACCTCGTCTAGTTTTTGCACAGCTTTTTCCAAAAACGAAGTTTTCAATTGCATTTAACTCAAAACAACAAATTTTGAGTTATGACCGTCTTCTTGACGGTGGAATTCATCGATATAAGAGCATCCAATCGAAGTTGATGAATTATGACACCTGCTTTTCTAATAGCCTGACATGATTGATTGTGATTGTTCAACCAATTACTAAAAGTATCCTTGAGAAGCTTTACTTTTGCTTTTGGAATTATTATCGATTTCGGAGAGCAGAGTTGACACAAAAAGTAAAGCCATCTGTTCGTCCAAGAGAATAATGTAAATCTTCTATGTATACATCTATTCGTATGTTTAGATTATACGAAAAGATATGATCCCTTTCGAATAAATCTCATCTCATGCATCTGCTGTATGGCAGACACTACCTATGAATAAATTTGAATGGATATTCCTTGTAACAGACCAGAATAGGATGATGCCTTGGATTATATATAGGTTGAGCATAGATATTTGAGGGAATAAGCAATATTACAATTTCATTCAGACACACATCGCATGTGTGTGAGTACTTCAAATCCAAATGTACACACATTCTATGCAAATTTATGTTGGAGATGCTTTTCATAATTTTCCATAAGGCAATTATTTTTGGTTACTTTTTTTCATTTTTACGGTATTTTAAGTTCTCGGAATGGAATCGGCTATTTTTGATATTTTGTTTAGTTTTTGGAAGGAACTTATACTATATTCATGTATCAAATATGTACTTATTATGTTAACTATGTTTTGGTATATGTTAATTTGGAAAAACACAGAAATCATCTGACTTTATGTATATGGGTGTTTTAGTCTTAGATAGGTATATTTCGAACAATCAACGTAAAGGAATTTTGGACAGGAAACGAATTTAGGATTATAGAACAAGGATGCCAACGGATGAGACCTTCAGAAAATCAGTGGAATACGTCTATTTTTGCTTAATTTGGATATAGAACAACACGGATATAGAAAACTCTAAGAATCCAAGAAATTTTTTTTGTAATAAATAATTTTTTCTTGTATTCAAAAATAAATACAAAAATTAAATAGTTCCTTCAAGGACATGGATATAGAACAGCAAAACCCAAGTTCATAACACTTCAAATGCAAATGTCACGAAATTCACAGAGTATTCGTATGGCTTCTAAAGTAATATTTCTATTGGAACGCTGGAAGCTGCTACTAAAAATAAAACATATAAATACCAATTACTAAAGTCTGACTGAAGTACAGTGCTTTTATGCGTGCCTACTTGTTTTATTTTTGAAACTAAAATCCCGCCAAAAAGACTTTTTCTTTTAACCAAGTTCATGGTTTCATTCTAATAACAAACATAAAGTGTTTTTGATTGATTTTCTTATGTCCTTACCTTATACCTACTCCTTATTTAAAGCTCTCTCAGCATTGACAAAAAATTAATTTTTAAAAACTTTGGCCTTGTGTTTGCAGAATGTGCTAGTTTTAAAGATTACTAACTTTTTCTTAATTTCGCTCGCGCAAAATGTTCATTGTGGCACGGACTTTGAGACTAATAGCACCAACGTCCTGTTAAACCCACTTACCGTCGGTGTACATATCATCTAATTGGTGTCAAAAGGAATTTGTTATCATCGACCAATAGCGCTCGCCGTTGACAGTGATGGCCTGGTCAACTCCAAGATCCACATCAAACAATGAATTTCTCTGTTGTCATCGTCCAAATTCGACAATTTTGCTCGTTGACAAATCTTTTCAACCCGAAATGCCCGTCATCTCTGAATATAGTTTTATTGACCGAAATTGGGAAAAACTTCAGTCCAGTTGGCGAACACGCGTCATGGTCTGTGGTCGCAAAAACTCTAAGCTCCTAGGTCAGTTGAAGTTTTGTACGTGTGTAGCCCCACTTCATGAAATAAAACCCTCCAAGTTATGGTCTGCGAAAACCGAGTTGCTTCAGATTCTCCTGCATACTCTCATGGATAGTGGTGATATTTTCGGCAGAACTTGCGTTTCATTGACCTTCAGAAAGCTATTGTAATTCGCGGAAGCAAAAATTAATTTTTTATAAATATAGGCCTCTTTAAACAAAACTTCAATGGCAAAGGCAAGGTTTTCACTGGTCTTAACGATTATAGCGACTGACATGGATGGAAACAAACAAACCAAATTACTTCCCATGCAAAACCGAACTGATGTTGTCACACCCTTTACAAACCATAAAACGTGTGTTTACTTCTCGAAAAAATATCTTAATATTTATTTTGATTTTTTAATATATTTTTAAAACTTAATTAAAAGTTATTTAAAAAAAAACGTTAGATATTTTTTCCTAAAAATCCATATTTATTATATTTATTGAAATAAAATTGATTAATAATTAAATAAATTTAAATTAAATGGTTTTTCATAAATGCTCTTATGATATAGAGTCGATAATTTGGATTATCGATTAAATTTTGTAATTTTATATTTATGTTCAAAAGTATTAAATTCATTATCCAAACAAAATTAGTAAAGTTGATAGTCAAACTTTCATACACCTAAGAATATGGTATTTCAAAAAAATTGTTTTAACTTTTTATATAAAAGTTTTTTTTTCAATTTTGAAGGTTCTGTTATATTCACATTTTTATCGAAATTGATACCAGCCTTATTCTATCGACTGGACAGTCGCAAATCCAAAAAACTGTTTTGTGGAAACTATTTAATTAGAAATGTGCTTCCCAAATTATTTTTTGTATTAGAGACAATTTCAATTTGAATAAAATTTATCTTAAAGCTTCAATGGCAGGTATAAAGGTACTTTAGAGCAAGACAGAAATTTAATTTCCATCTTAGGTCAAAGCTGAAGAGCGAGGTACAAATAATCGTACATAATGAATTTCAATATTCACTTTTTGAAGATAAAGCAGTAATGTTAATTATGCTCAAAATATCGAGTTTGAATTTTGCGCATCGAAAATTTCATACCACCTTCTACAGAAATAAATTAAAAACAGTTTCTTGGATCTCTCTTTCATACTTCAACAGATTCAAATAACGTTCTTTTGAGCTCTATCTATGCATACATTTTCTTTTGATCCAAAATGAATTTAAATCAAAAATATCCTCAATTGCATTGCAAGGAATTTCTCTCCTGATTCGACCAAGTTTTGAAGTCATAAGGTAGAAAAGTATATAGGAAATTCCATTGTTTAGGAAAATTGTGAAAACAAATCTAAAGTTCTAAAGTAGGTTTTTTGTATACGAATCCAATATTATTTGTGAAATAATCTATCAAATCAAAAACTGAAAGCAGGTTTTAAGAACCACCTAGGACATCACAAATACTAAAAAACAATGTTGTCGAATTTGGATGCTCAAATTTTATGGAATTCGGTTCATCTATTCAAGCTCACTCTAGAACACAGACACACAGATGTAGAGACAGACTGACGTTATTACGGAACCCATTGGACTTCTCAGCCATTGTTATGTTTTATGTTTTTTACACAAAAACAATTCTCGTGCCAATTTTTTAAAAGAAAATGCAACCTTTTGTGAATGTAATGTTTAATGACTTCAATAAAATTAATATAATATTCATTGGCTTCACTTTAAGACTGCGATTTCGAATTCTTCAATCACCAATTATTTGAAAAGGTCGCAATTATTTTTCCCAATTAATTTGGCAGCGATTAATTGACTGCAATCTCTTGTGAATTCATGCATTCTTTTGTAGTCGAAGTTGGACCTGTGCAAAGAATGCAAATAAATCAAATAAATGCAATAACTATGAATGATTTTCAAAGATTGCATTCACGAAAGATTTTATTCTTTTAAAGTAAGTGTTTTCTGTGCTCGTCATTTATCACTCGTTATAAAACATATTTTTAGCATTTTAAGAAACTTAAGTAGACAATTTGAAGATACAGTATTTGGATTTATAGAGTTTTGAATTCCAAAAATTTGTATTACAGAATTTTTAGGAACCGAATTTTGGCACATTAAGAACTAAGCTCCCAAATCATTTCCTTCAAACATTTAAAAGAAAAAACTCTTATAATTGACTGTTTATTAGAAAAAGTTGAAATGCAAGATATACTAACCCTTACTATTATCATAATCTTAAGAGCCGTTTTAGAGTAAAATACTACCATTATATACTACCAAAGTTAAAAATATCTCAATTATATTATGAAAACAAATTAATTCTCCAAAGACTTCACTTGGTCGTACAAACCGATATGTGAAAATTCACATATGTAAGTATTTTGAATTTTTCAAATTAGACTATGTATATATGTACGTAAGTAATTTTAAATTAATTTTTCTTAAAGTAACTCAATTCCAAAACTTTAGTGCAATAAATCTGCTGTCTCTCAGAAGAACGATTTAAGAAAGAAGTAAGAGGACCTTCATTGAACTGTGTCCAGAGGGAAATTTGTTTCCCAGAAAATCTTGAAACTCCTTTCCAAATAGGTATATCAACATAGGTAAGGTATATACCTATTTTCTAGACTACGTGACGACAAAAAACCCATCTATTACCAAAAACCACTAGCCTATTATATAATGTACACATACTTCAAAATACAAATTCCCTCATCATCATAACCTTAATTAATCATCACCATCAACTTATCATAAAGGAACACCCGAGAGCTCCGAAAATAGAATTCCTTCCTACTCTATTCCCACTGTATTATAGGGGTCTTTTGTCTTTTTCACAGGATCTAATGGAATTCCACAGAAAAAACAATCTTATGTGTTGCGTGACAGAGCGATTCTTTCAAGGAATAAAACAATACAACAAAACCTTCCTCACTTTCATTCTAATTAGGTCAAGAGTGTCCTTTCTCTTCATATCCTTTCGTACTCGTATATACAAAAAAAAAAAAAAATAACTGAAACAAATGACATCTCATTCATATGTGTTGTCACATAAATACGTATGTCTCTACGTCCGTGTGCTCGTAAATAAATTTTATGCATCGCATCCTTTGAAGTGTAGTTTATCTTCCCTCTTCCCAAAGATATACAAGAAAACACATGTTATAATATACCACCGTCCAACAGACCAAATAAAAAATAGACCAACCACACACATGTTGCGTGTACAATCCGAAAAAAGGAGCTTCTCTGGAAGAAAGGACACGACAAAATTCAAACCCCGCACAACGTCGACACTCTGTCTGTGTGAATTATTTGCTGCCGAAGTAGAAACTACTGGACGAGGACACAAAAAAAAATCCAAAACGTGTCCACTTCTAGGCAAATTATAGTAATTCCGAAAAATCGCGTGGATAATTCGTCCTGAACTCACATTGAATGGATCTGAAAAGTGAGAGAAGAACGAGCATCCCAAAATAACCTCAAACGATAGCCATGGTTCTGCATTTGCAATCTCCAGCGATAACTGCTGTTTCAATTTCGCAAAAGGATGCTCACGGAATAATCATTGCCCGCTCGATAAGCTAGCAGAACAGTCATTCCGAAGGCGGGAGTATGTAGGCAATTTCCATAGAATGATAGCGCATTTTATTCATTGCATGGATGAATGGGAACGGGCTACGGGCAATGCTCTGATAGGCATGTTGACTCTCAAAATCGATGCCTAAGGCAATTTATGTAGTTGAAAAGAGCAGAGGGGCCGATTCCATTCCCGATGCCGGATATTCAGACAGGATATTCGTTTTCATTTATCAGTGGTTAGTTAAAATTATAGCCGAGGTCGAGAGACAAAGGTTGCTTAAGTGAATAATTTTAATGATGATGAAAGTTGATTCAAAAATACCATTCATTATCTATTTTGTATAGTTTATAACAAATGGCTCCACACTAGATGTTCCGGTTGAATAAAAACTTGCAAGTCTCTCTGATAGTTAAAGTGTATAAAATTTCCCTACCTTATAGGGTAAGCCAACCAATAATTGGCACCTTAAGGTTACTCAACACTTATTCGGCTTATATATAACTTATGGAAATTAAGTAAAGCAATGTCTTTTTACCAATGATTGGCACCATTTTCCAATCATTGGCACTGAACAAACCAATGATTGACACATTGATTTTTTTTTAACTTTTAAATTTCATAAAACCTAATCAAAACAAAATAAACAAACAGTAGGTATAACTCTATTATAAAATTTAATAAATAAAAGGTAATTTATTTTTATAATTATATTTAAGTCTTTTAAGTTACATTATGTTTATATCAGGCTAATGATTGACAGTTTTTCTAATGATTGGCATGGCATCCAAAGATTGGCATCAACCCAGTGATTGGCACCTCATCCAATGATTGGCTTGTGTCAATAAATAGAAATTTGATGGATTTACAATCCTATAGTACTATATTTTTAATAAAATATTAAAATAAAAAGAACTTACCTCTTTGTTATAGTGTATTCTTTTATAATAACTGCACTTGACAATGGTTTTCATCTTAAATTTTATATTAAATAACAATACAATGTAACCACTTTCCTTACGGTTTTCACAAGCTTCACATCAAATTTGGCGCGAACTTGATACTGAATTTTCAACAACGCTTTTTGATTGCTACTAACTTCTGAGGCCAAAAGAAATGATGCCAAATCATCAAGAAATAGGTTAAGGCTAATATTTTTAAAAAGATTTTATTAAAAAACTTTTAAATGTTATCAATACGCTTTATTTAAACTGTAAGTGCCAATCATTGAGGGGGTGCCCACAATTGGGCAGTTTACTCTACATTTGATTTCAGTTTCTTCAGATTAAAAAAATAATAAAAAATATGAACAAGTAGCGTAACGTATACAATTATTGGCACCCCCTTATTTTGGACCCTTTCAGTCAAAATGGTTTTTATAAAATCTAGTAACCCGAAAAATAAATATTTGTTTTTTCTTAAACTGTAATCAGACCAAAAACATATATGTTAAAAAAAGAGCCAAGTTCTTCTATAAAAAAACCTTTGTGTAACAAGTCAGCCGTGAAAAGTACTGAGATCTAAAAGTACGCCAAGTTCTTACTTCATGAAGGCTTAATAGCGAATATTTAAAGTAGAATAATATTGAAACAGCTACAATGTAATAAAGAAAATTTATTATTTAATGATTACTGACTAACATTTGATGGGTTCACTTGTCAAGTTTTTAAAACCTTTCGAATTTGGGCATAAAAAAAACTTGAGTCAGTCAGTTACGGTTTTTGTGATTTTTGAGGCCTTATATCTCAGTAACCGCTTATGCTAGAAAATTGAAATTTGGTGAGGCACCTATGCCTGACAAGTTTAGCATATACATAGTCGGAATTTCAAGTTTCTGACTTCATTGGTACTGAAGATAGGGAGGGGTCAAAAATCGCCTGAGTTTGTTCCTGTAAAAAGGGTGTAGTGCCAGAACTTGGCTGGGCACTACCGTGCCCTTTGATCAATTACTCATAATTCTGGGTTTCTGTTTTGAGAACTGAAGAGGAACCGTTCGTTTTTATAAGTGCAAAAGCAAAAACGTTTTCGTGTGAAAGAGTGATCAAAAATTGAGAGTTTTCCCTCTAAAGAGAGGGAATTTGTTAAATTTTTAGAAAAAGGGGTGCCAATAATGGCTCCGCAGAAAAGTAGTTGAATAATTGGCATGGAGGTGCCAATTATTCATTCTATGGGACTACAATTATTTTATTATAATTAATTATACATTTTAGAGTGTCAATAACTATATCAACTGACCGTTACAATTCTTAGTTTCAAAAAATGCCACGAAATACACAGAAGTACAGAGAAAATTATATTCAGCAAGTTCTTCCAACATATAAAATGGACAAATATCCAAAAAAGCGGCTTTGAAAAAGTTCAATATTTTTGTTTTGCTGGTTTTTTTTTAATACGCCCAGAACCAGTTGCTGTTTTAACCTTAGAGGAAGAACAACTGACTATCGTTGAATAGATACAAATTTCTCAAAAAAAGCAAATGAAGCTATGTTTTGTTTTCCTTAAAAGCTTGTATATGAATTATTAATTTGATTTTTTTTTTAACTTTCTTTTGTTATTATACTTTAATAAAAATCTGCTACGAAAAACACGTTTTTAATTGTACACCTTCTAGATGCCAATAATTTTAATTCGATGCCAATAATTGTAGTTTTTGGAAAGCTTTTTCTAATTCACCTTTTTAACATTTTATTTGAAAAAAGAAAAATTTCAAAAGTTATTCGCGTTTTGTGATAAAAATTTCCTTAGGGGTGCCAATAATTGTATTCATTACGCTAATCAAAATTCGTGCAGTAAAGATTTTCTATAGACATAAAAACCGAGTTTATGGGTCTCTAAAATCTGCCTGGAATGTGCATATAATATATAAGTCTGAGTTCTTCTTTGGGTAGATATAGTAAAAGAACCAAGAAAATCTTCTAAAAAATGTGGCTTCTCTGGGAGATGAGAAATAGATTCTCTCAATTCACCAGTATTTCACATGCATGCAAAAAAACTCTACTCACAGATAAAAAATATCATTTGAGAAGAAGAATACTAAATAAGCTAATTTTTATTTAAGTGTTGAATATATTAGGCATATCATCTTGAATGGGCACACTTTAACATTTTAAGGGTAGTCACCACCACTTTAATGCATGGGCATTATAACAAAAAATAAACGCGATGCACAAGAACAAGAACAATGCATAAGAACAAGGATGTAGTTAGAGGAAAATGTTTAAATATATAAAATAAATTGTGTTTATTACTCAAACAACTCCTTAAATAGTGTGAATTTATCAATGTCTTATTTGAAAGTTTGTTTTAATTATTTATTTAATTTTAAACACCAGTTCTTCCCGGTGACCACGCTCAATGAAATTTGCAGTGAAATGTTCGGGGTGAGTACAGTATTGCACTCGGTAAATATCGTTTATACAGAACGCGGCTTATCCGAAAATTTAAAATTATCATGTGTTGACAACCTCAAAACGATTAAGGTAGTTTTTGAGATAAAGAAAATTTTCCAAAATTGCTGTATGTCAGCTAATGTTAGTTTTGGAGCGAAAAAGAAAAACAATTTCTCTTCTAGGTAATCTCCGAAGCCTGTTAAGTTCCAAGAAGGAAATTCAGACATATAGAAATAAATTACGGGGTCCCCTATTTTCGTGGTTTCTAGAACCATCAAGATAATAGGGTAAAGTCAGGAGGATTTGACATGTGGGAGGAATTGACATAAGGACTTTTCTCAAAAAGTGTAGACATTGGCAGCACTTTGGTTATGAAAAAAACGAAGATTGTTACGATTGATTTGAGCTACCAAAAAATTATAACTGTTATCTGATCGTTGTGTGAAATAGAAAAAATAATTGTTTTTGAGTGCAGTTGATTCTATATTTGAGATAACTTAACTAACTGTAGTTTCGGTAGTAAGTAGTTTTAGTTATCTTAAGTGAAATATACAACACATAGATTAGTTTTTAAATCATAATGTACTATATAAATATTCGTGAGCAACAACTCTTAAATTTTTTTGTAATTATTTTCCAAAAGTCAACTGAAAGGAGGTTTTGACAGCAATGTTGAAGGAGCAATTGACAATGTCAAATCCTCCTTTATCAGTTAAAAAAGGCGTTTAAAATAAACTTTTTTTATTCTTTATCAGAATGTTAAAATGCCAAATATATGTATATAAAAGAAAACATTTGAAAATATTGAAAAAAAAAATGAATCCATTATAGTTCTGCTAAAAAATATGGTATAAGTCGTACCACTTTAATTTTTCGACTAAAGAAAAGACCTCTTGAAACTCAATTTCAAGTTTAATCCTGAAATTAACGATTTTGTCCTTGTGAAGTTCGGGACCAAAAAGATATTTTATTATGTAGGTATCATTAAAAGTGACAAGACAAGTTCCTTGCCCTACACAGTTAAATATTATCGTCACCAAATGTTCCAAAACTTTTTTTATGAACTAGTTGTAGAGGATGTAGGCTTGGCCTTGAGGGCTGAAATTTCAGCGAAATTGCCGATGACAATTGATCTTCCAAGTAGCTCTATATCAAGATCAAAAATATTTTTTAACGTTAACTTTGAACATTTTGGTGTTCGCTGATTAATATTTTCTTATGTATGTATGTACATACTTACGTTATGTTTCAATTAATTTTATAATAATCTTTGTGCTTTGTTTATTTATTTCATCACCTTGTTACTGCGTTATTTTAATTATGTAAATGTTTACGAAGTGAGTTTATTTTTAATAATTCATTTGTTTTGTTGCTAAGCTTTTTTAGATATAAAACTTTTATTTGAATCAAAGCAGATTTAAAAAAACAGAAATTAAGACTGAATTTCTTACCTATTAAATGAAAAAATAAATTATTGGCCTTATAACTACCTAATATTTTGTTGTTTTATTTTTTTTAAATACTGACAAAACCTCATTGCGAAGCTGTCAAATCCTCCTTCAAGGCAGGAGGAATTGAGATTTCGAAAGGCATTAGAAAAAAGGTTGTAACTTTAGAAAAAAATACTTAGAAGGACAAATTAAAGATGGTTCTTTGTTGCTTAAATTACACTTATACTTATGCAAAACTTTTAAATTTGAAATTATACTTGCATCTCAAAATATTTAAAAAAACTGTTAACCTGTCAAATCTTCCTGACTTTACCCTACTTTGATGAACATTTTGAGTTCGATTTTTTTTTTTCAAATGCAAAACTAGCTTCTTAAGATCTTCCTTTATCAAAAGTTAAAATAACTCATTGCAGGATTTCATTCTCGAATTCAAGTACTCTCTCATTAAAAATGAATTCAGCATTCTGGACTTGAAATGCCTAAAATAAAATTCCGGATTCATCATGACGGTAACAAGAAAATCAGCAGTATACAAAAATAAAATGTCCAGTGAAGTATTATTAATGAAAATTAAAAATGTATGGATTTATGGATGGACCTTACACCTTACATAAAGGAAGATTATATATTTTCATGGCAATAAAATAAGCTTAATATTATATTCCCGAACTAAGTTTTAGATACTTTTTTTTTGTGGTTTCATTGAAACCAACTTATGAATGTAACTAATAGGAACACTTTTTTTAGTACCTTTTGAATTTTAGGTTCTATAGCAAACCAGCAGATTTGATGAAAGTCATGATCACAGTTACATATGATTTTGTCCTATGATTGAGATTCAGAAATTCATTAAGGGTATTCATGAAACATGACAAGCTTACCAATTGTGTAAAAAGATAAGTTTACACAAACGTTTTTATGAAGTAATTTGTGTAAATGCTGTGTTATTGAATCAGCTGTTCCTTTATCAAAGGTTATTTTTGAGCACAAACATTATTTCGTTTTTTATCAATTGATAACAACATCATCTAACGAAGTCAATCTAACCAATTGATTTCGTTTAACATCGTTTGAAAAAGTAAATCCAGAGATGCCAAAAATAAGCAAGAAAAAGAGATTTGTTCAACTTTATGAGAAAATTGCTTCCTTGTTTATATACAAAGATTGCTTTCAGAACACTGGGAAAAATGATGGTTTTCTTTTTATTTTATTTTTAAACAATAGATTTAGATAAAAAGGATACAATTTTATAACTCTCATGATGATAATAGCTGAGCAATGTCGATATTTTACATTACACGTCTAGTTATATGTCACAATGACGTTTGGTTAATTTTATCAAATCATTTTCCGAGTAAATTTGTTGAGGAATTTTATCCAATTTGTGCAAATCATTTCCCATACAAATTTGAATTAGAGAAAAATGTTGAAATGCATAAAATTGACGTCCAATTCCTAGAATAATATCAATACATGGAAACAAAGTTTAAAAAAAAGTTTTATTAATAAAATAATTTTTTATATACGAAAATTCCTTAGAATTTTTAAGAAAAAAAAATTGGGATGCCAGTTTTACGTATTCAGTCATGAAGATTCTAGTAAAAAGACTCCATTGGGACATAGATATGCCTCCTTATAAAACGAGATGTAGTTTATTAGGCATTCTGCCTCTAAACACTCGAAGGAAGTTCTCAGCGGTTATGTTCATTCGCGATATTTTGGCAGATCATATTGATTGTTCTCAAATTTTATACTTAATTGGGTTTAATGTCCCTTCGAGAATGCTTCGAAACCAGTTGTTTTTTAATGTCCCATATCATAGAACTGTTTATGCTGCCAATGAACCAATATCTAGATGTTTAAGAGGAACGAATACAGTTTGCAACTTGATCGACTTTAATCTAAGTAGATACTTATTCAAAACAAATCTTCTGTTAAATTTAAATAACTTTGCTGGTGGTAATGTTTAATTGTATATTATTATTATTTTATTTTGTTTATAAGAAATGTATCAAGTAATCACTAAAGTACTTATTGTAACTTTGTTTGATGAATAAACTAAACTAAACTAAAAAAATAAGTTAAAAACTTAATCGTTCAAACGATATACAAAAAATAGAACTTTGTTTTCAAAAACGCAAACAATTTTTTTTTTGAATATTCTTATGTGCAATATTATTTTAAATTTAAAGGAGCTCCTGAAGAAAAATGTTGGTCAAAATCGTTAGCGTCGTCAAAGATAAAGTCGAAACGGTTCTATGACAGGTACCGTGAATAAAATTTGTTTTCTCAAAAACGTGTGTTCATAGTTATTATCTCTTATATATGGGCTTATCCGTGCAAATTTTAACTTTTGCCATGCGTCGAAATATATAGACATTATTATTAAATATTCAGGTTTTGGAATTTATAATATTATATATATCATTGAGTTTTAACTATTCAATTTATAAAATGAACCATCGAGATAGTGCGAAAGTGTTTGAAATCGAAAAAATCATCGAATATTGAGACTTTTGGCTGCGTGCGTGGATAATTAACGTTTTGTATTATTGCAAAAATAAAATAATAAAATAACATAAGATTACTTAGTACAATTTTTGTTTTTTCAGATAAATGGAGGTCAAAATTAATTGAAATCATTAATTTTGAGTGCGTGCCTTCCTTATAAATAATCCTATATGATATAAATTTTAGAAAAAACTGCCATGCGTGATTTTTCGTAAATCTTTACTTGTCACAAATTTTCGTGTCTATTTTTTTAACATTGATCATGGGGCATTTTTTTATGGTCTGCATCATTATTTAAGCTATCAAGAGTAAAACAACCTTGGCTTCAACACTGAAAATAAAATCTAGGTATATATGGTAAAAATCTAGGTTGATTTGACAAAAATGTTGTCAATATACGTCCAACAAAAAGTTTTATCAAATTGACAAAAATTATAGAATTTTGTTGAGGTAACAAAAAATATTTTGTTGTATTCACAAAATTATTTTGTTATGCTAACAGATAAATTTGTTGAAATAACAAAAATATTTTGTCAATATGACAAAATTTCGTAGAATTTACAAAATTATTTTTTTGTCATATTAACAATTCTTTTGTTGTATTAACAATTTTCTTGTTAGTGTTATTGTTTTTTTTATTATTATGGGATTAACAAAATTTGTTTGTTAAATTAACAAAATTGTTTTGTTAAATTAACAAAATTGTTTTGTTTAATTAACAAAATTGTTTTGTTGAATTAACAAAATTGTTTTGTTAAATTAACAAAATTGTTTTGTTAAATTAACGAAATAGTTTTGTTTCATTAACAAAATATTTTGTTAAATTAACAAAAATTTCTTGTTATATTTTGTTAAATTAACAAAATATTTTGTCAATTTTACAAATTTCTTTTGTTGAATCCACAAAAAACAAAATTAATTTTGTCCAAATAGTTTTTTTTTGGTGTTTCGTCCCTACGATCTCACATGCAACCATCTGTAAGGGCGTATGGACAAAACGCAATTTTTGTTAAGTTCAGTTAATCTTACATCGATTTTTTAACAAAAGCCAAGTGTGAACTATATCATACACAAATGAAATTTTTTGGTTTCCTTACATAATAGTTTTATCTATCTGACAATATTATTTTATCAATATTACAAAATAATTCAACCCCAAAACAAAATATTTGTCATTTTAACAAAAATGTTTTCATTTTTTGTTAAATTGACAACAAAAAATTAACAAAAACTTTATAATATTGACAAACATTTACAAAACAGATTTTTTGTAGATACAACAAACATTTTGTTAACATCACAAAAAAGTTTGTCGATGTGACAAAAATCTCTGTTTTATTTTGTTATATTAACAGAACTTGGTTTGTTAAACTGACAATATTATTTGTAGTGCATATTTTGTTAAGCTGACAAAAAATCATGCTGGATTATAAAAATTTTGTGAAATCAACAAAATCATTCTTTCGTATTGACAAAAATTTTATCAAAACGATAAATTTGTTTTGTTAAAGGTCAACAAAACGTTTTTGTCAATATTACCTAGGAATTTATTTTCAGTGAATGCGTGCTTTATTATGTACAAATTTTATGAAGTTAACAAAACGAACGTAAAAAACGTAACTGTTTCAAAAAAGGCACATTTTTTACTAGCACACCAAAGCATTGTTTGATTATACCCTTACAATGAGCGTAAAAAATGGTAAAAGTGTTAAGCAAATAAGTTTGAAAAAGGAAGCTGTGAAGATTAAAAATAAAAACCAAATCAATTAACTCGGTTCTTAAAATAAATTATTTTAAATTCATTTTTCTATACTTTATACCTTTATACTCTTCAACAAACAATACATATGAGTTATTTTGAAGTTTTTTATTTATTCGTGGTCTATAATTGAAGAAAAACTCAAATTTACATGCGTGCCTTAATTTTTTTTTGTTTTTTTCAAACTCAAGAAGTTAAAATTTACAGGGATAAGTCCATATAAAGAAAAAAAACTTCACAGTTGAGCTTGGATCGTTAGAGTTGCTTTTTGTATACATTTGTGATTTTTTGAAATGGTAAGTGATTTCTGTGTTTTGTTTTCCAATAATCGTGAGCTAAGAAAAAATTTCTTTGACGTGTACGTCCAAAACTCGAGTATAACTCACATCTTTGAATAGGTGCAGCCCAAACATCTCTCCATTTATTGGATAGAGTCCTGAAACGAGCGTTAAAACTGATACGAAATAGAGCTATCATGGAATCATTTCATGCATTTCCTTCTTTTATCGCTTCTTTCAGAAGCAACTCCATAATTCAATCAGTTCACCAGTGATAATTGTTTCGGTAGAAAATCTCATCAGCTCATCCTCGAGCCTAATTTTTGCCATACCGTCAAATACAGAGATTCGTTCTCAATTTGCAAACATGCAAGACCAATGTTCATCGATACCTTATTTCTCTCACTTCTAATTTTCCCATCACTCGTGTTGTGTATAACATTATAAGGTTCTCTAAATGAACCATTGAGCTAAGTGTGAATTAAAAAAAAAAAAAAAATAGGGTACATAATTTGGTTTTAGATTCTCCGTTTTGCACGGTTCCCTGTTTTATAATTAAAATCTTAATTAATTATATAATTACTGTGCAAAAACTGAATAAATTTAAAAAAACAAGAACACGTTTGCTCAGAGTTCCAAAACATAAAACACCCAAAATATTCATTGCACTGGTTACTTTCTAGCAACTATTCCAGACTCCCCTCCCTGGCTTAAAATTAATACTAACGATGCTATTACAGAGAAAAAGATTGTTGTTTAAAAAATACAACATTAATCTTTTTTTTTAAAGCGAACCTCTTTCATACATTTAATCTGTCCGCACCTACACATGTATTCCAACTTAACAAGTCCAATCTAAATTCAATTCCAAAACCAGCAACAACTACTAAAACATTGCTTTCAATTAAATAGTTGCCATCTTTTGTTCTGCAATAACCCCAGCATTTATCTCTCGATGTTCGTGTTCTTTTGTTTATTTGCATTTACCTAAAAACAACAAATACCCTGAAACACAACACTACATACAATGTCATTTGAAATGAATATACAAAACAGAAAATAACATTATTAAGTATAGAAACTAAAGTACTCTACTTGAAGACTTCAAGTGTGAATAACGAAACCATTAATTAAATCAGCTTGGTATTTTCCAAGTAAATGTTGTGTTCCTTATTTTCTGTTCTGCCTTTTCCTGTCAGTCAGCCTGGTTCTATGTGTTTTGCCTTCACGAGGACAACTAGGGTTGTTTGTTGTTTGAATGTGGAACGTTAAAGCCAAGTCATTTTACCCTCCATTAAGCCATCATTTGCATGCAAATAAAATGCTACCATTTTTAAAAATTAAATTCGCTCTTCACAATTATTGCTAAGCGAATAAAAATTAGCCCAGTGTGTTCTGGATAGTGAGGTGTGCAAAACAAATATTTCAAATTAATTTAACCGTTAACAGCAATGAAAATACAATTCTGAATCAGTAGAAAACAAATTTGTCTCCATTTGAATTCGTTTGAACTCAATAAAGATCATATAATGAGCTCGGTAATAAACATATGTACATAAATAAATCAATTGACACAAATTTAACAAACTTTCTTCATATAATGCTAGCTGACAATAGGTGCGTTTTATTATCTACGAACTAATGTGGATCCGGATCTGGATTAATTTTTAGCATGTATTACAAAAACAATAAGGGATCCTGTTCTCTATCTGGATCTATTTTAAAGATCCAGAAATTAGTTCTTTTTCTGGCGAGTAGATGGTTTTTTATGGTAAGGTAGTGTAAGCTACAGTGTAAAGAAAAAAGACAAGACACATTTGAAAGTCAACAATCATAAGCAAGAGGGAGATGAGCATACAACACAACTGTCACTATGATCCGTATCGTTTTATTTTCGAGGGTAAATCTATATGGATCATTGGCGATAGTAAAACGAAAACGCGTCTAAAGCTAAGTGTACACGATTGGTAGATCTTGCAATATTGTAAGATCTTACAATATCTGACAATTATCTACCAATGAGCTGACAAATAAGTTGTGTGTGTACACGGTTGGTACAAAATCTACCAATCTCTTACAATTAATTGTCAGAAGTTGGCTGACAATTCATTTTCAGACAGCCGGCTTAATACCTACCAATTAATTGTAAGAGATTGGTAGATTTTCTACCAACCGTATACACACACAATTAACTGTCAGTTTTTGTTGGTTGTGGAAACTGTGACAATTGAACCTTGGCTGCAAATTGTCTGACAATGAAAAAATTGTATGATGCTAAAAAACGAACATCTTACAATTTCTTCATTGTCAGAAACGTCAGACAACGATAAAAATTGGCAGGCCTGACAATAAATTGTGTGTGTACACGATTTTCAAATACCTTACAATTTGACGTCTTACAATTAATTGTCAGATACATTTTCTGACAATTAATTGGAAGATTACACGGTTGTAAGACATTGTAAGCATGTTTTTCACTGACAGATCTGACAATATTGTAAGATCTACCAATCGTGTACACTTAGCTTAATGGAAGCATAGCTTCTAAAATTCTGTTAAGTAAATAAATAAATAAGGAAATAAATAAAAAACTGTTTTGAAGTTATTAACTCAATTAACTTAATTGCTATCACAAAATTTTGCATTTAACTGTTTAAATTATTGTGTAATGGTATTTGATCATATAAAGTGACTTATGTTGTGTAGACAATCGGGCTTAATGATCTTTTGAAAATAATGCAATTAATTTAAAAAACTAATTCATTTTTTTCCCAACGTTTCACCGGTTTCTTTCCGGCTTCATCAGGGGTTATAATTTAGTCTTAAAAAACAATTCACAATAATTACTTTAAATTAAATGTTTGTATTCGATATTGCACTTACTCTTAGTTTGGTTTTGGCTACATTTTATGATGTGAAGTATTGCAAACAAAATATATTTTGTAGATGACAATTAATACTGTATGTAAACAATTTCATTTTAATACTCAAAATTTAAACATTAACAAATTAACAAGATTAAATTTTAGACAAAACAAAGATTGTTAACCTAATATCACAGATTATGTTTTGGCTATGGCAACACTATAACTGGCGCTTATATCATCCGTGTCCTCTTTGTGGTTCATTGTCTTTTTTATATGTTGTGGAATACAGAGACTCTCTAAGGTGAGGCTTGTGTTCATGCGCTTCTCTTTGTCTAATATTTTTGTATTGTCAAAATCTGCGGTGTGGTTCTGTTCTACCATTATGTTGCGAGAGAGCTGTAGACATTTTCTTTTTTTTTTATTATTTTTAGATAATTGAATAATAGCATACAACAATAACCCAAAAAGAGTTCCAAATGATGATGGAAAATGGAGGATTCCATGAAAAACAAAAACAAAACTTAATCTGAAAAATAAAAATACAGGGCGCGTTGTAAGTATGTTCCATGTCGTTGTTTTTTTTACAATAACTTTTAAATGAAATACAATTTCATAATTTAGAATTAAAAGATTGATTATACGGTCTTTAACATTATGTAAGGAATATGATGTCGGTCAAAAGGGCGTGTCTGGCCGTGGAGCACAGGTTATCTCTTTTAATCACATTTTGAATTGCAATTTCGCAGACTTCTGTTGTTATTTAGCAATTCCGTTGTCCTTAAGACTCGAGATTGTGGTTGGTTTGTTCATATGCACCTTTTCCTTCAAGTACCCCGGGAGAAGAAATCGAGAGGTGTGAAATCAGATCCTGATGGGGTGCCAGTCGATTTCACCACTTTTTGACATTATTCGGAAAAATTACTCGTGAAATTCATATCGTATAGCCAGAGCTGTGTGTGAAGTTGGAACCGCATGTTCTGTTCACCAGTAAGTGTAATAGCATTGTCATTTTACAAAAAGTGGTCCCAAATGCACATACATAAAACTGAATCCTGTCCGGCTTCCACAATGCAAGTGCCATTCATAGATAGCGATCTCGAGTTTCGTACATGAAACCAATAATAACGAGTGATTTTTTAAGAGCTATCGGAAATTAAAAAAAAAACACATAAAATTCAGAAAAATGCATGAAATCTTTATTTTAATCGATAGTACAGTCGATATAATTTAATGTTTAAAGATTATTTCATGCAAATGTAGGCCACGGCTGCGCACCAAATAGGCCATCCACTCAGTCCAATTCTGACATACTCTTTCTAACATTTCGGCCGGTATCTCACGAATAAATGCTTCAATGAGTGCGTCAGTCGAAGCAGGCTTGTTGCTTTAGACATGAGCTTTAACATTGCCCCACAAAAAATAGTCTAGAGGCGTTAAATCGCACGATCTAGCCGGCCGATTGACCGGCCCCAAACGTGAAATAAACTGTTCACCGAACTCGCTTTTCAATTGGTCCATCGTTACGCGATCTGTTTGGTATGTGGCACTGTCTTGTTAAAACCATATGTCATGCAAGTCAAGCTCTTCCATTTTGCGCAAAAAAAAGTTTGTTATCATCGCACGGTAGCGCTCACCATTCACAGTAACGTTGTGATTCGCATCATCTTTGAAAAAATACGGCCAAATGATTCCGACAGCCCATAATCCGCACTAAACAATGACTTTTTCTGGACGCACTGGTAGCTCTTGCAATGCTTCTGGCTGCTCTTGTGGCAGTTTTACTTGTTCACGTATCGATTCAACCAAAAATGAGCTTCGTCGCTGAACACAATTTTTCCATACAAAAGTGGATCTTCGGCCAACTTTTCAAGAGCCCATTCACCAAAAATTCGGCGTTGTGGTAAATCGTTCGGCTTCAATTCTTGCACCAGCTGTATTTTGAAAGGCTTGACACCTAAATCCTTCCGCAAAATTTTCCACGTAGTGGAGTAACAGAGGGCCAATTGCTACGAACGGCGCCGAATCGATAATTCACGGTCATCACTAACTCTGGCCGATACAGCTGCGATGGTGGTTTAATCTCCAAAAATGTAAATTTGGTGCGAAAGTTAGTCACAATAGCCCGAAATGCCGCCTCAGTAGGTCGATTAAACTGACCATAAAATGGAAGAAGCGCGCGATGAACTTTCTTAACAGAGCACGCATTTTGATAATAAAATTCAATAATTTGCAAGCTATGTTCGTTTGTAAACGATTCATGTTTAAATTATAGACCAAACTGAAAATGTTTGACAGAGACAGAAAACACGAAACGTGCGTGAGCTGTCAAATCCAGTGTTGCCAAAAAGAAAATAGCAAAAAAATCACTCATTATATGTAAGTAGGAAATGGATTTTGTGTCCTTGGCCTATTGTGTATTGTGTACTAATTTTAATTTAAAAATTATGGTTAGGTTAGGTTGGAGTGGCTGTCTAGTTGTTGTTGACTCACTTAGACCTCAAGGATCCGTTGAGATACCACTAAAGAAGTTACTCATGGGAGAGTAATGAATTTAAACAAACCATTTCGTGCTTTTAATAAAGTTAGATAGACATTTTGTGTCGATCGTTGCCAGTTCACTGGTATTATCGAAGAAGGGATTACCGAGATAGTTATTACTTCTATTGGAGAGTGCTGGACATGTACATAGAAGGTGTTGGACTGTTTCCTCTTCCTCCTCGTCCATGCAGCTTCTACAGAAGTCATTTGTGTAGACTCCTAGCCTCAAAGCATGTCTACCTATGAGGCAGTGTCCTGTTATAACTCCTATTGTAGAGCTTATATTTTGTCTGCTCAGGGAGATCAAGCCTTTTGACCGTTTTAGGTCTATGCTTGGCCATATTTGTTTAGTTGCCAGGCAGGTGGTACCCTGTGACCATCTAGCATTTGTTGATTCTAGAGCATATTGTTTGAGAAGATGTTTGCATGTAGCAAGTGGTGTTCCTATGTTATGTTTTTGTCTAACAGTACGCAGAAGTGTTCCGTTTTTGGCGAGCTCATCGGCCTTGCAATTTCCCGGAATGTCTCTGTGGCCCGGCACCCAAATAAGGTGAATATTAAACTGTTCTGTCATCTCATTCAGAGATGATCGACAATCGTGGACTAATTGAGAGTTAGTGGAGACAGACGCGAGAGATTTGAGGGCGGCTTGGCTGTCCGAGAAGATCCGTATATCCTTGCAAGATATAACGTTTTCTTTGAGCCAGGATAGTGCCTCTTTAATCGCCATTACTTCTGCCTGGAATACACTACATTGATTGGGAAGTCTATATGAAAGACTGAGATTCAGTTGTTTTGAATAGATGCCACTTCCAACGCCGTAATCGGTCTTTGAACCGTCTGTATAGAAGTGTACCGCATTGTCTTCCAGGGGTCTCTCTTCTTCCCAAGACGATCTTGAAGGGATGGGAACAAGGAAGTTGTTATCGAATACCATTTTTGGGGTGGTATAGTCTAAGCGATCTGGGATAGATCTGAAGTTGTCTAAGATGGTTGTATGACCAGTATTGTTACTGATCCATTGAGAGGTGGCTCTAAGTCTCACGCATGAGTTGGCTGCCACCATTTTGGAGAAGATGTCAAGAGGTGTTAGTTTTAAAAGCACTTCCAGGGATGCAGTTGGTGTCGAGCGAAGTGCTCCTGTGATGCACATACCTGCTGACCGCTGGACTTTGATGAGTTTATTTACATTTACCATCTTGTCCAGTGCGGTCTACCATACGACAACTCCATAAATGAGTATCGGTCTAATAACCGAGGTGTATAGCCAGTGGGTTATTTTTGGGGAGAAGCCCCATTTCGATCCTATTGCCTTTTTACAAGTGAAAAGCGCTACGGTAGCCTTTTTTACTCTTTCATCAATATTTGCCTTCCAATTTAGTTTTTTGTCTAAAATGAGGCCTAAATATTTGGCTTGGTCGGAAAAGCTTAATGGTATTCCTTTAATCTTGGGTGGGTTAATCTGAGGAATTTTGTACCTTCTCGTAAAGAGTACTAATTCTGTTTTATGTGGATTGACGTCCAAGCCACACTGCTTAGCCCACTTTGTTAGCCTATTTAAGGCATTTTGTAGGAGTTCTGAGAGAACTTGGGGATGTTTCCCAGATACAGATATTGCAACATCGTCAGCATAGGCAATCACCTTGAAACCTTCTGCTTCCATTGATTGTTTAAAAATTATAGTCGCAAAAGAAATTTTCTTGAATTAAAGAGCATAAAAATTAAATATTAAAGTTGTCAAAGAGAGTACAAAAACGCTTTTTCTTTACAGAAAGTTGTTAAATTCGAAATTTCGATAAATCAGTTGGTATTTCTAGACCTTTAAGGACATATCCAGTATCCTATTTTCTGCTAAAAAAAAGATTTTATAATTATCTTATAAAGTTTTTTAACTTTTTTTTTAACTTTTGTTTAAAACTTATTCAACTAAAAATTCAAACAACAATACAGAACCAACTCCAGTACACTCTTCGACTTATTTTAGGCCAAGCTTCTCACATAAAACATTCCTCTCCATGAACGGCTTATTTAACAAAAAATAATGAAAACTTTTACTCCCATAAAGAATAATAAATTGGTTTTTATTACCACTTTAACGTCAACCTCATTCAAAAATCTTGACCTATTTGGGTTAAGATCTCACCCACTTTCTTCAACGCCCTAGCACATGCCATTCCAAATCCATTTCCCCTTTCCTTCGATAAATTGACCCTCATCTGCTGGCATTCCCACAATCAACAACCAACAAATTGGGTTTGTTTTTGTTTTTGCTGCTGCAGGTAAGTGGATATATTTTTGTATTATGTCCATCCTTATCCATATATTTATAACAAAAAACCAAGTAATTTACCCTAGTGGCATACTTTACGGTACAGCAAAAAAATCATCAACAAAAAATTGCTACTTCGTAATTTATACAGGTTCACACACAATTTCCTTTCCTTTCGATGTCGAAAGTAATCCCATAAATCATTTGGCTATAAATATTCCATCGAGACCGGTTCTATTCTTGGCTTTGGATGTAATACTCTCCTTGCTTAAAAGGGGGTGTACAAAAAGGATATCGATAAAATCCCGCTTTTTAATTCCTCTTTCCTGATGGGCAAAAAGCCTACCGCAAATTGCAAACTTTTCATTAAAAAATCAAAATCAAAAAAAGAAAAGAACGTTGTTCGTTTAATAACAAAAATAAAATTACCTTCTTAAATGAGTGCCTGGGTATGGGCCAATGGCCATTGGAGGTTGACGTAGTTCTAACCAAAAATAGCAACACAAAGATCCTTATCATTTGAAATCGACAACAGAAAGTCTAGAAAATTCGCACGGAAGCTCGAAATAAACATTAGAAGCGTTGGGGAGACAGAGTAAATGTTGGGGTTGAAACTCCAATCACCCCGATAAATCGTGCAACAAATACCTAGACGGCCGGTTGGTAGCTAATTCAAAATGTATACTGTCGACCCATTCAAACCCATTTCACCCTATCCACCATTTCCCATTAAAACAGCTATAGCAAGGCTTAGGATAGGTAAATCCGCTCGCATAACACTCATTTAAATGGCAGCCTACTCAGAGCTCTCTAAAGGCACACTATTTCCTTGTTGCTGTTAAATGGTCTCCCTTTGCCTACCGCACAATCACAACCTTAGATCTTAATTGAGTATTGCAAAGCTTAGCCCGGGCTAGGACTGGTCTGGTTCGGTTCGGTCCGGTTCGGCCGGTGTGGGGTTCTTGTCTGGGAGGAGGCTTCAATTTGGTGGTGGAATGACTGTTGCTGGTATAGAATTTCTCGTCCTCGCTTCGTACACGTCTAAAATCGATTGGGAATCCGAACAATAGGCTGTGCCAGTGATAAGGAGGGCAGACAATTATGTGCGGGCCCCTTTTCGATTGTACTCAAACACAATCATTTACAGACCGGTAATGTCCCCCAAAAGTGATTATGTACTTCTCTCTGGTTGTGAGAATTGATGGAATTAGTGGTGTTTAATGGTGTTTTGTTTTATTTTTTTTTAGCAGTCTTGTATACAGCATTTATGGGAGTTGGAGTAGAACATGCTTTATCTATTCATGCGAGAACCTGGGGCTTCTGTTAAAAACTTATCTTTGATGAAGCATAGAATTAGGGTTAAAAAATAAACAACTGATTCTTTATTGAATTCTCTTGTGCTTGGTGTAATTTGGTTAGGTTTGAAATGTGTAATTGGTATTGAAAGAAGCATTTTAAAATACAAACTTTTATTACATTCAAATCTATTGATCCACGCCAGAACGGCTGGACGGATTTTGACTAAATTAGACTTTTCCAATTTTTCTTCGATTATTATTTGAGTGTACACTCGCTTTTTCTGTTTTATTAGCGAGCAAATCCCAATTAAACCGTTCAATCAGCGAATTCATTTGTTCAGGGGTAACAAAAACCCCCACATCTTAGAAGGAAAGAAGAGCAGCTTAAACTGCTTAGAAACTAAAATCGTGTCTGCAGGAAAATCTGTGTTAAGAGCCACATAAACTAAGGGAGAAGGAGAATCATGGCTTCGACAAAACCCAGACCGATCGCCTACGTCTAGAACCGCAGAATCAGAGGGAGAACAATAGTGGTGAGTTCATCAAATGCGCAGCGGTCTGCATTAAGAACCATAGATAGAGGAGGCGATCACAACTTTAATCTTGGACAAGCGCGCTAGAACACCCACGTCAAGAGCGGATGAAACGGAAGACGAACGCAAATGATTTATAGTTCATCTTCATCGAGAACTGCAAAGACACCCCAACAGCGTATCACAGGCCGTAGACACGTTTCTTAAGTGTTAGAAACAATAAACTCTAATTTTTCAAACAACATTTTCTTTAGCAATGAGTCACATTTCTCACTCAGTGGGTATGTAAACAAACAAACTTGCCGCATATGGGGTTCAGAAAACCCACAAGTGATTGAAGAGGTGCACCGCCGTTGCATCCAGGTAAAGTGATTCTTTGATATGCTCTATGGTCGAAAGGTGTCATTGGTCCGTATTTCTTCGAAGATGCCAATGGGCAGACGGTTACAGCCAATCCGGAGCGATATGGTCGAATGATACCCGATTTTTTTTTTGGCCGGCGATTGAGGATCATGACTTGGAAGATATGTGGTTTCAACAAGACGGCGCAACAAGCCACACAAAAAGACCAATTATGCTGGCTTGATTGAGTGAGAAGTTTCCAGGTCGCGTAATTTCAGTTTTTGGCGACGTCAATTGGCCACCAAGATCATGCGGTTTGACACCGTAAGATTTTTTACTTGTGACTTATAGGTACATTCGGAAAAAAAATCGAACTCGAGATTTTTATCGAAGTTGAAATTACGATGATAGCGAAGACTAAAAAAGTGGGTCTCGCAATTCTGTCTGTCTGTCTGTTCGGCTACAGCCTAAACGGCTCGGCCGATTTTCTTTAAACTTGTTAGATATCATTTTTAATTTTTTTTCCCCACAGGCTTTTTTCTTTTTTTTAAGATCAAAAATAACGGTACCTGGCATACGAATTTTTTTCGAAATTAAGATTTAAAAAATAAAGATACAAACAAATTTCATTTAATTAAAGCTAGGTAATAGTTGCACAAATTTTTCCGAAAAATGGATATTAAACCATTTTTTCTTTGTTAGATTTTTTTTAAAACTTAATAACTAAAAGTAAGAAAAAAAATTATTTTATCCCCAAAAACTTGAATAGTGTGTTAAAATTTTCAAACAAAATTTTTTTTGGATTTAAAAAAAAAATCCTAAATTCTAAATCTCAATATTTCGAAAACCCCATGCTAGATTTTTTTTAAACTTAATAACTAAAAGTTTCTCAATACAATCTACAAAATGTGAGAAAAAAATTATTTTACCTTAAAATAAAGGTACCCACCATACAAATGTTAAAAAATGGTTTTCAAAAATCGTATTTTGCTCGAAAACGGCGCGCGCCTAGAATTTTGATAAATTTTTTTCTCTTTCAATTAATTTTTACGATCTTTGAATTAATAAAAAAAATTGAAATTAAGATATAACAGTTTGTACCTACCATAGAACAATTTTTCAAATTTTGAATTACTCGTTATCGACCTAACGGATTTAAATGAAATTTTTAATAGAAATGCTTCTGAGAAGTTTAAAAACATTGTATTTCAAAAAAAATATTTTTTTAATTTTGAAAAAAAAATCAATTATTTTTTTTTTTGGAAAATTCGATATTTCAAAAACGGCTCAATATTTTTTTCGGAAATTTAATATCCATTCGTACAATAATAAAAACTTAAAGTTGGCGTACCAAATTTTCTTCTTAAAAATGTTTTAAAAATTTTGTATATAAAAGTTTATTTTTTGAAGAAACTACTATAACGACTTATAATTTTTGTTCTTGCATAAATTCATATTTGCATAGCACTGTTTTTATCTCTAAGTACTAAAAGAATTTAAAAAATTAATTTTATCCTTATAAACTGTTTTCTGTAATAACATTGGCGCAAAATTTTAATTGAATTAGTACGATGCTAAAGCTGTTTTAGTATGACACTAGGTTAATACAACGAATTTGCAAATTTTAATCGAATATAGCATCATACTTTCTCTACCCTTTTACTAAAGTTAAAATCATCGAATACCTACTTTATATTTTTAGTATCGTACTAACTTCATAATATGGCTCTCTGACATTTGCAAACATCAAAAAAGGTTCGTGTACTTACTTTTTTACACGAAATGTCATTGTTTTAGCTGTGTTCAGAAGCAATTAATTAAGAAAATGCTTTTAGTACGATACTAGTTAGAAAATGTTTAAAATTAAGAATGAGTTAGTAAACTACTATAAAGTTAGCAAATTGCTAAGTAGTATCATACTAATGCCTTAATAAAAGGCTGTTTAAAATTTTACGCCATTCGTTTTTAAAATTCCTAGTCTATTACTTAGGAGCAAGTTCGTGCGACCCTTGCATTTTATGTATTTCTGTGAGACTAGGCAAAATACCGTGTTTATACGAATAATTGACGAACTCTAGACGCATTACAATCGAACATTACTCAAGTTGATACCGTCCGAAATGTGCGAAAGAGTGGTTACAAATTACCTCAAAAGGATCGCATGCGTATCTTCCCCAGCCATTTGAATGATATTGTTTTTCACACTTAATAGCCCAGTCCAAACTGTATCTATAACGAAATACAATTTTTTCTTCAAAAATGTATCGCTGTGTGTGTTTGATTTAGCTTAACTTTCGAGACCGAAAAATGAATGACCCTGTAAAATGTAAATTTTCAAACTTAATAACACTGCGCAACATAAACATTTATTCAAAAGTCAAAATGCCAAAAGACCAAAGATCTACAAAACATTCAAAAGTTTATTGAAATATAAACAAGTACACTTTGTCTATTATAGGTTTACGGTACAAGTAGATATGTACCTTCAGTTTATTCAAATTCTAAGCCAAAACTTTAATTGGACATCAGCAATTATTCAAATATTTGGATGGTAGATCTAGGTAGAACAGGCAACATTTCACAGGAGTCCTTGTTGCTGCCTCAATTTACACTACACAAAACTCATTCTTAGAAAAGTGTAAAGGTTAGGTACATACCTATATATTTCCAAAAGGTGTGTTTTGAAAGTTTGTGTTTGCATTTTTGTATAGAAGTTCTGCTTCAGCTACTCTTAAACTTATTGAACAATTTTCAGTTGTTATCCCATTTCTCAGTCCTCAGTCCTCACTCACGTTTGTGTAGTTTTTGTGGAAACATATATAATTAAATAAAGGATTTTTCAAAGTTAACTCCATGTTTGGTTCGGTGAATTGAAAAATGTTCGTCCTGTGAAATTCATAGGCAACAAACAAACTCATAAATTCTACGTAGCAAACTTAAAATATCTCTGGGAGTGCAACAACAATAACGACACAAGCACCATACATCTTCAGAACATACTTGCACACATGCAACAATATGCCTTCTATACCTACTAACTGACGTCGTCGTCGGTTGTTGTCGCATAGTCGTCGACGATGGTGATGCTGCACAAAGGTGGCACTTATAAGGGCATGTGTACACCGCATATCCTTACAAATACTGGCGAGCTTTATTTTTTCGACTTTAATGGCCAAGGAGGTAGCGATGGCGGGCGGGATGGTGAAATAATAAAATTTGAAACACACAGCACAATGGCTGTTGCCGGGTCAGGTCGGGTCTCGGGTGATGCTGATTTCAGCTTTTCTCCGTACTTTCAAAGATGAAATTCTTGCCACTGTCACAGGATGTTAACAGTAAAACAACGTAAGAAGTTTTTATATTACATACATACCTACATATATTCGTAGGAGGCAGAAAAAATGAGTGAATTTATGGACAAATCAAAATATGTGTTCCTACAAAAATAATACGCAGGAAACATTTTCCCATTAAGATGTCCTAGCACTCCTGATTTTCACTTTTTGAAGGAGAGCTCCCCCCAAGTTGCCAAGAGGACTGCATGTAGACAAAAAGAAACAGTTCAAAATAACCTGATAAACAAAGTGAAAAACGGCGTTACACATACCTATGTAGGCACCTACACTAAAACCTCTTATGTCTTCCCTTTGCATATCCACATGATATTTCGTCCTGTGCTCAACACCTTGTTCCTCCCTCATCTTCACTTTCATCGAGATGGAAATATCTCATATGTAATGAGAAATAAAATGTTCTGATTAGATTAATGAACGTCATTAGGGAAGGCTTAAGGACTTAGCGTGCGAAGAACTCGTCGAATGCAGAGCAGGAAGAATGATGGGTGAACTTTCTTCGGTAGTTCGCAGGAGTGGCGGCAGATTCAATTAGGTTTTGATTGAACAATTTTGTCCCATTTTTTTTCCAACTTTAAGGAATTTTGGAGTTTAAGGTACTCGCGCACGGTTTTTCTTTTGATAATCTCGGAACCAAATTACGAAGTTATGTAAAAGGAACATATCTTTTTGGGACAAATTAGGTGTTCCAAGTTGATCCATGGCATAACGTACATTCACATTAAGTAGGTAGGAACGAAGTCATTAAATATGCCTCAAAGGCTAATTGGGTAACGGATATGTTGTAGGTGATTAAGATCCGTTTTAAATTGATTTTGTTTTTCTTTAGCAAATTGAAATGTAATGGAACTGGTGTGATATTTACGAATACGTAGGATGCTCTTCGATTTATCACAACAATCGTATGGTGGAACTTAAATTAGAATCCCACTATTTATAAACGTGGACTGGATTAAGGATATTATTAGATCCTTTAATATTCCTATGGTGTCTCTGTTTGTAGCCATTACAGCATTTCTAATTAATTGTAGATGAAACGTGTAGGTCTGATGGCGTTGTTATGGTAAGTATTCTGTTAAGAGAGTAAATCTGTACATTTGTACTATAATAATCTAAATGACTCACACAGAATCCGATTTTTTTTTTCCAATTTCGATTTTCGAAAAATACAATAATTTTCAAAGAGGGAAAATGCAACAACATTGTCAATAATAGTCAAACTATTAAAGCAAAAAAAAACGTTAAAATGTTCAAAAGTTTTAAAGTTGCAATAGAGGAAATTAGCATGAGAAACATTAAATAGCTTAAGCATGTAGTTAGGTTAAGGGTGGGCCATCTAGTGGTTTCTTTTTAAATCATATAGGTAATTTTGACACTCAGACATATGTTTACCGCTCGAAATCTTGACAGCAAGTCAGAATTTAATTTAATTTTGGTGGGGACAATACTCCCATTTATTAGGCTTAATACAAGGTAATTCTTAATCTACCTTAAATATAGCTCTTAAATCTTGGGTTTGGGAATTGGAAGGATGTATAAGACGGAGTTTCAGGCAGGGTGAACTGAGATTAAAGTTGAAACAGTTAATGTTACAATTAATCCTCCGAAGCATGCGAGTAATAGGTTCGTTGGAGCCATAAGAGGTACGGTGGGTAGGCAGATAGAAGAGACGAGGATTTCTTATGTTACGGGAATTAGTGTTGAAAGAGATGGAATTGTAGAGAGTTGTGCAGTCAACAGACCCTGAAAGTAATCGATGAATGAAGAGAATGTCGCTTATAGCTCTTCGTTCTTCCAGCGTATTCAAGTTGATTAACAGAAGTCGGTCTTGATACGGAGGTAAAATAAGAGTGTTATTCCAAGACAGGACGCGAAGTGCGAAACGTAGGAAACGACGTTGAATGCTCTCGATACTGGATATATGAGTTTGTTGATAAGGGGACCATACTTGACAGGCCTATTCAACAAGTGTGCGAACAAAGGTTATGTATAAAGAACGGGTCACGTAGGGGTCAGAGAATTAATTGAACCCACGTTTCACGAAGCCAAGTGTAGAGTTTGCTTTGAGTATATAATCTCATCAATAAGTGTGAGAAAGGTGAGTTCTCTATCACAAGACCAAGGTGTCGAATTGACTCAGCGGTGCATATGGGTTGATAATGTAAAAGATATCGACGGGGAGTAGATCGGATGCGTTTTCGTGAAAAATGTATTGATTGAAATGTGGAAATATTTACTCCTAAAGCACGAGACAGAGAAACTGTTGAGATCAAGTTGTAGAAGAATGGCATCATGTGTGGAAGAAATGGTCTTGAAAAACTTTGTACCGTCGTCGTAGAATGAAATATGCAATGTTTAATGACCATTTCAATATCGTTAATAGTAAGAATAAAGAGGAGAGGTCCTAAGTGGCTGCCTTGTGGGACCCCGGAGGTAGCTAAGAAATCATCAGAGAAGGAAGATCTGAATCGAGCTTTGTAGTTACGGGTGTTTAGGTAAGAAGAAATCCATTTTAAGAAGATAAGTTCAAGACCAAGGGTGGACAGTTTGAATAGAATAAGCTTATGTGAGATTTTTTCATAGGCCTTACTGAAATCGGTTGAGACAACATCGACTTCCTTTCCGTTTTCTAAGGCTGAGAGGCTAAAGGATACGAATTCAACAAGGTTAGTCGTTGTGGACCTACCATTGACAAAGCCGAGTTGTCTAGGGGAAATGAGAGACTTACAACGAAAACTTAAAATATCATACAAAATGCTTTCAAAGATTTTGGGAATATGTGAAAGTTTAGCGATTGGACGATAGTTTGTAATTTCACACCTTGGGCCCTTTTTATGTATTGGGGTTATGAAAGAGATCTTCCATAACTGAGGGAATAGTCCTTGAGATAGAGATAAACCGAAGATATTCGAAAGGGGAAGAGACAGTGTTGAAGAGCGTTTTTTGAAAAATATGGCGGGGATACCATCATCATTGAGTTGATTCAGCTTATTTTCGATGAGTAATGAGTCAATGGTATGAAGTAGAAATGGTCCGAGGGAGAAATTCGGTAAATAATTGAAATGAATCATACCTCCGCGGAATGGAATGAGTCGCATTACGTTTGAACAACGTTGCGAAATATTGAAAACTTATTTCCAAACTAAGTGCTGCGTAGCCTAAACAGTGCGTTTTTTTCAAATAAATTTTGGCGGCACCGCACCTGTTATACGCAAGTTTGTGTAAAAACTTCATGAGGCTGATATTCTAGTGGATAACACTCATGGTCCCCGTTGTCGTACGATGCTCATTAGGGTGTGTCAAAGTGCTCAACTATGGCATTTTCAAATGTAATAGCTTTTAAAAGTTGCATTGCTTATCAAAATTAAATCCTGCGTTTACAATTTTCATTTTAATTAATATCTTTGGCTCGCTCAAAAATAGGATGAAATCCAAGAAATTTTGATTTTTCGAGATTTTTGAAATATGGTGTTGTTTTAAATTGCACCGTGTGGATACAAAAAAATTATATAAAATATTTTTAGGCTTTCAAGTCAAAGATAATTGCAAGGAAACACTTTTAAGCTTATATTTGCTTAAATTGAACGCTTGATAAAGATGTTATGAAATAATAAAAGAAGGAAGAAAAATCATTTTTTTATGTAAAATCATTTTGTTTTTTTTACAAAAAAAAATTCTTAAAAATCAACGCAACCACCTACAATATCGTGGTATATCTTTTTGTAAAGACAAAAATTCTTTCTGTATTTTGTTTAGTTTTTTTAGTATACGTAAAAAAAAAATTTACTGTAAATTAAATTTTTTTTTTCAACTTCAACCGATTTGAGCGAGACAAAGACAAACAAAATCTTATTTTTTTTTTACATGTTCTTAAACCTCAGACCCTAATACAACTTTTGATCACTATTACATTTAAAAATAAGAGTACTTTTTTGCGGCCATACAAAAGTGACACACCCTAATGCTCATAGATGAGAATATGGCTGCCAAGCCTGTGAGACTCAATTCACGAACATCAACTCGCCATCGATGTCAAGAGCTCAACATTTCACGTACTGTCCTGAGAGGAATTCTGTACAAAGATCTTTGATTATTCGCTTGCAATTGCTTCGTTATCGCTTCGCAGTTTGGGCCTTAGGGCAGCAATTTTGGGCGAAAAATCATTTTTTCTGACGAGGCGCATTTCCTACGTTTCCTCGGCGGCTACTTTATTAACGTAAATTGCCACATCTGGAGCTAGGGAAACCCGCACATTATTGTCCAGAAGCCAATACATGTACAGAGAGTGACAGTTTGGTGCGGATTGTGGAGTGGTTGCATCATTGGGAACAACGATTCGATCAACAGCGGGCGTTACAGAGCCATGTTAACCGACTTTTTTGTACAGAAATTGAAGACATGGATTTGGACGACCTCTGCTTTATGCAAGATGGCGCACCCTACTACACAGCCAATTCCACAATCGATCTTTTGTGCATCAAATTCCCAACTCGTGTTATCTGCCGTCTTGGTGGTGTCGATTGGCCGTCCCTGAGGTGAAATAATTTTTTTTTTTTTTTTTTTTTGACTTTTTTTTGTGGGGAACCCTCAAGGACCGATGTTATGCCAACAATCCGGAAACGATTTAAGCACTTAAGGCCAGTATCATTCGAGCAATCCGTATTGGAAAATTGGAGTTACAGAATGCGCTACTGCGTAGCCAGCTGAAGAAGTTAGGAAATTTCGTTAAAACAATCAATTAGATTAATATGTAAGTGAATTTTTTTAAGCCCATTATTAAACCGATTCTCTTATTTTATTTTTAAATTAAATCTGTTTTGTATGTTTTATTTTTGCAAAAATGTTTAACATTTGCTCTTTCTTTAAACAATATTGCACAATTTACAAGGATTTAGTACAACTCGAATTCTGAAAAAAGAAATATAATTTTTATTGCACTTAACACATTCTGAAATAATTTTAAATATAATATATGAAAATAGCCTGGAAATTTGCTCCCAACCCAAGTCCGACTCTCATAAGGTACTCACAAATTCATAAAAACCATATCTAAAACCTCTTCACACATTTTTGCAGCAGCACTTCTTATTCTTAAACTTATTCTTCGTTAATTGTTCTACAGACTTCTAATAAATTAAATAATCATAACCACTGATACTATAATGTCGTGATTCCATTGAAACATCCCATGTAAGATCATTTTTGTTTTTCAAAACTTTAAAAGCCATCTAAGTCTTATATTAAGTCATTCCCAAATAGAAAAAAAAAAAACTAAAACATTCAAACATCCTCAAATTCTTGCCATTAAAAAATGCGAATGCCCTAAAATAAAAGAAAGACCTAGAGACTTTTCATTGACCAACGACAATATTATTCCCACATTAATGAATATGTACAAATTACACAATATTGTTAAACCAATTCTAATTTCATGCCATGATTTTCTAAGTTTCTACTTATACTCCAGTATCTATGTATGTAGATATGAAAATGCCCCATTGCATAAAGCAAACAGAGGGGGCCTGTCCCACCTTATCTGCTCCCTTAAAGACCACCTTCCGACACGCACCCTCTTCGCATCATCACGTTAGGGTGTCCAATTTCACTTAATCTCGCGCCGGAAAACCCTTATTCATAAAAAAATCGTCTCTCCCCCGAGCACTAACTAAGTTGCATAAACTTGGTGCAATAACTTCCACTCAATAGAAAATGCTAGTACTACGCCACGCTGCCGCCGAGCGCCAGCCGGCTTACCACCCCTTCATCAATTTCAATCTCTGAACTTTGCTCCACCAGGCTTTTCCCCAAAAAAAAAAATAAATAAAACAAAAACTCTTCTTAACTTACAATTTACGTCTGTAACTGATACTCTCTGAACTGGCAAGCCACTTAAAGTAGTCACTGCACAGCAGACGGTGACGCGCCTGAAGAGAAGACTAGAAATTAAAAAAAATAAGTCTTTCCCTTGTTTCCATTCATAATTTAAAGGAATTCACCTGCAAATTTGTAGAAAAGAAGAAGAAATAAAAAAAAAACGGGACAGTGGCAATTCACCCTTGCACCATCCACTTATTGCGATGATGTTCTCAAGTGGCCATTCAAGCCCCTGGTGATGACTACCTTCCAACTTCGACGAGGACGGCAACGACGACGACGACGGAAGTGCACCAAGCTATCCCCCTGTATGATATGGTTGAACAGAATTAAAGGGTTGCAGCATATTCACACAAAAACACCGGCGAACATATAAATCGAGTGTCATTCACAAGATGTCGCTCTAACATGTGTAATTCTTGAGCTTGAGCTGGGCTATGTGTTCCAGCTATCATAACTTTTCAACTCCTTCATCAGTCTGGCTTTTGTGACGCGTCGCGGCGACCCTCTCCACGAAATAATATGCCTATGAGGTGATGAACCATCAACCCTATGCATCCGCCCATTCCCTCACTCTCACAAGCCGAAGAAGATACCAAATGCGGTTTCCTCTATTCAAGTGGTAAGTCGTCATCGTGACGGATGCACATCACCTTTTCCGCCAACATTCACAACCCATCAAACCCTTTTTGTCGTGGTCGTTTGTTCATTTGGCAGGTTAAGCAGGAGTTCCAAGTACCCAGGCGAGAAACCCAACTTTCATATCAACGTCGTTCCCGTAGTCATTTTGGTGAAAATTGAAATAAGAGAGCCATAGGAGCTTGCAGCCAGGTGCGGTTTACACGGTCGTTCTTTGGAAGAACTCAACGAACAACCAGAATTGGTCTTATGAAAATTGACGGAGAAAGGGCATCCCGGATCCAGCATCATGAATGAATGAATAAATAAATGAATGGAGGAATACGGAAAGAATATGCGCCTTCGTGGCAAAAATTCAATTGACGACGATCAAGTGTTGCAAAAGGTAGATAAACGTGGGATGCACATACCTTAATGGGTGGTGTAATGATTTAAGTGGTATCTACAATTGCCATGGTAAATTAGTTTCTTTTACGTGAAGACAAAAAAAGATTATAATATTGATGGGAAGCTGAATAGCAGAGTTTGCAACATTTCCAAGGGTGTGCAGGATTCTTTGTAGAAATTCGTTTGAGAGGCTTAAGGAGCGTTCTTAAAATACATGAATGAAAAGCTTATTTTCCTCGTTTTATTACTAGTCACATTGCAGCTTCGTTTTTAATGAATGAAATAGAAATGCAGTATTTAAATTATTGCTTGTAAAATTACTCTTTGGGTTGTACATGGAAGACTTCATAATGCAGTAGTGTCCCATTTCAATAGTGGGATATTAGTCAATTAAAATTATGTCATACTCTTTTTAAATATTTTTTAGTTATATTTTAAAAGTGAATTTTCCTTTTGCTATGGTGATTCCAGTTACCTATCTTAAAATAAAAATAAAAAATTTAAAAATTAATATAAATCTATTTAGAGTCGTGTTTCGGATTTAAACAACCATCATCGGGCTTAATTTGCTGACTCGTTGTACTTTTTTGACAGTTTACTCTTTATTTATTTTATTTAAGAAAAAGTTTTTATTTCAAACTAAAAGCTTAGAGAAATCGCTATAAGATAAATATGTTAATAGTATAAGCTTCACATTGGGCGCCACTTAAAAAAATGAATCTTAAATAATGGGTAGAACTCCGGGTTTCTTTTAAAATCACAAATACAAATGAGTGTTTTATTAAATTTTTATTTGTGACTTATACACGTACAGACCTTGTTTTGGGTCTTAAAAATGTCGAACAAGATCCTAATGAAATCTGATACAATGATTTATTTATTACTTTGCGCGCACTTAATATATTCTGACTACCTTTGAAATTTTCGCACTAAACGAGCGCTTAGAAAAATTGGAGACGATTTAAAAGAAGATATCGATGCATATTGGTTTTGAATTTATATCTTAATGGGGCGAAATGTTGAGCTGGGCACGGAAATCCACATTCGTGTAGTGCGGCTAAGGAAATACCTTCTGAATTTGACATTACATCCGAAGTTGGGCTCCAGGGTAAACTGATGGACAATACCTGAAGCATGAGTATTGCGGTTGAATTTCTTAAGGCTGTTTCAGTAGAGCATTGTGTTAAAAAATAACGGTAACATAATGCAATATATTACAGCGGTGCTCGAAAGATGTAAATGTTTCTATTATAGTTCTACCACCTATCTTTTTAAAAAAGGTCTTTTTTTGGATTTTATTTAAAAGACTCATTGGACCACCTATACTTTAATATGGTAATTTTACTTGAGATTTCAACAAATATAGGCCTTATATAATACATACAGATCAGAAGGTGTGTAACATTTTGTGCAAAGTCTAAGGAAACCTGAGCACTTAACAGCGTTTTTTGTCGACCTCGAATGTGTGGTCATTCCATACAAGGCGGCTTCTGATGCACAAACCTAGAACTGGGAGCTCTTGGGTTTCCTCAATGCAAGTGCTGACAGAAGGCAATATTGAGTTTTTGAAGCATTAATTTTATTTTTTTAATTTTCTTATAGCATTTGACAATGCTAAATAAATCAGAATTTAATGAACTTTTCATACGCGCGCCGCCGTACTAAATCCACATCCGAGGGACAAGGACGTGAATCAGGAAACAAAAATGAGAAGCTCTGAGTACATTCTCCAGCAAAACAATTTTATGGATAAGAAGCTTCAGGCAAAAGATCATTGATAAATATTAGAAAGAAAGTCGGAGACAAAACGGAGCCTTGGGGTAGACCAGCATGTATTTTATAATTAAAAGACTTGATGTTAAATAATGCGAAATTAAACCGGTGTCTTTGTCTTTTACTTTGTCAAGCAGCACCCCTGAAAAACTTTTTTTGCAGCGGCTGAGAATCGAACCCAAGACCTTCTGCATGACAGTCTAACACACTAACCATACTAAAATTGATTTTGCAGCTATAAAAAAGAAACAGAAAAGCAATGGGGTTTGTTCATAGATTCTTTTATAACAGTTTAAGTATTTGGCCTCTTTTAGAGGTAATTTTTATATGAATTAAAAAAGGAAGTCCAAATAGAGGCCGACGATAAAACTATATCACAATTTAGCAAAGTCTTCACAGCAGGCCTTCAGCAAGCATACAAAACAAAACCTTGTCACCTATTTAACATTAAAAGAAAAAAAGTTATTTCATTTAAGGAATGCAATTAAAAATTTTTAAACAAAAAATTGTTTTGGTTTTGGAAACAAAATCGAATCAAACAATTATTTTTACGTTTACATTAAAAACTACGAGTATGTGTAGTACTCCAAAAATATAAAAAAATATTGATTGTTTCCTCAATGGAAAGCCACACGATATACAAAAAAATTGATTTTATTCACGAATGCAAATCAAAGTATAAAAAAGACTCATTTCTCTGCTCAAGAAGTTTCAGATTAATTAAATAGGTAGATACAACTGAATTTACAGCTCCGAAATTCCGCAAATATTATGATAAACATGTCTTTCCAGAAATAAAAATCTCACAAGACGAAAAATTCTTGCATTAACTGAGAAAATAATATTCGTTTCGTCTTTGACCACATATATTTTTTCCAAACAAATATGTATTGAAATACTTGAAAAGTGCATAGAAACTGTCTAAATATCTGAATCCAGGACGAATTGTCCTTATGCTATCATAGTTCCGCACATGCTTAAGAAAGCTGACTACTGCTCTACAAACACACCAATCGATGTACATAAAAGTATAAATTTCGCTTACATCGATTCTTGAATATACGTCAAAAACCGATGTGCACTATGATTCCATTTCTGATTTTATTGGCTGTAACCCTCAGTACTCATTTTCACTACAGTGGACCACTTTGCCCACCACTTTTTAAATTGATTAAATTTAATTTTTTTCTTTATTTATTTTTATTTTTTGTGTTTATATTTTTTAGAATGAAGAAGGTGGTCCAACTCCCACAATCTTCTACTGTTTTAGGTCTACATTTTGATAACCAAAATTTTACCATGCATAAATGTACATACCTACTTGTCAGAGGTTCAATTTTTTTAATTTGGATTTTGTCAAAAAGTCTTCTCAAAAGTTTAAATAAAATCAAAATAAATAAACTGTGTTTTGGATTTTAAAAATAATTACAATACTAATATTTGCAAACTAAGTCTTAAAATGTTTATTCCTATAAGGGGTGGTTAAATTTTAAGGGCTGATGTTGATTTTGAATAAAACACAAATTATTTAGGAATTATTGTCATTTCTTTTTATTATGATAATATTGGTATGGTTCAATTATGAATGGAACAAAATATCGGCCAAATGGCCGCCGCGACCTCGGCGGACAACTCCATCCGAAGGTCCAAATTTTCGATGACGCTGAGGCATAATTGAGGTTCTATGTCGTTAATTTGCCAAACTATCTTCATCTCTTGAATTGTTGCTGGCTTATCGATGTACACCTTTTCTTTCAAATTAATAACCCCCAAATAAAGAAGTCCAACGGTGTCAAATCACATGATCTTGGCGGCCTATTGACATCGCCACCACGTGAGATAACACGGCCATTGAATTTGTCGCGCAAAAGAGCCATTGTTTTGTTAGCCGTGTGGCAAGTGGCACCATCCTGTTGAAACCACATATCGTCCACATCCATATCTTCCAATTCGGGCCATAAAAACACTATACGCAGTAACTGCCTGACCGGCCTCATTTTGGAAAAAATACGGCCCGATGATGCCGCCAGCCCAAAAACGCACCAAACAGTCACTCTTTGTGGGTACATTTGTTTTTCGACAATCACTCTTAGATTATCATTCGTCCAAATGTGGCAATACCGCTTATTGACGAATCCACTGAGGTGAAAATGTGCCTCATTACTGAAGATGATTTTTTTCGAAAATTGATCATCCACTGTTGCCATTGCTTGCCACCATTCTGACCATTGACGACGCTTGAAATAGTCAGGAGGCGTTAGTTCTTGAGTCAATTGCACCTTGTTAGCGTGTAAATGCAAGTCTTTATGCATAATGTTCATCAACGACGAGCGTGAGAGGTGCAATTGTTGGGCACGACGACCGACGACGAGTTGAGGTGGACGGCTCTTCAGCCACACTATCGCGAACAGCAACAATATTTTCTGCAGTACGAGCTGTACGAGCATGCACTGGTGTTTTCACATCTCCTACAGACCCAGTTTGCTCAAAGTTTTGCAAAAAATGTCAAATGAAATTCAGAAAAAAACTTGACGTTTAGGTGTGGTTCACATTCAACATCGACCCTGAAAATTTAACAACCCTTTACGTATAAACTTAAAACAAACAAAACAAACTAAAGGCACAAAAATTGAGTTGACTAATTTAATTCAGCTCTATCACAAATTCCATTTTAATCGGAATCCTGAAAACAAAACTGTCACCGAATCCTTCGTAGTGGAAAATCTCAACATTACGAACGAATGTAATGATGTTTTTTCGGTATTCATAAAAGATTCCAATTACAAAATTCATTCAATTCATTCAAAAACTTTATACTGTGATTAAATTTTCTGTTGTGTTCTCTGAATTATTTTTTTTCAATTAAGTCCAACCATTTTTTTTAAATTGTTGAGAAACGTATAGATGTTTTTCAATTGAAATCTTTGTCGTTTTATTAATAAGCTTATGAATGCAATTTTTTTTTAATCAAAAATAAACACCATTACACAGTTTTTTTTTCAAATTTCGTCAAACAAACACTTTGTTTTGTTAACCAACCACCTCCTCCCACCTCTCTGAGAAAATCTTAAAAGTCATTATGTCAACACAAATACGAACCAAGAAAACACGGAAAATAATTTAATCCTCTTTTTCTGTCAATCTAACACATCCTTAGAACAAACACAAAGTTTCCATATATCTCACCGGTATCGATACGATAAATTCACCCTATTTAATCCGGTTAGCCTCCAGCATATAAAAAATATTTTGTCTTTTTCGACGGGGTAGGCGTTTTAAAAGGGATTTATAAACCAATAACATAAGAAGGGATTACCCGCGGATAAAACGTAGCATCATTTGCTATATTTTCGTTCTTTGCACGACGACATGATAAAGCACCTCCTGAACTTTTGAACTTTTCGTTTGCGAAATAGAGGGAAGCCTACATATTAACTTTTCCATTCAGGAAAACATGATTTCCCATTACCCGGAGACTCTTTTATAGGCTTTAACTGTAGCCCCACGACCAAGATTCATAGTATAAACTTCCGTTTATGAAGATAAATTTGTAATATGGTTTCTATCAATAAATCAAAGATTGAATATTTTTTCAAGAGGTTAAAGGTTGTAGCAATTGCGTGTGCGAGATGATGTACATTAATTGGAAAAACGGTCCAAAGGGTATTCCCACTCTCTCTCTCTGCTCTGATTCGCATCAAAAATGTATCCTAATCACTGCTAGTTCAGGTGTAAAACCATAGAATTTATCTATTTTCCAGCGTAAAGGACGCTCTAGAAGTTTATACAATGCAGATACACTAACCAGTATGTTTATTTCCTGGAAACCGACATCTCCTACAAAACCTAACGAGTATATATCCTTGTTTTGTCTCGTCAAGTTGAATTGAGTGGTTTTAAAATTCTCGGTTAACAAATTGATGGAATTTTGCTCGAAACCGACAAGATTGATGAACGAACGACGACTCCGATGATGAAAAAGGGATAGTTTTTGGAAAAGATTCTCACAGAAACCAACATCAATTTAATGAAATGAAAATCATTACGTTTTCAAAAGGAGCGTTGATTTGGTAAAATCTATCTAAAAATCGTTAAATTTGGAAATCAATTCCAAAAGCCAAACAATAATAAGCAACTCTACACATATGAGGTGCGAAAATAAAATAAAACCAGGAGTGAAATAAAAGATTATTTTTTTATTAACCCTATCGATTTTATTGGAGAAAAATATTCGTATTTTAAATGAATTCAATGACTATTAATTACTGAAGAGTAATTGGATGGATATCAATATCAAATAAATTAAATTTTCTTCAAGCAATCCAATTAAAAAACTTTGATCTACTGACGAATTAATGAAAACTAAATTATAGTGAAGTGTTATTTCGCTAATGGGGTAGGAGCATATTAAAGCTGATTGATGCTTTTTTAAAGCTATTACTATTTGAGTTAACCGGAACATTAAAATATTTGAATACTTTAAATTTTTAGTGAATGAGTTAACACAATGCTGACCAGGTGCACACACTGCCATTCACTTGAATATACTCAGTGTTTTGTAGAAGTTCAAGTTGCAATTTGTTAAGACTGTTTCAAACCAACAGAATTTCTTAGACATAATATTAAGGTTTATTCTTCCGAAATGTCAGACCTCTTGTTAATACCTCCTTCCTTATAAAAACACACTTACGTGGAGCTTTAACAAAAAACACTTATTTATTTAAGCTCATCAGAATACATCTCATATAATACAACAAAATGAGTTAAAATAAACCCTTAGATTAGGTTAGGTTAGTGGGCTGACAGTTGTTGATCCCGTTACCGTCAGACTAAGATCAATGTGGATCCGTTGTGATACGCTAGGGGTTGGTGGATTACAGCAAGCTATAGCCTGAAATGTCAGGGGGTACTTCTAAGTCATTGAAGAAATGTCTGTCGTCACATAATCTCCTGGATAAGGAGAGGTAGATGCCTTCTTAGGGCGTGGTCCTTTCCTTTACCCCCACTTCAGAAATCATCCCTCCATAAAGCTCGTAGTAGCATGTGGCTCCTTCAAGGGTCAGTGTTTGGTCAATATTGCTGATTTAGTCGAAGGAGCTGTTCCTTTCCTCCTGTAGTTGAAGGCAATTTTCAGAGTTCAGGAATTTACAAACCATTTGGTAATAAATCCTTAACTACATTGTTTTTCAGTTTTAAATAATGAGTACTTCCATTTTGTTTTGGTCCATTTCTGTATTGAAAAACACAGTTATGTCACTCCATACATTTTTGATGGCACCCATGAACTCGTCCTTGGTATAATGTTGTTTTTCTGGCTCATAGATCTAAAGCGTCATCCAACCCTAAATATTTTCAATGATATTCGAATCAGTAGAGTATAGAGGCCACTGAATCATTTTCAACTCTTATCTACTCCTTTACTTCCCGACTTCGATTGGTGCTTTTCCATTCTGAAATCATGGTTGTAAAAATTGTAGCCATCGGCGAGTTCTAAATTGAATTTGTTTCCATCAGAAAAAAAAAACCATGGAACTCATTCGGCCACGCCTTATAGTTGCCACAAAAATTAGAAGTGCCTATTTTGCCGTTTGGTGTAAGGTTGATAATTTTTTAAGTTAGCGTCTGCACAAATGATCAGCTTTCCGTTTTGCGGTGGAAAAACTGTAATGCCGGATTTTATCTTAATTTTTGCAGGAGAAATGTATGAACTAGAAGCAGCTCTAAGGATTGCTCTTTTATCAGCCGCTGTGGCGGTTTGATTAGTTCCCACTTTTACGTTTTTTTCCCGTAGCGGCAAAGGTTCTTCAAAAATCTGTTGGTATTACCGTGGTTTCTTCCAAGTTTTCTGGAATTTTTGGTTATGAAGCCCCGACCCTCTAACAGCTAGCACTTTGCCCGTTTCTCCTGGAATCAATGACAAATTGTGACCCTCTTTTAATAGTTACGTTTAAAACTTTTAACAATAATGACAATTCTGTTTAAAATATCTACAAGAAGATAATTTCTTAAATATATGTACTCTGCTGAAGCGAAAAAAAAAATATTTTTTTTTTACAAAACCTATGAATGGTATATACGAGTAGATATGTAGTAAACGGCTGACTTGTCTAATGGTTGAAACAGAATATTTTGTCTTAAGAATGTAAGAGGATTGAAATGTATGTCACCAATTCGTCCAAGGAAATTTTAACTTAAATTTTTGAAAAGCACTGAACATATTCCGGAATTTCTTATATTAAAAAAAAAAAACAGAAAAATATATTTACCGTTCTTTATATAAACCTAAAAACAACAAATAGTCTTATTTGATTACAAAGGGCCTTACCAACAATCAAATTAAGAGACGACTTTAATATTTGAAGCAATATTTAATGGAATCTAATAACTGACCACATATGCTACATTTTATTTTTTAGGTTCCGTACAATAAATGGTTCATAATTTAGAGTTCGCATAAATATTAAGTTCACGACATGTATGGCTAACTTTATAGAGCTCTTTACATAATGGTTCATTTCACTCAAATATTAAAGTCGTCTCTTAATTTGATTGTTAGTAAGGCCTAAAGTAAAAATGCCCGAGTTATTATTATCCAGCTACTTTTGGTTTGGACAAAGTATTTCCTTATGTGTTTCATTTCTCAATTCAATTCAATTTTGTTTAATTGAACATACTATTTACAATTTGGCTTACAAATAATAAGATACTACTTATGTATGTATGAAAAATTACATTTGTTGGCTCCTAAGGGGCCTAACTATATACAGTGGCTTAAGTTTAATTATTTTTATATAAAATTTACATGACGAAAAAAAATAAATTTAAAAGGTCGGTTGACCGTATTGTTCTCAGGGTGTTCATTCCCGGTTGTCAGTGGTGATTTTTGTGGTTTTCATTTCTATTTGTATCGAACTCGCTCATCAATGAAATTGAAATTCGCGTTGGGCGCCATGGCATTACAAGAAAAAATTTTATGGAGCAAAAAAATAAAACGTAATTTAACATGATTTTCTTTGGGGAGGATAATTTTTCTGTTTCTTATGTTTCCATATCAAAGAAACAACATCTAACATTGCGTAATCAATCCCAAATCAATTTTTCTTTGAACTTATGATGAGCGAATAAATTGTGTAAATAAAACGGCAATTTTGAGATTGTATGATATATCATGTTGATATTTTCCAATGCGATGATATATTGTGTTGAAATTATTTGATGTATATCAAAACAATATTCTAGTTATGTTATAATTGTTGTAGAATTTTGGAAACACATATATAAGTTCATAAGCAACGGTTCTGCCTGCGAATTTATAGTTAAGAGTATATTTTAATAACTCAAATGAATAAGAGGATTATGGATACAAGTTATACATTGAAGCATCCCGGGAATAGAAACAAATTAACGCAATTTTTTTTTCTTAAAAGTGACAGTAAAAGACTTCTGGCTGATTTATCATAATGGTTAATGCAGAACCGAATTTCGTTTAATATGGACACCTGCCAATTAAGGCTTAATTCCACCTGAGACAGGCGGCACACGCAGACATTACCTGTTGCCAACCCCACCTAAGACCCGGCCAGAAACAAAGTCAAAATGACCAAAAACTACAACAAGGACACATAAAGCAACAACTACCAGCTTGAATTGGTAGGAACTCGCACGAGCCGCAAGACACTTTACGTCCTCAGATCGACGTACCTTATTCAGGCACGTGCTCAGGATAACCGAGGCACACATATTAGGCACCCCCGCCCCAAACTCTACCGCAGGCCAGGTCCCAATGCCACCAAGCCCCACGACTCAGGACAAAAGACGCAATCGCCACAGCAGGTTGGCCAGGACTGAGCCCATGACAGACAGTGAATGAGTCAGGATGAGACCCGAACGGCACCTTTCCCGGCCAAACATTCATCAGCCATGGTTATAGAACGGACGGTGAGTGAATCAGGATGAGACCTGAACGGACCCTGTCCCGTCTAAACACTCTTCGGTCCCAGCCCAAGTCGTTGCGGACTTGACTGCCCAACCTAATAATATACCTGGCTCCCTCGGAAGTACAAAGCCGCGACCCACACTAGCCCCAGATTGACCTTCAGGCGATCAGCCCGTCTTCCATCTCCTCTCTGCTCCATCCTCTCTCGAAGCCCCACACGCACACTCCGACGAACTGACCAGAGTCCTCTCATGGAAGAATGCATTCAAGGAACCAGAAGAAGAATGAGAAGTCCAAGCATTCACTATCACGCTCTGGCCTTACCTCGGGGATGTCATTCTGGAGATCTTTAAGAATGTTTCTTCGGGGATTCTCTCACTCGCGAAGAAGTGAGGAATTCTCCAATGGTTAGCCATTGAAAGTGCTTCTCATTTTAGCCGGTCAAACTCGCCAGAAAATTATTGTTGACCTCCATTTCTGCCGACATGGACGCAAGCAAAGTTTAAAACAGCCAAGTCTTAAGGTATCAGTATGACTAGGGTGGCCATCTTTCTAAGTCAATTTCGGTTCACAAAAACATGTATTTTTTTAATCTTAGTTTACATATATGTAGGTAAAATACTTAAAGATTATATATAACCCTTTAATAATTTTTAAAAAATTGTTCAAATTATCAATCCAAAAATATTTCTTTATAAATTTTTGGCTAATTCTTCAAGAATTCGAAGAACTCAGGACATCAAATACATACAAAAAGCCTTTCAAAGTTAAAATGCTGAACTGGTTGGTGGATCATATTTCGTTTATTAAAGGGAACACTCTCTCAACTGTGGCCGAAGTCCCTGGTGAACAAAGACTCTTTTCAAATTAATGTTCGGTTTTTCAAAATATTGGAAACGTTCCAACCATCGATGGTCAGTAGCAAAGTTGTTTTTATCTTCTCATGGTTAAATATTTGCAACAGTAACATACTCGTATTTTCCCAAAGGGTAAATTGATCAAAGAGCTTAGTATCGCACGAATTGAAATCAAAGCAATTATTCGATGAAATTAATTTTGAAGAAGCTGTACCATATATTTGCATTTTGGCGTTTGGTGGAATACGACCAATACCAAAAGATATTAGTTCATTTTTGAATGTATCTGGTCTAAATTCAGCTCCAATCATCCCTGGAAAGAACTGATACAATTTAAAGAAAGTAGTTGTGGTTCGAAATTTGTTTTTGAATTTGTATTGGACCCATTTTTCATTGTCATTTTTTGCGTTCCATTTTCCATTCCCTTTTTTTTTTAAACAAAAGAGATAATTCGATACGAAAATGGTGCAATACAGTCAAAACCAAAACAAATCATAGACAAGAATAATGAGGTGTCAAACACTAAAGTCGTGTTCTTGATGTTGCAAAACCAATTAAAGAGTTTGATTTCGATACATTTGTGTGAACCAAGCCTTTTTTCGGTACACGGTTCTTAGAGTTAAATTTCGGTTCTCTACCAGGAATTCAGATGTGTGTTGATATTATAAATGGAATTTTCAATTAGACCTAGTGCTGTACTTCCAAAATATTGTACATCATTAGCCAACATTCTCGGTTCATCATGGCTCAGGATACTTGGTAAGTTATTCACATAAGAAGAGAATAAAAGTGGACCCAGAATGGATCCTAGTGGAACATCCGAAGATATAGAAATAAAATCAGGTGTTTTCGTTCTAGAGACTACAGCTTGACTCCTTCTTGATAAATATGAAAATATGAGGTTAACTGCTGGAGTTGAGAATTCATATTTCTTGGCCCATAATGTTGTAACCAAAGTATCAATGACCCTACAGTAATCAAGAGGAACAAAGAATGAGACTTTGTCTTGATCCAAGGCCTTCCTTACTTCCCGGGTAGAATTTTCGACTCGATAATGCCAAGGCCCCAGCTAGTTTTTCTTAGTTTCAATCATGGCCCTACCGAGCAGTATCTAGCTTGTCCCTCGCTAATTTGTTAATGCTCTTTATATAATGGGCCTTGCTAGATGTTCCTATATGGGCCCTAGATGGGTCTTCACAAGTAGCACAAGAGCTACGGCAATTCTTAAAAAAAAAATTTTTTTTTTATTATTGTTGATTATTTTCATTTTTTCTTTGCCTCGCTATATTCGACTCTTTAAGTGATTTTTTGCTGGAATGAAAGAATTTTTTTTTTTTTTTTTAATTTACCTCCACTGAGATTCGAACCCGAGACTCTCGCTTGCCGTGCTTGTGCGCTACCTATTGCGCCACTGTGATATATGAAATATCGTGTCTCAAAGTGCTACTCAAATAACTCTCTTTTAATTATACTGTTTAAAAGACTTAAATACGTATTAAAGAATCTGAAAAATACCGATTTAGGACCAAAACAAAAAAGTTATGTTTTTAGAAGGATAATGGATAGCCTTTTATAGAGACATATGTATAGGCACATCTAGGATACATCAAGTAAAAACTATATAGCCCCAGTATAAGTAACATCTGAGAATGCCTATAAAGAGGCGACACTAGCTAAGGCCAATATAACGCCCAGATACAATTCCTTATCCAGGCTACACCAAGTAAAAACTATCCAAGTCCCTTGTAGTTTATTTGTTATAATGCCAATAAAGAGGCGATACTATCTACAGCCAAGATATCGCCAAGAAAAAGTTTCATATCTAGGCTACATCAAGTTAAAAATATCTAGGCCCAGTCTAAGATACTCCTGGAAAAGCCAATAAATAGGCAGTTCTAGCCAGGTTCAATATAAAGCCAGGATAAGCATAAATTAGTCAAGATCCGCCAGGCTTGCATCTGTCTAGGCCCAGCATAGGATTTACTATATAATGGCCAATCTAGCTAGGGCCACGCTATTCGATAGTGTTTCCTAGATAATTTTCTACCCGGGTTGCTCAGTTACATTCAAGAGAGTAGTGGTACTGCTACGTTGAGACCATAATCCAGACTAATTTGATGAGAGGAGACTATTCGTAGTAAACTATCGAATAGCCAGCTTATGTATTAATTTTTCAACTATTTTTGACAAAAAAAACGGTGAAATTGATATGGGACAATATTCAGTTTTTTTGTTTGTTTTCCAATAAGACGGAAAAATACTTGTAGTAAATTTCGTATTTACTGTGTGAATAACAAATGGCAAAATATGTGGTGGTTTTGCGTTTAAATGAAATCAAGCTTTCTACAACATCTTTAGGTGTTGCCACTGAAAAATCGAAGACATCTTCCAGTTTGGATGACGAGTCATCAACTTTCAAAGCAATTGCCCTATTCAAGGCTTCGTGACTTTGCTTCGCAACTCCTAGTTCACGTATATTCTTTAAAAGTTTGCGGCCATTTTAAGACAGATTCAAATAATGTGTATACCATTTGGTTTACGTTGCATTTGTAGGGCTGACACATTTGTTTCGCATTTGCCGGTATTGTTGGCGATCTTTGGCTATCCTCCAGTGTTAACCAAGGATTATCACCATGCTTAACCATTCTTGTTTTCAATTGAACGTTGGCGTCAAGTAACCTATCCACAACTTGTTCTTCTGGAGATCTCATATAATACACATTCTACTAGACTGATTTGATTTCAAACTCAAGGTATATAACGGGTGATTTTTTTGAGGTTAGGATTTTCATGCATTAGTATTTGACAGATCACGCGGGATTTCAGACATGGTGTCAAAGAGAAAGATGCTCAGTATGCTTTGACATTTCATCATGAATAGACTTACTAACGAGCAACGCTTGCAAATCATTGAATTTTATTACCAAAATCAGTGTTCGGTTCGAAATGTGTTTCGCGCTTTACGTCCGATTTATGGTCTACATAATCGACCAAGTGAGCAAACAATTAATGCGATTGTGACCAAGTTTCGCACTCAGTTTACTTTATTGGACATTAAACCAACCACACGAATGCGTACAGTGCGTACAGAAGAGAATATTGCGTCTGTTTCTGAGAGTGTTGCTGAAGACCGTGAAATGTCGATTCGTCGCCATTCGCAGCAATTGGGTTTGTGTTATTCGACCACATGGAAGATTTTACGCAAAGATCTTGGTGTAAAACCGTATAAAATACAGCTCGTGCAAGAACTGAAGCCGAACGATCTGCCACAACGTCGAATTTTCAGTGAATGGGCCCTAGAAAAGTTGGCAGAAAATCCGCTTTTTTATCGACAAATTTTGTTCAGCGATGAGGCTCATTTCTGGTTGAATGGCTACTTAAATAAGCAAAATTGCCGCATTTGGAGTGAAGAGCAACCAGAAGCCGTTCAAGAACTGCCCATGCATCCCGAAAAATGCACTGTTTGGTGTGGTTTGTACGCTGGTGGAATCATTGGACCGTATTTTTTCAAAGATGCTGTTGGACGCAACGTTACGGTGAATGGCGATCGCTATCGTTCAATGCTAACAAACTTTTTGTTGCCAAAAATGGAAGAACTGAACTTGGTTGACATGTGGTTTCAACAAGATGGCGCTACATGCCACACAGCTCGCGATTCTATGGCCATTTTGAGGGAAAACTTCGGAGAACAATTCATCTCAAGGAATGGACCGGTAAGTTGGCCACCAAGATCATGCGATTTGACGCCTTTAGACTATTTTTTGTGGGGCTACGTCAAGTCTAAAGTCTACACAAATAAGCCAGCAACTATTCCAGCTTTGGAAGACAACATTTCCGAAGAAATTCGGGCTATTCCGGCCGAAATGCTCGAAAAAGTTACCCAAAATTGGACTTTCCGAATGGACCACCTAAGACGCAGCCGCGGTCAACATTTAAATGAAATTATCTTCAAAAAGTAAATGTCATGGACCAATCTAACGTTTCAAATAAAGAATCAAATTAAAAAATCACCCGTTATTATTAAGGTTCTCGAAATCTCGAAAGAAATTGTGGGTCTAGCAGGAGATAAATCAACCGTGTATATCAAGGTGTATAACGTGAGAAACCTGGTGCTGGTAACTGATCATAAAAACCATAACCGGATATGGGCTGTAGCATACTTTCTGTCAAATTTTTCGTCTGCGATTATGTTGTAACTGAAGTCACCGCATAATATGATGATGTTTGGAGATGACATACAATTTTCTTGAATTAAATTAAATTTTTGTGGTGCAACAGCTCGAAGAGAATTAGGAACTTGTGACTTACAATCTCTCAACCATTCTTGAGCGTGTTGTCAGGAATGGTGGGGACCTAAAATTTTCAGCTGATTCCGAACAGCTTATTGTCATGACAAGAGAAAAAGCCCCCTGAAAAAACTTTTTAGCAGCGTGTGAGAATTAAATGACTGTAAGGTGAAGTCACGCCTACTTTTCATTCGAACATGCAATGTGTGTGAAAAAGGTGACATTTTTTGTATATATACAGGGAACTCCAGGACATCTGTTCACCTTTTTTGCTTTGGAACTAAAAGTCCAGAGCTAAGAAACTGTGTATAATGTGTATACTGTGTATAAGCAGGCTAAGGTATCCAGACGGTCGTACCACCAACCAAATTAATTATGCGCAAATGGACGTGTCAAACATCGGCTCTAAACATTTCCTTGTAGAAACAAATGTACTTTTTAACAAAATTAAATCGCTGTACATTTATCTACAGCAGAAGCCAACAATCATTGCTTCATTAACCCAATATTATCTAAGACCTAGCCGAAACCACCGTAGCTACCGCAGCCACCCAAGAGGAAGAACCCGGAAAAAAATGTGACAAAAATACAGAATGGAAAATGTTGCAGCTCAAAAAAAAAACAGCAGCAAAGTTGAAGTATTGAACAAGAACAAGAATATCTGGCGTATAGAAATAAAATGCACGACTGGATCGCACGAACTTGCTCTTATGTAAAAGTACTTTGGAATTTAAGATACATTTTATAAATATAAAACATGAATTTAAAATGAAATTGCAGTCTGATTTCCGGAAAAGTATGAATTTATGCAAACAAACTTTAAAAAACCGTTTTATTATTAAATAAATAAATTTTTTATATAAGAAATTTCTTTAAAATGTTTCAAGAAGAAAATGTGGGATGCGAATTTTAAGTATTTAATAATATTGATTTTAGGAAATAATTTCAAAAAATAATCGTTCATAGGTTTTGAAGATATTGATTTTTCAAAAAAACCCAACAAATAATTTTTCGAATATTTTTATACACAATATTATTTTAAACTTAGGTGGACTCCTGCTGAAAATTTTTGTTTAAAATCGTTAGAGCCGTTAATGAGAAAGTCGAAAATCAAAAAAACGGTTCTATGACAGGTACCGTTAATAACACTTTGCCCCAAATTTTTTTTTTACCAAAACGTAGTCCATGTCCATAATATCACACCTAATTTTTTTTTATCAAAATCGTTAGAGCCGTTTTCGAGATAAATAAGATTTTGCATTACGGGTGTATGGGGGGTACCGTTAGTTTTAGAGCTAAAAAAAATTTTTCAATTTCCCCTCTAGGGAATCACCGAAGACCCATAACTACCGAGTTTGAGGAAAATAGGTCCAGTGGCTTAGGCTCTAGATCGAGGTACAGACATACAGACAGACAGACAGACGGAATTGCCGGACCCACTTTATTCGTCTTCGCTATCATCGTAATGTCAACTTTGATCAAAATCTCGAGTTCGATTTTTTTTCCAAATGCAGAACTTGCCCTATAGTACCTATGTATATCGCAAGTAAAAAGATGGGATATACAATACAGTTTTCAAACTTTTAGTTCCAAAGCAAAAAAGTCTGGGAAGTACTAGCTGGGAATATCCTTGCTAAACGTCGCAAATATGATTAATTAAATTGAATTATGCAGAGATATAGATAATTTTAAGCGACTTCTCGTCGCGTCAATCATTAACAAGAAATGGGTAACTATATGCAGATTAAGAAGATATATTAAGTTACTTTTTTGATGCTTGTGTGACGTGTACAACTTCAGCGTTGTCAAAACAACCATTTGCGACAGTTCTACATCATCAAGCATTAAAGTTTATTATCTCATTAGGAGACGGTTTCTCTTGGTATAGACAATGCCCAGAAGCGTAATGGCTATAAATAGTCTTTGACTTTCCATTAACTAAAATGTATCTATAGAACATTTTAAAGTTCAAAATTTATCAGTGTTCAGTTCTGTGAATGAAAAAGAGAAAAAAACGCCTTTGAAACCACACCCGCGAAAATTGAAAACTGAATTCATTGAAAATATTGCAGTTGGCTGTGGGCACCTTTTGATAGTTTGTGCTGTGAACTTGTTTTTTGAATGCTGTGCTTCGAATCAAAATCAATGTGAACAAACTAAACAACATTCACACAAAAGAAAACCAATTTAACCCCAGATCCTTTGTATTTAAAAATACGTGCTCACCTGAAAAGTTACACCAACTAATAGAAAAATGAACACAACACTCGTATGTATATTCATTGTACCTATACATATGTAAATGTAGGCCTGGAATGATTTTTGTGAAAAAAAAAACTATTTGAAAATTGATATCCATATCCGGAGGAAATGTATGTCCATTTCAGTTGGATGATTTTATTGTTCGAAGGATTTTAGATTATGTTTTCATTATCTGCCCTGAAGGCAGATTGCTTTGCTTAAGTCGATTTTGTAACCTTAATTCAGCTTTGGTAGACGTTAAAAAAAATAAAACAAAGTTATCCCAAAGTTGAAAAAATGGGACTACACAATTTTATGTATTCTTGTGTTTGACAACGATAAAGCTATCTGGGACAAATTTTATTTTAACGAGTTTTTCCAAAGTTCTTAGTAAGGTGTCATAGATGTGAGGACCTTGGCATATATTTTTCATTTTCTAAATGAAAAAAAAATGAGATAATTTTTTATTGAAAAAGGAATTTGTATTTATGGGTTTTCCATCCATTTCACCCACGAAAATTTTAAAATAGAATTCATAAGTTTTTATTGATGTTGGAAGAACCCGATGATAAAATTCCGTCAAATTTAAAAAAAAAACTCGCTTACAAAAATGTATTTTATTTAAATTAAAAGACCGCGTACAAAATTCATTCAGTAGTGTGGCTCTACGGAAATTCAAAGCCAAATGATTAATAAAGATTATAATTATATAATGCAAAATTATCAAAGAGAAAACTGTTATTTCATGTTATATGTACATTAGGGTGGTACTTATTTTCAAAAGTATTTTTTTTTTGAGCACTCGATTTTTTTGTTCCTTGATATCTTAAAACAGCACCCTATTTTTTTTTTTACAACCACGTTAACACGTGCCGAACTGAGCTTAAAATGTACGCTCTTGTGAGAGTACTTCTACTGTATTAGTACCTACGGATGCATGTAATTTTCTGTAAATCTTTTGTGGTATTCTTTCAATCAAAACATTGTTTAGTTAGTTTAATGATTAAAAATGCCTCGTGAAAATTTATTTTTGGTTGGTGCTATGAAATCAAATTGTGGGGTCTAAATTATCTTCAAAACGAGATGACTAAGTGTTCTTTTTTATAATATACGAAGTGTGAAGTTAAGCTTATCAAATAGTGTTACTTTGGTCATAGATGAGTGTTCAATATTTTGGAAAAAAACTTTACGAAGAGCTACGAAACATTGAGAAGAATAAAAATAGAATCACTGAGACATAAAAAATGAAATTATGGTTATTTTTAATGTTACTCCCTAATTCACCAATGCCCAAATCAAGGAGAGCCTAAGTGTAATAAAATCGGAACTGATAAGTTCTGATGACAGTTCTAAATTGTACAGTTGATTGATATATGCCTTTCATTAGGGTATTTTTATACAATGGCAAATATTATCTACAAACTGATGGTGTTGCAATGGGATCTCCATAGTTGTGGACATATGGATGCAGCATTTCGAAGAACAGGCATTGAAAACATCACCAATAAAACCTTCTGTTTGGAGAAGATGCGTGAATGACACGTTCTGTGTACTTAAATAGGATAATGTGAATTGTTTTATGATTTAACGTAACTCCATTCACGAAAAATTTAAAAGCATGCAGAAATGACATTTCAGAATAATGGCTATAGCACTAGGCAAAGATCCTGGAAGCCCAAACCCGACACTGTACAAAATTCTTAATCTACAGGATTAGAAAAAAGGGCCTTTTTACCTTACATTAAAGGAATTACGGATTGAACTTCGGACTAAAACCCGTTTTCAAACCACAAACAAAAGTTCGTCAACTTCTGAGACACCGAAAGACATAATTGCACTCCAAAACCCTGGGGTGTACCCGGTTCCTTGCAGTTGTGGGTCATCGTATATTGGGGAAACGGAGAGAGAGTTTTAAATATCCGATTGAATGAACATGTTAAAGCCATCACAAAATATGGGATATGTGAACCTGGCTTAGAACGAAGGTCACTTTATTCGGTTTCTCAAAGATTTTGTGTGGCGAGAATTGTTAGAGAGGCAATAGAAATATGTAAAAAAGCACGATAACTTCAATACAGATTCAAGCTTCAAATTATCAAAAACATGGAATCCTAAGTTTTGAAATGCATTGGTTTCTAGATTTTTTAAAGGCATCTCTACAAAAAATTTCATTAAAATCCGATATGTCTATAATGAGTAATTCAAAATTAAAAAAAATGGTTCTATGGTAGGAACAAGCTGCAATATCTTAATTTCAATTTTTTTGTATCAAATTAAAGATCGTTAAAATTAATTGAAACAAAAAAAAAATTTATCAAAATTCTAGGCGCCGCCGTTTTGTGAAAAATAAGATTTTTGAAAGTCATTTTTTAACATTTGTATGGTGGGTACCTTTATTTTTAGGTAAAATAAAACATTTTTTCATACATCTTATAGATTATGTTGAGAAACTTTCATTTATCAAGTTTGAAAAAAATCTAGTATAAGGTTTTCGAAATATTGAGTTTTGAAAAAAAAATTTGAAATTTTTTTTAAAAATCCAAACAAATTTTTTTTGAAAATTTGAATACACATTTCTATTTAAATTTTAAATTTAGGGAGCTTCAGTAAAAAAAAATTATCAAAATCCGTTGTACCGTTTTTGAGAAAATCAAAAACTAAAAAAATGGTTCTTTGGGGGGTACCCCCAATAACCATTTCTTGGAAAATTTGTTTCAACGAGTACCTAGCTTTAACTAAATAACATTTTTCTGTATCTTTTTTTTTTAAATCTGTCGAGCAGTTTTTGAGAAAAAAAAATATTGACAAAATTTCGAAAAAAAACTCGTATGGCAGGAACCGTTATTTGTGGTCTTAAGAAAAAAACGTCCGGGGGGGGGAACAATTAAAAATGATATCTACCAAGTTTGAAGATAATCGGCCGAGCCGCTTATGCTGTAGTTGAACCGACAGACAGACAGACAGAATTGCGAGACCCACTTTTTTAGTCTTCGCTATCATCGTAATGTCAACTTTGATCAAAATCTCGAGTTCGATTTTTTTACGAATGCATAACCTGCCTTAGTACCTTTAAGTCGCAAGTAAAAATAAAATAATAAATGAATAAACAACAACTAAGTACAAGTACTCGTACACTACCCACAAACAGTCAAAGTGCAACAACAACTACGCACCGGTACTACTTCATTTCCATGATGGGTGTATTTTTCAAATATTTACAATTAGGAATTATTTGTAAAAAAAAAAACTTGAAATGCAGTATCATTGGAAAAATCTAATACTTCGATGATAGTCAAGCTGAAGCTGAAATTTTTGAAATAAAAACGAAGAATTTATTTTCAAAATTATCAAAAATAAATATGCGTTTTGCGTAGTATTTTCTTCTACTCTTCCAGAAATGGTAACGAACTAATTAATTCAATATTTTTGCATTAATTTACCAAAACTATTTTATATCCAAGCAATTTTTCTGTTATAAATTAAATTATTTAATTCATTCCTTGTGGCTAGATTTCATTCTTAAATTCCCTTGGGCTAGTTGTTCTTTGATGCATAACGAAGAACTTAAAGTAAAACTCATTTTTTTCTTAAACATCATTATTCCACCAACTTCCCTACCTTCTTTTTATATTCGGAGCAATTTTAATTTTTCTTATCATTAATTTCCTTATTGCCAGAAGCCACCAGGAAACTCAAGAAAACAAAATACAAAAAAAAGACAATTAATTTGTATATTCTAGGAATGTTGCCTTTGGTCGTGAAAGCTCCTATTAAAATGTTCGCCCTTTAAAGAAAAATCATGAAATTCCGGAGACGCAGTCACTAGCAGGTATACTAACATAAATTGTCGATGATATAATCCCATGAGATACAAGATCCTGATTGGTGGGTTCTTAAAGACAGTGTAATAATTATATAAGTATTCCCGTCCAGAATCATGAACACCCTTATTCGTAAACAAAACTTGCACAAAACGTTCTATATATATAAGTGCATACACCGAACAACAAATAACTGCAAGTAATTTTGTGTCTGAACCGATTGAACTTAATACTGCTGCACTTAACATGTCCAAGTTCCAAACTATTTACTATTTACACTTTTGATGTAAAACTGATATGATGTTATACGGAAAACCAAAGTCTTATACAACAACTACTTTTTTATTGCAACAATCGATCTGGAATTTCTCTTAAATTGCCAAAGCCTTCAAAACACCTCATGAACAGAAAATTCTAAACTTAGGAAAAAACCAAAATTAAAACATAATGCTACAATATTTAAACTCCGCCATTAATGAAATTAAACAAAAAAAAAAACAAATGTCCTGTGAAGGCCACACAGTGTAGAACGAGACTACTTCCTCGTTGTCCATGATTACGTTGTCATCCAGAGTTTCTATCATACTGAGGTACCTCGGTTCGGGCTGTCGTTGTTCTCTGGTCATCCTTCTCATAAGCTGGTTCCGGTGGTCGATGATTTTCCACATTAGTTTCTTCATTGAATGAACTAGATTATTGTCCAGTAAAATTAAATTCGCTTCTGTGTAGAGATGCTCGTTTCTGTAGTCTTTCTAACGTTGACGATCGAAGTAGAGTCCAGTGCAGATCCTCAGTATCTTCCTTTCGAATAGTTGAAGTTCCTTCATAGCTGTCTTTGAGATGGAAATCTATAATAAAATCCCGATAACTAGTTCTTTAGATAAGGAAAATGTGCTTGCGGCTCTGTTTTGCTGCTAGCTCTACGTTGCTTGATAGCACCGTTGACCCTTCTGTACTTGAGAACGTAAATCATTCAATGGGACAGGTATATTTCCGCAGTCGTACAGTTGCAAAGAGCCCTTCGAGATCTTGATATAAACAAATCGGCTGGTTGTGATGGTATAACCCCCATTTTTCCAAAGAGTTGTTCTTCATCGCTGGTAAAACCATTGCGTAATCTTTTCCATCGCTCCTACTGTTCTGGAATCTTCCATAAAAAATCGAAAATAGCACTTATCTCTTCTTTCCAAGGTCATGGAATCGCTGATAAGTCATCAGCCTAAAAAAATTACTCAAAGATCGAAAGCTTTTCAATGACCGGCAATACGGCTTTCGCAGCAATCGTTCTACTGGTGATCTAATGGCATATTTCACCGGAGACGGAGAGTGGAACAGATCTTTACATTGTTTTGGAAAAAGTAAGGTTATAGCGCTTGATATTTCTAAGGCATTTGATAGAGTTTCGCACCAGGTTCTCTTATCGAAAATGCGTGCCTTTCATACCAACGAAATCCTTATTCTTTGGATTAGAAATTACCTTTTAGATCGTTCAATACATGTTGTATTGGACAGTTTTAAGTCTGATCTTCAAAAAATAAATGCTGGTGTTCCCCAGGGCTCCGTTTTGTCTCCGACTCTCTTCCTCATTTTTATAAATGATCTCTTGTCTGAGACTTCTAATCCATTTCATTGTTTTGCCGCCGACTCTTCTCTCAGCTTTTCATACGCGTTCTCAAATTCACATCCATCTCTTTCGAAAGTTCTTTTGCAACGATATCATTAAACTCCACTCTTTACAGCATTGTTAAACGGGGTATATGAAATAGTGTGGAATTTAATGCTTCGAAAACTCAATGCTGCCTATTAACGTTGAAGCAAAATGTAGCCCTTATGCATAGCTGGGTATTAACTCGTTAATTCGTTAATCGTTAATTAACGAAGTTAAAATTTTGATTAACGGATTAACTTTTAAGTTAACTTTTAAAAATGTTAACGGACACGTTAAATCCGTTAATCCACGTTAAGTCCGTTAATCGTTAATTCAATGCCTACTATTTACCGCGCGGCGCGAAAAACAGGTTCAGACAAGTATGAGACAAGTGCCTGCGGTGCGTTCCGCGGGTGAAACAAATACAGCTAGGTACGTGTTATATTTTGACGGCGCGTGCGAGTGAGAAAACTGCGAAGAGATTCGTTTCGTTTGATCATTTCATTATGCCGGTCGTCCACTATGTGCGCGATAAGTTCAACGAACTTCGTTCAACTTTTTATTCAACTCTTTCGTTGGATAAACCAATTTACAACCTCTTACACTAGTGCGGCAACTTACGTAATTCACGTTCAGAAACTAAAGTTGAAGAAAATGCGTTTGGAACCCCGTACACATAATTGACTAACTTTCCCATATGTTGATTAACCCCGCACACCTAGTTGATCAACTCTTAAAACTTATTCCAGTGTTGAATAGCTCCTTACACCTAGTTGACCAACTTACTCAAATGTTGAATAACCTCGTACACTAGTTGATAAACTTGTTCGATTTTGACAGAACATTTTTTTTTTCGAGTTCATCAACTGCATTTTCGATATTGTTGCTCAACCAGTTGATGAACGAGTTGATACCTTCGTACACTTAACCAAGGATCACTCGTTAAAAAAACTCAAACCTCAAACCTGAAATAATTTTGACTTCAGTTCGGTACATTATGCAATTGCATTTTCGAGGAAATTTGAGACCAAGCCAATTCCCTGGCATCTGGATTTTCATAAAAGGTGCTCTTAATGTCCCATATATTGGGCTTTTCCTCAATTGCTGAAATCAATTGCAAAATTAATTTCGTGGTCCACTCTGTTTTTGAATCACCTTCCATGACGAAAAACCAAAATAAACTACAGTTTGCAAGTTGCAACAACTGCAAGTTCATGGCAACGCAATAGTTCAACCACGTAGGCACATTTCACTGCAACCAACGCAACGCAACACAATATTACGTCAAGAAATCCCAAAAAAAAATTAAAAAGTTGATCAACGCGTTGAATAAATAATGTGCAACACATTATATTGAAAACGTTGCTCAACGTGTTGATCGAACATTTTCAAGGGGCAACACGAGCTCGTACACTACCCGTACACTTGTTGCGCAATTCGTTGAGCAACGGCCAACAACTAGATGCAACCCGTTGTCTGAACAGAATTGAAGGCACCGTACATTAGAGTTGAATGCGTTGAATTCGAAATTTGTGCGTTGATCGCCTAGCGGACGACGGGCATTACTTAGCGCCGGTGCTCAGAGTAAAAAAATATAAAAAATGCAATTTCTATCACATGTTAACGGATTAACGATTAACGTTAACTTGCGTTAATTCTTCCGAAATTTAACGCTTTAACGTTTAACGAAGCTAACTTTTTTAGTAGCGGATTAACGATTAACGAAGTTAACTGTTTGATTAACGGTGCCCAGCTATGCCCTTATGTCATTATCCTTGAATGGCACTTGCATCGAAGAAACCGAAAAGCTCTCAGTACTCGGCATGTGTGCCAACGACGATCTTCGTTAAAATGACCACATTCTCTAGATCGCAAAATATGCTCCTAAATGCTTAGAATTTCGATATCGATGTAAGAAATTTGTTACCAGTGATCTGGATACCATTAATAAAGCGCTTATACGTCCAAAACTCGAGTATAACTTTGGGCAGGTGCAGCAAAACCTTCGCACCACTTATTGGATAGAATTCAGAACAGAGCATTAAGACTGATAGGAAACAGAGATATTATTGATTCATTCCGATCTCTTGTTTTATCGCTTTCTCACATGCAATGTTCATCATTTCACCTGTGATACCCGTTTTGGTAGGTATGCTCATCAGTTCACCCTCGAGTCTAATTTCGGTCGCACTGTCAAATATAGAGATTAATTTTTTTTAGTCGCACAACACGACAATGGAATAATTTTCCAGGCACGGTTTTTCCTTGCCATTTCAATTTGCAAACATTCAAAACCAATGTTCATCGATAACTCCTTTCTCTCCCCCCTTCTTGCCCCCGCCCGTGCTGTGTTTAACAAGAGTCTCTCAATATACCCTTGGGCGCGTGTGAATAATGAAAAAAATGTACATATATTATTAATTGAAAAAAGGTCACGAAAACAGAAACATTCATAAATGAAAATCAATTTTCCTGTTTATTTTTCTCACACAAATCGAATTTAATATGCGCACTTGATTTTTTCTCACTTTTGAGACTTCCACCATACGATTCGAGGTATTCAATGCACTTCTCATATTTCTCATATTCTCGTAGGTAATATCTTTAGCTAAGTGGACCCACAATCAATGTTCAGACCAACATTTTTATCAATACTAACGACTCAAACGTTTTTCTCATATTAATTTAGTTGAACCAAAAAATTTGCTGATAATGAAAATCGACAACAAAAACCGAAATTGCAAAAGCCAATTCCACATTCGTCAGCACATCGATAGCTAACGACAGGATTCATTTCTAAAAAAAGAAGGATTTGATGACATATTTCAACGTGAAAAATTAACGAGCAATTTAAAAAATAAAAGCTCATACTTTAGATCTCTTACCATCACAAATGAACACACAAAATTTTCGAATTGGCAAAATCATCACCCGACATCAATTCAGGAGTCACTCGGCGTGAAACAAATGTATTTGCTCTCAGGGCAACATATACATAAATTAAATTAAAAAACACCAAAAACAACATTTCATTGTCAGATGTAGACAAAGCCATGTCCGACACATAGCTTGATATTTGGAATTTAAAAGCTTATTTAATGGAGTTCAAAACAACTCAAGAAAATATTGAAAATGGAAATGTATAACGCGTCGACGGTCGTTTATATGCACGTCTAACAACATTATTAATTAACACGTTGCACTTTAGCTAAAGAATTTGAACTGGGGACATTTTTTTAGTGTTGACGATTCGCTGTTGTCTTTTTGGTAAACGCCACCGAAATAAGGAGCATAGTCACTCGAAATGTTTGAATTTCTTTTCTTAACTTATCTTTTGCACAAATTGAAAAAGAGGCTGAAACATTTTGTGGTTCCAAAATTGACATTTAAATTAAAATCATTGATGATTTCGATCAAACTTTTATTTCAATGTACGGATAGTATTGTCTGCCATTATAAATCTCATTATCATGCAAAATTCCTTCAATGGAGTTGTTGAAGAAGTCGATACCGACGAGGTAGTTTTGATGAATTCCATACACATATCGAGCGTAAACACGGTGATAACTTGGCAAAGGAATGTTCGTCAAAAGTTTTCGGATTGTGTGTCTGAACACGATATTTGCATAGCTCCACAAAAAATCCGTTCGCGACAAATGGCATGATCTTTGTGATATAACATCAGCAATCACCATCCGGGAAACGAGTCGTGGTGCATGAAGTGTGACGCCGTCACATGTCTTGCACATTGTATCTTCGATTTCAAGCCAAAAATATTAGGTTAACATTTGTCTATAGCAAGGTAATCGACAGTGACGGTTAGACCTCGTGCACTTTTGAAAAAGTATGGACTAATATGACATCGCGAGACCACGATAGCTTTTCGTTAGTTAAATGCGAAATATGTGACAATTGGTCGTCCAATGTTCAAGGTCCCATGCTTAACATCCTTCAAGTCTTGAGAGAGGTAATTTTTATTAAGGTTTAAATGGGAATCATTAATGCTAAGAATGCCACATATTTTTAGTTTCATTTACGGTAAAAATGTGATGAATACCGTTCAAATCTATTTACGGAGACTCAACCATTCATGTGTGTATATTACTAGAAATGGAGGGGACTTAGAAATTTCTGTCGATTTTGAACCGCTAATGAGCAGCACTTTTCATGAAAAGGGATAGGTACTCTTGGATGATTTGTCACAGCCCTGAAAACCTTTTTTCCAGCGGCTGAAAACTGAACCCAATACCCTCCGCGACTTCGGCGCCACACCTCCATCGGATGGTCCAAATTTTCGATGACGCTGAGGCATAATTGAGGTTCTATGCCGTTAATTTGCCGAATTATCTCATCCTTTAGCTCTGGAATTGTTTCTGGCTTATCGACGAACACCTTTTCTTTCAAATAACCCCAAAGAAAGAAGTCCAAAGGTGTCGAATCACATGATCTTGGCGGCCAATTGACATCGCCACCACGTGAGATAACACGGCCATTGAATTTGTCGCGCAAAAGAGCCATTGTTTCGTTAGCTGTGTGGCAAGTGGCACCATCCTGTTGAAACCACATATCGTCCACATCCATATCTCCCAATTCGTGCCATAAAAACATTATTCACAGTAACTGCCTGACCGGCCTCATTTTCGAAAAAATACGGCCCGATGATGCCGCCCGCCCATAAGCCGCACCAAACAGTCACTCTTTGTGGGTGCATTTATTTTTCGACTATCACTCTTGGATTATCATTCGCCCAAATGTGGCAATTCTGCTTATTGACGAATCTACTGAGATGAAAATGTGTCTCATCACTGAAGATGATTTTCTTCGAAAACTAATCATCCACTGTTGCCATTTCTTGCAACCATTCTGACCATTGACGACGCTTGAAATGGTCAAGAAGCTTAAGTTCTTGGGCCAATTGCACCTTGTAACCGTGTAAATGCAAGTCTTTATGCATAATGTGAAATTGTTGGGCACGACGAGTTGAGGTGGACACCTCTTCAGCCACACTATCGCGAACAGCAACAATATTTTCTGCAGTACGAGCTGTACGAGCATGCACTAGTGTTTTCACATCTCCTACAGACCCGGTTTGCTCAAATTTTTGCACGATTTTTCCGATTGTACGCACATTTGGTCGATTGAATTGAATGAAAAAATCACGAAGTGCACGATATGCATTTTGATTTGAACGCCCATTTTCATAATAAACCTGAATAACCTTAACGCGTTGCTCGATTGTGTATCTTTCCATGGTTAAAATTGAGTTAGTCTGAAATTGAGAAATGTCAAATGAAATGCATAAAAAAACTTGACGTTTAGGTGTGGTTCACATTCAACATCAGCTCTTAAAATTTAACCACTCTTTACTTTTGAAAAAGTATGGACTAATATGAAATCGCAAGACCACGATGATTTTGTGTTAGTTAAACTTTTTTTTAAACTACTTTATAGATTTAAAATGAAATCAAAAATTTGTTTTAGTAAAAGCTAGCTAGAAAAAAAATATAAAAATATTCAAAAAAAAGGTTATTGACAGAACCTTTCAAGGAGACAGATTTTTTTTCTTATTTTTTTTTCTTATTTTCTCAAAAACGATACAACTGATCAATGTTTGTAGTATGCTAAAGTGTCTAAACTGTTAAAATAGTATTGCGAATCCATTTTTTTTTTTTTAACCACATGCTCATTTTTTGTTGTACGAGTATCTTGGCTATGAATATTTAAAATTTTTGTTCGTGTCATTAATTCACATTTGTTTAAAAAATCACGAGACATTATTTTTTAACATGAATTTTATTCAATGCTTATGAATATTTTTCTACATATATAATATTTTCCATGTTGAATTGGAATAAGACGAACTGGGTGTGAAGTTTTAACAAAATTCTCTTTATGTCTTTTCAAACGCCCGCATCAGCTTCGTTCGACACTGATCCGAGTGGTCCAACACTCAAATGCGCTGCCGCATAGATCCGGCTTAATTTGAGCCATATTGACTATCTGTAGCTCTCGCCGTTGATGGTGACCGACTCACTAACGTCGTTTTCGACAAAGTACGGACCAATAACGCCGTTGACTTCAAATCCACACAGAAAGGTTCAGCACGTGCTGAACTTCGTGTGGCTTGCTGTTGTCCCGTATAATTCATGCAAAATTGTAACTGAATAAGAATCAACAGGTTTGACAGATGTCACAAAAACAACATGGCGACCAAAAGGTATCTACCCGCGCCAATTGCAAGTTGGTGCGACCAAATAATGTTTATTTTTAATAAATATTATTCAGACCCTCAGGTGTACAATGAAGTTGACGTTCTGTTTGTTTCAGTAGATAGGCTTAAAATCGACCTTTAATTTTTACTCTTAAAAACCCCAGAAAAGATTGACCAGAAAAGTGTTTTTCCAATTTTATCAGTTATTATTCATAAGCTTATAACTAACTTAAAGCTTGACGAAAATTCATAAAAATGGTCTTCTCATCAATAGCTTTCATCTTATTTACGGACCCTAATATCTTAATATTAATGCATTTCGGCTTAGAAACTAAATTAAAACAGAATTCTAGTGGATTTATTTTCAACGAGAACAATTAAAAAAAAATAATAAACTTCGCTCTTTTTACTCCTTCTCTTCTTTTTCTACTTCTGAAAATGACATACGATTTTGATTACATCATAAAGCCTTCACACTTTCATTTGAAAGCTTCACTTGTTATAAGACTGAGGTCTGATTGAATATGTCAGTATTTAATGGAAATATAAAACTAAAGTTTCCTCAAACTTAACTGAAACTAAAGACATCCCCCATCAAAATCACGACTTTATGAATGACTTTTCAAATAAAAGGAATACTTTCATGCTTCCCATTAATCTGCAGGGGAGCCAATAAAATACTGAACAGGCAAAACCAACTGAAACATTAAATGCATACGTCTGTCAATATCTATTATGCCTGTCTGTGCCTTTAATAAAATATTCGTTTTGTGTTATTCTTTAAATAGAATAAAGGATACAAAATTAGCCAAATGTAACCCAATAAGTTAAAACTACTACCTACCTATACAATACTTAGTTTATTTTTTTTTTCTCTTTTCTTTTCGTGAGGCTTTTTTGTGAATTTTCTCGCATGTCGTCATTGTGCGTAAAGTGCGTTTGCGTGTTAAACACGAAAAATCAACCCACACATATAGGCACACCCGCAAAGGCCCGAAAAGAGGAGCAACATTATTTCCAATAAACAAACAGGGCACGTATCTAGAAAATACGACTCCACATTGTGAGAACGTGTAAAGTATATTATTAGGGAAAGCAAAAGGAAAGAATGAGAAAAAAAACAGAAAAAAAACAGTACAAACGAAGTCAGAGAATAAAAACCGACGGAGGTATATGTCCTTGAAGGCACACACCACCACCAACAACACCACCACCACACTTGGAATTCATGACAGTTTCTATTTTTAGAAATATCCCTCTCCCAGGGACCATCCCCCAATTCGGTCCATTTCCTCTTCTCTTTTTCATTATCCTTTATTTTTCTGTCTTCCCATTTGTTGTTTATTATTTTTAATAAGATTGTGTTGTTCTTCCATTTTCGTGTTGCCTTCTTAATTTATTTTCTTGTGTTATATCTCAGTTAGGGTGCTGGCGGCAGTGATTCTTAATGCGATTTTCATTATATATATATTTTTTGTATTATTCCGCCATGTTGGTGGTGCATTTTTAATTGAGACAACATTATAATCCAAAAAAGGTTATGATCACGCCTTAAGAAACACGTAAAAGGAGCTGAGAGCAAAGTTTAAAATCTTATGGGAGAAGATCCCGCCATCCGATTTTAAACAAAAAACCGGATTATTAACAAAACTTACATCAAATTTCTCATGGTGAAGAATGGTGAGTTACCGGACTACCGAGGAATTTTTTAAGGATAATTTGGGAACCCACTTTAATAACTAGAATTTCATTTAAATATCGTGTCCGTATACCTTACGTTTCCCTAACTCTTTGCCGCGATTTTTGTTTCAACTAGGCGTAAGATATTACGATGTATCGCTGCTTACAAAAAATCGGACATAAAACTTAAAAAAATATCGCACTCAACCGGAAACTCAATGAGATTTTTTTTTTGTTGTTTTACAATCTACCCACGCTAAAGGGATTATGATTACCCTTTTAATGTTTCAACACAGCGCGGGCGTGATGTTAATGAAGAGAAAGAAGGATAGGAAAGATGTGTGGCACGATGTTCTGAGACTGAAGGTGGTTGTCTCAGATATTTTTATCTCCAGGGATGGCGGCTGAGCTAAAGCGGAGAAATGCCGCGTCTTATTTCTATGTCGCTTATAATTCACATTATTTTAGTCGTGTTCATCCTTGTTGGGCATACTAGTTTAACTCAATCACATGTTGTTAGTGTTATGCCTGAACAACATGTAATGAGTAAACCAGCAACCCATTGATGACAATTTTTAGAAGGTTTTAATGGAAATAAAACGACATATACTACGACGGCAGGGATCGAACCTGTGATCATGAGGTTGAGAGGCGAGCACACAACCATCGTGCCACGGCCACCACCTATGTAGATGTAGACGTTGTGTAAAACATCAATCACAAAGAAGGTTGTGAAGTTCTACCAACTCCGAAATGTCTAGTAGATTCAGTGCAGTTGATCCTCAACAAAAATCATGGTTCTGTTGTCTTTTTTAAATTGTTTCAGTTAAACTTTGATTAGAGGTATTTAAAGTATTTGGTCCATGTTGAGCTCTAGCTCTTGGTTCTCTTGGAAAATTGTTGTAGTGGACAACTGAAGGTCGATTATTGTTCATGAGGCAGCTTGAAGGATTTGTTACTTCTTTGCATGAGGCAGTAGCGCTGAAAAAATATTTTCGTTTCTTAGATCACATTGACTCTTGCCACTCTTGGTCTTAGGAACTCATCGTTATCCCATGGAGATAACAACTTTAATAATTGTCAGTTTAGAGAAAATATCGCTTTTAAATAAAAAATGATCAAACACCGTCTGAATGTTTCTTAACTTAAAATTCTATTACTTCCTTGTTTTTTTTTTAACTGGGAGGTATTTTAATGTGATTTGGAAGACAGAGTGTTTGAAAAATTGGAACACACAGTTGATAGATTTATTGAAGTGATCTCAGATTTATCTAAAGTAGGGGGGCCAAATAAGGCCCTGTTCCCAATAAGGCCCACTTGTCAGAAAACACAGAAACGAACAAATAACGGGACTTTTTTTGATTTGCATATATGTAAACCATGTCTGCAAGAACACATACAAAGGCAAAACGGCCAGCTGCGCGATTCATGTCGTGACCTGCGGTTGAATGAAGGTCGTCGAGGGTTGAAGACCTATCAAATTATAAAAAAGTAGTGTATTTTGTGTACTTTTTTAACAAATTTCAACCAAGTAAGTACATATTTTTGATTTTTCCCGTATAAAATATAATATTTTGAGTAACTTATAAAATTTGTTTGTAAAAAATATTTGATCGTTAGTTTTAAATATTTTTACTTGCGACTTATAGGTACTATAAGGCAAGTTATGCATTCGTAAAAAAAATCGAACTCGAGATTTTGATCAAAGTTGACATTACGATGATAGCGAAGACTAAAAAAGTGGGTCTCGAAATTCTGTCTGTCTGTCTGTCTGTCTGTCTGTCTGTCTGTCTGTCTGTCTGTTCGACTACAGGCTAAACGACTCGGCCGATTTTCTTTAAACTTGGTAGATATCATTTTTAATTTTTTCCCCCCACACGTTTTTTTCTTTTTTTTTTTAAGACCAAAAATAACGGTACCCCCCATACGAATTTTTTTCGAAATTTTATAAACATTTTTTTTTCTCAAAAACTGTCCAACAGATTTTAAAAATAAAGATACAGAAAAATTTCATTTAATTAAATCTAGGTATTGGTTGAAAAAATTTTTCCGAAAAATTGTTATTGAGGGTACCCCCCATGGAACCATTTTTTTTGTTTTTGATTTTCTCAAAAACGGTTCAACCGATTTTGATAATTTTTTTTTTGCTAAAGCTCCCCAAAAACATAAATAGAATTGTGTACTCAACTTTTCAAAAAAAGTTTTTTTGGATTTTTAAAAAAAAGTTCAAAATTTTTTTTTCAAAACTCAATATTTCGAAAACCCCATGCTAGATTTTTTTAAACTTGATAAATAAAAGTTTCTCAATATAATCTACAAAATGTGAAAATTTTTTTTTTATTTTACCTAAAAATAAAGGTACCTACCATACAAATGCTAAAAAATTAAAAAAAATGGTTTTCAAAAATCGTATTTTTCTCGAAAACGGCACCTAGAATTTTGATAAAATTTTTTTTCTTTCAATTAATTTTTACGATCTTTAATTTAATAAAAAAAAATTTTTAATTAAGATATTACAGCTTGTACCTACCATAGAACCATTTTTTCGAATTTTGAATTTCTCATTATCCACATAACGGATCTTAATGAAAATTTGCATAGAGAAGCTTCTAAAAAGTCTAAAACACATTGCATTTCAAAACTTTAAAATAAATATTTTTTGAATTTTTGAAAAAAAAATATCTATTTTTTTCTTTTTTTTTGAAAATTTGATATCTCCGAAACGGGTCAATATTTCTTTTCGTAATTTAATTTTTATTCGAACAATGATAAAAACTTTAAATTAGCGTACCAAAATTTTTTCTTAAAAAGCTTTTAAAAAGTTTGTATATAAAAGCTTCTTTTAAAGAAACCACTACAAGGACTTATAATTTTTGTTCTTGCATAAATTCATATTTGCATAGCATTCTGTTACTACTAAAAGAATTTAAAAATTAATTTTATCCTTATGAACAGTTTTCTCTAATAACATTCGTTTTTAAAATTCCCAGTCGATTACATAGGAGCAAGTTCGTGCGACCCAGTCGTGCATTTTATTTTTTTAAGTCTTGCCTGTTCCTAATAAGGCCCACAAAAATAAGGGATGGGCCTTATTGGCCACAGGCAAATTTTGTTTGTAATTTTTATTGGTTTTTATTTTATATTTTTAATGCGTTTCAGACGAAATGCCTACTTTTTCCAAAAAAAAAACTTCTAATTGGACAGAAACCGAAATGAAAAATGCGTTGTAGGCTGTGGAACGCGTTTTGACATAGCGTGACGCTTTCAAGAGCTTCAACATTCTACGAAGAACCATAAGAAGGATATTCTAGTTTTTTTTCTATGAAAGAATTGAAGTTTTAAGTTTTTTGTTTATTTTTATTTTTTTAAACTTTTTTAAATTTAAAACTGTTTTAAATTTAAAACAAAATGTTTATTAAAAGCTATTGATTTTTTGTATTTTTACTTTTAAAACATTTTTTTCCTGCTAGAAATTTTGCGAAATTCTTAAGAAAACTGAGTGGCCCTTATAAAGACCCCATGGGCCTTATTAAGAACAACGTACGCTTTTTTTAAATGTCAAAAAAATATGCTTTTCAATTTAAAAAAAATAATAAAATCTGTGTTTTCATATAGATAAAATGACAGAATCATAACCTTTTTAGTTTACTCGGATATTCTCAAAAATCTAGAAGATATTTGGAAAAATCTGTTAGGTGGGCCTTATTTGGCCCGACTACCTTATATGGAATTTTTGTTGCTATGTGCCCAAAAATTATGTATAAACATTCTTCCGGACACCCTGTTTCTATTATTTTCCGAAAGAAATTCAAATTCTAAATTGAGTTTGCAGAAAAGGTTTTAGGTATTATACCAACGTTCCCTTATATAAATTGCAAAATCGTGTAATTATATCCTGGACAACCTGAAGTGGTAATAAAGTTGCTCATTTGAAAACAGCTTGATTATTTTCACGTAATTTCAAATCTTCGAAATGTTCCTTTTGTTAATTCGGAGTTTTACACAAAAATGTCTTTCACAGCTTTCAACAATGCCACTGCCACCAGCTCCCTAAGACAATATTAAACAAAAATGGACTCCTTATTTTCTGTACTTAATTCTTTTATTTTTGGTTTATTTTATTTGCTTTGAAAGTGTCTTTTCTTTTTGTCATCGAATGTCGTCGTTGTGTTCAGTTGATACAAGCTGAAAGGCTCTCTGAGGTTTTCTTCGTCTTTATATTGAATGAAATTTTGCATACGACTTCCTTTCTAAATAAATAACTCGCCTTGACAAATAAAAGACTTCACTGATAAATAATAAAAAAAAGTGTCAAAAATTATGGCAACACATTAAATATTATGCCAAAGGTATTTGATTTTAAGCCTAGAAGTTTATTTTCAGATTTTATCTTAAACCAAATTATTTCTATTTTAAAGGGCATAGCAATAAAATAACTTTAAATTTTTCCAAATCTTAAGCCGAGAAGCTTCATTTCGTTTATTAATGTGTTCTTCTGAGGGTGCAAACTAATACCTTTACGTGAAATTTTCATATATTTATATATTTCCGTTACTTCCACTGATAGTGTCCCTGGTACAGTGCTTTGTGTAATTGGCATTCTAGATGTCTGCATTTGTAGCAGAGCCGGGCTACAGGGTACACCATCTTGCAAGGGAGTGACCAATCCTTGAAGAATGTTCCTTGTCATTAAAAGTGATTCTCCTTTTAGCCTTTCGGATTTGATACAAAATATTCCAGTAAACAGCATGCACGCAGGAGGTTGGAGTTGTAAGTCACTATCTGCAGGTTCTATAGGAGCCTTTGGCCTATAATTTTTTTTTTTTATTTTTATTATACTTCAACAAGTGGTTCGTCGAATTGAACTTATACAATACAGCAAAGCATGTTTGATGGGAAAATTATGCCTATTAAAAATTGGACTAAGCGCTCTTAAAGGCCAAAGTTTTGACATTGACAGATTAGATAAAAAGTTTGTCAAAATGCAAAATTATTTAGTTCTGAATATGGAACCTTTTAGTTTAAGTAAAACAAATTTTAAACTAAATTTTTTTAGAAAAATATTCTTTACATACGAGTATGTATGTACTTTGTTATGTTAAATAATTTTGAAGAAGGGTAACCAGGTTTCGTTATTGTGGCGCTGGAAATTTTGGCTGGAGATCCGGTTTTTTCGCGCACGAGTATTTGCCTTAGAAGCTCTGTCTACAAGCTGAACTGCCGGTCATTGCAGCGAACACAGTCCATAAGTAATTAGTGCACCCACAAATACCGACTTCCTGGTGCTGATTATGGCATGGCGCCCTTATTAAGAGAGAAAGAAGCCCACACCGTTGCAGTCTCTGATACAAAGAGATGTTTACTGAATTTCTTTAAGTATCAATACATCCGAACATTGATTCCAACAAGATGTCGATACATACCACACAAGCGACACAATGTTCAAAGTTATGAAGGAGACATTTTCCCACTAGGTTAATGGCTAGCGTTTATTAATTGGAGGCCACCGCGATGGTCACTTGATTATTTTCCCTAGATCTACGTCAAGTCGTTAGTCAACGCTAACAACCAAACCACTTTGGACCAACTCGAAGACAGCATTCAGTACGCTTTATACGGAAGCGCTTCCAGCAAAGCCGAGGTGGCCATTTATACAATGTTCTTTTCCATACATAATGGCGTCAGAATACACCCAGAATCAGTTTTATAACTTTCACCTTTTCTGTTTTATTTAAATTTGTTTTCCTAATTTTCTACTGTCCCATATTATCTCTTGCCATGAAAAGTGCTGCTCAAAAGCCGCTCAAAATCAGCAGAATATTGTAGGTCCCCTCTATTGCTGGTAACACGTACACAGGAATGGTTGACAATTGTAAATCACTAGGTCCTCGTCCTTTCCGAGCTATTACACCACCTTATTCAATGTATATCATATACGCGTTGGGTTCGATATCCCACTTTTTATAATCCTGTTTCTTAAAATCCGGCTTTAATAATCCCACTTTTTTTAAATCCCGCTTTTTAAAATCCCGTCAATCAAAACCATTTGTTTTATTTTAAGAAATCGCGCGATGTTTTTGAATAAAACAACTGGTTTTTATTACAAAAACGGGATAGTAAAAAAAAACTTTTAAGAAATGAAACAAAAAGAGCTATTTTGAATAGCATTTTACTATAGCAAACATAACATTAAACAAAATAAGGTATTAATTTGTAAGAAAATAGTTAACAGTAAACAAAATATTTTTAAATATAAATATAAAAAATCGGAATTATGACAGATCAGGATTTTGAATAAGCGGTATTTAAAAAAAGGCGGTATTTTAGAAGACGGAATTTTAAAACTCTTTTTCGGAATTTTTGAAAAACTGGATACGAGTACCGATACGCTCTCATTATATACAATGCTCATTTCTGGGTATACTTTGCTTTGGATTTTCATGTTGAATAATTTTTATATTTGAATGCCAAAATCTACATTGATTCAAGCATTTCCTCACATTTTTCTTTTGATAGAAAGATCTTATGAACAAAGGATCACATACAAAATAAAGTTCTCCACCAATATATTCGGCCTTATCGTAATAAGTTTCAATTAAAAGTCTTCTTTACTCGTATACTCAGGCTTCAAATACTGACCACGTTAAATATGAACAGTCGTGCATGAAATTATATCACCCATTATTAGTTCATGAATTTTCGTTATTTAATTCAAGAACATCAAAATTTACATATTCCTTTTCAACTTTTGCCTCCTTCACTTTGAGTACAAAATTGTATCGTTAACCACTTTAGTGCAATTATTTCTATTCTTATCACCAGAAGTTGATACACTTTCTCTACTTTATACATACACACCCTCAATTAACCCCTAAAAGCACACTTAAACGTCAATTACCTCTCAAATAACTCAACTTAGAAAAAAAACACACACCAAACTCCGTCGTAGGTAAAAACTAAATCTGTGAAATTTTCGTTCCTAAACTAAAAAAGAAAGAATACTATTAATAGTTTCACCGCCAGCCAACAACCCCAAACCTATCCCAAACGACAACACTCACCAGAAGCCTAATAGAGAATAGAGGCAAACCAGAGAAGAAAATAAAAAATTAAAAATAGTTATGTATACGCCCCAGTGAATTATGGAATTAATATAGAGTCCATTCAATAAGGAGGCTACATATATATGTCGAACTAAAATTGGTTTGTTGCCTGTGCTGCACACAACGTTTCAAATGTGTGTATGTACATTTTTGTGTAGGTATAAATAAAACAAAGTATCGATCAGGTTTTGAGCGAGTTTACTCACAAAACCGGGAAACCAATGTACAAAAATCGACCAACAGACCAAAAAGGATAAAGCAAGAATTAAAATGAGAAAAACACACAACAGCGGAAATAGCAGAATGACGACTTTAAAAAAATCGAAATAAATCCTCGTTCTCCCCGCCACCATCCACCTTTTCAACATGTCTATGTGGAAAATAACCTGTTGTGCGGACTGTTATTGTGTGTGTTAGAGCGATAACTGTATTTGATACTGATTTCATTCTTGAAAAAGGACATATTGTATTGCTTTTACTGTGTATGTTTGTGAACTTATGTTTGTTAAATCTAAAATCTACCAAAAAATTTTGAAAGTAATTTGAACAAGGACTCGAGGCAAGACGACGAAAGAGAATAATGACAGCAACAAAAGACAGCCCAAGGTGATGGTTGTCTTATTGGGTCGTCCTGATGATAGTGACGGCAGGAGAAATGGTGGAAATATGGTAGTGTCATAATAATTTCCAAGTGGAATTCCAGAATTTTACGGAAGTGCTTACAAGTGAAGAGCTAAAGACATATCTATGTCAAGCATAGCTCCTTGTCGGTTTGGCGACGTCCGTGTCGGTTTGTTGTTGGCGGCGACACGGACGACGACGAAGAAGGCGACAACGAGTTATATGCCATGCACTCTTCGATGAGATTTAGGTTGATGGGCTTTGCAATGTGTTGTTAGCCGGAAATATTCGTTGTCTGAGCTTTTCACAAGAGAAGAGAAACGGAGGAGCAGGAAGGCAAAAAAGAAAGCTACAGAAAAAGAGATTTATAGCCACGATGTTCTAATTTAAGGATTTCCAATGGAAAAGAAGCACAAGAGGAGGATTCCTTCCTCGTTTTCTATGGACACGACATATGAGTGGGTATAGTTGATGTATTCTCCTGCTATAAGGAAGCAAAGTGTGTCTTGAGTATGGATGAATATGGCTGACTGACTGGCTGGCTAGATAGATTCAGCTTACTGCTGCAGTCTAAGTGGGTCGTTTGATGACGATAACGAAGACAATACTGCTGATGACGATGATTTAGATTGTGATGATTAGTGTTTCCAATCTCAAGTATTTATAATATATTATTGAGCGTGGGCTTAAGTCTTTTAAATGGTTTCGTATAACTCAATTTGAACTGGATGTATGTATCTTAGTTTGTTGTTTTAAAAGTTTCATTTTCCTCGTGACTTTTATGGGTAATTTGTGATATTGCCTTATACAACTCACTTGACCTCTTGAATGAATTGGGGAGACATAGAAATATGAATGAGAAAAAAAGCAAAAAAAAATTATTTGGGGATCATCAAGTTTTGGTTGAATGAAAGTTCTGTCACATAAATTGAAATTGTAAAGTTTATCATCGTTTACATCGTTTGAAAAATTTTAATAAAAAATTGTATTGAGAACGTAGACCTTTTAATTCTAGAGATAACCAAGTTCTTACTTAAGCAGATAAATAAATATGTACCAATAATTGTTTGATAAAAAAAAAACGTTGCGTTGGTTCATCTTAAGCAAATTTAAATTCCAGATTACCACATGTATGCGATAGCCGCAGGGTCAAATGTCTGAAATTATGGTCAAAGGCTAATGAGGTATATAATTATTTAAAAATAGATTTTTTTGTCATAAATATTTAATTAAGTCTTTTTTGAAACGATTCAAGAACTATTGTTTTCATGGCCTCATATTTTTATATATACCTAGTTAAATATAAAACATTTGCTTATAATAAACATACTTGTGTGCTAGTACAGGAATCCATTTAAATTTGCAATTTTAAATTCTAATATTTCAAAAGATCTACAAAATTTCATTTTTGTCGAACCTCATACGTGGGTTATTCGAGAACAAAAATGTGTGTTTTTTAATAATCCACATATATGAGGCCCCTTACTTCACCGAGCTCAATTTTTCGGAAAGAAAAGTATCTTAATCAAACCAAATTGTCTTTTATAGTACCTTAAAATTGGACTCTTTGGTTTATTAAAGTAAGAGCTTTCATTTTTACAATTCTAAGATTTAATACAAAATTTAATCTAAGTTTAAAAAAATTAAGATTTGATACATAATTACTTTCTAATTACTGTTTTATAAATGTTTAATTGAAATGACTAAGAACTGTCTTTTTTAATTGTGATATTCCTATTGTCTGTTTTATCCAGGGGCGGACCAACCATATGTGCAATATGTGCAAATGCACAGGGCGCAATATTTTAGGGGCGCGAAATTCTCGGTCGCATTACCAGGAGCAAGAAAATGTAATTTGATCTTGAGCAAACAAATACTGCTATTTGCATTTGAACCACAAAACTTGTCCAAATAATCCCAAAATAACAACTGTTCTAAGTTATTTCTTGCACACTTACTACGAGTAACATCACTTTCATAGGGAATCATATGGGTTAGAGCGTGCAGGTTCTTTATATAGACGTACAACAACATTTTTAAATGTAGGTGCTTATGGTTTTGATATTAAAAGGTGTCACAATAATTATATCTTTATATATAAAACTTATAGTGCTCTCATGAAGACGAATTATTGGGTTGGCATCTTAAGCATAGCGACAGTACCTACTTGTTTTATTTGTCTCTGCTAAATTTAATAACAAAATACTCCCTTTTTTACTACTTGTAGCGCCACCACCAGGATAGCGTTTTCATCACAAAATCACGCTCCATGATAATATTATAGGTTAAATATACAAAGATTGTATGAAATTAGATGTTTATTTTGAATTTTGGAAAATCTATGGGTGAACTTGTGCTACTAAATTTTCACACGATCAAATATCATAGCACAAGCTAAATATCTCATTTTTTTGTTGATGTACTATTTGACCTATATTATTGTACGTCTGTTGACATCTCTGATCTCCATCACACACTGTTTGTTGTCAGCTCGCTTAAAAAATAAAATATGGTCTCCATTTACTAGTGAAATGCAATGCTTGCTTTAATTCCTGCACAATGAACCTAGGAAATTTATTTATTTTCTTAGTTTATGTATCAGTGTATGTATGTATGTACTTCTGTGTTGAAATATTACAAATTTTACACAGGGCGCAAGGTTGGCTGGGGCCGGCCCTGGTTTTATGGCCACTGGTAAGGCGATCCATAGTTTAATGGCATATATAAGAAATAACGTTGTTGAATTTAGATATGTGCATATAGATGAAATAAAATTCATGGTCCTTACTAGGACAAGTTGATGGTATTGCGAAACATGTTCAAATCTTGGCAAAAAAAAATGGTTTTAATTATATTCAATACAATCATTTTACGAAGTGATTTAGAATCCAGTTTAGGGTGAACTTCTAACTCATAGTCGATAAGTGGTATAAGCACCAATTTGATAATTCTCAGTTTAGTTGCAACCGAATTTCCGAAAAACATCCATATAGATACGTCCAACAGAGAGGTTTGTATGGTCGACGGCTGAAAGAGAACGATGAATCTTTAAGCCTTAGCACTTGAAAACTGAATTTGAAATTATGCTAGAAAAACAGGTAATAGATTGCTGGTATCAAATTTTCATCTAGAGATGGCAATATATATATATTCAGAATAAAATAGGACCTAAAATGAAACCCTGTGGGATGCCAGCAAGCAATCTGATGATTAAATCAAATTAATTATTGCCACCTTTAATATTTTAGTCCGATGACTTAAATAGTCATGCAAAAGACGAACGGACCTGTCACTGAAGTAAAAGTAGAGTTTACGTATCTTGCAAAAAAAACTGTGATTTACTCGGTCAGAGGCTTTTCTAAAATCCAGTAAACAGAGAAGCGTTTACATGATTTGGTCAAACTGAATTCAAATATCTTCAAGGACTTTAGCCAAAGCCATAGAGTAGCTGTTGACTGCTTGAAATACGGACTGAACCGAAGAAAATAAGTGACGAGGCTGCATGTGATTCGAAATCTGGTTAGATAAAACTTTTTCTTATAAGCCGAAAATCAGACGCAATTGAAGGATTGCTTTTCCTTGGCACAGGAATTACCTTTGCATACTTCCAAAATTTTATAAAAGAAGAGGTCTTTATACAAAAACTTACTATATGAGCAATGATGAGTATAATTCGTGTTAATAGCATTCTTATTAAATGTATTGAAACTCCATCTTCACACACTGAGTTAGATTTAAGTGAAAGGATATTGTACATGACCAATTAATTCTCAGAGACGACTTTAAATTCAAATTTAGAAGAAGATCCATAAATTGCTAAGTTATTAATTGTAAAGCTAGATGATTGTAGGTTGTTATAAACAAAGCGTTTATTAAGGTCATTTGTCATTCATAAACACCAATTTTCAAAATGCACATATACACTGCCGATCAATAGGTTCACCATGTGCACAACAAAGAAAAGCTTTTTTCTTTTAACAAAGTGCTATCAAAGCTTTTTGTGGATGCACTTTCAAAGCGACCCTTTTACCGACCCATTTATATGAAGGAGACGGTAACTGTGAATTTCCATAGTTCTTGGCGATTTGTAATAAAAAATCTTTTTTTGAGGTGGGACATCGCAAGTGCCTAAGTTCTGAGGCAAAATATGAAAGTTGAGTTGTACACCAAACTAAATTTAAGTCGAACAAAATCGTAAAACTACGGTTAAGACCTGAAAGGGCGAAAAAAAACTCCAGAACACCTTCAGAAAGTAGACTTATCGCTTAGTTGACGACCATTTTTTACCATACAGCAACAAAAATAAAGGCTCCATTTACAAACCTTTCAGCTGTGATTAAAAGTGTTCCAAATCTGAAACGCATAAAACTCCAGATGGCTTTAACAATTATAACCATGACCTGCAAAAGTATAAATTGTTTTTGCAGCGTCATCATAGCCGTGAGGGCGAAGTTATGGCTTGGGATCTACCGTGTACCGGTTGTCCTTGGGCTTCATTCATAGAAAAGCCTTCTTGAAAGAGATTTTCCAAAATTCACTGAGATTTTCGGACCCATCCATTAGACTTTCCACCAGTAAAATACCCCAGTTCACAACTCATCGGAAGACTATTTCACTTGATTGTGTAAAAAAAAGCATATGCTCTTCCCATTTTCATATGATATTCGGCATTTTCAAGCTTAAGAAGTTCTTTTTTGTTTATTTATTTCCATCTATCGAGTACAATCTCTTATAGACTAACATACCTACTAAATTAACAATATTTTTATAAAAATAACAATAAATATATTCTTAAATAGTTAACAAATTTATAAAAAGTAATGTGTTTTATAACACTAAATCATTCAAAGCATTTTTAAACTTTACTCTACTTAATTACATCACATACAGAGTTAAATAAATTACCTACAAGATCGAGATATGACTATGGGATCACTTTTTCCATAATTAGTGTAATGGCGCGGGACAAATAAAAAAAGTTTCTTTCTCTAAGAGGTCTTGGAAGAGCATAGATTAAGTGCGAGAAGCATGGAGCAATGAACATGGTTACATAAAACATCTCTGGCTAGTAAAACTAGAGTACGTTTTCCTTGTAATTCGAGTGTTTTTATGCCTAAAAGTAAGCATCTCTGATTATAGGATGGAATAATATTGTCTACCCAGTTCAATTTCCGAAGTGCATATTTAGTAAATCTTCGTTGAACAGCTTCTATCCTAATGATGATTACTGCATATATTGGGCACCAAATGCAGTAGGCATATTCCAACGAAGATCTCACTAATGATAATGAGTAATAATAATAATAATAATACTTTCAAAGCAAGTGGATCTGTAAATTCCTTTGAATTTCCTATTAAAGATCCGGGCATTTTATTGGCCCTTGAAATCATATAATCATAGTAATAATTAAAAGCCAATTTTGTATCGAAAAAAACCTAAACCTAAATCTTTAAAAACTGAAACTCTCTCAAGAACTGTATTATTTAGCTTATATTCAAATTATATAGGATTGCAAGACATTTGCTTACACTTTACACGAGATGTTTAAGTGAATGCAGTTATCTTCACACCACTGGAAAATCCTATTGAGATCAACTTGCAAAAAATTGCACTTGATACCTCTAAATATTTTAAATTATCTGCAAATAGTTGGTGTTCAGAGAATTTCACACAATGCGGAAGGTTATTTATGAAGAGTACAAACAAAAGTGGCCCCAAATGGCTCCCTTGAGGAACACCTGATAAATTATGTATTATCTTCGAAGTCTTACATCCAGCTTTCACTTACTCTGTACGTTCTTTCAAATATTGATCAAACCATTTCAACAATAATTGAGAGTGAAAACCTAAGTATTCTAGTTCTTTTATTAACACACCGTACTGAACTCGGTCAAAAGCCTTTGAAAAGTCTGTCTATATGACATCAACTTGGCTTCCATGTTCAATTCCTTTTGAACAAAAGTTTGAAAAAAGACACAAGTTTGATGTAGTTGATCGGTGACTCACAAAACACGTGTTGTTTATCTGAAATCCCCTGTTTAACATTTTTATAAATCCTTTTTTTGACAATGGCCTCAAAAACTTTTGTTTTAATCAATTGGCCGGATTTATCTCATTTAATTCCTTAAAATTTTCTTTTAATATAATTTATTGCTTTACTACCGTAACTTTCGTTGGCACAAAATTCATTTCAAACTTTTTATTTGATTCGCTGGCTCCTAATACAAATATCGCTAATCGGTTGTCGCGCAGTGTATTCTGATTGAGTTAAACAGTTTAAGTTAACAATGAACCTAAAGGTTATTAAAATATTTTAATATTTAATTTTGAGAATTTGATAAAGCTTAAAGATTATGGGTAATTTTTATCAAATCTCGAGCCAAACATTTTTTATTTTGTAGTCAGCTTCAATATAGTTTGAACTTCTTCCTAAACGTTTTAAAATTAATATTGTGAATGATGGATACAACATGTTGTTCGACGACATCATCTTAAGTTGGATACCATTATTTTCTTTCATCAAACAAAAACAAAATTCATTTCGCGAATATTTAAAAATGGCAGAAGTGATTTATGAATGTTTATGTATTGAGTGTTTGAGGATATAATAAATTTTATGAACTATGATGCTAGTGTTAAAGTAAACTACAAAAGAAAAAATTTTCCAAAAAAGAAATTTCAAAGTCTTGCATCACACTTATATTTTGACATATTGTAGAACCTTGTGAAATAGAGATATTTGTTATTTTTGCAAAAATGTAGTTGTTTTGTTGCTGGGTATACTAAAAATGCTTGGTATTCACCCACACAGATCATTGGTAAAGTAACTAAGGCACATGAGCGTAGAATTGCTTTAATTGAATTACACATCATTACGTTGTCGGTGATGTAAGTAAATACTCTTATATACGTACGAGTATGAATGTATATAATGGAGTAACAAATGGGCGATGAAGAAAAATCTAGACCTTGTAAAAAAGTAGCAATCGCCCCCAACATTCCAGAAATTCATATTCCAGTCCATCATATTTCATAGAAAACTTTCAATAGATTCGAATTATTTGAAAATTTCTGACTTGTACTTCTCAGAATTCAAAGCGAAAACATCTCACAATTCATCTTTCGCTCAGATCGAAAAAAAAAACAGAATAATAAATACAAAGTCAAACTCCGTGGGTGAAGTAAGTACTTTTATGACATATAAATAAAAATAGAGTATTTTTTGTCTGACGTTCGTGCTTATTTCATCAAAAGTTCCACTTCAAACAAGCGCAATATATCTTAATTCAATTTTAAAATAAAAAAAATAACAGAAAGCAAAAATTCATGTGCATTGCACACAGATTCACGTCCCCGATGTATTTTTATATTTTAAGGACTTTTATGGTTTTCAATGAGAAATGGAAAAGCTATTGATCACACACGACACATTCCCATCAAAACAAGTGCATCCATCAAAACCTCGGGAGATTTCCTGTTGTTTTTTTTTTATTTCTAGAAAAACTTTGACCATTTACTGTTTCTGCATTTCATATTATAACGTAAACAGGATTTCTAATAAATGCGAAACGCAAAGAAAATTGTGGCGGAAATAACATTTATATAAGGATTTGAACAAAACCTCTTAGTATCTACACAGTTCTAGTATATACGTCATAGTTCAAATTGCAGTTGTATTGAAAAGGTCCTTCGAGTTTCAAATTATCAAGAGATAAACAACAACAAAAAACAAGCAACAACGAGGACACCGTATAAATCATAAATAACAGAAAACCCCCATCCGTTGACATGAGCCAGCGTTCCAAAGCGCCAAGATCCTTTTACCCAAAAAAAATGGTTGTTTGTCCTCTTACTACTGGGTAGACTAAAGTTGAGCTAACAGACCACCCATTAGCCCCTTCCTGCTATACAGGTACACGTTTAGCAAAGCTAAGGTGAAATATGAAAAATAATTTATTTTTCGTGTGCGCGCGCCAAGTAAACATTTTCTTTTAACCTTTTTTGTTATTTTTTTTAGAGTTATTGGCTTTCCCCTTTCAAGAATTTTTGTGTTTCAAAAGTCATAAACAAAATTTCTTCAACCGATAGTAAGCAATAATTTAATTTTTAAAATAAGCAGCACCCATCTTAATTCCCACGAATATTTGTAAAGGAAAAGTTATTCATCCCTTTGCCAGGGCTAAATCAACAAAAAAAAACCCTGAGGAATTATAAAGCTTTAATACTCGAAAATATAACATGAGCAATATTTTCATAAAGAATTATCAAATATCCCCCAAAAGACGAGAATTCTTTGAAGACCACCGGCAGGCATAATGAGATACAACCGAAACAAAATAATTAAATTCAAGCCAAACCCTTATTTTTAGATTATTTTCTGTCCGGCACACCCAAAGTGTTCCGAGAAAAAATGCTTGCCATAAATGGATTATAGTCTATAGAAGTGTTGTTTACAGGGTTTTTGTTTGAGGTAAAGCATCTGTGAGTGGTGGTGTCTCTTTAAACTTTCGAAAAGTTCTCTGAGACAGATAAAAGCGTAAAGCCTAAAGATTTTCAAACTTATTTCAACATGTCTTCTAGAAAAATACTTGTTTCCAATAATGATCCGAAAAAATTGCAAGTTTCTGTCCGTGTCCATACTATACAAATTTTTAATATTAAGTATAGATGCGTTTCTCTGACTCAAATTTTTTTCAGAAATAACGTCATTGACTGAATATATCATTTAAAGTTCACGTGCTGAAAATTATGAACTATTCAAACAGACTTATTGCCTGATGTTCACAACTTAAAAAAACTGAAAGTTAATGCTTGAAATTGAAAAAAAAATAATAATAAAATGCACCACTGGGTCGCACGAACTTGATCTTATGTAAAAGACCAAGATTTTCAAAAATCATTGTTATTAGAGAAAAACTGTTCATAAGCATAAAATTCATTTTTACATGACTATAACAACGCCTTTAGGAATTTGAGCTAAAAACAGGATGCCATGTGATTCAAGCAAATATTCGTTTATGGAAGAACAAAAATTAAAAGTCGTTGTAGTGGTTTTTAAAAAAAAAAATAAGCTTTTATATACGAAATTTTTAAAACTTTCTTAATAAAAAATGTTGGTACGCCAACTTAAAGTTTTTATTACCCTAGGATTAAAAAATAAATTTCCGAAAAAAATAATAAGCCTTTTTTGAGATATAGAGTTTTCCAAAAAAAAAATATTTTTTCCCCAATAATATTTTTTTTTTAAAGCCTTGAAATGCAATATTTTTTGAGCATTTTAGAAGCTTCTCTATAAAAAAATTTCAATAAAATCCGTTATGCCAATAATGAGAAATTCAAATTCGAAAAAATAGTTCTACGGTAGGTACAGTCAGTAATATATTAATTTCAATTTTTGTTATTAAATTATAGATCGTAAGAATTAAATGAAAAAAAAAGAATTGCATTAGAATGACCCGTTTTAGAAGAAAATACGATTTTCGAAAACCGTTTTTTAACATTTGTATGGTGGTTACAGTTATTTTTAGGCAAAATAATTATTTGCTTCTTACATCTTGTAGATGATATTAAAAAACTTTTATCTATCAAGTTTAAAAAAATCGAACATAGGGTTTTCGAAATAAAGAGTTTTGAAAAAATAATTTTGAAATTTTTTTTAAAAATCAAAAAATTTTGTTTTTTTAAATTTGAATACACAATTCTTCCAACCTTTTGGGGAGCTTTAGCAAAAAAATGATCAAAATCGGCTGTACCTATGTTTTTGTTCTTAAAAATGTGGGGGGTAGAAAAGTTTAAAAACGATATGGTAGATACTTTAACGAAAATCGGCCGAGCCGTGTAGGCTGTAGTTAAATAGAAAGACAGACAGAATTGCGAGACCCACTTTTTTCGTCTTCGTTATCATCGTAATGTCAACTTTGACAAAAATTACGAGTTCGATTTTTTTACGAATGCATAACTTGTCTTATAGTACCTATAGGTGGCAAGTTAAAATGACTGAGAATTGTTGTATTATTAAGTGATGACGATGAGAGGGCTCTGACTTCATTTAGCTTTTACTCAAACTTGGCATTGTTAACTGAAATATTTTAGTCAAACCTGACATTCTAGTGAAATATCCAGTAGCTTTCCTCCCCTTAAACAATTCAACCGTAATACTCGCACTTCAAGGACTCCTACTGAGCTTACCCTCCAACTTAGGACGTTCTCTTAAATTCAGGTTTTCTTTCTAAGGCCCCACTACAGGAATGTGAAATGCTTTTCCCGAATCAATATTTTCCTCCCATTATGATATTCAAGCATTCAAAACCAATTGTGTCTAACTGTCTGTCTATTAGACTTAAGCCTAAGCGACTAGGCCAATTTTCGTTTAACTTAGTAGATAGCTTTTCAAAATTTTTCCCCGAAAAACAAATATATTTTTCTTAAACTGCTAACAAGTTTTCTTTTTTAAATTCAAAAGTTCCCTTTTTTGTTTACAATTTTCGCAAAAAAATGTCAAACTTATTTTGATTAGCTAATTATGCTTCAGCTCCTTGGAAGTTTGTGTTTGGGTTTAAAAATCTCCAAAATTAATATTTAAAAATTAAGAAAATTACTCTTTCATCCAAAAATACCAGACAAATATTAAGAAATCAATTTTGAATTTTTCTCCAAAAATGTGCGGCGGCGCGGCTAGAATTTCAATAATGTTTTTTTTTCTATTTCGCTTAATTTTAACGGTCTTTCATTTAATAAAACAAAATTGGAATAAAGACTTTATTAACAGTACCTACCGCACATATACTTCCTCGATATCGCATAAACGGATTTAAATTACATTTTTTATACAGAAGTTTTTAAAAATTTAAAAAAGTTTTTTTTTGAAAATTCGATATCTCAAAACCGGGTCAAACATTTTTTTAATTAAGTATTTAATATTGATTTCAAATGATGATAGATGCTACTATACTCGAATACTAACGTCCAAGGACTTTTGGTTTTCTTAATACTACTTGAAGTTGAAAGAAAGAAATTTTTTAAATTAGATTTTGGCAAATTGTATGTTTCCGGTGGCGCTTGACTGGTTCGTGACTGAAACGTGATCTGATTTTATGCATCCTCGGCTGGTTAGTTCACTAGATTACTGGAAAATTTTCTCTTTATAAATAGCCTAGCAAATCACAACACTCATGACATAAAAATAGATGAATATTTACCTACAACATAATAATGATAGTTTAAATTTAAACCTATCTTTAAAATAGATGAGACATGTATCTAACAGGTTCAAAGGTGATTGAACGATATAATGCACCTAGAGTATAAATATAAAAGGTTACGAACTATTGAGGGAAGTCGATATGGGCGGTGTTATTAATATGACAGAGCGAAAGGTTACTATCGGAAAAGGACAACGATTTTGATGGAAATGCAAAATATTGATTAAAAGACATCATCTGCACAATCCACGTAAATAATGCTGAGATACAAAAATATCTTTACATATTTTTTATTAATTATATGAGTAATATGTATATACTAAAAGTGCCTTTAAAACGAATGGAAAAAAACATAATTATCTGCGTCATACCCACTAGCTTTTTTGACTCATGTTGCAGAGTGCTTTTAATATCGAAAGTATAAAATATGTAAAATATTTAAGTGTACAAAATATTAGTAAAAATTAAATTGTTTTGTATAGCAATTAAGTTCATCTAGGTTACGAACTGAACTATGAAATATATTTCAAACAAAAAACAAAACAAAAATCGGAAAACATTTTGAAATTTGTATCGATTGATAGAATTTTTATACAGGTGACTCGAAAAGTTATACAATTTTTATCATTACAGAAGAAAACAGATTTTTAAAATTTTTGCTTCTTTTTGATTTTGGAATTTTTGGCCTCAATCGTTTAGATTCCACCAAAGGTACATAATTCTTATTTGGATATTAAGAAAAAAAAAACAAAATGTCATTTATAGGCTTGAGATTTTATTTAAAATAATAATATCTTTGGTCTTAAGTAAAAATATTATTTTTAATATTTAGATTACCTTTAAATAGGTAAAATATTCTGAAAAAGATTTAGATTTTTGATTGTGATATTTAAATAGGCTGATGTATTCAGATATAGAAGTTATGCTGTCGAAAGAAATCGAGTTTGTGTTTTGATAAAGTTTGATACTATGGTGATAAGGGAAATGAGAAAGTTGGGTTTGTTATTATATCTGTCCGGTGTCCCACAGTCACCGCCCCGAATGAAAACCATGGATTTCTGAGGTCATTTTAAGTCGAAAAACTTAAGAGGTAATTTTCTCGTTTTAGTCCCGTTTCCGAGTTATAACGGTTTTTATGATTTTTGATCTCTTTTCCCTTTACTGGCTTTATCTTTGCCAAACTACGTCCGATTCGATCGATTTTTTTTATAACCAATCAAGAATTTATTACAGTTTCAGTTTGTCTCAAAACTTTTTTTTCTGCGGGCAACCGTTTCTCAGCAATTTTGCATCAAACCCAATTTTTTTCGTTTTTTAAGTTGTTTTTTCACTTTGATATCATTTTATTCAAAAAAATACGTTAATGAGTATTAGTTTTTTCGCTTATTATTAAAGCCCAGTTTATTTTCTTAAAAAAAAAAATATTTTTTTCCTTAAAAAGAATACTAAATGTAATTAACAAAAAATGAACAAACTGAGTGAATTTAAAAAAAACACATCCAAAATGGAGTAACAAGTGAAAGAACTCAGCGCGGAAACTAGATCACGCGAAAAAGACATTTACAACCTTCAAATCATAATGCAAATCCTTACTGTTCACATTAGTTAACGGTCTTACTTATTAACTTTATTTCTTTGTCTTTTTTTAACCACAATAGCTCACAAAAAGTTTTAATTCATTTGAATTAATTTTGTATTTTACTTACTTTTCTGTTTTTTTTTTTGTCTGTCTCAAAGATGCAATTTTTTTTTGGAAATTTGTTAATAGCAAGAGAAAATCTGACGGATATCCTATGAATAACTTGGATGAGGCAAGCCACAACCCTTTTCTAAAAGCTCAATGAATAGTATTAAAACTACAGAATATGATGTTAAGAAACATCTTGGGGATTAAGACAATGGCACTTGAAGGGATCTTGACAGGATTCCTGCTTTGTTTTAAGAAATTGAAGTATTACTTTTGCCGTTGCAATAGCATTTTTATTCTCAACATCACTCAAACAAAACGCTTTCTCTAATATTTAAAAAAAAAACTCATTCATTATGCTCATTCAAAAAAGGTTATCGTGGAGATGTTTCTTATTATAGACTATAATAGCCAAACTTTCATCTCTACCAAAACTGTTTGAGGCTATAGTCTTAAAAGTTTTTATTTCAGCTGTAAACCTTTTCATGCGATTGAGCAACATGGTTTTTTGAACAAGAAATCTATTTTTAACTTCCCATAGGGAGTTATTGTAATCGGTCCGATTTGTCAAATTGGAATTTTTGACATTTCTCGACGTTTCAAGGTCCCTTGAGGCTATATCAATCATTTTTAGAGAGATGTCTGTGTGTGTGTGTGTACGTACGTTCGTACGTGCGTACGTTCGTACGTCCGTACGTTCTGGTACCATTTTTCGTCGTCGATATCTCAAGAACGAGTAAAGATATCGACTTAAAATAAATTTTGCTTAATAGATAATAACTTCGAAAGAGGCTGAAAGGGCGTTTATTAAAATTCAGTGAGTAGTTTTTTCACTATAACGGTTTAAAAAAAAAGTAAAAATTTTGGTTAGTTTCAAATATCTCACGAAAAAATAATGCTATTGATTTCAAATAAAATTTAATGTACTCATTATGAGGTCATACAGATTTGGTATGAATTTGGAAAAAAATGAACATACCGTTACAATTTGAAACTCAAAATAATTTTATTTTACGAAAAATAATGGGTTTGACAACTGGTGAAAATTTCAAAAAAAATCAGTTTACAGTTTTTTTAATAAAAGTAAAAAACTATATAAAATTCCATTGAAAATTGGTAAAAAATTTTTTTCGACTCAAATTTCTCGAGAACTAGTAGTGATATTGACTTCTAATTTAGTTTATTTTATACATAGTATAATTTTGTACAATTGGTAAAATGTTGACGAATATTGAATTAATAGTTTTTTTTTTTAAATAAAAAAACTATTAAAAATTCTAGTGAAAACTAGTTAAAATTGTATTTCAAGTCGAATTTCTTGGGAATGAACACCGACAGTCCCTTCTAAAGTATGTTGTTTTATATATATCGATACCTTCCCGAAAGAATGTATACTAAGCGACATTTCTAAAATTGTTCGGGAAACGAAAAAAATGAAGAAAGTTCTAGTTGAATCATAGTGTTCTAAGAGACAATTTTGGTTAAACTAAGTGACATCTAACAAAATTTTTTGTTGCTCACGACAATGAGATCTTTGTTAATGTCGCTTAGCATAATTTTTGGCGGATAATACAAATTTCAGGGGGCAACATTATTTTAATGAGAAAACATGGCAGTTGATAATTTTTTTTATTGTACTCTAGATTCCTTTTCATGCATAATAGGTTGGCGAAACCCAGGCCAAAACGTGGCCCCTAACATATAGTATATTTCCTCATCAAAAAGTCATTTTCGAAAAAAGTGTGGCTTAGTACATTCTTACGAGAAGGTATCGACATAATACAATTATTAACATATGGTTAAATTTTGACAAGTACCGAATTGACAGTTTTAAAAAAATATAAAAAAAAATCTACTAAAAAGTGGTAATATTTGTTTTTCGACTAGAATATCTTGAGAACGAGAAATGATATTGACTTTGCCATTATTTAATTTTATACATAATACAATTTCTAACAAATGGTTTATATTTGACATATATCTAGTTTTAGAGCGGATATATTTTGTAAGTACCCTTCCATCAATAACCAAACCATATCTTTTATATTTGAATATTTCGTTTTTAAATTTTTTTCAATTAAAATGTTTGGAACCGAAATAATAAAGATCACAAATGGGAAGTTATTAGTGTGGGTCGCACCCAGCCTCTTTTTACTAATAATAATAATGTCTTATTTACTGAATTCACATCGTTTACAAGTAAAGGTATTGAGAACGGTTATCAATTTGATTGTACTTGTATCTATACAAATTTCAGTAAGGCCTTTGACAAGTTTTCTCATAGTCATATTTTATTCAAGCTCTTTTTCACATCAAATTTTAATGGAAGGTTTTACCAATTTTGTTTAGGGGAGTCACTTCTGATTCTATAAGCGCATTCTCGGGTGTACCTCAAGGTAGTCTCCTTGGTCCATTACTATTTATAGTTGCTGAATCACGAGAGACCATAATGATTTGTAAACTTAACTATTTAAATTTTCGAATTAGCCGCGTTGTATAAAAGATTAATTAGCAAATGCAATGCTGTACTCATCCCAAACGTTTTGTTATTAATTTCATTGAGCGTGGTCATCGGGTCGGTGCAATTTTCATTTCACACTAAGAGGGATAAAGTCCTTCCCTTCCAATTTGATGTGAAAAAGAGCTTGAGTAAAATAAGACTATGAGCCAGCTTTTCAAAGGTCTAACTGAACTATACATAGATTACAATCTACTTGATTGCTGTTCTCAATTTCTCAATAGATTTATTTGTAAATGACCGACGTGAATATAACGTGGCTAATCCCAAAATATTGTAACGCAATGCTTGGTTTAATTAAGCGTTATTTTAGGGAATTTTCTTCTAATATGATAACATCTCCATTGAACAACTTTTTTGTTCATCTCCACTTAAAATATGCGAGCACTTTATGATCTGTATACGTATGTACCGTATCGAATCTGCCGAGCAAAGGTTTGCATTTAGTTACTGAAACTGGAATTACCCAACCTCCATATAGCGGTCGTCTTTGAAGATGACTTCTCTAGAAAAACTCCTACTTGGTTAAATTAATTCAGCGGTTCTCTTAGACCAAAATCAGTTTGTTTTTTTTATTTTTATATACGATATATGTATATTTCTATTACCGATATATAAAGCAAGTTTTACATTTGGAAAAAACATCAAAATCGAGATTTTGATCAAAGTTGACATTACGAAGAGAACACGAAAAAAGTGGGGCCGGCAATTCCGTCTGTCTATCTGTATCTGTACATATGAATGTCTGTAACTCGACTTACAGCTTACAGCTCAGTCGATTTTCTTCAAACTTGGTATTTAAGGTTCCTTATGCAAAATATTATTTATCTTGACAACCTGTCATAGAACCGTTTTTCTATTTTCTACTTTCCCATCAACTAACTATCTGTTCTGACCAAAATTTTTGCACGGGAGCTCTTTTGAATTTAAAATAATATTCTATATAAAAAATATTTTTGAATTCTTGAAAAAAAAAATCCAACACTTCTTTTCTATTTTTCAAATCAATATCATGAAAACGATTGAGTTGTTGTTCCTTCAGTTATCAGTTCAGTTGTCAGTTCATTTAAAAAAGGCAGTGTATTTAAAGGGTGATTTCTTAAGAGCTTGAGAACTTTTTTTAAAAAAAAAAACGCATAAAATTTGCAAAATCTCATCGATTCTTTATTTGAAACGTTAGATTGGTCCATGACATTTACTTTTTGAAGATAATTTCATTTAAATGTTGACCGCGGCTGCGTCTTAGGTGGTCCATTCGGAAAGTCCAATTTTGGGTAACTTTTTCGAGCATTTCGGCCGGAATAGCCCGAATTTCTTCGGAAATGTTGTCTTCCAAAGCTGGAATAGTTGCTGGCTTATTTGAGTAGACTTTAGACTTGACGTAGCCCCACAAAAAATAGTCTAAAGGCGTCAAATCGCATGATCTTGGTGGCCAACTTACCGGTCCATTCCTTGAGATGAATTGTTCTCCGAAGTTTTCCCTCAAAATGGCCATCGAATCGACATTTCACGGTCTTCAGCAACACTCTCAGAAACAGACGCAATATTCTCTTCTGTACGCACTGTACGCATTCGTGTGGTTGGTTTAATGTCCAATAAAGTAAACTGAGTGCGAAACTTGGTCACAATCGCATTAATTGTTTGCTCACTTGGTCGATTATGTAGACCATAAATCGGACGTAAAGCGCGAAACACATTTCGAACCGAACACTGATTTTGGTAATAAAATTCAATGATTTGCAAGCGTTGCTCGTTAGTAAGTCTATTCATGATGAAATGTCAAAGCATACTGAGCATCTTTCTCTTTGACACCATGTCTGAAATCCCGCGTGATCTGTCAAATACTAATGCATGAAAATCCTAACCTCAAAAAAATCACCCGTTAGATACCAGTCCAGTGTTCAGTTGAGCTTTCATTTTACTTGTGAGCATTCGAAAATTAGAGGAAATACATTGTGTAATGGAAGATGAAAGCCTTATTGTATTAGCTATAGTTTTATCGCTTAATAAATCACCGCAAACTAAAATTGAAATGACGACTGAACTGACAACTGAACGGAAAAGTATTTACACATCAGTTTAACGGATAACTGAACTGAAAACTTATGGGAATTTCATCAGTTTCAGTCTCAGTTAAACGCTTCAGTTTTTGTATTTAGACATCAGTTTAACTGAAAGCTTAACTGATAGCTCAACTGAAACTGAAACTGAAATGATCGTCTAAAAGGGGCTTAAGTTTTTGAAATTATTTCCTAAAATGTGTATTATTTGAAATATACTTGAAATTGACAATCCGAATTTGTTTTAAAAAATCTTATATCTTAATATATATAATTCTTCTGTGAGTGTGTATGTCACTGAACTTCTCTTAAACGACTGGACCGATTCTGATGAAATTTTTTGTGTGTGTTCAAGGGGATCTGAGAATGGTTTAGATTCACAATTAAAAAAAAAAAAATATTCGTAGTTAGCAACGCGAGCACGGGCAATTTTATGCATTTGAACATTTGTCTCTAACTAAATCCATATTTGTGTTACATAAGAGCAAGTTCGTGCGATCAAGTCGTGCATTTTAATTTTTATATTTAGTGTTTTTAGTTATACCACGCTAAACGATGAATGTCACAAGTTGGTGTTTCCCAGTATCTAAATGTGCAAAAACCCAATGACAAAGGCAAAAAATGTTGCAAATAATAGCCCTAAGCGGTACCATAATGTTTTGATCCTGATTCGTGTCTGTATTGCCTCGTAAAGATAAATCAAAATACAAAACTTTCACATATATTTTTAAGAAGCTTGTTTCAAAAAGAAATTAATCGGTAATCAGCCTATTTACTCTGTGAGAAAATTATAAGACATTCATTAAATCAAAATTAATGAATGACATCGCCCTTCGGAGAAAATGCTTAACTTAACTTTTCCGTCAATCAAATATTATCTGTCATTCAAACTAGAAAGCATCACTTTTTTGGGCTTCATGACTCATTTATCATGAAAAGAAATATAAGAATGATACCACCAACAACTCAACCCTCAGGACATAATTAGCACAACAAAAAATAACCAAAAACCTCTGAAGGAGTTTGCTCATCGGCAAGTTAAAGATCAGGAAACACAAAAAATAAATAAATGTTCGTGTCTTATTTACTGAAACAAAAAGTCACAAAACCCACACATTACATAAAGCTAAAAGTTTTACTTCATTCCATTAACGATTATGAGCTTCAGGTTACAGCTTCTATTTTAATGTATTTCCATTAGGCATGTTCGTCCCGAAAACAAGTAACCAACGTTATGTAGTCAAGTATTGAAACACCGCAATCATTACATTATCCTTATAGATAAAAGACAATGGAATTTATTATGGCTACAAAAATGAGATTACCTAAATGTATGTATTCACTTCAAAAACAAAGTACCTACAAACACAAAATGGTCCTATTAAGACCACTGAGAAAAAGTTATATTTTCTAGTAATTTGTTAGCGGTTGAATTGTGGCATTCCACAGATATTGAAAGGTGAAAGTTCACTGTCATTTAATGCCAGTTTTCTCGAGATTCAAAGGTTGAATAGTAAATTTTAACTTTATTGTTTGAATTTTCAGTTATGGATTCCTACAAAAATGTTACCTTAAATTTAGAGCAAGATGAGGTTTCTGTACCATACAAAGCTTTTCAGTGGAAAAGCAATACCAGTTTCATACTTCTTGGCTGATATCTTCTTATTCTTTTGTTTTGTAACGTTTCATATGTGGAATTGGAGGTACTTTTAAGACTGATGCTACGAAAATATGGCGTTTTCAGAGATCCCAAGCTCCTTGAAAAAGTGATGATTCTCGACTTGAAATGGTGGTCGTTTCAAGGTTGATTTGCCGGCCCAGAAGCCATACTGGTACTTGGCGAATATGGTGTTGCAGTTTGCAGAACTGCTTAATAGGATCTCACAGTACATTGAACGCGACGTGAAATAGGGATACGCCTCGATTGATCTTGCAAGACATACTCGTAGGATTGCCTTTTTGTAGATGGAGCATATGGAGCTGATAGTCCAATCGTCTGACATTCTTTCTTCCATGAATATTAGATGATTTTTGGCATTCAACATACCAAATCATTACAAACGTATTTTAAGGTCTGTCTGCGCGCCATTAAATCCTGCTGTCCATGTTGTTCTTAACGTTTTTTATAGCAGCAGTCAGTTACTAGCGTTATTTATGAGACCTGTGGGTTTCGATTTTTAATCTCTTTAAGGTGGGAGGGTGTCCGAGTCCTCTTTATATGCAGGATCTTCTTTTCTTCTTTCACGACACGCTTCTGTTTCTGCTCTTGTTTCCACTGCAGCATATTCAAATGTCCATATTCTGTAATTTTCTTCAGTCAGGCGCATTTTTCATCATATCACCAATTCCTTCTTTGGGGTAGCTGTTAGCCTACGGTGATTTTGGTTCCTTCTTTAATGATACCACAATACTTTCTACTCATTGCGGAGAGTCTAAAGCTCAGGTGTTCTCTGTGGATTTTGGCATCTAGAGGTATGCTTATTTCCGATGAAGTTTTTATTTTAAGGATCAAACATAACTGCACCATATAGAATTTTTCAATTGTAAATCTCACATTTCTTGAAATCCGTTCCTTTAATCTTAATCTATGAATAACTTTGAAAATTGTATTTCTTCGGTTTTTAAAAAACCGAAGCTAGCGCATTCAAAAAATCAGTTAACTCGATTTTGGAATGAATCGGAATGCCATCTGAACTATTTATTTTCATAGTCAGTGTATTGTGTTTGGAGTAGTGCTTCAAATAAATATCCGAATCTTAAAACTATTTGTATAACCGGACGTATGAATTTTGTATTATTATTAGATCAAGCTTTATTTAAGATTTGAGTTATTACAATCAATATAAAATTAAAATTAAAATTTAAAAAAATAATTAAAAAAGTACAAAATATATGTACATATGTGTTTAATCTAAGAATAATTAAGTTCCGGCATAAGCCTCCTGCACTTGGCGTCGTTGTACCAATTTTGGTCAAATTGTCTAAGATCATCATCCCATCTTTTTTTCGGTCGTTCTCTTGGTCTTTTTTCGTCAAAGGGAATCCATTTGGTCACTTGTTTTGTCCATCGTTGGTCATTCATTCTTGATACATGTCCGGCCCATCTCCAATTCAATTGTTTTGTTCTTTGTATCACGTCGACTATTCTCGTTCTCTTTCTTATTTCTTCGTTTCTAATTTTTTGTATTTGTCTTATCCTTAGCAATTTTCTTTCAATTTTCGTTTGGCAAATTCGTAGTTTTTCATGTGATATTGATGTCAATCCTATTGCTTCGAGCCCGTATGTCATTATTGGAAGAATTGTGGAGTCAAGTATATATTTTCTCATATCGTCGCTTATCTTCAAGTCTAATATTTCTTTAACGTTCAATATTGCTTCCAGGTGTTGCTTATTCGTCGATTTATCTCTTTTTCGTCTTGATTTTTAAAAGATTTCAGCTGTCCCAGATGTAGTCTTCAACATAGTCTAATTTTGTGTCATTAAGAATTATGTCCTCTTTCAGATGATTTGTCATAACCTTTGTTTTCGTCAAGTTTAAGCTTAAAGGCTTTTCACACCGAATTAAAATCTCGGATTTCAGCAACAAGATTACGAAATCTCATCGAAGCGTTCACACTGAACAGAACCAGGATTTCATTTGACGTTTCTGTCCATTTATCCTGCTTTCTCGGATATAATTTATCTTCTCTCCTTCTCTCCCCACAATTCAAATTTCAAATAGTCACTCGAGACTCGACTCCATTATCTGCTTTTTATCTACCTCTTCTCTTGCTGACAATTTGCTGACAAAGCAGATCATTTCTAAAGGTTTGTTTGTTTTGACAATCTTGTGTTTGAAAGTAGATTTTGAGGAGATTTTGTCGTAATCTAGTAGATTTGGAAATCTGAAAATGTATGGGAAATCTAGTAGATTTGGATGAGATTTTGAGAATTTCGTTCGAAATCTAGATTTTGATTTGGTGTGAATAGCGTATTAGTCCATAATGTTTGCTTGCGGAATCGAGTTCGGTTATCTTTGATTGTATTTCATTCAGTGAGTCAGATAGAAGAACCACGTCATCTGCAAATCTTATACGCTATTCACACCAAATCAAAATCTAGATTTCGAGCAAAATTCTCAAAATCTCATCCAAATCTACTAGATTTCCCATATATTTTCAGATTTCCAAATCTACTAGATTACGACAAAATCTCCTCAAAATCTACTTTCAAACACAAGATTGTCAAAACAAACAAACCTTTAGAAATGTTCTGCTTTGTCAGCAAATTGTCAGCAAGAGAAGAGATAGATAAAAAGCAGATAATGGAGTCGAGTCTCGAGTGACTATTTGAAATTTGAATTGTGGCGAGAGAAGGAGAGAAGATAAATTATATCCGAGAAAGCAGGATAAATGGACAGAAACGTCAAATGAAATCCTGGTACTGTTCAGTGTGAACGCTTCGATGAGATTTCGTAATCTTGTTGCTGAAATCCGAGATTTTAGTTCGGTGTGGAAAGCCTATTAGATTGTTAAGTTTTTGTCCCCAGATATTAAGTCCATATTTGTTGCCCCAATTGAGTTGTCTAAAAATATCTTCTAGCACAGCCGAAAATAGTGGTGGAGATAAGGGATCACCTTGTCGAACTCCTCGTTTTATATGAAATTCTCTCCCAATTTTATCTGTTTTTACTTTTGCGGTATTGTTTTTTTAGATATTTCGCATTATTTTGATGAAAGTCTGATGAATGTTTTGGTTACTTAGTGCCGTATGAATGCGTATGATTACTATTATTTAAATTCAAACTACCAGGAAAGTTTCGTATATACGGATTGTTAAATGAGACAGTTGAAATCCGACACTCTCTGGATAGTTCGGTTAACTGATCCTGTATCCGGATCTGTTTTGGATATCCAAAATTTCTGGATACTTTGAAGCACCACAAAAATAAAATACTTAATAAAAAAGATTTAAATACCAATTAAACTTTTAATTCACATTTAACTTTATTTTAATTTAATTTCAGGTAAGTTGGAACGTTAAATCATTCATGAAAACGTAAGTTTGCTTTATTTATTTACCTTATCATCCTTAACGCTATTAACGTTACATAACATAAACATTTGAATAATAAAGTCACACTTGAAAAAAAACACTGAAATTTGGTATAAGAATTTTGTGAAATTGAAGTTAAAATTCGGGTTTTTTACAGATTTTACAAGAAATTCCCATACAAATTCCAAAAAAGTATTCAGATCAAGGCTAGTCTGATAACAAAACGGCTACTCTCAACGTCGCGATACAGATAAGAGAATTTTAACAGAAAACTTGTATTTTTTTATTTCGAAGTTGTTAAAGATGTGTGCGATGTGAATAAAACCAAAACTTGATTTCCGCTATTGTGTTGATACCGATAAGTCTCGAAACGTTTTCGGTCCAATACATTCGTTTTTTTTGCTCCAGTACTTTTTGTGTTAATTTTTCATTTTTTTAAGACTTTTCATTCAAATAACGTTCACACTTTCACTTGTAAATATAATGTAAATGTTTTTAAGAGAGTACATTTTAATCAATCCTTAATACAGGGTGGCGCACCAATTGTGGTACAATAAGAAATTCAAATAACTTTTTTTTTAATCGATGTATTTCATTTATTTTTTTTTATTGGTTAGAAAATTAAATTTTATTTTAAATAGTTAGTTGTTTTTAAAGATTATTGACCGCAAATGACCTCCACGCTGTCCCACGCATATGCGGCACCTGGTCAAAAAATTATTCATTGCGGCCTGAAGAGTTGAAGTTGGGATCGCCTCAATTATTGTCGTTATGGACTGCTTTAGTTCAGTTAAATTCCTGGGCTTCGTTTTATACACCTCTTGCTTGACATAACCCCATAAAAAGAAGTCTGGTGCAGTCAGGTCAGGTGACCTTGGGGGCCAGCGAAGAGTGGAGTTCCTAGAAATTAATTTGTTTGCGAATTTTTGTTTAGCTCCGCCATAACTGGTCTGGCTATATGTGCAGTTGCTCCATCTTGCTGAAACCAAACGCTGTTGAATGGTATACGTCTTCGGCGCAGTTCTGGGTAAAAAAACTCCTTCAACATCTTTAAATAACGGTCCCCATTGACAGTAACGGTTACACCGTTTTCTTCAAAGAAGTACGGCCCGACAATACACCTTGATGAAACTGCGCACCACACAGTGACTCGTTCTGGGTGCAGTTCCGTCTCATGGAGCATTTCTGGATTAGACTCATTCCATATACGGCAATTTTGCTTGTTTACATTGCCGTTAAGATCAAAATGGGCCTCATCAGACATGAACAAACAATTGATCAATGTGTTGTCTTCTTCGGCCATTGATATCATTTTTTGGCAAAATTCCAGGCGAACAGGCAAATCCTGAGGGTTTAACTTGCTAGTAATTTGGACTTTGTACGGAAACAAGTTTAAATCGTCATGAAGTATCCGTTGTAATGACCGTCTACTAATTCCAATTTGCCCCGATAAGTTTCGGGTCGAAACGCTCGGATTGGCCTGTATTGCAGATGCTACTGCTGCGATTGTATCCTGAACCCGAACATTGGCATCTCGATGGTACGGCCTTCGTGCGATGCTTCCAGATTCGGCAAACATGTTTACAAACCTCATAATGGTCCATCTACTCGGGGGATTACCGCCAAACTCCCGCCTAAATTCCCTTTGGACGGAAATGACGGACTGCAAAGCATGGTACCGTTGCACTATCCAAATTCTTTTCTCCGTATCCCAAGCATCCATTTTTATAAATCTAAATAGTAACCTACAAAATAAAAAAAAAAATAAGCCGATTACTCACACAGAAAAAAAGTTATTACGTTTTATTTTTGTAGCACAATTGGTGTTCCACCCTGTATAATACATTAAAATGAATAATGATTTCGTGATCAAAAGTTCTTCATGACGAGAACATATATTTAGAAAGTTGAGTGTTTATTAACCAGTTAAAATTTAACCGCAAATAGATTTTGAACGAATGTAAACATATACAACCCAAAATTGAATAAATTCAAACTATGTATTACCAAATAATCTTTTAAACTTTTAGCAAATCATTTTAACCAAACCCAAATTTATTTTACCTTCATGAGTTAACCTGCGAAAAATATGCAATCTTCCAGGAAACAGTCAAATTCTATCAACTTTAGATATCTTCTACTTTATAAAATATCTAGTTATATTCTCAACCAATAGGACTTCAAGATAAAGCTGGACCTGTACAGTTTGTAAGCTCATCAAAAAGTGATCGGATGTATCATAATGAAGGAGAAATATCGAGAACGACATATAATTCCACATTCGTGTAGTGCGGCTAAAGAAACAACATCTATATATGATTATACGTCCGTATTTATGCTAAAATGTCAATTGATGGGCATTCATAGCTTGACTATTTTTACGGCGGAATTGTTTGCGGGAAAAATCCATTTCATTTTGTAACTTTTAATAAGAAAATATTGCAAGTAAAACAGCGATAAGCCATTGAAAGATATGAGAAGTTACGACACGAGTATTTTCAAAAAAAAATTCAGTAATTTATGTGTGCTTTAAAATTTAAGGCGCTATTCTGAAATCCATTCAACAGGTTCAAATGAGTAATGGAGACACCCGGATCATTTATTAGAGTTTTCAACGGATTTTTGCTTTATAGAAATCAAGAATCTTTCTTAGCCACTTGAAATATTTAATTGATCTATAGGAGATGGTCGATAACCCAGGATAGATTGCCAATAGAGGCGATGGCTTCGTTGGAATATTTTGTTTGACCGATAGAAGACAATTTTGTGTTTTAAATATGAGTGACAACATTTCTCTATTTCGCACATTTGCTTATAAAAGTGATATTAAATTGCCTTATTTGACATTTGATTTATTATTATCAAATACCAATTAACTTTCACATTCATTGTAAATTCTGAAACTCTACCCTTGCATATAATAAAAATATTAGTACCCTTCACGCAAGAAAAGACACTTGATTAATAGTCATAGTGAACATAATTTCAGAACAAAATTTGAAAATATTGTTACAAAATTGTGTGTCAAAAAGTTTCGACGTCAGTGGTTTAACGCAACATTCATAAATTCGATTTTAATTATAAATCTTAAAACAACTATACGAGTACATCGCTCCATAACCAGAAAAGTGTTATTGAATAACAGAGGAGAGTATCAAACTATTCATCATTGTTCAGACAGCTTTCGTTTATAAAGTGTAGTTGAGAATGTATTTTTGTTTATTCAGAGGCAACTAATAGATACATGCTAACAAAGATACCCATCATTGGTATCATGGAGCATAGGATAGTTCTACATATATTTAAAATGATTTATGATACATACATACCTAAATATGTACATATGTGAGCGCAAAAGTTCACTGCTAAAATGTCATACAATGAAGCTTGAATATTATGCGTAATCTTCATTAACTTGTGGTTGTTGATTTTGTTGAACACAAAAACATACTCGACACAATATTATCCTTGTTAAACCTATCGGATTTTTAATGATAGGAAACTAAATATGTATATATACATACATATAGGCACCTCTTGAAATGAGGTTAGGCCTTGGAGTATCTACTCGTATCTTCATGTTTATTCAACGGGTTAAATTTTATAAGGATAACAAAAAGGAAAGAACTATGTCTAGCCTGCAACTTGGCATATTTATAAAATTGAATTCTTATCAAAAGAAAATTAGACTTCAAATTACACAAGGTGAATTCAAATCCCACCTACTTTCTCAAAGGGATCTAAGCAAAAAAAAAATGAGTCGGTTGTCAAAAACACTTAATTGAGTTCTTCAGCAAAATACTATCTGATATGCGTTCACAATGAGATACCTTTAATTCAAATTATTTACCCTCATCAACTTCAAAGATCAAAGTTAATTTTGTGTAATTTTGAATCCAAAGAGTGATTTGAATGTAAATATGCATACAAATATTTTATTTTTCAAATATAATAATATCAAACTCGCCCATGAAGGAAAAATGTAAAGTAAACTTTTGCACCCATCATATGAATATTGATGATTTGAATTATTCGAAAAACAACTTGAATGAACTAACACGAAGTGTATAGTATAGGCTGGAGTTATAAATATATCATGGGGGCCTAGCCGATCATCAGACACCATTTTAGTGGTGCTTAGCCTTTATACTTTAACTTTAAGTTAAATCGAAAAACTTTACGACCAAAAAGTTTTTCGATTTAACTTGAAAGTATAAAAGCTTAGGACTAATAAAAAGGAGTCTAATTATCGACTTGGCATATGTTCACGTGGTGCTCCGAGTTGTTTTTGTTTGGGCAACACCCCTAGGTGGCACTAGGATCACTTTTTCAAAATTTCTTTGTTCCCGATATTTTTCGCTGGGGTGGAGATATTAACAAAAATGTTGTTTTCCCGGTATATAATTTTCATATCAATAATATTAAATTTAAATGTTATAAGAGTTTATAGTTTAATATTCACGAAAACTTCCGATGTGTGGCGATGATTGTCTTACAAGACTATAAATTTACAAACACTGTTGACGCCAAAATACAAACTTTGGATTAGGAAGAAAGAAATATAGTTATTGTAATACTTTTGCTAGGTCCGTTAAATAAAACTTATTACTCTTTTTAGTATTTCTTCTTTATTTACACTTTCCAAAACAGTAAATCTCAATTTATAATCAACTCAAATACTTTTATTCAAATTTAACCCATTAAAGGCCAAGGACATTAAAAATAGAGATAAATAAAAAATCTTTGAAATGCTGTTTATTGAGGTTTATATTTGAACAAAAATACAATTTAAAAAAAAAATTTCAAGTTTGGTAATTAGAGGGGTGTACTCAATTGAGTACACTGGCCAGATATGGGTACATTCTCTTAATAATTATGAAAAATTTTAAAGCATTCTTTTTCGATGCAAAGAGTGGTTTGACACCGTTCACAAATCTATCGAACCCTGCTGTGACAAATGTGGCACCGTAGTTGATTTTTTATTTTTTAAGAGGAAATGTTCTCCGTTGCTGCGAACATTTGGCTTATTTGGAGCTTTTTTTGACGACTCTGAGCGTAAATAAGTTCTTCCTATGGTCCTAACAAATGAAAGGAGATTTCGGTTTTCTTTGTTTTTCAGACAATGGAGTTCTCAAGCATTCACCACCATTGAGTTTAGCATGTGTGTGAATAATGGCCACCACAATTTTTTACCCTTTATTTTTATGAGGTAGTTGTCCACAAATTGGTCATGAAGGTCGACACCACCCATGCCTTTGTGGTATGCAACTATAGAGGCTTTGGCTGAGGAATGACAACTATTTCTTTTTTTGTTAATGAACATCTCTTGACTTTTCCTAGTGGTTTCAAGTTGTCGTAGTTTGTTGCAACGGTTCAACAGCATTATCTTTCCTACGAGCTAACAAGATATTATTATTTTTGCCAAATTTGTGATGAAAGTAACCAAAATTTGCTTTCATTACCGTTTTCATGGATTTTAGTGGAAATTGTTTTGTTCTATTGTTCCAAATCGTACCTGTTGCACTAAATCCTTTTATGCGTAAAGTAGCCATAAGGTCATGGCTGGTCATTGGATATCAACAACTGGTAGAAGAACCACTATATCTATTTCATCCATCATCTGGAATATCTTCAAGAGCCATGTAGAGGTTGGGAAAACGCCTGCCATAAAAGCTACTTCAGTTTATAGTTGAAAAAGACATTTTTCTGCAAATCCAGTGAGAAATAAATTTAACATGGTTTTGGCCAGTGTACTCAATTGAGTACACCACTTTTATTCACGACCTACCATGCAGAAGAAAAAAATGTTTGTTTGTAATTTATACGCAATGTTTTTCTAGATACAAAATCTAAAGAATAGAATCCATTATTCAAATGTTATTCAAAAAATTAAATTTTTACTAACATTTTACTCTCGCAAAGTCACCAAATTGCTTCAAACAAGAAATGCTCGACACAAAAGTTCATGAAAAACCTTGAAAATGCTTTTCAATCTCGACAAATTCACTGTCAGTATCAAAGCACATGTCAATAATTGCTTTCCAATCGAAACAAATAAAAATTAAAGCCCACTTAAAAAAAAAAATCCAGTTGAAATTTTACAAAATACTGTACTCAATTGAGTACAGTGGTAGCTAATGGGTTAAATCACACTTGTTTAATAACACAATCCAATAAGCAATACTTTTGAACACTTTCATAATCCAAAATCAACTGTCTGTGCTCACCGCGAACACTCCCTTACATACTCAAGTTAGTTGTTCTCGGAGGTTCTTGTCTTGGAATGTTCTAGATGGTTGGAATAAGGGGAAATACATTTGACATTGGAAAAGAGCTTTTTGTTTCTTCCATAAAATAGATATGCAATTTTCCGACAGATGGCGCGGTAGGAGTATAAAGCTCTGTTCACAACATTATTATAAAATATGTATTTTAGAAATTAAATTGCCTACTTTTAGGCACTTCACATATTTAGATATAATTGAGTAAATAAAATTAAACTTAAAAACCCACTTGGTGGTAGTTCATTCAAGTTGTTGTTGTAATATTCAAAAACCATAAACATTAAACTTAGTTATTAAGTTTAATGTTAGTTAATCAATCATTAAGAAACTAATCTCAATTTATTTTTCAAGCTGAGCTTCCACCACTTGGATATACAGTTGCGGTCAAAATAATAGTAGTGTAAATAAAATCATTGATAAGTCCCTGAATTTTCATGTTCTTGTGGAAGAATATTCTGTGGTCAGACGAGTCCAAGATTGTGTTATGTAGTGGAAAGGGATCTCATAAATATGTAAGAAGGCCTCCAGAGACTGAATATAATCCACGCTTCACAGCCAAGACAATAAAACATGGAGGATCCAGCATAAAGGCTTCGGCATGTTTTCCTTCTATGGAGTTGGTCCCATATACCGGATGGAAGGCATTATGGATCAGCATCGTTATGTGAAGATCATGGAGGAAGCTATGTTCAAATATGCTGAAAGTGCCACTGAAATGGGTCTTTCAATGAGACAACGACCCAAAGCATACAAGTAAACTTGCGAAGCAGTGGTTCCAAGAAAAGAAGGTTGATGTCATAGAGTGGTCTACGCAGTCTACAGACCTCAAACCTATAGAAAATCTTTGGCGATATGTGAAGAAGTATGTTGCTAGTTGTGCTGCTGTTATTTCTTACAAGGGACATGCAACTAAATATTAATTTAAGGTTCAAACACTCAACTATCACTTATGGTAAAAATTGTCTATTAACTTTCCCTTTCATAATATTTAAAGGTGGATTTTGAATGCGCTACTATTTTTTTGACCGCTGTTTTTCTATATGACGTCGATGGATTTGAAATTATCAACTAATTTATTGAATTTGAAAATGATTTTTTTCTAAAATATAAAGCCATCCTTTATGTGTGCATGTATTATGTAAATAGCAGATTAAGCATTCGTAAAAAAGGTTGAACTTGAAATATTAATCAGACTTGACATTGCGATGATAGACACGTTTCTGTCTGTTCGACTGCAGCCTTAACTTGGTAGATAGCATTTTTAAGAATTCCCCCTGCTATAAACGTTTTCCGAAATCTTAGAAATATTTTTTTTTTCTCAAAAACTGTTTCACAGCTATTAAAAAAAAATCCAATAAAGTTTGAATTGTATTGTGTATTAAAATTTTCCATTTTTTTTTGTAATTGAAAACATTGTTTTTTGTAAAATATATATTTCGAAAGTCAGATGATTGAATTTTTTGAAACTTAACAATTAACAGTTAGTATCTTCAAGGTGTAGGAAGAATATGTTTTTTGTCTTAAAATAAACCTATTTATCATACTAGCGTTTAACAATGGATTTCGAAAATCGGTTTTTTTTTCGAAACGGCTTCTTATTTACAACCTTTACTTTAATAAAACAGATCTTGAAACTAAGATATTACTGACAGTTTCAAGCATAGAGCAATTTTTTTCTTAATTTTTGGGTTTCTTAGTGTCGACGGCATGCAGAAGTTTCTTCAAACTTTATAAAACATAGCATACCTATCAAAACTGAAAAAAATATATACATTTTTTGGATTTTTTTTTTTTGAAAATTTGATGCCTCAAAACCGGGTCAGTTATTTTTTTGGGAATTTTATTTTGAAATTGGTGCACTTAAATTTGATCTTTAAAATGTTTTAAATATTGTATATACTATATACAAACTTATGAATTTAAGAATCCCACTTCAACGATTAATAATATTTATTTGCTCAAGAAATCTCATGGCATTATATTAAGGAGTTGGGTAAGCTTTAAAAAAATGCATTCTATGTTTATCAAAATTTTTCTTCAATAACATTAATTTTTTAAATTCTAAGTCGCTTAAGCATAACAGTAGGTTTGCGAGGCCGAGTCGTGAATTTTATTTGTAAGGACTCCTTAAATTGTTTTTATTTTTGCCAAACCAATAACAACAGACCAAGAAAAAGGGCATTTCATCATCCTTGAACCTTATCTACGAGTATTATGTATTCAAATCGACGAAATAGGCGTTGTACGTAGCTTTCTAGTATTCTTAGAAAATCACTTAGGGAAAGTTGACCTCCTGATGGAAAGAAAGTCCACAGGAGGCAAATTCAATCAAAAAATAGGTTTCGTGCTGGCAAATCATCGACTATGTCCTGCGTGTGTGCATTGAAATTTAAATCAACTTCTTTCCATATAGGAAACAATAACTGCCATAAAGGAGGAGTCGAGTTCGTCCATGCTTTATGGTTGTGGTTAGTTTTATTTTGTGTTGTTGAATGATGTGGTAAGTGGGTTAATTGGCAGTGTGTATGCCTCCATAGTTTTGTGCAATTAAAAGGTGTGGTCTGCAAGTAAAATATTTGTTTTTAAGTAGATGCAATTAAAACTATGGGTTTCGTTTTGCCCATTGCAATTATCCATTGAAAGTAATCGAAAAAAAATCAATGTTTTAGTTTTTTTACATTTAGTAATTCTGTTCTATAATTAAGTGCAGAGTGGCAATAAGGATCAAGCTTACCCCAATTTTCACTGTCGTCGAGTATACGTTTAACTTCTTCATTATAATTACATTAGATTGACTCCATAGTGATAGATATCGCCTTATTTCCTTGAAGATGGGACAGGAACCAAGAAAGTGCAACAAGTCTTCGTTTTCATTAATGTTGCATAGGCAGCAGATTGGTGAACTATCCCCACGATGGGGCATATAATGAAGCTTAAGTAGTTCTCCTCTCACTCGGATTACCATAGAAATTTGTGCAGTACTGAGGCCTAGGCTGTGATAAATTAATTTGTTGGCGATCGAGTTGCCGATACAAAAACCATGTTGACGAATTTCCTGCTTGTGTAATATTTTCTATTTGTATTGCCTGTTTCACATCAAGAAAGAATTTTCGGGTTATGTTACGCCACTCTGAAATATTATTTTCTGTAAGATGTAGCAGAATGTTGTACTTAGCTGCGACATTTTCCCAGTCTTTGTAGAACATTGTTTTTGTTCTACGTGCCTTCCTGACCAGAACCTTGGTAAGTCATGAATCGTCTGCCTCGTTAAGAACTTTGGTCACATATTTCATTCTGAAGTGTGAAAACATAAAGAGGTGACATTCCGCTTTCCGTGTGGTATCTAGTAGCTACCGAAGTTTTTTTTTTAAAGAAACGCAATGATTATTCTACATTTACATGGTATTTACCTCTCCAAATTTATTCACTATAGCAATAGAACGCATAAGAGTTTCAAAAAAATTTTGTTTTTTATGGTAATCCAACCCTAGAATTCGATATAAGGTTTTTTCCAAATTGGCTTTTTTCAGCAAGTTTCAATTTAAAATGTTGTTTGAAGGAAAGTTTATGATTTATTGTAGCTCTCAGATACTCAATGATTTGACAACTTCCAAATCCTCTACACCATATTTCCATTTTTCAAATCCAGCTGATCGGCCCATTCTTTTTCTAAATACAACCTTAGATTTTGCTGTTTTGATTTGTAAACTATTGTACTTGCAGTAATTTTGTAATTTATTTACCATAAGCTGAAGAGAGCTATGTGATTCTGTTAAGATTACCAGATGGTCCGCAAAAAACAATGTGGTGATTTTGTTTTTTCAACTGTGATTCCTGCTTGTAGGTGCTCCGAAATGTCATCCAAAAACAGTGAAAAATTTAACGGACTTAGCAAGCACCCCTATCTTTACACCTATTTCTATTTCAAACCAGTCTGATAGCTCATTCCCATTCCATACTGCAGATTTGTTGGCACTGTAGAGATTGTTAAGGGCACTAAGAAACTTAGTCGATACACCGATTTGGGAAAGTTTGTAGAATTTTTAATTTAGAATTTAATTTTTTCCCTAGGAATAGTACCGCTTTTAGCATAGTGGTTACAGCGTTAGACTATCACTGTTATTCTGCCACTGTTTTTCCAGGTGTACTACGTCTTTCAAGGGTGGTAAGAGAAAATATTGTAGGGCCCCTAGATTTCTACCGACTACACACATGAATGATTGAGAGCCCTAAAAGTTTCTAAATTCAGATTCTCTTCCACCTGGCGCTACTTCAATTTATTTTATTTACTTTCGGAACATAAAACCAACGATTACAAATATTTTAAGGAGCCAAGAACATTCTATATGCTACACAAATTTTGATTTCTTTTCAAACCAGGAAATAGGAAACCTGGAATTAAAAATTAGTCATATAAAAAGTGTTTTCAATGTACAAAAGTTGACCCTTAAAGCTATCAATAAGGCTTTACTTTTACACAAAGTTCAACACGGAGATAATCTTATTTCTTAACTTCATAAAGAATTCTTATCTTTGGGATTTATTTAATGAACCGAAAAATTCCATGTAATATCATTTTAGGGAACAGAAGGTACAAAAAAAGTTACTGGGATAATGTCGACCCTAATTGACATTTTTGAAAAAGAAAAAAAAAAAAAACATAATGCTGTATATTGAATTTTACTCAAAGTAATGTCACGTTTTTCTTTCCCTGTTCTGAACTCGTAAAATAAGTTAGAATTTGGACTTTATACTTCAATAGCCTCCTTTCTTAATAATACTTTTGTATTTGTGTTATCTGTCACATACGTAGGTACATTGCACACGCATATACAATTAAACTTGTATACATAGAATATACAGATAACACTAGTTTACACAAAAAAAGTACCTCAACAAAAAAGTATTTTCTAGACTAATTTTGGCTCTCTGAACACGAAAATGGCAATCATTTATTTTTCCAAAGAAGCGTTTTCGAGATATGTATGACCAAAAAACGTGTTTTTCTGCTCCTTTTCCATGTATAAGCCTGATTCTCAAAAACGGTTAAACTAATTAACATATACTTTATAGTTTTGAACAGATATTTTGTTTGTCTTTCCAACAGTATACGACTTGTGTAAATCGGCCTAGCAATCATCAAGAAAAAGCCGTTCAAAGTTTCAAAAAACACAATTTTTCGCTGTTTTTTGAAAATCGATTGTTTTAAGTCATTCCGTAAGGATAGAAAAAAAAATATTTAAAATTATTTTAAGATCTCAGGTGAAAGATATTGTTTTTACAAAGCTCAAACGCATAAGATCAATGAAATCGAATAATAAATGTGGAAGTTATGAAACATTAAGTGAAGGCAGACCATTTCAGTTTTTTTCAAAAAAAATATGTTTTTTTAGTTTTATCTACCTGTTTAAGAATTGTTTAAAAAAATATACAAATTCAGAGCATTTACTGTAGTGCTTTATAGTAAAGTAATGCTATATTGTCAACCTGTGCTACGTGCTTTGTGAGGTTAATTGCATTTGGAAACGGAAATAGGAAGTATTTATCGTTTGGAAAGCCAGTTGAATTGAGAAACCCAATTGATCATGTGACTGACTGTTACTTCTGCTTAACTAAAATACAAGGAGGGAAATTTCGGAAAGCTTTTTATCCCGAAGTACAATCAGTAACAAAGACGGCGCCACATTCTTCTCGGTATCCAAAACAAGAACCACCAGGAACAAAAATAACAGCCGGAGAAGTATCAGATTTGAGTTCCAGTATCATCAGCAGTTTGGAAATTGAAAGTCCAAAACTAAAGCTATTTAATTAATTCCAACTCAATGATTTATGCCGTGATCTCAACTTATCTTAAGAGAAGTCTGAGTTGCTCGCTTCGAGATTGCAGGAATTTAACTGCTTGGAAGCAGAAACAAAAGTCACTTATGAAAGAAATCGGAATAAGAAATTTGAAAGGTATTATTCAAAAACGGGTGACTTTTGTTATTGCAATGATGTGACAGGATTATTTGCTGAATTTGGAGAACACCACGAAGCTAAGGATTGGTGGCTTTTTATCGACGGCAGCAAGTATAGCGTGAAGGCCGTTTTACTTCATAAAGGGAACACGAAACCATCAATCCCGATTGGTCACTCCACAAATGTAAAAGAGGACTACAAGACCATGGAAAAACTTCTTCACCTTGTGAAATACAATTCCTTTAACTGGAAAATCTGCTGTGATTTAAAAGTCGTGGCTTTACTTACTGGCCTGCAGGGTGGTTACACAAAATACTGCTGTTTTCTGTGTTTTTGGGATAGCAGAGCAGATGAAAAGCATTATGAAAAATTTTGTAAAAGCCTTAGCAAAAGATCCCGAAAACATATTTGAAAACAAAGTTTCCCAAGCTGTCGACCGAAAAAATTTAGGTGGGTATATTCGTTGGTCCACAGATACAAAAAATTGTTTAGTGACACCGGATTTTTGAATTGTCTAAAAAAACGAGAAAAGAGCATGGAATGCTTTTCAAGACGTAGTTCATGGATTTTTGGGAAACTACAGAAGTCCAAACTATCGTCAATTGATCGAAAAAATGATGATTACATTTTATGCTATTGGTGAGTATTTAGCAGATTAGTGTTTCAAAAACAATGAATTCTATTGACAACTAAAATTTAAATATTTGTATTCCTTTCAGGTGCTCGCATGTCTTTGAAAATGCACTTCCTGCACAGCCATTTGGAAACTTTTCCCTCGAATTCAGGAGCTAAAAGCGATGCGCAAGGTGAAAGATTCCACCAGGATCTTGCTATCAATACTTCATATTTTCAATAAAAATTATGAAAAAAAGAAAAAACCTGAAATGATCTGCCTTCACGTAATGTTGCATAACTTCCACATTTATTATCCGATTTCATTGATATAGTGCGTTTTAGCTTTGTAAAAACAATATCTTCCACCTGAGATCTTAAAATAATTTTAAATATTTTTTTTCTATCCTTACGGAATGACTTAAAACAATCGATTTTCAAAAAACAGCGAAAAATTGTGTTTTTTGAAACTTTGAACGGCTTTTTCTTGATGATTGCTGGACCGATTTACACAAGTCATATACTGTTGGAAAGACAAACAAAATATCTGTTCAAAACTATAAAGTATATGTTAATTAGTTCAACCGTTTTTGAGAATTAAGCTTATACATGGAAAAGGAGCAGAAGAACACGTTTTTTGGTCATATCTCGAAAACGCTTCTTTGGAAAAATAAATGATTGCCATTTTCGTGTTCAGAGAGCCAAAATTAGTCTAGAAAATACTTTTTTGTTGAGGTACTCGCCAAAAACCGAAAATTTGTAAACTAGTGTAAATTAAGGAAGCTTTAAAATTCTTTTAAGTTTAAGAGAATCATGTGTTCTTGACGCTTTTTTAAAATTAAATATTTAAAAGGTTTTGAATAAATAAAGATTTTGGTACTATTAAGTCATGATTAGCGTTCAGAGTTCGCATATGTCAAGTTATTTCAGCAATTAAATATCAGTTTCTTTTTTAATATACGTATACTTCCCGTATGTACCTGCAAAAATATCTGTGTCTGTCTTGCTTGAGTATTCTGATTTTATCCCACATCTGATTTCTAAAGTGCTTTTTCTCGTTCACCTTAATTTCCAACTTTTCCTGATTTGTTTTTCTTCCTAGAAAGAAGTCATTTTTCATTTCTTCATGTGAAAAGTTTTTTTGTTAGAAAAAAACTCAATATCATTAAATTTGTTGGCATAATATGACACGTGTGTATGTTTTACTTTCAGTCTAAACTCTAAACGTAGGTTGTATTCAATCTTATTACTTATATACGGGGATAAACATTTATCCACAAGGGTCACCTGCACGAAAACAAAGGATAAGAGCTATTCGGAGTTTAAATTGAATTGAACTTTTATATTTTGTTCTTCCTTAAGAACTATATTCCACAATTTAGAGAGGTATGCTATAACTTCATTCAGCAGACAAACATTATCCTGCCACAGTGGAATTTTATTTATACAAATTATGACTAGCTGAACCGATAGACGTTCTTCTGTACTAATTTAAAAAAAATATTTGTGAATTTGTTATAGCTATCATTCAAATGCATCATTGAAAATTTCCATTCCCGTTCTTAAGACGAATAAACAAACTGCAATGACCTCAATTGGTACCAAAATGAAGGTAATGAGCAGTAGACTTTCTTTACTCTATAAAATACAAATTCTGATTTGAACTTTCTTTTAAATCCACTTTTATTATTTTACTGATGGAAATCAATTTCAATGAACAGCTGATTTTCGTTTCTTTAATATGGAACAAAATCGTTCCACTGAATGTTTTCGATTCTCTCTCTATTCTCAAATGTCAGTTTTTCTTTCAATGAATGCATAAAATTGGTTTTTTTTTTTTTTTTAGAGATTAAGAATTTTATTTTTCAATTTGTTTTATATACAATTTGACTTAAAACTAACTTATTACTAAATTAAATCATGTTGGCTCAACAATAGGGGCCCAACGTTCTTCATTTGGCTTTACATAATGCTATTTGCTTACAATATCATATTAATGTTTTCTTAATCTAATTCATGATTTTTTTAATATTAACTAAATAATAATTTTTGATGAGTGGGTGTTTTATCCCCTATAGTATTGATTGTTGTTCTTCTCGTAAAAGGGTGCGTTGTCGTTATGGATGATGTCTTCAAATTGATCGTCAGTGATGGCTCGGGTGTATAGATACTTGTCACGAGGCTCTAGTTCATGCTGGAGAAGTTGTTGCACTTCTGTGTTGGGATGATCTTCCAGGTTCCTGATGATTTTTCTGGAGAGCTGCAGTAAATACTCGTCCAATGGTATTAACTTTGCTTCTTTATACAGATTCCTTGTTGGTATATATTTCTTCGTCAGTGGGTTACGGTACAGTCCAGTGCAAATGCGGAGCATCTTTCTTTCAAAAAGCTTCATCTTTTTCATTGCTGTAGGTGATATAGTAAACCAGATGGGAAAGGCGTAGGTCAGAACGGGTCGAATAAGTTGTTTGTACACAAGCAGCTTGGTTTCCTTACTTAGTCCATTTCGCCTCCTGAGAAGCGGATGGACCAAGTGCAGAGAATAGTTGGCTCTCTTCAACATCATGTCTGCATGCCTTTTGAATTTGAATTTGTTGGAAAAGTTGATTCCCAAGTATTTCGTTGATGATTTGACAGTCACTTCAGAGTTGTCTGGAAGCTTTATTTTGATTGCATCACAGCGTGTTGCAAACGCTCGTCTTCGAATGACAAGCATAAAATTGGTTATAATCAGCCACTGACAGGATCTTTTACTGAAACCAATTTAATTTTTCAATGATTGCTATAACTGGCTTCTCAGTAAAATTAAGTCAGCATTCCACTGATTCGTTCCAATGGTGTATTTAAATGAAAGCTATAACTAGGGCCTAAATCTAAAAAAAGTGATTTAAAATAAAAGGACTACATTCAGAATAAAGCTAAACCATAATTAGTCTTGCGTGATGAATTCTATTGACAGTTCAATACATATACTTGAAATTTATGATGTGCAAAGTGATCGACTTAAAGCCATGCGATACAGGACCAGGCGACATAAAATTGACCTTCCGAGAAGCATAGGTTTTGAATGCACCAACTGCAAGTATTTGAAGTCAAATTACACGTCGCACAGTGGATCCCCTTCATACTAAGCAGTGCTCAAAATTCATAATTTTGTTTAAAATGCTAAGAACTGTTATAAATAGATACTAACTGCTGTTGAAAATGAAAATATTATTAATAATGAATATAGTTCTGACCATCGTAAACGTTTTCAATGTTATTGATAGATTTATTTTAAGAAAACAATTGTTCTTCGAGTAACATATTTATGACTTCAGGATAAAACATTTTTCGGTGAATGACTGTCGTTGTGCGCGATGTTATCAAGGGATTGGTAGAGATAAACAACCTATTTATAACATTCCACATGCTATCCTTCTTTTATTTTTGTGATGTCTTCCCGCTGAATTGTTGCCGATATATGAAAATCTCTATTTCGCACCTCCTGGTCTTCTTCGCTTAACTGGCTTATTGGAAGTAGGGCATGAGTCATTATTTAACTTTCATTGATAAGGATTTGGTGCAGACTTGTGGTCTTGGGATACCAAGGACAGAGCTTCACGTAAAGTCGAGCTGTTTCTAGGAAAAAACACCTAAATCTTTCCGGATGTATCTGAAAACCGATCTTATATTAAGCAAAAATTAACAAAAAATTCGATATGACTCACTAAAAAGCTTATATTTTAAGTTCTATCAGTCGGAATCAGCGTTGTGCTAAAGTGCCCAATTGGGCCATTTGGCCCCAAGATTCTTATTTTGGCCCGGTACCCCGGGCCATCACGAAATGGCCATCACAGCATTAAAAAACAAAATTTTATTTTAGAAATCGATAATATCCAAGTAGTCGATATTTACTCTCATCTATATGCTAATTTGGTTGAACGCATTCATTGAAAAATTCAACACATCACATCGACTGACAGTAGCATAAACCGGCTGTCTTTCTCTTTTTCTCTGTCTCATATTTAAGTTCTTCACTTTTTCAGAATCAAATTCGTTACAGTGTCTGTGCAGAACGTGTTTTTTCAGCTCTTAATAATAGGTGTGTTTTATTCATTGCTGCATAGCCAGCGCAGCATTCAAGTGCGAATAAAACGATCAAACTCACTCCATATGTCAATTTCAATTTATATTTCAATGTTGCCCATTATTATAGAAAATATCAAAATCTGATGTCAAAACATGTATGTACTCGTACATATGTTTAATTCTAAAATGTAATGCATAGCGCCATTTTCATTTCAATAATTTAAAGTTCTATCACCAGCACAACCGTCACTTTTTTTACTGGCTTCTTTTTCTCCAGCAATCAAATTGTTGTTGTTTGTCGAGGGAAATTTTGCTGCACTAGCTATGCAGCAGTGAATAAAACACACCTAATATTAAAACCGAAAATCGCAATAGACTTAGCTATGAAGTTATAAATTCGCTTATGAGCTTGAAGGGGTTTCTGAAAAATAATACTTGTGGTAATTTTATTCCGCCTCCAGAATCGATAAAAAAATGTCTAACATACATAGATTTTAAGTTATTTAAAAAAATGGAATAAAATGCAAAAATACAAATAAAATTATATCTTCTGTTTTATTATTTAATTATTTTATCGAATATGGAAAAACGAAGTGGCCCCAAAAAAGTTGAAATGGCCCCAAAAATGGCCCCATCATTTTGCTTCCCAGGAACAACGCTGAGTCGGATGGTCAACATTCAGGTATGTTAGCTTAGGTTTAATTACAGAGCACCAAATTTCATATTGAAATTTTATATTTATATAAGTGGTTGCATTCCTGGAACAAAGATAGGAAAAATAGATAGTTTTGAACTTCACCCCTGCCCCCTACCCAAGGCTGAAAAAAAAACTTTCGGATTTGATATCATGATAAACATACCTATAAACCCACATACTCATATTTTAGCTAAACATCCACTACCAAAATTTTTTGTCGGCCTTTGTATTATTTATTTATTCAACCGCGAACTCAAACAGTGATATTTCAAACTGGCGCACCTAACTTTTACTTTTGTCTTCGATTTTTAATAACAAATATTTCTTCTTTCATTCTGTATACTTAGATTTAAAAGTATACAAGTATACTAATTAAAAAAAAAATCATTTTAAAAATTTTATTACCCGTGAGTAAAACCGTCATCCATTTATGTATTGTATACACTAAGTAACACCTTTCAAACGAAAATAAAAATGTATTTACAATCTACATGCCTTCTTGAACAAACAACATATTTTTAATTTTTTTTTGTTAACTTTTAAAAATAAAATAAAACTACACAAAATTAAAACTTGCGCATTTTTAATAAAAACCAATGACAAAGAGAAGAGTCAACTTGAATGTACCGTAACTTGGCCATTAGACAGAAAGGAAAGATAATACTTACAAATGACATGTGCTATAATATGTATATTAACTATGCATTTTTATTTTTTTTTAAGACAAAAATCAAAAACTGTATTTTGAGCACTGATGTGTATGGAGAGGACCCACTGTGCGTCGGTGGAAATCGTTCATCATTCGAATTTGTGGTTTTAAAACGTCTTCTAGTTTATACTTTTCTCTGAGAATATTAACTGATATTATGTGGAAATTCTCAACTTTAAATTTAACATTTCAGTTTTCTAAGAATAAGTAAAAATATTTGAGTCCTTTCTGATGATTTGCTGCACTGGGTTTTATATAAAAGGACTTTGTTCTTCCAACTAGCAAAGTCTAAATTTTAAAAATAACTGAGGGTTTGTAGTTTACCAAATTAATGGTCTATCTAATAAGCAACACTCTTAAATTTTAAAAAAATGAATTTCAATTTATATCAAGGTTCGATCCTAGCCATTACCTGACATGTAAACCTAAGGTTTTTAATTATTATTAGACACAAGACCTTAACAATAAATACAACCAAGAATTTTCTTTCAATGGGAATTTTCAAAAGACACAAGGGACTCTTACGAAACTAGCAGGATCAAATCCACGCTTAAAATTTTAATATTTCCTCAGCTCATGAGGCTTGGGAAATTCCTATTAACTGCAGTTTTTCGCAAAAACCAAAATGAAATCGGGATTAAATTTGTTAAAAAAAAGATAGTAAATAAGCTCTTAAATGAAGACCTATGATGATTGAAGCAGTTTGGTTAGACTTAAGTCGTTAATACTAAACGAAAGAGAAAAAAAAAATGATTTGAATCCAATCAAAAACCCAAAATTGCAAAATGACTTAAGACCATTTTGCCTAACGTCAAAGAATTATATCAACAAACTGTAAGTCATCTTTAGCTGAATTTGCTGAGAAAGGCTTAGAGGCATTCGCAAGATGTTAAGCGAAGATATCAGCTTTCTGTTTCAGGCTTCCATCTTAAGATTTTATTAGTGAGTTTTGTGTTAGATCTTATTAGCGCTTGGCTGCCATCCATAAAAAGTATTCGCTAGAAGCATCCGTCGTCAAACTTTTCAGGAATTTACATATCTTTTTTTAATTGATTGATTCTTTTTTATTCTTGGTAAGGACGGTTGAATACTGCTTTATCGTCAGGGAACTTAACCCCGAAATTCAAATTCAAAAACTCAAATCATTGTTCTGCTCAAGATGAGATGTTGTAAAACAAAGAAAACGAAAATGTATAAAATTACTTATGTATATAAAAATTGTAATAATTTACTTCGTGCCTTAATTAAATACTTTGAAAAAGAAACGACTTATGGTGGGCAGTTTTATTAAAATGGAAGTTTAAAAAAAAGCATTGGTATTTTGTTATGCTTTAAATAAAACCAACAACAAAACAAAAGTAAAATAAAAAGAAAGTTCTAAGGAAAAACTAATTTGCGCAAGAACCGCACCGTTCAGCAACTCACCATATATTTTACATTAACGGTCCTGCTGAATTTATGCATAAAAGTTTTCTTCCCTATTCAAACTAGTGTCCCTGAGTGTACGAGTAGTTTTAAAGTTTGCGTTCTGTATTAGTAAGTTACTGTTGCTTTTACTGCTGCTGCTGCTCCTGCTGCTATGGTTGTTGCATTGAAACTGTTTATAAAGAAAATTTTGAAGAAGAATTTTTCTATGGAGCCAGAACTTATTGCCTCTGTAAATTAAAAGGAATATCAACAGAGGTCTTGTAGTAACTTTTCCTGTTTGTAAGTAAAGATTTTCAACAAAATTATGAAAAGTTAATTCCTTAAAATATTGTTACTTGACTTTCCATCTTAGCAAAGCGATTTTTTAATAAATACAAAATGAAGATTAACGAAATTGTATTTTGCTTTGGAGTAAGCAGAATTTTGTTTAAATTCAGGACTTTAAAGCAATTTTCCAAATCGATCTTCCCATATTTCTTGGATAATCACTTACATATATGTCTCATCTCAGAAGTGACCGTTTGGTGAGCGCTTTGTAATCAATAGGCCACCTTCTTAAAGAACCCAACTATGAATTCACCAATGAACTTTCCAAATGTCCGTCACATCTTTCCAGGGGAAGTCCTTACAATTTTTGAGACCACAGACGATAATAAGATACATATGTCAAAAATAACAGTGTGGATGTAATTATTCCCCTGCCGTAAAAGCTGGTAGAAGGTCGAAGCAATGAAATGACATTACTCAGCGCAAGAAAATAGTCTCAGAATGAATAGTTGGAAGAGGACTCATCTACCTTTATAAAGTGCACCAGTTTATAGGTCAAACTACAAAAGGGGCTCTTCGAAAATATTTTTCCAATGATGTGAGACCCGATGAAGCGACCTTTACTTTCTTACGCTATATCTGCCTACCTTAACAACATATTTTTGAAATATTGAAATATGCTTAAAAAAGTACGCATACGCACGAGTGCACAATTATTGCACGAAGTAAGAAGTCAAGCCTAAATACCCATGAAAATAATTTTATCTTAAAAGGACTTATTATAACATTTTTTTCATCGGAATTGTAACTGTTCCGAAGATTCAGAACTTATCAAGGACTTGGTACCAACGTTTAAGAGGACGGACGATGGGAATAAAGCTGAATATCTTGTGGTCTTTGCGACAAATTCACACTACGCAAATAGATAGAAAAGGTTCTCAATTATTCTCGTGTTTCTCGTTGATACCTGTGTCATTTAAGGGAGATTACGATAACTTAGACGCCAAAAATTGATAACAGATCTTTGTAGAAAGGTCAAATACAAGCGTTTTTTACTATGGGAGGGGGGGTCTATCTCGCTTCATTTGGGAGGTAGGGGCGATTTAAAAAAAAAATAAAGTATTATACCGGTTTTGAAAGCCAGAAGTCTGTTCTATAATCCTAAATTTAAATTAAATTATTTATGTCAATAGTTTTTGAAAAATTCGCCGTGGCGCGATGGTTGTGTGCTCGCCTGTCAACCGCAATATCACAGGTTCGATCCCTGCCGTCGTCTATGTCGCCTTTAATTCCATTAAAAAAACCTTCTATAAATTGTCATCAATGGGTTGCTGGTTTACTCATCACATGTTGTTCAGGCATAACACTAACAACATGTGATTGAGTTAAAACTAGTATGCCCAACAAGGATGAAAAACGAATAAAATAATGCGAATTATAAGGGACATAGAAATAAGACACGGCAGTTCTCCGCTTTAGTTCAGCCGCCATCCCTGGAGATAAAATATCTGAGACAACAACCTTCAGTCTCAGAACATCGTGCCACACATCTTTCCTATCCTTCTTTCTCTTCCGTAACTTCACGCCCACGCTGTGTTGAAACATTTAAAGGGTAATCATAATCCCTTGAGCGTGAGTAGATTATAAAAAAAAAAAAAAAAAAAAAAAAAAAAAAAAAATGAAAAAAAAAAAGTTTAGACCAATTTTTTTCCAAAATTGTAAAATGAAGTGCTTAATTGGCTTTTTCAATGCTACTATTAATTCTGAATCGAACACAAAAAACCGAGTGGTTTTATGCCTTCTAGTTTTTGAGAAAATTGAAAATTATTAAAACTACTTTTTATGAAATTTTTGATTTTTGGTATTTACCTACGGTGATTTCATTTTGAGGATTAATGTTAATGTGGTTCATTTGTAAGTAAAGTACAGCAAATCATTTAGCATCATTTAGCGTTACCAAGAATGCACCACGAGGAGGTAGAATTGCATGGCATTCCGCGTCTCAGTCAGTCAGTTTGTGAGTAAGTCAGGTGTTAATTAAAAATAATCAAGTCAATTTTTCAATTTTCAATGTATTAAAACCGTGTTTACAGGCATTTTGATCACAAAAAAGATAATTATAGAAAGCACTTCCCGAATCTCTAGCCAATATTGAGGCCCATGGAAAACTGTTCCGATAGATGGGTTTATTGTATTCTTACATTTTTTGTCTCCTTTTTTTAGAGCTTTTTTCGGAGCACCGCCACATCCAACCGAACTTGAAATTTTTATATTTTTCTACCTTTATCGGTAAGTTGCAACACGCAGTGGGGGAGTTGACGTTTTAGTTGGAATTAGACCAATTTCTTCTAAGAACGCGATGCTTTTGAAATATTTTTTTTGAAATATTGAAAAATTATTTAATTTATTTAGGCTTAGTCGCCATTCTTTATTCAAAGAAAAAAAATACTTCACTCTTACAAAGGTTGAATAACGAATGACCTTGGTAAACAATAACCTGTACCACATTAGCATTAAAAATGTTATACACAAGCAATAAACATACATATTAATTAAGGAATTATATAAATTTTCTGCATTCGTACAGTAGTACCTAGGTAATGTGAATTTTTCATAATGCATTAAATTTTCAAGTCTGAATATTTTAAATGTTCAACTTTGGGCTACGTCCAAATATTAAGTGGACATTGGATATAGGTCATATGATAAATTCAAAGTTTCTTTAAATCCAGATTCTGTAAATGCAAAAGAAACCTTGCATACACTCAACCTCGCACCTACCCCAAATCCTATAGTGTGCCCAAGCAGGGGGATTGCAGGGGCGCAGCATTCCCCCCCCCCCCCCATATCAAATATCTCACAGTTAATACGCCGTAATGCGTAAGCAAGCAAAAAAGGCAAATATCCCATAAAAAAGTAGTTTTAGTTATTTTCAATTTTCTCAAAAACTAGACGACATAAAATCATCTCGTTTTCGGTTTTTGAATAAGAATGAATTAAAGCAACGAATTTTAGGAAAAATAATAATATATAACTGTGCAGTTTTGAAAAATTAAAGCTTAAACTTTTTTTTTATGTTTTTTTTTCCAAAATTTGAGTTTAAAACTTGTTTTTTTTTTTTTCAAAAACTGTACATAGATTTCATTTGATTTAAAAACTATCTACTATAACAGAGCATTGGCTTCAAAAAAAGGTATAATACTTAATTGTAAGTATTACCGTTATTTTTTAATATTTTTGTTTCCATTTTAGTACTTTTTTTATAAAATTGCCCCTCCCGCCCAAACGGGGGGAGATAGACCCCCCTCCCATAGCAAAAAATGCTTGTATTGAACTGTTCTACAAAAAACCGTTTTAATTTCTTGGCGCCTTAGTTATCGTACTTTTGCCCAGTTTTATTCTAATTTAATTTCCTCCTCCAAACCTATTGCTTTTAGGAATTTTCCAAACGGATAGGTTTAATATGTGGTAGAAGGATGGGTTTATTGACTCTACAGACATACACCATTTTCTTGTAATTATTAGTCCCTTTTGGATAATATCGCAACGAGTTTCTTCAAACTTACCTACTGCAATGATAGCGATATCATCGGGTCAATGCAGCATATACCTTGGGAGGTAAGATTTTCTAACAATTCATCTACTACAAGACTCCACAACAAGGTCGATAGTACACCGCCCTGAGGAAAGCCTCTTGTTGTGATTACTTTTTTTACATTTTGTTCCGCTTGTGCCTCTGCACTTTTAGTGCAGCAGTGAAAAACATAGGATTTACATTTTTTTTTGAAAATTTGATATTTCAGAAAAATTTCAAAAAAAACTGAAATTTAGTTTTTATTCCTACAGTAATAAAAATTTTAAGTTGGCATTTCAAACTCCAACTGCTAAAAAAGTTTTTGTAGTCACTTAAAAAATGAATTTTATGATTATGAAAATTTTGCATACAGCTCACGATAAAATTAATTTGCTGAAAGGAACATATGGCGAACGAAATATTAGTTTTACAAAATGGACCTCTTAACGATTTCATGCTGCTTAAAGGGATTTTTTATGAAATACATGTATAAGGCCGCATGTCGGGTTGGTGATGTGAGATCTGCAGTTGCAAAATCCCCAAAATTCTCCAAAACCAATATTTATGTTGAAGTTGTGATAGTGATAATGATAATGCTGTAATTTATGTTGCACGAGATGTTGTTCTTAAATTACTATTTTTTTGTCACAATACCATCGATAGTATTCTTTTTTGCCATATCCATTCAAAAATATCCTTTTTCTTACGTATAAAACAGCATTCTCTCGCTGCTATGAATATACACGTCTGACTGAAAAGTGTAATCATTCATTGCTTGTTGCTAAGAAACTATTAATTATAATCACAATAATAGAATTTTCATGAGTTTTTTTTTAAACTTGCACTTCAATGAACCTTGCATGCGTTGCATGATTTAGATTTATACGTATAGACTTTGGGGATTTGTAGATTTCGTGAAGATTTTGACAAATAAATTTGTTTTGTTGGAGATTTTGTCTATGAATATTTTCTCTGGGTATAGTTAATAGCTAGTTGGATATAATTTCTTGGAGATTTTGCTTAATGGATTTTTTTGTTGAGATTTCATACTATATTATCGCATGTCTACCCCAGTAACAATTTCTTACCGCGACGACCACATTCCAGAAATCCTTTTCCTACATTAATGCCCTAAAATTATCTGTCAAATAAGGCCTATCTGATAAATATTAAAGACCTTTTATCTCTGTTTTCAATTTAAAATTCTCCTACTCTAACAAAACACAGCCTTTATAAATGGACGCATCTCTAACCCTTAGCCACGTGAGTACTTTGAATCACCGCAGAAATTTCGTACAGTCTTTTCCTGGACTGCATTTAGTATCTCAATGGCTAAACGAATTAAAAACAACAACATGACCTGCACATATAAAGACCATATTATTGATTTAATAAATTAAAAATAAATAAAATGAAATTATTTCAAGCATTGTTTTGCTTCTTCCATTCATTTGTCATCAAATACAACACTTAAATTTAACCCCATGGCATTTTAATTGATACATTATTTATACATTTCTGAAAGACTTCTCTTCTCATAATCTATCATATTTTAGCTTCTTAGCCTACACTCAGCTCATTAGCCACTTATCCCTTCTCTCTTTAAGTGGCATTATAATCCAACTTAATCAACATAAAACCACTTCACTCGACGAAACATGATTACATCTGTCACAATGATTATGAATGACAAATTAAACTCGTATGTTCCAGGAAGGAAAGGACTAAGGATTGGGTGAAACAATTTCCAACGTAATATACTCGTAGGTAGGTATGTTCTTGAAAAGGACCCAACTGCAAATAATCAAACATTAATTATAATTAACCGTAACGACCACCGACCAGCAGAAGAAACACAAATAGTTTTAAATTCCACATTTATGTATGTATGTATGTATGTACTTGTACACATGTATGTATGTTTGTTATTCGAAAAAGCTTATGGTCATTCCGACTCTCACTCCCACTCAGATCGGAATTAGAAAAGGTCCTTTATCTCCCTCATAAATAATAATGGTGTGTGGATTGTTAGTTTGCTATGGTAGTAGTCAGCAATAGACATTCGTAATTTCCTCGCGTGTGCATGGAAAATATTCCAAAGCCGTCATCGCAACGGAAAACAGAATACAAGGGTTGAAAAAAACAACAATCTAGAAATAGTTGCGCAGCAATGTCGACTACGACAAGGATATTAATAGTGCGATGTTTTTTTGATGTTAAAAGCACACTCTCTCTCTATTAACGCCACCTGTTGCCAGTGTTTGTATTGAAACATTCTCTTCTCCTCTCTCTGTATTTCGTAATGCCTTTTTGTACTATACTTAAACCCTCGGACCTTACCCAACAACAATAATCAAATAATAAAGAATATTTATGAGTGCTGTTGAGTAGAAGTATTTTGGGAGATTCATCACTTTTTAGCTGTGTTTAGATCTATCTCTGCGGCCAAAACTACTAGCAGCCGGTACAACCTTTGACATAATAAATCAAATATGGAAACGAACTAACAAAAACGTCATTAAACTTAGGAGAATAGAGCTCGAGTATCCTTTGAGTAAGGACATAATTCTTCATGCATATAACATAGGCATAGTTACACATCACAAATACTGCTGATTTGGCGATACTTTCAGTTGATAAGTCGACAAAATTTGTGGGCGAGGTGATGTCTACCTTCCGCTTGTGGTAATGTCATATGCCACTAGTAGGGACTTTTATTGGAATGTAACAGCACCTATCATTATGAGCATGGCGCTAACAATGATTAATTCTAATGTTTTATTCATGTATTCTTGTTTCCTTTTTTGCATACTTGTGTGCTATATAGCATTTTTTCACTAGAAAAAAAGTCGATCTGAAGTTCGACTCATTCCGATGACATAGAAGAAGAAAAAACGGGTCCCGTAATTTTCTGTCAGTATGTTTTTTCGATATGTTTTTGTAGTTCTTGGATTCTTTAAGGACTAAAAATACAAGTAGATAATATATATACATATATTATTTATATGATTTGATTTGTCTTGAATGTGAGGTGTGGACTTGTCGATATTACACAATTTGCCCAAACAAAACATAAACTGAATGTTTATGAGTTTGAGGATGGCGGGTTTGGTTTGAATTTCGGCTGTGTGAGTAAACGTAGCGGTACAAATCATATTGTCAAAAGGAATCTTACAAAAATATTCTTACATTAATTCTTCTGAAGGATTTCATATAAATTTCACTAAAGCAAGACGAAAGTAGAATGGTCTATTCAAAGAAATTATGTATTTATTTTATTGGTTTGTATTCTTCAAATTCTACGAGTACCTACTTTGAATTAAAACAAATAAGGATAAACGTAGTTCTTTTCTAATAGTTGTGTAATTTTTTTTTAAAGTGGAAAAGGTTCATTTGTATCCTCTTTTTATATTAATAACAAATAGTAAATGCAATCGCGAAAATGTTTACTTCAGTTTTACTAAAAGAAATTCTTAGCTAATATCAATCTGGCTTTCGGAAACGATATTCCACTGTAGATAATATTTGTATATTGAGTTCAATATCACAGTATTTCATAAGAAATAAAATGCACGATTGGGACACACGAACTTGCTCTTATATAAAAGACTAAGAATTTCAAAAATGAATGTTATTAGAGAAAAACTGTTCATAAGCATAAAATTCTTTTTTTAAATGACAAAAGCGACTCCTTTAGTAGTTGGAGCTAAGTTTTGAGCAAATATTAGTTTATGCAAGAACAAAATTATAATTCCTTGTAGTGGTTTCTTAAAAAAATAAGCTTTTATACACAAAATTTTTAAAACATTTTTAAGAAAAAATTTTGCTATGCCAATTTAAAGTTTTTATTATTGTTCGAATAAAAATAAAATTTGCAAAAAAAAAATATTGAGCCGTTTTTGAAATATCGAATTTCCCAAAAAAACAATAGTTTTTTTTTCAAAATTCAAAAAATTATTTTTTTTTTTTAAGTTTTGAAATGCAATGTTTTTTAAACTTTTTAGAAGCTTCTTTATAAAAATTTCATTAAAATTCGTTATGCCGATAATGAGAAATTCAAAATTCGAAAAATCGTTCTATGGTAGGTAGAGTCAGTAATATAAAATTTTAGTAAAATTCTCGGAAACGTTTTTGAGAAAAATACGATTTTCGAAAACCATTTTTTAATATTTGTATGAATATGTATTTTTAGGTAAAATATTTTTTTTTCTCATATTTTGTAGATTATATTAAGAAACTCTTATTTATCAAGTTTTAAAAAAATCGAGCATGGAATTTTCGGAATATTGAGTTTCCAAAAAAAATTTTTTTTAATTTGAATACACAATAATATTGAAACTGCTGGGGAGCCTTAATATAAAAAAATGATCAAAATCGGTCGTACCGTTTTTGAGAAAATCAAAAACAAAAAGAAATAGTTCCAAGCAGGCCCGGATTAATTGGGGGGCTCGGGGGGACTAAAGCCCCGGGCCCCGCGGAAACGAGGGCCCCATCCCATTAAGAAATTTAAACCGTAAAACCGCGATATTCAAACTGTACGAACTAATAAACCCCAAAAATAAAAACCGAAATTAGTTGACCCCACAAAATCCAAACTCGATAGCTATATACCGCAGAAAGGTTTAACCAATATAGTCCAACTCACAATAAATCCCATAAACTTTAAACCCACATAGCTCAACTCGCTAATATCTCCAAAAAGTCAAACCCACATAGCCCAAGTCTTATTCTTATTTCACCTTTTAAAATACTTAACTGGATCGTTGAAAAACAAATGATTGACATTTTTCCAAATGTTCATATAGCCCTTAGAATAATCGTAACAATACCCATAGCTTATTGTGAAGCAGAAAGATCTTTCTCAGTCCTTAAAAGAATACAAAATATGTACCGATCTTCGAAGTTGGAAGAAAGATTAACATCTTTAACTCGTTTAGCAATCGAATCCGAATTATTAAGATCGATTGAGTTTAATAATTTGATTCAAGATTTTGTAAAAATGAAATAGAGAAAAAATAAAATGCACGACTGGGTCGCACGAACTTGCTCCTATGTAATAGACTATAAGAATTTCAAAAATAAATGTTATTAGAAAAAAATTGTTCATAAGCATAAAATTAATTTTTTAAATGACTAAACCAACTTCTTCAGTAGTTGGAGGTAAAAATAGGATGCCATGTGCTTTAAGCAAATATAGGTTTATGCAAGAACAAAAATTATAAGTCTTTGTAGTGGTTTCTTAAAAAAATAAGCTTCTATAAACAAAATTTTTAAAACATTTTTAAGAAAAAATTTTGGTACGTCAATTTAAAGTTTTTATTGTTTTTCGAATAAAAATTAAATTTACAAAAAAACAATATTGAGCCGTTTTCGAGATATTGAATTTTCCAAGATTATAGATTTTTTTTCAAAATTCAAAAAAAAATATTTTTCTTAAAGTTTTGAAACGCAATGTTTTAAGAACTTCTTAGAAGTTTTTCTCTAAAAATTTCATTAAAATCCGTTATGTCGATGATGAGAAATTCAAAATTTAGAAACATCGTTCTATGGTAGGTACAGTCAGTAATATCTTGTTTTCAAATTTTTTTTATTAAATTATAGATCCTAAAAATACATTGAAAGAGAAAAATTTAAGCAAAATTCTCGGAGGCATTTTCGAGAAAAATACAATTTTCGATAACCATTTTTTTAAATTTGTTTGGAGGGTACCGTTATTTTTAGGTAAAATAAATTGCTTTTCTCATAATCTTGTAGATTATTTTAAGAAACTTTCATTTATCAAGTTTTAAAAAAATTGAGTATAGGGTTTTCGAAATATTGAGTTTTCAAAAAAAAAATTGAAAATTTCTTAAAAAATGCAAAAAAAATTTGTTTCCAAATTTGAATACACAATACTATTGAATTGAAACTGCAGTCTTAACATACAAAAAAATGATCAAAATCGGTCATACCGTTTTTGGGAAAATCAAAAACCAAAAATATGGTTGCAAGGAAGGTACCAAAAATAACCGCTTTTTGGAAAAAATTCTACAACCATTACGTAGCTTTAACTAAATGAAATTTTTTGAATTTTTTTTTTAAAATCTGTGGGACAGTTTTTGAGAAAAAAAAATATTTATAAAATTTAGAAAAAAAAATTCGTATTGCAGTACCGTTGTTTTGGTCTTAAAAAAAGGGAGGGGGGAAATCAAGACCCATATCTACCAAGTTTGAAGAAAATTAGCCCCGTTTGTCAAAAATTATTAATCTTATCGGAGGTTGGAGCACTTGGGGGATAGCTTCTTGGATTTTCGATGCGTCAACTCCTCGACGCATCATCTCAGAGCGTGGACTCCTAGCGCCACGGGTTATTGGGGGTTGGCTCGCTTGGGGTTTTGGACGCTCTGGGTTATAAAGGGTTTGTTTGCTTGGGTTTTATATCTTTTTAGGGGCCTCAAATTCGAAATAGCCCCGGGCCCCCATTTTCTTTAATCCGGGCCTGGTTCCAAGGGGGGTATCAAAAAAAACATATTTAGCAAAAAATTTTTTAACCATTACCTAGCCTTGACTAAATGAATTTTTTTGATTTTTTTTAAATCTTCGGGACATTTTTTGAAGTACCGTTATTTTTGGTCTTAAAAAAAAAGAAAAAAACGTGTTGGGGTAAAAGATTAAAAACTATATCTACCAAGTTTGAATAAAAATAGCCGTTTAGGATGTAGGCAAATAGACAGACAGACAGAAATAATTGTAAAACCCACTTTTTTCGTCTTCGCTATCATCGTAATGTCAACTTTGATCAAAATCTCTAACACGCACACAGAAATGGTTGAGAGTTGTTCTAGATTTAGGCTCTCGATGAGCCCTGATGGCCTCTAATTTAATTTTAAAAATACTCGCCAGGCAGTATGGAATGGGAAAAATACATCAGATTGGTTCCAGACTTGGTCTAGAGTTATTGGTTGTAGTCTTCACTGAAAAATGTACATCTAATATTCCTGCTGGCACAAAATTTTAAACATTTAAAACCTGCTCTAAATCAATTTTAAAATGGGAGTCGACTCCTTTAACGTTAAAGAGCTCGTTTAACTTTAACATGAGCAAATAGCTACTTTATCTTTTAAAATCATACTTTATATAAATTGACCATGGTTATTTCATACCAAAGCAAATCAAAGTAAAAATGTTTACTAATGTTTTATTCGATTTTTTATAAGATGTGCTTTGTAAATAGACTGAATATTATAAATGCAAACCATCGTACAAAAGTGATCTACGATCTCTAATTTTGTAATATTGCGGGGGGCGATGGACAAACAAATCTTTACTGCATGCTGAAACGAGTATAGCCAAATGAATTTGCTCTTTTGCAACAACATAATTGAGTTACTGTGAATTAACGATATATTATGTACTTAATTTCTATCTAATATAATGTAAATAACTTATATTTTGAAGTGGTATGTTTTTTTTTTTTTTGTTTTATTTGTTTAGTTGTGTTTGAGATTATGTATCTGTCAAATTAAGGGTAGTTTAACGTAAATTCGCTTGGGTTCTGTTGTAATACCCACATTAGTTAGAAGAGTTGTCTAACGTATTTAAAATTATGAAAAAGTTAGACAAAGTTTCCAAGCTAAACGACTGCGTAAGGAAGAACTGGTTTTATTCCTTAAACGAGCAGCGTTTGAAATTTCGCGCCCTCGTCTTTAAAGCGCAGACGTTATTTTGCGTCTAGCTGAATCCCCTTAAAGCATGCAGCTAATGGTAAACAGACTATCAGAGAAACATGAAATCTATCCAAAACTCAAATAATAAATAAAATCAAAAATAATGATTATAAAAATAGACAAACAAAACCTGAAAAGAGGGAAAAATGGTACTTTAATGGGGAAGTAATTGAAATGAATTGAAGTTCTTCTTCAACCAAATATCAAAATGTCATACTATCTAGAAAAGAAAATTGGTTGCAGCTGAATCAATGATAAACGTAAAAGGAAAAGCATTTTTACCACTGAAATTCCAACATCGGTCAAATATAGAGCGTTTGAAACTTTAATGTGTGTTATAACTGCTAAACATGGGGATGTTCTCGATATGAGGAACTTCAGAAAATCTCTTATTAACCATTTACAAACTACATTTAACAAATTTAATCCGGGCTTAAAACCCTTTTCACACTTACCCTCAAACTACAGTTTGACTACATCCTAAGGTCATAAGACCCAAACAGAAAGCCACAAACACTTGCTAAATACACATTTGTAAAAAAAAAGTGTATCCTTAATTATCCATTGCGAAAAAGGGGACACTCTGTATACAAAGATGGACTTAAATTGTCTTGATTTTTGAAAGTGGAATAGAATAATTTGGAGTCAAAAAACATTTTTGAAAATGTATGAGTTTTTATAAATTTTATTGCATATTAAAATTCAACAAGCTTACAATAAAAAATGTGCTTCATGAATTATTAACATTTTCCAAACGCAATCCCTTACATATTTTCAAACACGAAAAAATGGACTTAATCCACTTTCAAAAACAATGGTACATTTATTAAGAGCAATTATTAAGAGCACTGTAGTAGTAATTTACCAAGAACCGTTCTTGTTATGTTTTGAAAATACATAATCAATTTATGTAATTTATTTGTAACAGAAATTTTAGTGTATTAAATTTAATTTTCCGTAGTGTTTTCATAATCGTATTCCATTATTCGTCAACACTTATCCTCACTTCAAAAACAATTCAACAAGCTGCACTGGAAAATCCTTTTCAACTTCAGTTTAATTATTAATGAGAGCATTTTTAAAGTGTGTCATTCTATAAATTGAATTTATTACTTCAATACCTCTCATCCATCCACTCAATGGATACCTATGATACCTATTTTTACAAAAAAAGAGGAAAGACCAAACGCAAATGGTCCATCGAAAGTTTTAATGCAGAACCCAAGGATTGCCCACTTCCTTATTCTCTTCATCCACTTTCAGAATTCCGACAATATTTACCTTCAACCATCACTCGGTATCGGTAGTCAGTCAATACATACATATCTATACGAGCATAAAAGTATCACTTAACTACCTTCGGTTGAGTATATTTTTGCAAAAAGATATTTCGGTCTCGTCCTAAGGGCCCTTGAGAGGAACACATCACATAATTAAAGTTGCCGTCCGTATTGCAAATAATTGATATTTTGACTAAATTTTGTCTGATAGTTTAAAGTTTAACACAATCAATTAATGAAATTTAATATGAACCGCTCAGATAGGAATATATATTTAAGTTGTTCCACTGATTTGAATAGATATGCTTTAATTTTCATTGTGTATAGTTTATTTTATAATTATACAGTGTAGCCCACATTTTAAGTCGAGAGTTGGTGCAATATACCGGATTGAAGGCATTATGGATCAGCATCTGCCTTTTATTTTTATTTTTTGACCGCTGTTTTTCTATATTAATTGGATAGATTTGAAATTACAAACTAATTCATTGAATTTGTAAAATATCGTGGACTTCTCAACTGCTATTTTTGAACTGCATTGTTTTTCCAATTTATTCTCTTAAAACTAAAAAAAAATAAAATTTTTTAAAGAAATTTTCCCACTTACAATTAAACTTAGAAATCCATATGTGGGACACAATGTATGTATATCACATTGTCTAAAGTGACTTTATGAATAAACTTTTTATTTCTGATTTTATTTAAGTTTATTAAAATTAAAATTAATTGTCACACTATATTTTGGAGATAATTAGGCCTATTCTGCCACATCTGTTATTCTGCTATAGATTTTCTGTTATGAATCATAAAAGATTTCACATTCACATTTTTAGTTTCGAAACTGCTTGGTTCGAGCAACTAATAGTTTGTGTTTTGATACAAACTAAGCGATTGCCTAAAATGAGTTCGCCATTTTGTGTAACATATAATTATATGCACCTGCGCGGACATTCAACCAAATAGTTCATCTGTTTTCTATAAGCAACCAAACAGTTGTGCAACTAAAAATTGAATGTGCGCGCCTACCCTTACACACTATTGTTCATTGTCAGAAACGTCAGGCAACCATAAAAATTGAAAGGCCTGACAATAAATTGTGTGTGTACACGATTATGAAATACCTTACAATTTACCGTCTTACAATTAATTGTCAGATACATTTTCTGACAATTAATTGGAAGGTTACACGATTGTCAGCTAGCGTACACATGATTGTCAGATTTCTTACAATTAATTGTCAGACAATGATCTAACAATTAATTGTCAGACAAATTTTCTGACAATTAATTGTAAGACTACACGGTTGTAAGACATTGTAAGCATGTTTTTCACTGACAGATCTGACAATATTGTAAGATCTACCAATCGTGTACACTTAGCTTAAGGAACACGATTTTAACTCATATGTTTCTGGGCATACCATGGCCATACTCTACTTATATGTTTATATGATATGTGTTTTAATATAGGCCTAAATATCTCTCAAATGGTGCTCCTTATGTGCTATCACATGATGTGCTAGTTCCAGAGCTTTTTCCATCAATATTCTTAGAGTTCTTTATGTCCACTCCCTCACATCTCTTCGGATATTGGAATTAAGCTGTTTCATCGTTATTCGCTTATTGACATACACCTTGCCATTTTGGAAGGCAAAGAAAATTATATCTTGACCCGCTTAGTCGATCGAATATAAATTATATCCAGACAAACGGGATAGGTATTATTCGAGTTAAACTCGTAACCGAATCAATTTTAGGAAAAACAAATATTTAACTTTATAAAATTCTTTTCAAAAACTGCTTAAACATCACCAACTGCTGAGAACGTCGCCTGGTGGAAGTTTAAGCCTCTTACTCAATACAGGCATACCCCCAAACAATGTTCATGTTACATATTTCCAACTACACGAGGTTTTCTAGTTCGCGGTAGGGCGCCACTTATTGCAAGCTCAACCAGTCGATACATTTTTTAATTGAATTCCAAACAAAAAGCAAATTTCAACATGATCTTCGTGCCTGAATATTCGAATGCTGGCTTTTAAAATAAAATTGAACAAATATGCAGTAGCGGACGCTAGAGGAATGCTCAATTTACAATATTCAGGCGGCTTTGTTTCAGATCACCGTGCGAGTTTGTGATGTGCTTTTTGCTTTCCAGCCGAGGTTCTGCTCGCCGGTCTCGCCAGGGTCGTCCTGAAGAAAACACGAAACTTCAGAGTAAAAGGTCTTCAAACCTTATCACAAAATCTTTATTGAAAATAACTCTTAAATCTATAACACAATATTCTGTTATTGTAGTTGAATGATTCACGGGTATCAGCTCTTCTGGATTCTGGTCTTGCTGTCTCGTATCGATTGTTCTGGTTGCTGATAATTTGGTGCGGATCTGGTACTTAATTCCGGGTAATCTGGTTTCTGGTAATTCGGCTCGAACCTAGTTCTATCATTCGGATGTCGGGCTTATGGCGTGATCTTAAGGTAAAACGCCTCTGGTGGTACAAATCAGCAGGTACAAAACGCCCCTGGTGGCAATTAGGACATTAAACTTCGAACTAAGACTCCTTACCACTCCGCAAAAGCAAGAAAAACTAAAATGACCAATTCCTCTGCACTTGTCTACGACTGGATTTCAAATGATTGATACAACCAATTTACTATGCCGCCTGACTGTGTGTATGATCGAAAGGGTACTTTTCCTTAACCCAATTAGGTCCTCATGATGACTTTCTAGTAAAAAGTGAATGTGTATTATATAAGTGATGAACGAAAAATATTAATGTGGTTGATTTTCCTGTGACGTCATGTGTCTATGGTGCATGTGAACCGAATTTGGTGAAGTACAATTCTCAGTAGTAATACAAAAGTAACAAAAAGTGGAGTAGCATGGAACGCTTCATTAAAAGTTTCCTTGAATTTTATCGGGACAAACATCTTTAAAATAGAGGATATCTGGCCAAAGATTCTTTTAATTTTGCAACTTATAATTTTTAAATTTGAGGTTATCGGAAATCACTACAGCAATTATGCCCAGCCCCTAGAAGCTATTGAGGATAATATTTAGCCCCTTTACCCGTTAATATAAATGAATGTGAACAACTGTCCAGTGAAGAACGAAATAAAATAAATATGTAGACTTATTAAATTGCCTTTCATTGCGCTATGCATAAAGATAAGCAAAAAAAGGTTTATTAACGTTTAATTTTTTTTTTCCCAAAGGAAATTGCCACGCTCCACACTGTTATATAAGTAAATTACATGAATACGCGATGATACATATTTCGATATTTTAAAGTATCTTTAAATCATTTCTAACCTTATTTTCACTGATTTTAACATATCTTTGGGATTTTGTGGTTAGATATAAAACGAACTATAACAGTGCAGTCATTTCTGTATTGACAGTTATTTGAAGTCAGTACATTTTATGTCAAAGCACTTAAACTTTCTTCACTTGCTCTACCTATAGGTCAAGTACTGGCTTCGTGCAAAAAAAAATTATAACCGACTGACTCGTGTGGTGGGCTTGGGACTGAAATAGAAATCTGTATTTAAAAATAAAATAGTCTATAAAATAAATGGCGCAAAATTCTAAACAGCCTATTATTAAGATATTAGTATGATACTACTTAACAATTTGCTAACTTTATAGTAGTTTACTAACTCATTCTTAATTTTAAACATTTTCTAACTAGTATCGTACTAAAAGAATTTTCTAAATAAATTGCTTCTGAACACACCTAACACAATGACGTTTCGTATAAAAAAGTAAGTACACGAACCTTTTTTTGATGTTTGCAAATGTCAAAGAGTCATATGAAGCTAGCACGATACTTAAGAGATAAAGTATAGGTATTCGATGAATTTAACTTTAATAAAAGGGAAGAGAAAGTATGATGCTATATTCGATTAAAATTTGCAAATTCGTTGTTTTAACCTTTTTTTTTTTTTTTTATATAATTTACTCGCGCTCAAGGGATTATGAGTACCCTTTAAATGTTTTAACACAGCGCGGGCGTGAAGCTACGGAAGAGAAAGAAGGATAGGAAAGATTTGTGACACGATGTTGAGACTGAAGGTGGTTGTCTCAAATTTTTTATCTCGCGGGATGGCGGCTGAACTAAAGCGGAGAACTGCCGTGTCTTATTTCTATGTCCCTTATAATTCGCATTATTTTTTATTCGTATTCATCCTTGTTGGGCATACTAGTTTAACTCAATCACATGTTGTTAGTGTTATGCCTAAACAACATGTAATGAGTAAACTAGCAACCCATTGATGACAATTTTAGAAGGTTTTAATGGAATTAAAGAAGACATAGATGACGGCAGGGATCGAACCTGTGATAACGAGGTTGACAGGCGAACACACAACCATCGTGCCACGGCCACCCCCTAGTATCATACTAAAACAGCTTTAGCATCATACTAACTCAAATAAAATTTTGCGCCAATATTTTTAATAAATGACCTCAACGATGCGGTGTCTGGTCATACATTTTTGAATTATTTTTTTTTTTAATAATTTCTTATTTATTTCATCTCTAGATGGAATGATTCAACCACCTACTTGATAGCAAATCAGATCTGTCCAATGTTTTTTAATGATTTTCTGTTGATCTTGTCAAAGTAAAGCCTTCCACACTTTGTCTGAGAGTCTTACTTAGATCAAATTGTCATCGTATTGCTTCCTTTCATATCTCGTTCAACGGGTGGGATAGTATATGATGGGATTCAATATTACGAACGAATCAATAAATGAATATTCTGGTGCACCTAAAGGTTGTCAAGTTGGTGTTCTACTTTTTTAAGTTGCTACTAATGACATTATTGCAATAGTAAAATCCTCTGTGGCGATTATCTTTGTTGATGATATTCAATCAATAAGATAATGTATTTCTGCAAAATGACTGAAATGTATGTGATATTAGCCTTTCAAACTCGGAAGATAATTCCAGGTTCTCTTCAGCAGCGTCATGGGTTTCAATGAAACACATAAATAGGAAGTGAATACAAATCACTTGAATTACTAAAATATAATGCTAAAGAAGAAGTTGTATATAATCTTAATATATATAATTCTTCTGTGAGTGTGTATGTCACTGAACTTCTCTTAAACGACTGGACCGATTTTGATGAAATTTGTTGTGTGTGTTCAAGGGGATCTGAGAATGGTTTAGATTCACAATTAAAAAAAAAAATATTCGTAGTTAGCAACGCGAGCACGGGCGGCTAGTAATATAATATAATAAACGTAGCTTCCAAATTATTAAAATACCCAGAAAAAAAGCTATTCTAGAACACACAAAAATCTGTAAATGTCAGTTAGTAATCAAACTCAGAAATTCATTTCCACGAAGAATAAACTGCATATCAATCAAATAAATAAAAAAATACTCTTAAAAGATATCCAAACCAAGAAGAATTTAACTTCATTATTTCCCCATTAATCAATATTAATCCTTAATTACTCGACCCACTACATCTCTTTCACATTACAAAATCACTGTTTTGACAGGAAGAAGGACAACAAAAAAGAGCAATTTAACATCGATTCAATAAAACTCTACACAATTAGACAGTAAAATGGCTTCCATCTCTCAAAATATCCTGTAAACATGCAAAATAGCACTTAGGTTAATAAATTAAGTTAAATCCGGAATTGTTGCTGTGGATTTGACTAATTACATTTTCAGACAACAAGGATGCTCTGACGTCATTGTTTCCAGGTTTTTTTTTTGTCTTATTATGTATGTTGACTCTGACAAATTCTTACCAGTTTACCATATCACTCAACCAGATGTCAAAAGTTACAGATGAAGTTCAAAATATTTTGTCAGGCTAATTGATGATCATGATCACACTAAGGACTAAAAAATCAAATTGTGTGAAAACTCATTAATCGGCTCGGAATAAATATTTGAGAACACGCGTGGGAAATTATAGTTCCTATGTCACCTTAAGCCACCACGAAGAGCTATTGACACAGCTGAGTGTTTTCATCGTTGGTTGTCCTCGTCATCCTGGATGGGATGGAAATGGGAAAATAACACATATACAAATACGTACTTACATATACGAACGAAGCCACGACTACACATAACCTCAGTGACGGTAGAGAAAATCAATCGATATTGGTATTTGTTGTATAAAGGTAGACAATTTTTCGCTGTTTATCGACGGCGCCACTAGGGATAGTGATTTAATTTTATTTGAATCAGTGGAAGGACGAAAGAATTGCAACTAAATAGCAAACGAATACTTTGGAGTAGCGAAAATGAAAGAGATAAAGGCGCAGTTTAATAAATATTTGTATGTTGTCTGGGTCAGAGTATCTAAATTTATCATTTTGAACGAGTATTACTATTGAGGGACAGTTTTTTTGCAATCGAAATGTTTAGATGATGAAGTGCGAATGTGTTTTGAATTAAGTTTTTCAACCTGCATTGAATGTACTCTCAAAGATAAAAAAAAAAAAACAAAAATTTCCATGCTTCTTCAGGCTTTGAATTCTAAAATGTCAAAACTTCGTAATTTTACTCAGAAAATGGAATATATTTTGAGTTTTGGCAATCAGCTGTTCAGAAAAATTAAATTCCATCAGAAAAAATATTTAAATCCATTTTCTGAGTAAATTTAGCAACAAAATGTTGTAAATCTTGTTGTAAAAATTAGTCGAAGCAAGTATTCGTCTAATTGCATTCAAATTTTACTCAAAATCGAGTTGTAATATGGTCAAATTTGGAAGACCAAATTTTTTCTGATGGACTTTTCTGATGAGCTATAACTGGCCCCTTACATACATAATTCAGGCTGTCCAAAGCTGTAAGCAATTAAAAATATTCTTTTTTGTTGTTTATTATTTATTTTATATTTTCTTCTTCTTAACATAACAAATTGAATAAAAAGTACAACAAATTTACTTTCATAAAATTGATCTTTTTAATTCTTTTTTCACAAACAAAAAAGTAGAAAGAAGAAAAAAGGTACGATTTGTTTGCAGATGACAAAGTTACGAAAAGACCAAGCAAAATTTCAGAAAGGCTATAACATTGTTTTTTTCAACAAGTCGAAAATGTAATTTAATATATTTTATTAATTTTGCAAGCAATTTCAAAGATTTAATTTCAAATATCAAATTTAAATTTATATTTTGATAGTACATAATTTTTTGATTTCTTTAATAAAGAGTAAGTTGAACGAATGCATCGAACTAAACAATCAAAATGAAAACAAAGCAAGCTTTCTGTCTCTGATGCGTAAAGTGTAGTCTGGAGTATTATGACTTAGAATTTATCTACTTCTTAAGTAAAATATTTTCAACACTTTATAAAAGTAGAGATGATTTAATGGGAGAAAACCCGAGCTGACAATAAACAACTGAAAACTGTGTTCAAATCTTCTCTTCTTCCATGTAATTCTAAAAATATGATTTCGGGTAACTAGCAAAGTCCGTTGATAGGAGGATACTAATATAAAGCATACAAATTGAAAAACATAGCTTCTGTTTTGACGCTAACAAGAAATTTATGAATGTCAAACCAATAGCTGAATAACTCCAAGTCGCGAATCATGATTTATATCTGAAATTAGCTGTAAGACCGTCGAACAAGAATATACACAAGCTATGTCATCAGCAAATTTAAATACTTTTCCTTTGAAGCTCAGACTAAAAATGGAATTAATACAAATAAGAAAATAGAATTGCACCCGAAATTGATCCTTGAGGAACACCAATATTAATGTTACTGGTCGCACTGAATCTTCACCATTTGTTTTCTATTCTTAAGGCTAGAAGAAAACCAATCAAGCATCAAAACCCTGAAACCAGCCTTTTCTAATTTTTGTAACAATATGAAATCTGATCTACTGTATCAAAGGTTTTTATAACATGAATGTATACAGAAGCATCGAGATTTTTCAATCCATAAATCTCTCGATTAAATTTCAATTTTTTGCTTGATAACTATGGAGGTCGCGAAGCGTCTGGAAGCGGCCAGAAGTCTTCTCAAACCACTCCATTGGGAAAAATACTCTTCTGAGAAGAGAATTTTGCTTGAGAATCCACTCAAGAAACACTAATACACATACTGAAATGTCAAAAGGGAAACCCAGCATCTGCATTCTTGTTTGATTTTCTTCGATTGTGTTCGTTACAATCTAGATGAAGAAATCTAAAGATACGAGTATATGTATGTGTTCAGTACTGGATGCACATTTGCCCAACATAACAAATAATACCCTATATTATTCTATTTTATCACTCAATTTAATCTAACGCTGTCACACTCTTTTTATTAATAACACTGTAACTTGAGTTTATCTTTTAATCCGCTTTGTGCTTATTTTTCTTATCCGCTATGTTAAATATTAACTTGCTAAAATCTTTCTTTTTCAATTTGGACCATCGGACAGCACACATCATAAGTATAACAGTGTATTGACATATATAAAAAACATTACACATTTTATTAAACTATTTCTTTACAACATTACATAAACATTTTTTCATTATTCAACAAAAAACATTACAAATTATTCTACATACAGTCCATTCTTATTAATACTTATTGTGAACATAAGCATGTATGTATTGTCCATATCTACATATAAATATAAATATAAAGTAGTATTAAATAGTACATGTATGTTGGATTAAGTATCACATGTTATTGTAATATACATTGAACTCAGTTGTTAAAATAAAGTCTTAAAGTGAACTTGGTCTTCTAATCAATCTTAGATTATCACATGGTGTCAGGTGTAAATAGAAAAAAAAAATATTAAATTTACTTAAAACAAAAAAAAAGAAAATTAAAAAAAAAAATAAATATGTACATATATAAAAACTGAAAAATGAAAACAGATAAAACAGAAAAAACCTTGCCAAGTGAAAATAACATGGAACCAGTAACAAGTGGTTTTAGCATGCAACCAATGAACTTTCAAGCCATTAATTTAGCAAGTGCATGGACAAAGTGGAAAACTCAATTTAAAATTTACATGCGGGCAAGTGGTTTTGAAGCTCAAAATGATCAACGTAAAACAGCCCTACTTTTACATCACATGGGATCTCAAAGTGTAGACATCTTTAGTTCTTTTAATGAGGACATCGACAAGATCACCTTTGACAGTCTCATACAAAAACTCGATATCCACTTCGTACCAAAAATTAATATTTCAATGGAAAGGCATTGTTTTTTCACACGACGACAACTTGCTAATGAATCTATAGAGGATTTTGTGACAGCTCTTAAAATCCTTAGTGCAAATTGTGAATTTAAAACTCTAAAAGATGAGCTTGTGAAAGACATTTTTATATGTGGTCTGCATGAATCTTTCAGTTATATTAAAGAAAGACTCCTGAGCGAAGGTGACATCAAGTTGGACAAGGCAATAGAAATTTCTAAATTACTTGAAATCTCAAGGTCACAAACCAAACAATTAGAAAGCAGCACTGAATCAAATACAAATTTTGTTGGTGCATTACATACCAACACAAACAATAAAAACCGGAATTTTGTGAACACGTATTCTAAAAAAAAAAATCTAACGGAAAACCAGAAGACATGGAAAACCAATACTAGCGAAACATACACCTGTGAAAGATGTGGTCAACATCATAGATTTAAATGTCCCGCGATGGGAACAATATGTCGTAAATGTAAGAAGCCTAACCATTTTGCACAAATGTGTAAGTCAATCAAAAAAATAAATCTAATCGGTACACACGAGTACGAGAGCGAAAGTACGTCATCAAATGAAGATCTCCACATCGGTACTTTACAAGCTGGACCCTCATCATATGAAGATCTGTACATCGGTACATTAGTAACGGAGAAAGAGAAAAAAAATAACAACAGCATTTGGTATTGTAGTGTAGAAGTAAATGGTAGAAATATTAAAGTACAGTTGGATACTGGCGCACAAACTAATATAATTTCATTAGAAACATTTAAAAAACTTGGGTTAAAAACAAAAAATTTAAGCGCATCTAACACAAATGTATTAACTTTTAGTGGCGAAAAATTAATTGTGAAAGGAGTGGGTTATATTCCCTGCGGAGTCAATAAGAAAGTCCATTCTATTGAATTTCATGTAATTGATTTAAATTGTCAAACAGTTTTTGGTTTACGCACTTGTATCCAACTTAACCTTATTAAACAAATAAACTCAATATTTGAAATAACTAATCAAGAAAAAATTGTAAATGAATTTTCTGATGTATTTCAAGGAATTGGGTGTCTTAAAATTAAATGTACCTTTCGTTTAAATCCAGAAATTTTACCTGCGATAGAATATGCCAGACGTGTTCCATTTAAATTACATGTGTTACTAAAGAAAGAACTAGAAAGACTTGTTAAACTAAATATTATAGTCCCGGTACATGAACCATCGCAGTGGGTTAATCCTATTGTTATAGTAACTAAACCCAACGGTGAATTAAGATTGTGCTTAGATCCGAAACAACTTAACAAGGCTATATATAGACCTCACTTTCAATTTCCCACCATAGAAGACATCAAGTCCAAGTTATTGCATGCTAAATATTTTTCTTCCCTTGATGCAAAATCAGGGTTTTGGGCGGTTCCTTTATCAGAAGAATCATCTATGTTATGCACGTTTATAACGCCGTATGGACGGTATAGATTTTTACGTTTGCCATTTGGCATAAATGCAGCGCCTGAAATTTTTCACGCGCTTATAACTAAACTTTTTGGTGACATCGAAGGTGTCATCATATATATTGATGATTTTCTCATTTATGCAAAATCACAAAAAGAGCATGATATAATATTAAAACGTGTTCTTAGTCGAGCTCAGGAGGTTGGATTAAAATTCAATAAAAATAAGTCACAATTTTGTGTATCGGAAATAAAATTTTTTGGGCATATATTTTCAGAAAATGGGGTTAGGCCAGACAACAATAAAATCAAAGCGATATGCAAGATGCCAACACCAAAGTCAGTTACCGAACTGCAAAGATTCTTAGGCATGGTTAATTATTTGGGGTCTTTTATAAAAGGGTTATCGATTGAAACGACTCACTTAAGAAAATTATTAAAAAATGACTCTTTCTGGTTATGGACCGAAAACCATGAAAAAGAATTCCAAAATCTTAAAAAATTGATTTCAACAGCACCTATTTTAGCATATTATGATATTAATCAACCAGTGATTCTCTCAGTTGATGCCTCAAAAGATGCTATGGGTGCTGTCATTTGTCAAAATAATAAGCCCATAGCCTATGCATCTGCAACATTTACAGACTCACAAAAATCATACGCCCAAATTGAAAAAGAACTTTTGGCGATACTTTTCGGCTGCGTTAAGTTTCACCAATTTGTATATGGGCAAAAGGTTACAGTAGAGACTGATCATAAACCTCTTACGAGTCTTATAGGGAAACCTTTATACAAAATACCAACCAGATTACAACGTATTATGTTAAGGTTGCAATCATATAACATTGATCTAATTTATAAACCTGGAAAGTTGTTAGTAGTCGCAGATACTTTATCGAGAGCAGCATTGTCAACTGAAAGGTTTTCAGAAATAGATGAAGATATACAACTACAAGTCAATCTATTAATTTCTTCGTTGTCAGTATCGAAACCTAAACTTGAATTAATTAAAAAAGAAACGCTGGCAGACAATTCTCTACAAAGAGTTATTGAGTACTGCAAAAATGGCTGGCCTTGTGCTGCGAAAAATGTTGACATGTTAGCTAAACCGTATTTTTCTATAAAAGACGAAATTCATTTTCTTAATGGTCTTCTACTCAAAGGAAGTAGCATAATAATCCCTACTTGTCTTAGAGCTTACATATTAGGAATAATTCACGAAGGACATCTCGGAGTAGAATCCTGTTCTAGAATGGTAAGAGGTGTTGTATACTGGCCACAAATAAAAAATGATATTCACAACGTAGTTTCAAACTGCGAGACATGTATTCGAAATAGGCCATCCAATCAGAAGTTTTCTCTAATGCCTCACGAAGTGACAGATTTGCCTTGGAATAAGGTAGGTGCAGATCTATTTTATTTCCAAAAGAATTGTTTCCTTCTAATAGTGGACTATTACTCAAAATATATAGAAGTTATTGCTCTCAACAATAGCTCTTCTTCTCAGGGAGTAATAACAGCTTTTAAATCAACATTTGCTCGACATGGAATTCCAGAAAAGCTCGTTACAGATAACGGTCCCCCATTTAATGCACACGGGTTTTACAAGTTTTGTGAAGAATGGGGAATAGAGCACCAAACATCTAGCCCATATCTTCCACGATCAAATGGTCTTGCAGAAAGGTCTATAAGAACTATAAAATCATTATTTTTAAAATGCTCTGAAACAAAATCTGATCCATACATAGCTTTGTTGCAGCATCGCTCTACACCAAAAGCCAATTTTCATTCACCGTCGGAGCTATTAATGTCGCGTAGATTGCGAACAAAATTACCAAATACGAAAAAGATTCTCTACCCGGTAAAAATCAGTAACAAGAAACATCAGTTGAACATGCAAAAATATAATCTTAAAATGAAACGAAATTATGATAAAACCAGCAAAGATCTTTTACCTATAAAATGTAAAGAAAAAGTTTATTACAAAAAAGATCCTAAATCTCGTTGGATGCCAGCTACTATTGTTAGCAAATGTAAAGAACCGCGATCGTTTGTTTTGGAAGACGTATCTGGTGGTATTTATCGCAGAAGTCGAGAACATATATTGAAAATACCAGAATCGAATAAATATCCAGAAACAAATAGCGAAGACACAGTTAGTCAGGCATTGTCGCCTTTGGATATAGAAAAGGAAATCCAACAAGAATCCAATGTCAACAATGCATATGAACCATCAACTTTTAGAACAAAATCGGGTAGGTTAGTTAATCCTCCTCAAAGATATTCACCATCAGATTATTCATAATAAATTAAACCATAATTATATCGATAACATTTACTTTAAATATAACTGAATTTGAACTCTGAATTAAAGTAAACATATTTTGAATCATTACCATTTCATTTATAAAATCAATAAAAAGAAAAGGATATTGTGAACATAAGCATGTATGTATTGTCCATATCTACATATAAATATAAATATAAAGTAGTATTAAATAGTACATGTATGTTGGATTAAGTATCACATGTTATTGTAATATACATTGAACTCAGTTGTTAAAATAAAGTCTTAAAGTGAACTTGGTCTTCTAATCAATCTTAGATTATCACAATACTGTTTATAAGAAAGTATTTACAGTGAACTCACTCATAAGCGTATACTGAAACTTAACGAGAAACTTGTCCGGTTATGAAAGACCACATTGTAATTCTAAAAGTCACTGGGTAAATAAATAAAAAATTCAAGGGGCCAAAACACTTCCTATGATGTTATTCCAAATACCCACCAATTAATTTTTTTAATAATTTTTTTTCATTCTCAAAAAATTAACATAAATTTACTCATAAATTGTTTAAAAATTATTCCGTCATGTCATTCAAAGAAATATCCAACTAACATTCCACAATAATGTGTGTGACATTTGATCTTCACCATGCATGTACTTTGAATATTAATTTTAATTCATCTATATACAGTATTTGTCAGTCAAAAACGTGCCATTTAAATCCCAATGGTAATTTACCTTAAACCCGAAGCACAATTTAATGTTTCGTAACTTGAATTCAAACATTTCCTTAACAAAACCAAAAATATAAAATTGGCGGCTATAAAAAGTTTATGAATCCCACTGTCCCATACTCTACACTGATAAATTACCAATTCATGGTTTTCACAGTGGCATTTACACTTTTTCTTTTATCATTTTCTTCTTCATCGCACCTTAAGCTATACAATATTTTTTTTAAACTTAAAAAACAGACAAAATAAACAAAAACTTTTTTGAATACGATGTAGAGACTTTTGAAAGTAATTGGGAGAAAATAAATTGATCATTTTTTCCCGCATAAAGCATAAAATTTTCTTCGTCTTACTGTTTAATTTTTAAATAGAATTCTCTTAAGTTAATTTTCTTTGAAATTATTTTCCAACCACCCACTCACGCGTGTCACTGCGATGGAGACAAACTGCAAATAAAAAATCAAAAACAATTACCTCCCACCAAGAGTAAGTTATTTCTTGGGCAAGACTGTGAGCAGTCAACTTTGAGATTCCAGTTCCATCTGTGGCGGTGGCCCTCCGGGTATGGATGTTTACTTTGGAAGTGTAGATAAATTAATTTCAGTAATAAATTCTGCACACAAGAGACATTGGAGATGCCTGCACAATACGCACAATATTAATGGATGTATGCACACATGTACGAGTATATTGCTGTAAGTTAAATAAAACTTGGTAACAAACAATCGAAGGATGCTTAATATTAAAGGCAGGAGTAGATGTACTGATTTACATATAAATATGCTTCCACTGTGTGTCCCTTTTAGAGATGAACCGAAGAAAGGATTCCAGTGCCAAATGGCATATTTGGGGGTAGCTGAACTACATTTATCTAGGATTGGGTTTTTTGAAGTGTTGAACAAAGTTTCGGGGGTGATTTTTGGTCGAGACGCCATGACTCCCACAAAACAAAATCAACTTCAATGTAATTCTTGGATGTAATGGCTATGAGCTATAGAAGATAGATAAGGATGTTTTCTTTGGCTTCCTCTACTTGTATCTCCAGTTTTGGGGTTTCCTTGTGCTCTATTTTCTTCGATGTGTGGATGTATTTTTCACACATCGCCTTGCAAAGGACGTTGAACTTAACATTTTGTTCTTCTATATTTTGTGCGTTAGCTATAATTTGCATTTTCTATTCTTATATTCTAGTTCCCTTTTCACATTGTGGTTGAAATCGAGCTGGCAAATAGGGTATTTTTACTTTTACACAAATTGATAATGTATCGACAACTGTCAAATGAACATCATGGCTTAAATTTCCATGAATTGGATATTTTATAAGAACTTGTATTGGTTTTTTATTTTTAAAATCTTAATAAGGTGCGCAGCACTTTTCCTGGGTGTAGCTTAGTGCTATGATTTCGGTTCTACATTTGTCCTGTTTATGGTAGGAAATCATTAAAATAGGAAAATTATGCAGTTGAATATTTGTGGTATTTGAATCTTATCTGTTAAGTTAAGAAACACTGATCAATCGGCAGCTTAAGATATATCTTGAAGAACATAATCTTTTTAATGACCGCCAATATTGTTTTCGCAGTAATAGATCCACAGGTGATTTGATGGCATATCTCACTGAAAAGTATAACCAATCCTTACATCATTTTGAGGAAAGTAAGATCATATCGCGCTTGATATTTCTAAGGCATTCGATAGAGTCTGGTATCCTGCTCTTTTATCAAAAATGGGTGCGTTTGGTATCGATGTATCTCTTATTCTTTGGATTAGTAATTACCTTTCTGACCGTTCAATTCAAGTCGTGTTGGATGGTTTCAAGTCTGAAATTCGTAAAATAAATGCTGGTGTCCCCCAAGGCTCTGTTTTGTCTCCGACTCTTTTTCTCATTTTTATAAATGATCTTTTTACCGAAACTACTAATCCACTTAACTGTTTTGCTGATGACAGCACCCTCAGCTTTTCATATTCATTTCCTGATTCAATTCCTTGTTCTTTGAATGTTGAATTGCAACGGCAATATATGTTGACCTCATTAAATTCCGATCTTAATAGCATAGTTCAATGGGGAATTAAAAATCGTGTTGAATTTTATGCTTCTAAAACTCAGAGCTGTCTATTGTCATTAAAGCGAAATATTCCCCCTATGCCCCTATTCATGGATGGAGCTTGCATCATAGAAACTGAAAAGCTTTCAATTCTTGGTATGTGATTACTGACCACCTTTTGTGGAATGACCACATATTGGATATTGCTAAAAATGCGGCCAAATGCTTAAGTTTCCTAAGACGATGTAAAAACTTTTTCTCCCCCTCCGATCTGGCCACAATTTATAAGGCTTATATACGTCCTAAACTAGAATACAATTCTCATATCTGGGCTGGTGCATCAAAAACATCGTAATACTCGTGCCGCAGGGAGTGCTCACCAATATACCCTTGAGCCAAACCTTGGACGCACAGTTAAGTACAGAGATTTTTTCTTTTGCCGTACGACTCGAATGTGGAATTCCTTAACCGACTCTGTTTTTCCTCCCCATTTCAATGTCCAGAAATTTAAGACGAATGTACATCGGTTTCTCCTACTCAATCCTCCCACTGTTTCCTAATGCTCGCACTGTGTTCAACCAACATTTAAAGGGTAGTCATAATCCCTTGAGTGAGCGTTAATTATAAAAAAAAAAAACAAAAAAAAAAGGGATGAGTCCAGAGAGCTGAAGTTTAGAGAGATGATGCAAATAATTCATTTAAGTATATATGTATTCATACATATATGTATAAATAAAACAAAAAGATCTGTAGAGTATACTTGAGCGAAGAAAACTTTAATATTATTATCCCCTTATCTTCAATAACGTATTTTCACAATTAAAATTAGGTATTTTGCATTTTCAAAATGTCAAAGTTGATGACAAATTCATATTTTAAATAATATTTGTAGCCTTGACAAATTTATTTAAGAAATTTATATTAAATATACTCTTCTATCAATGTGTGTACCTTCCCTCTGGACTCTAAAACGGTGTGCCCGATTTTCATAAATTTTTTGGCTAGCCAAGTTTGTGATTATGGACGTTTGGTAGCAACCAGCTTACCAGAAATTTTTGTTTTGCTTTGATGGCAATTCTGTTTCAAAGGTTCCCAATTGCTTTAATTACATATTTTTTTCATTTGACTTAGCAAGACATTGTACCTATAGACATTTGTCAAAACTTCGTCACATGGCCGCCCTAATCCATCCACCAGGAGTCATCTGCGAAGGTAGAATGGTCCTTTAGTTTTGAAATAAATTAAATTAAAGAAAACTTCGATTTTGTAAGCTTAATGGACTTATAAACGGTCTTACAATAAGGGCGGGTAGATGTTGAAATGGAATAAAACTAGATGTGTTTGAGGAATTACAAAATTCTTTTCTTATTTGAAAGGCCCATTTATGCCATTCCGCACTTCTTACGGTGGCACTGATCCTGAATTTGAGCGATGGCCCTTGTTATGTTCACCTTACGGGCTTCGGTCGATTTCGGTTTATTCAACCGGCAAGTTTAGAAAATCCCACAAGAAAAACTCTAGTGGGGTTAAACCGCATGCTTTTGGTGGCCAATTTTCGTCATCTCAGCCAGAGATAACATACTTTCCAAAAAGTTCATCCGGCCATGCAAAATTTGTTATTATCGTTCTGTAAGGCTCGTCATTGATAGTTACCGCCTCACTAATGCAATTTTCAAAAAAGCATGGCATGGCATGACGCAAATACAGCAATTTTGCCATTTCTCCAAAATTCATGATTTTTCGGTCGAAATTGTAGTCCCCTTCCAATAGCTCCGAAACCCAGTCAGCGAGAAAACAGAGTTGTCTAATCATAATCATGAACTAGTAGTTCCTTGGTCAGTTGGATCTTGTAGGCCCAAATCGCCTCGGGTTCTGCTGTACACTCTCAAGAACCGCGACGATGTTCTCGGCTGATCTTTGCGTTTCTTACGAATGTTGGCTGATTGACTATCGAACCGCTTGTCTCAAATTTTGTCAAAAAACGTTGAAGAGTCGACTGTAAAGAGCCACCACGTCTACCGGTAAATATGCAACGCGCAATATTTGCACTGAAGAACATTTTGCCAATAAACTTTTATCATTTGGGAGTGCTACTGGATAGGCCGCGAAAATCTACCCGCCTCAATTCAAAGATCCTTTATAACTTAAGGTTTAAATGGTTAGATGTTTAAGATTACAACATTTGGATATCACTAGCTAACTAACTATATACATATGTGGGTCATTTGCCTAGTCATTATTGACTTAGTGAGAAATCGATACGATTCTGTATATTCTAATCTCAATTGCTAATGACAGATAGTATATTTCAATATTTAATTCTTAGATATAACCCTTACCATATAACTGTTTATACAATGCAGTGATTCAGGAAAGAAGCGAAAAATACATACATACTTAGAATTTTAACTTTATAGAGAGTTTTTCCTGAAAGCTTGACAGCAGCCATAGTTTTGGTAGTCCACTAAAAAAGTGTTAAAATGTCATTAAATAATTATTGTCCTGTTTCTATATAATTATGAAGATATTATCAAAAGCTCTTATATAGAACTCATTTTTTAAGTGATTGTCAATTTAAGTGGTAAATCGACAGAAAGTGCTCTGTTCGGGCGCGGATATAGGGGGAGGGAAATGGGTGCAATTGCCCCCCCTGGGCAGTTCTTCGTTTCACAATTATATATAAAAAACATAACACTTTTTACTTGCGACTTATAGGTACTATAAGGCAAGTTATGCATTCGGAAAAAAAATTGATCTCGAGATTTTGATCAAAGTTGACATTACGATAATAGCGAAGACCAAAAAAGTGGGTCTCGCAATTCTGTCTGTCTGTCGGTTCGACTACAGCCCAAACGGCTCGGCCGATTTTCTTTAAACTTGGTAGATATGGGTTTTATTTTTTCCCCCGGATGTTTTTTGATTTCATTTTTTAAGACCAAAAATAACGTATGGCAGATACGATTTTTTTTTCGAAATTTTATATATATTTTTTTTTCTCAAAAACTGTTCCACAGATTTAAAAAAAAGATAAACGAATATTCATTTAGTTAAAGCTATGTACTAGTTGAAAAAAATGTTCCGAAAAATGTATATTGAGGGTACCCCCCAAAGAACCATTTTTTTTGTTTTTGATTTTCTCAAAAACGGTACCACCGATTTTGATCATTTTTTGTTTGCTTAAGCTCCCAAAAAACTTAAAAAGAATTGTATATTCAAATTTTCAAAAAAAAATTGGATTTCTGGATTTTTAAAAAAAAATTTAATTTTTTTTTTTTCAAAACTCAATATTTCGGGAACCTTATGTTAGATTTTTTTTAAGCTTAAAAAATAAAAGTTTCTTAACATAACCTACAAGATGTATGAAAAAAAGTTTTATTTTACCTAAAAATTAAGGTATCTACCATACAAATGTTAAAAAAAAAACGGTTTTCAAAAACCGGCCACACAAAAATATTAGAATTAAGTATTTAGGAACTATGTATATCATGTACACTATAATTCATTGATTTAAATTAATTAATTCATTTCTTTAATACGTACGAGTTCCTATTTAATACTTTAAAACATGCATACAGAGCATTATTGAAAGAGGATAAAGTAATGTAAACGAAGATGTTTGATTTACTATTTAATAGTTATTTACATACGAACTACATAATATTATGTACCTGCACATGCTTTGCTTAATTTAATTAAATAATTTGTTATTTTTATATTCGATTGTGTTTATACCTTTTTAATATTTTAAGACAGAAATGCAGAGAATCATTAAAAAAGCGTAAGTATTTGATGGACCATTTGTTTTTCAAGTTAAGCAAAATATCACGAAAATTGCCCTCCCCTGAACGAAATCCTGGATCCTCGCCTACCTCTGTTAAAATTGTTTGGAGAAATACATATATAAAAGCTTAAACTTTGAACTCTTCTCAAATTCCTTCGACATTATTTCTTGATATAACTAAAATTTTCAATAAAGTGAACCAAACGTTGTCACTAAGCTTACTTTATAAAGTGAGATTCAGAGGTCAAAGACAAGTGACAAGGATCGATAAATGTTGTTAGTTCTCAGAGCGACTCTAATTTAGGTGTTCCTCAGGGATCAATTTTGGGTCCCACATTATTCCTAATTTATTTTAACTCGATATTTGTTGTTCAACCATCTAAGTGCAAAATCACTGCATTTGCTGATGATGCATCTTCCTCTACTCACATAATAATTTACTTGATATGCTTACAGATTTTAATAGCAATTTAGATATTAATAAAACGATGATTTAATTTTCATTAACTGATAATAATTAGAAAGAAAACGAAGTTCATGATACTAAAATTCAAAGGCTTAGTACCTGATGAAATGCCTTTTTAAAAGCCAAATAGTAGTTAATTCGCTTTTAACCGCTAAGGTGGTACATACTCGTATTTCAATAAAAATGTGGATTAAACAGAAGCATACAATAACCATTATTTCCAAAACTAATCGTAGAACAACCCGCTTTGAGCAGTCCAAAAGTCTCGAATTTCTATCTTCAAGTCACCCTTAGTCTTAAAGATTTTTTTTTCTGAAAAAGATAACTACAGATTCTGAGTCAACACCACAAACCTTTAATTTTATTTGAAATGCATTGAGTTAATTTGACGTTTTTTTTTATTTTAAAAATATACTTAGTTGATAGTGGAGATTTTAAGATCTTAAGTTATTATATTATTGTTAAGTATGCTGAATTTTTTTTTATATGAAATAAAGAACAAAATTATATTAACTCCAATTATGGCTACACTTCCCATCGGATGGGCTGAAAGAACACGCTTTCTAGAAATTTTACTGTTTCTAGTCGCTAGCAATATTGCTACTTTTGATGGCATCATTTCAATTTTTTCCATAGCATATGCTTATTTACTTTAAAATGTTGAAATATCTTCAATATTTATTTTATACTATCAAAATATATGAACATTTTTCTGGATAGCAAATTTATTGTATAGAAAAATATAATTTCGGAGAAAGCTAAAAAAGGTACTTTTTGCATTGTTGCCTTGCCTTTTATTCTGTGGAAAGGATAATAAAATTGTTGAAAGGACATAATAATAATAATCTTTGAGATTTTACGTCGACCAAAAATATTTCCATTGCTAGAGCAATCGCAGTACACATATGCATTTGTATATTTATATGTAGTTAACTTAAGTAAGACAAAATAAACCACAATTGTTAGTGCTTGGAAGGCCTTATAAAGTTTTATTTCGGTATCCTAGAGAGAAAGGAAATATTTGTGTATCCTTCTGGCTATCCAGAGGGAAAATGCATTTGTCTTCATTCCTTCTGTTTTCTCTATTTATTTTTTTTATATAATATGCATGCTGTAGAAGGAAAGATATAGATACAATGGTTCCTGATGTGTATCTAAGGAATGGCTTGTGTGGAAAAGTCAGGAAAAAAGATACGTTAAACGAATCAGTATAATGGAATGGGGACAAGTATTGACAGGATATGGGCACGAGAAAGAGGTTTTTAAGGTGATTGAAAAAAAGAAGACAAGCAAATATGTACAGAAAATGTCAACAGTATGCTACAAGCCTACCAACAAAAACAATGGTGTATTTATTGATTTTTATTTTTTTTGTCCTTGTAACCAAAAACGTAATCAACACATTTAACGAATTGTTTGAATTACCTTTGCTAAATAAATTAAAATGTGAAAATAAATTATTTATCATAAACAATTCATGTTACTGAAAATCCTGACGATTGGGTAGAACATATACAATTAGAGCTCCCACGTTAATTACTGTCTTACCCAAAAACATGGCATTTACCACTCAAAGACAACATGGCTGCAGTTTTGTTATCCTCTTTATAATTTTGTACCTCAAAATTGCTACCTACACATACATTTGCGCTAGCCCTTGTCTTTTGCCTCACAAATTCTGGATGGAATTGTTTATGCATGATGACGTAGGTATTAGATTAAAATTTATTCAAGTTCTTCATTTTTAAAAGCTACATACATACATACATACATACGTGCACTTCTACTTGGGTTTTCTGAACAATTTTTGTAATTTCTCCTTTTTTCGAAAAAAGGGGCAAATCTTTCCATTTTATTGAAAATTTGTGGCTTCTTTAGTTGTTAAAAATAGTATTTTGGCCCTAAGAAATGAGAAAAACAGCTAGGCGGACTGTGATAACAAAATAGGTAGGGATCCAAGTTGAATAAAGTCGATAAAGGCACAGGTTCGATAAAAATTTCGAGATATTTTTTTTTAAAAATCCTTAACTTAATATAATTATATGAGTTGTATTCTAACATACTTACTAACAGCCAGTAGAAAGACTACTTATGAATTTTCAGGTCTCTTTTCAAAATTTATTTGTCTAAATTTTTTTTACTTGCGATATATGCATATATGTACTATATGTTTGTAGATAGTTATGGATTCTAAAAAAAATAGAGTTCGAGATTTTGTTCAGAATTGACACTCAGATGATAGGGAAGACGAAAAAAGTGGGTCTTGAAATTCTGTCTGTCAGTATGTTCGACTACAGACTTAACAACAGCTCACCCTGTATTTTTAAATTTTCCCACAAACACGTTTTTAAGACCAAAAATAACGTCACTTGCCATACGATTTTTTTTTTCCAAATTTCGTAAAATATTTTCATTCAGATAAAGCTATGTAGGTAATAGTTGAAAAGAATTCCGAAAATAATGGTTATCAACGGTACCCCACTTAGAACCATTTTTTTTCAGATTTTTTTCAAAAAACGGTATAGTCGAATTTTAATGTGTTTTATGCTTAACCTCCCAAAGCTTTAAAACAAATAGTTTTTGGAGTTTTAGAAAAATATTCAATCTTGTTTTTGAAAACTCAATATTTCAAAAAACACATGCTCGATTTTTTTAAATCTTCACGATTAAAAATTCTTTAATATCTATAATCTACAATATTGTTATATTTTTACTAGGTTCGTTAAATAAAACTTATTACTCTTTTTAGTATTTCTTCTTTATTTTTACTTTCCAAAACACAACAATAAATCTCAATTTATAATCAACTCAAATACTTTATTCAAATTAAATTCACACTTGTTTTACACTTTCCACAATCCAATAAACAGAGTTTTGCACACTTCCGTAATCAAAAATCAACTGTGTCCCGCTCACCGTGAACACTCCCTTATATATACTCAAATTAGTTGTTCTCGAAGGTTCTCGTCTTGGAATGTTCTAGATGGTTGGAATAAGGGGAAATACATTTGACAATGGAAAAGAGCTTTTTGTTTCTTCCATAAAGTAGATCTGCAATTTTCCAACAGATAGCGCTGTAGGAGTATAAAGCTCTGTTCATAACAATATGTAGGAAAAAAAATAATTTGATCTTAAAATAAAGGTACACACCAAACAAATGTAAGAAAATGGTTTTCGAGAAGTGTTTTTTTTTTCGATTACTTTTTACGATCTATACCTAATTCATTAAAAAAAAGTTCAAATTAGGATATTACCTACTGCACCTACTATCGCACCATTTCTTGGAATTTTGAAATGCATATTATTGGGATGGCGGATTTAAATGAAGCCTTAAAAGGTTTGAAAATAATTGCATTTCAAAGCTTAGAGGAAAATATTTTTTGAATTTTTGGAAAAATTAAAAATTCAATATCTCAAAAACGGGTCAGTATTTGTTATGAAATTCAATTTTTATTTGTACATTAATAAAAATTCAAAGTTGGCGTTCCAACTTCTTTTCTTAAAAATGTTTTAAAAATTTTGTTTATATGCAAAAACCTTCTTATTTTTAACACCACCACGTTTTAAAAATTTTGTTCTTGCATAAAATAATATTTGCTTGAGAAATCACATTATATCCTTAATTATTGTTATAAATATTTTTCTCTAGTATTTTAATTTTTTTTATTTTAGTAACGTTTAGTCTTTAACATAACAGCAAGTTCGTGCGGTCCAGTCATGCATTTTATGTCTTAGATCTTTTGGCATCAAAATCAATTCACCTATTATCTTAAAAAAAGGTGAAAACAAGGAGTGACAAAAGGTACTTTAAAGAAAGGTTAAAAGAGGTATGACAATTTGTTTTATCAATTTAGATTTTGAAGAATAATAAAGTCCAAAACTAGCCAGCTGTGATATGGTTCGTGATCCTTAATTCTAATTTCGCTATAGAGTAGATATGTAAAAAATGGTAGTTTTTTAATTCTTTTAGGTTATGGTTTCAGTTTCTTAATCGCGCGAGAAAGTGTTGGTGTCACTGAAATTATAACATAGGAATTGCGTGTATTTCAAAATTTAAGGGCTTATCGCTTACTTGCACATTTGATCCACATCAACAGTACACTAAACATCAGCAATCTCTTGTTCTGTTTGCATATTACGAGCGACGTATTACGGGAAGCATTTTATCGTTTATGGGCTTATCCGTGCAAATTTTAACTTTTGCTATGCGTCGAAATATATAGATATTATTATTAAATATTCAGGTTTTGGAACTTATAATATTATATATATCATTGAGTTTTAACTATTCAATTTATAAAATGAACCATCGAGATAGTGCGAAAGTGTTTGAAATCGAAAAAATCATCGAATATTGAGACTTTTGGCTGCGTGCGTGAATAATTAACGTTTTTTATTATTGCAAAAATAATGTTTAACATAAGATTACTTAGTACAATTTTTGTTTTTTCAGATAAATGAAGGTCAAAATTAATTGAAATCATTCATTTTGAGTGCGTGCCTTCCTTATAAATAATCCTATATGATATAAATTTTAGAAAAAACTGCCATGCGTGATTTTTCGCAAATCTTTAATTGTCACAAATTTTCGTGTCTTTTTTTAACATTGATCATAGGGCATTTTTTTATGGCCTGAATCATTATTTAAGCTATCTAGGGTAAAAAAAACTTTGGCTTCAATGCGTGCTTCATTATGTACAAATTTTATGAAGTTAACAAAACGAACGTAAAAAACGTAACTGTTTCAAAAAAGGCACATTTTTTACTAGCACACCAAAGCATTGTTTGATTATACCCTTACAATGAGCGTAATTTAAACTGTAGAAACTATAAAAAAAAAATGGTAAAAATGTTAAACAAATAAGTTTGAAAACAGAAGCTGTGAAGATTAAAAATAAAAACCAAATCAATTAACTCGGTGCTTAAAATAAATTATTTTAAATTCATTTTTCTATACTTTATACCTTTCAACAAACAATACATATGAGTTATTTTGAAGTTTTTTATTTATTCGTGGTCTATAATTGAAGAAAAACTCAAATTTACATGCGTGCCTTAATTTTTTTTTTGTTTTTTTCAAACTCAAGAAGTTAAAATTTACAGGGATAAGCCCTTATACTAAACTTAATTCATAACCGGCCCATAATGGGCATCACAATCCATTTTTTTCAAAATCAACTTCAACAATTAGTAAACGTTGATCCAGCCTGAGTCTATTTTTAATAAATTGCCAAACAAAACTTACCTCAAAACAACCGAGAACTTTCAAATTTGATGTCACATAAAACAGTGCTGCCAACTTAAACCTATGCACATATTAAAAATCACCCTTTAATAATATGTATATAATGTTATCGATATCATGTTATTATTAAGATTTAATAATCACATACAAAAACCTAATATATTTCTTAAAAATTTGAAATTGAGTTGGGTAATGTCTTCATAAGTACTCAAACTTTTTTATGTTTAGCAGGAATAATTTGTACTGAGTGTTCCTTAAAGTATTAGTCCGACAACTTGTTACAGTTCTACTTCGGTTTGAGCAGATTTCTCTGACATTTCTAATAAATTTTTACCACGAAGGATTTTATCAGTAAAGAAATCAAGATATATATTTTCAGTAAAATTTATTATCCACCGATAATATATTGATAGTTGTTTTTTAATAACTATAAAGTTAGTAAACTAGAATAAGTCCCATTTATATTTGTTCTATTCTCGTGTACAAAAAAAGTAATACATACGAGTATATACAGAGCTTATTAAGTTTAACGAACACAACTTAACGGACGCAACTTAAGGACCAAATTGCTCACAGTTTCTCAGCTTTATCTTCACTAACCTTGGTTTTTTAACTTTCAATATATTCAAAAATTGGTTTATCTCACCGAACAGTGGCACAGATCTTAACATCGTTTTGGAGAAAGTAAGATTATTACACTTGATATTTTAAAAGCATTTGATAGAGTTTGGCATCAAGCTCTCTTATCGAAAGAGCGTGCATTTGGTATCGATGAATCTCTTCTTCGTTGAATTACCTTTTGGACCGTTCACAGCAAGTAGTATTGGACGGTTTCGAATCCGATATCCACAAAATAAACGCTGGTGTGCCCCAGGGCTCCGTTATGTCTACGACACTCTTCCATGTGTTCATAAATGATCTTTTTTCTGAAACTTCTAATCCACTTTTCATATTCTTGTCCCCCGGATTTGGAATTCCAACGGCAGCGTATGATAAGCTCATTAAAATCTGATCTTAACAGTATTTTCGAATGGGGAATCAAAAACCGTGTAGAATTTAATGCTTTGAAAACTCACTGCTGTTTACTATTGCTATGAATGCCACTTGCATCGACGAGACTAAACAGCTTTCAATTCTAGGCAGATTACGTATTTGACATCGCCAAAAACGCTGCTAAGGGTTTGCTCCCCCGATGCAATAAGATTTTAACCCCTTATGATCTGGCTGTAATATAATAAAGCTTTTATTCGTTCAAAGCTCAAGTACAATTTCCATATCTGGGCAGATGCTCCAAAAACCCACTTGAGTCTCTTAGACAGAATTCAAAGGAGAATTCTAAGAATGAAAGGCGTTGTGTCTAACCGAAACATTTTTATCTTTCGAGCACCGCCGAGATGTTTCAGGTCTATCTTTATTTTACCGCTATTTTCATAAACAGTGCTCTAGTAAAATAGCCACTTGCATTCCTCCCCTCAAACAATTCAACTGTAATACCCGCACTTCTGGGAATGCTCATCAGCTTACCCGTGAGTCCAATACCAGGCGTATTCTCAAGTACAGATATTCTTATTTTAGCCGCATTACATAAATGTGGTATGCTTTACCTGCCTCAATATTTCCCCCTCATCGTAATGTGTGGACATTCAAAGCCAATGTGCATCGGTATTTCCTTTCAAGTCCTAACTTATTTTCCTAATTCCTGGAATTAGGGGGTTAAACCCCATACGTTTCATAAATCATTGCATGTTCATATGTACATATGTGACACATATGAGTCAGAACCTTACCACAATATAATAAAGAGTTGCTGTGATGAATCACAAAGACCATAAAGCATAAATATAAGTTTATTTATAACAAAAGTTATAAAATGGAAAAGTTATCCGTGTGTCATTTATCATAACAAGTATATAGAGGAGTGTATAGTGACGGACAAATGTCATAAATAATTTAAATTCACAATAAATTCTATTGAACTACTAAACTAAAAATACATAAAATCCTTATTCTTTTGCCGTAAAACCTGCCACTAAGCAGGATATCTTAGTTCAACAAAAAAAAATCGATGCAATAAAATAATAATATAAAACCGGTACAATTTCAATTGCGCGTCAACACGATTGCAATTGATATCATAAAACGATTATTGTACCTAAAGTACCGAAAAGTATTTAACGAAGCATCATCCAGGATCAAGCAAATGAATCGTGCTGCCATAAAGCGAAAGGATAAAAAGGAGATGTCAAAATCAAAACACATTCCACATAAACTTGTTGTTTTTGAAATGTACATATAGTAAAATAAAAAAAAAAGTTTTATCCTTGCAGACCATGCATCCACACAAACATTATCCTGACAGAAAATGTGATATAAAAAGAATGATATATGCATGTATACAATTGCTATGAACGATTTCCTTATGATTTTCCAATACTACCAGTACGGTGGTAGATCCTACTACTACTGCTGGTGCACAATAATTTTTTGATTGCAACATGATTTGTGTCATATGTTTGGCCTCCACTCTCCTCCAGAGACGCATAAACAGCCAAGTAGAAAGATATCGGAGATTTTTGTGGTCAAAGCGTTTTTGTCATTTTTCTATCATATTTTTTTTATTGTTTTTTTTTTCAGAAAGGAAAAGCAAGCAAGATTTGAAGTTAAAAAAAATAAAACCATATCTTCCTCTTTTGAACTCGCTTGCGCTTTATGCACTGTGATGTGAATTTTTGGGCGCCATTTAGTCCAGACACTCGGGGGTGGTTGTTTGCACCAAAAAAAAAAATACCAGAAACTGTCCCGAAGAGGAGAAGGATGAGAGTGCGGGTGCGGGTGCGGGTGCAGTCGTCATCGCAGCAGCAGCAGCAGCAGCATCAGCAGCCACAGAAAAGCAATTTGAATGGCAGTGTATTCGTGTGCCTAACACTATTGCACGACACTGCCAAACAAACAATTTTTATTCATAACTACCGAAACGCAGAGCAAAAAATAACTCCTCTTTCCCTCGAACCGAGGCATTCACTCAGACCAGGCATGGATCTGGATGGAGGTAAAGCTCCTCCGGGTTGCATAATATTCACTTGCTCACACCATTCTCTTTTGACAAAATGTTATGCCATTAAAACACGATGACGACGACGTTGTAAAATGAATGTCCTTTTTGTATGTGCAGCAGCACCTTTGCATGTCTTGGTAGTCTAGATTCAGTGACAATTTTTTTTTTTGTTTTTTTTTGAAAATCGAGGTTGAATGATTTTTATTTCCTCTAAATATAGAGAAGTCGACTCCTACGCTACCTATTTACGGAATGGAAAATCTGGCAAGGATTTCACAGTCGGAGCCAAAATAAACTTATAAGGTGGGATGGTAGTTGTTGTAATGCAAGAAGGGCATGCATGTACTTTTATCTTTGATCGGAAATTGAGTCTCTACTTCTATTCAAGGAGGTGGATTTTCTTCACATTTCACCACCCACCAGTTGAAAAGTTGAATGAATAACGCACAACTTTCTCCCTCTCTTCTTCTCGTCTGTAATACTCGTAGATACATACATTCCTAAGATCGATGGTGTGAGGAGTTGTTTACGCCGAAGAAATCACCCAGAGAAATCAATTATTTATTGCCAAGCTTGAATAATTTTATTGTTTGGGTTGATAAACTAAGCGAAATGGTTGCGATAACGCGGGTATAAGGAATCTGAAAATATGGTTGAGTTTTTGATGATTTTATTGAAAGCAACAACCATTAATGATTTATTATATTGATGTGGTTACCAAAATGTATACAGACGACAAGTTCAAGTGTTGTTTTTTTATAATTTAACTTAGGTACATAATACTGGTCAAGAATAAATTAAAAGTCGTTTGACTTTGTTTACCTCGGGGGTGTTGGACCCGGTTGTCAGTTGCGAATTTGTGAAGGCGGTGGGTGCTTAGCCAAGCCGGCGGCGCACTATGGGACCAAATGGTTCAAACCATCTCAAAAATCCATAACTTTTTCGTTGCTCAATATATTTTTTTGAAATTTTGCACACTTATACTTGTATAACCAAGAATTTAAAATATTAAAACGTTTTAAATAGAAATAAATTATTTTATTTTTTTTAATAAAATAAAATAACAAATTTGTAGATTTTGTTTAATTTATACGCGAAAAATTTGTTGGAGCAAGAATTATTGCAACAATTTGGATGAAATTTGTACAGTTTTTTCTTTTACCGGTGAAAACATTTAAAAGTAGTTTTTGTAAAATCCGCCCACTACCACGCCCATATTTTTCTGATTTTTGTTATTTTCTTGTTTTAGTGAACAGGAAGCCAAAATTTTTATTTGAGGTTGTTTAAACTTAAAACATCGCATGTATATTTTTTCTGCCCACTTTCCCGCCTACTTTCACTCCCCGTTTTTTCATTTTCAGCTTACAGTTAAAGCAGACATTTTTTAAATTAAGTTTTATGTGTAGAAGTGACTTTATAAAGTGTTATTTTTTTAGTAAGATCCGTGTACTGCCACGCCCTTTTTTAATATATAAAAGTTTTTCGCCCTTAAGACCAAACAAAATAAATTCAAAAGTACATCTTATTACTAGGTACCTATATTAATTAATGTCTAAAAGTTCTTTAGCCTCGTCAAACTATTCTTTCATTTTTTGTTCTTGGTTTTCCCAGACTAGATATATGCGGAACAGATGTATATAATAAAGTGTGTAGAACATCTTCCTTCGTAGCTGCTCTTGAACATTTCCTTGCAAATAAATTCTCTCATTTTGATTTTTTTTTTTAAATTTAATCCGAATCCTTCAAACGCTTTATTGAGAATGAAAGCTTAGTAATCTTTATACATTATCTATGAATTTTGCCTCTTGATTGATTAATATTACAACAACAATTTGGCTGTCCCATGCCAACTCTATCACCTTTTAGACTCTTTTCGCATGCTTTTGTTGTTGCTTTTGGTATTGTTTACGATTCAGTCTCATATTGTATGCAGTTCTCTTTTAAGTTAACTGTTAACTTTTTGTCTTCTTCTGTTCTGTGTAGTAGTACCTACATTTGTATTATATGCAACATATCCCACACACCCCCTCCCACCCTCAAATGCTTGGCATTTATTTTTATTTAATTGTGATTTTTTTTAATATAAATATGAGTAAGGAAGTTTAAAATTGGAAAACAAAAAATATTTTATTCTAAAAATAAAATTTTGAATTTTAATAATATTGGAAATAACTGATAAGAACTTATAAATTTTGTGGAAACATAGTCACTTATATGATGTTTATGAAAATGTGTTGCACATATTTCAACAGTTATATTTTTTAAAAGTAATAAAAAAATGGTCTAAAACCTTTTGGAATACATATTTATGTGCATCAATAAAAGTACCACATTTTTGCCAAATTTTAATTTTTTTCATCACTTAACAATAAAGTTATAAGAATACGAATTTTTATTCTAAAAACTTAGTTTTCTTTCTCATCATACGTTTTTTCTTCTTAAACAAAAATGCATGAAAATGCGAAAGTTTTTATTTTTTCTTCTAAAACTTCAATTGAAAACAAAAAAATCAAAAAGATATTGCACCTTACTCATTTTTTTTTATTAATTTACTGGTGAACTTAATTAAAAAAAATATAACTGTTTTATAAAGAAGAGAGCTTGGGCTTTTCAAAAAGGTATAATACTCATACATTTTGTCGAGAAAAATATGAAATAATTGACTTCAAACTCTCACTTCTAATAATTCCAAAAATAAAAATATCGAAATGTCATTTTTAACGGTAATTTTAGGTACCTAGAACAAAAGTAAGATACAAAAAATTTACGGTGTTTGGAAGAACCCTATTTCTAGTATATAATCCTACCATTAGATTTTTCAAATTACGAAATTCACCAAAACCATTTTTGAGATGGATTTCATCATTTGGTCCCATAGTGCGGCGGTAGGTTGAACGAAAGTCAGCACTCAATTGGGACTATGTTATCAGCTAGTATGTACAATTCGCTGAGGTATCTGGGGCCAGGGCTGTCGTTTTATTCTTTGAGAAAGCAGGACTTCATGAGAAAAAAGAGGCTGGGTGCGACCCACACTGATAACTTCCCATTTGTGGTCTTGAAAACTTTATATTTAGTTTTTTTTTTCAAATAACCAAATTTTCAGCGAATTAAACTTTAGCTGTAAAATTCAAACAAACATTATTTTAAGATTGAAAAGCATTTTAATTATTTAAAGAGATTTGAAATTGAGATTGTTGATGTTGATTGTGAGCAACAAAAAATTTTGTTAGATGTCACTTAGTTTAACCAAAATTGTCTCTTAGCACACTATGATTCAACTAGAACTTTCTTCGTTTTTTTCATTTCCTGAACAATTTTAGAAATGTGGCTAAGTATGCATTCTTAGGAGAAGGTATCGATGTATAAAACAACATACTTTAGAAGGCACTATCGGTGTTGATTCCCAAGAAATTCGACTTGAAATACAATTTTAACTAGTTTTCACTAGAATTCTTAATAGTTTTTTTATTTAAAAAAAAAAAAAACTATTAATTCAATATTTGTCAACATTTTACCAATTGTACACAATTATACTATGTATAAAATAAACTAAATTAGAAGTCAATATCACTACTAGTTCTCGAGAACTTTGAGTCGAAAAACAATTTTTACCAATTTTCAATAGAATTTTATATAGTTTTTTATTTTTTGTAAAAAAACTGTAAAGTGATTTTTTTTGAAATTTTCACCAGTTGTCAAACACATTATTTTTCATAAAATAAAATTATTTTGAGTTTCAAATTGTTTTCCGTTCTTAGAATATCTGGGTTATGAAATTTTTTTTTTTAGTTTTTTTTTTATTTAAAAAAATAACGGTATGTTAATTTTTTTCCAAATTCATACCAAATCTGTATGACCTTATAATCAGTACATTAAATTTTATTTTAAATCAATAGCATTATTTTTATGTGAGATATTTGAAAATAACCAAAATTTTTACTTTTTTTTTAAACCGTTATAGTGAAAAAACTACTCACTGAATTTTAATAAACGCCCTTTCAGCCTCTTTCGAAGTTATTATCTATTAAACAAAATTTATTTGCAGTCGATATCTTTACTCGTTCTTGAGATATCGACGACGAAAAATGGTACAAGAACGTACGGACGTACGAACGTACGAACGTACGAACGTACGAACGTACGTACACACACACACACAGACATCTCTCTAAAAATGATTGATATAGCCTCTAGGGACCTTGAAACGTCGAGAAATATCAAAAATTCCAATTTGACAAATCGGACCGATTACAATAACTCCCTATGGGAAGTTAAAAAAGCAGTACGCAGCAGTACGGCAGTAAAATGAAACTTTTTTTCATAAAATATTTTTTTTATTTTATTTTTATAAAAAAATAAGAATAGTCAAATTTATATTTATCTCATTGATTTTTTTTTTTTTTTTTGGAAAATATAAGTAAATTCACAATTAACAAAGAATTATACAAACAAAAACAATATTATTGAATTTTTTATATACGAGTACATATACATATATGCTTTGGATTTAAATCTTATAATATTAATGAGTTTTATATTTGTATGTACATACGTTAGAATATTTAAATAAAAAGCAAAATTATGCTTAAATTGCAAATGTTAAAAATAATTTATTAGTCTGGCCAAATTTTAAAAATTTAAATCTTCTTGTATCGATTAAATAAATTTGAATATAGTTTCCATCAATGTATCTGATACCTGTCCAACAACGACTTGGCCGAAAACATACCGCTTGCAGTAGTCATATTTAAGGAATTTCTAGTTTTTGTTTTTATCAAATTTACATTTGAAAAAACTCGCTGACAAGTAGCACTACTGTGCGGCAAAGAAAGTAAGGATCCTATAAAAATGTTGTTATATTAGGGAAACGATTTTCTCCCAAACCATTTCTTTAATACTTAACAGAAGATGATTGTCATTTAAATTTATGTTAAAACTCAATATTTCGTAAGCCACAAACTCGATTTTTTTGAAACTAAATGCAGAAAGAAAAATTATTTTATCTTAAAATAACGGCGCCTATAGAAATGTTAAAAAATAGTTTTAGAAAATCGTATTCTTCTCGAAAACAACCCTTAGAATGTTGATAAAAAAACAGTTTGTACGATCTACAGTTCAATAAACAAAAATTCAATTAAGTCATTACATTACAACCATTTTTTTTATTTTTTTTATTTCTCATTGTGGGCATTATCATATCGAATTTTAATGAAATTTTTTATACAGAAGCGTTCAAAAAGTTTAAGAAACATTGCATATCAAAACTTAAAAAAAAGGATTTTAGAATTTGAATTTTTAATTGAAGTTCTAAAAAGTGTTTTACAAAATTTTAACTACGCATACATGACTGGCACGTGGTAGATTTTTGAAATTTTATGAGTTTCATTCAAAGAGTTTATTCAAGAAATGTTAAAAAGGTTTATAGGTATGACGACAGAAACAGAAACAAAAACAAACGGAGTGAGAAGAGAATAGAATAATGGATCCGTATGGCTAATGGCTTGTTGTTTTCAATTTGATTTTTGGGTATGTTCGTAGAGAATAGATGAAGCTTTGAAGGTTTTGTATGGAAAAGTTGACGAGAAAAAAAAGCAGTACTTCGGCTATGTTTGCAGTACGGCAGTACGGAGCTTCAAAAAGCAGTACAAATACTGCAATTGCAGTACTTCGACAGCGCTAATCTGGGCTAGTCACTGTTTGGTTTTTATCCTTCTTATAAGCTGGTTTTGGTGGCAGGCTGAGTTTCCTACTAGTTTTCTATCAAGAAGAAGCACAATCTTCCGAGTATAAAACGACGTTACTGAAGTATTTTTAAGGGTGTCATTCTAAAATGAATCCGGTGCATATCCTCAACATATTCATTTAAAAAAAAATTAAAAAAGAGGCTGGGTGCGACCCACACTGATAACTTCCCATTTGTGGTCTTGAAAACTTTATATTTAGTTTTTTTCAAATAACCAAATTTTCGGCGAAACAAACTTTATCTGTAAAATTGAAACAAACATTATTTTAAGATTGAAAAGCATTTTAAGCATTTTAAGCAGTAGATGGATGATCGAAGTAGATGGTTTCATAGTGTAATTTTTGTTGCGGTTTTTCACTGCACTGGATATACAATGACTCCTGTTTTAAAAATCGATGATGCTTGTGGCATACTATGATATTAGGAAATTTGCTTTGTTTTGTTGATGATGAGGATACTTAGTCGCTCATTTTATGTTTTTTTTACAGAACATGTGTTTAACTAATTTTAAACTTTTCTATTTAAAATGTTAAATTTCTTGTAATAATTACGAAGGTTGGTAGGTACATATTATATAATGAATTATAGATTTCAGTGTTTTTTAATATATCTGTGTTCCTACACGTAAGAAAACCTTGAGTAGAATGTTACATCTTTTTCATGAACAAAAAGATAAAAACATATTTTGACGTTTTCTTCAATTTTACCATAGCTATTAATGGAATTTGAATATGTGGGACTTAGGTACAACTGAACAACTTTATTCATATACATATGTACAGTACATACATTCTTCTAAAAACTAAGTTGATAATAAAATTATAAAATTATGTATTATATTATAGAAATTACTTTATTATTTCGGTTCCAAACATTTTAATTGAAAAAAAAATTAAAAACGAAATATTCAAATATAAAAGATATGGTTTGGTTATTGATGGAAGGGTACTTACAAAATATATCCGCTCTAAAACTAGATATATGTCAAATATAAACCATTTGTTAGAAATTGTATTATGTATAAAATTAAATAATGGCAAAGTCAATATCATTGCTCGTTCTCAAGATATTCTAGTCGAAAAACAAAATACCACTTTTTAGTAGATTTTTTTTATATTTTTATTAAAACTTTCAATTCGATACTTGTCAAAATTTAACCATATGTTAATAATTGTATTATGTCGATACCTTCCCGTAACAATGTACTAAGCGACACTTTTTTCGAAAATGACTTGTTGATGAGGAAATATACTATGTTAAGGACCACGTTTTGGCTTGGGTTTCGCCAACCTATTATGCATGAAAAGGAAACTAGAGTACAAATAAAAAAATTTATCAATTGCCATGTTTTCGCATTAAAATAATGTTGCCCCCTGAAAATTGTATTATCCGCCAAGAAAATTATGCTAAGCGACATTAATAAAGATCTCATTGTCGGGAGCAACAAAAAATTTTGTTAGAGTCACTTAGTTTAACCAAAATTGTCTCTTAGCACACTATGATTTAACTAGAACTTTCCTCGTTTTTTTTTGTTTCCTGAACAATTTTAGAAATGTTACTTAGTATACATTCTTACGGGAAGGTATCGATGTATAAAACAACATACTTTAGAAGGCACTATCGGTGTTGATTCCCAAGAAATTCGACTTGAAATACAATTTTAACTAGTTTTCACTAGAATTTTTGATAGTTTTTTTATTTAAAAAAAAAACTATTAATTCAATATTTGTCAACATTTTACCAATTGTACAAAATTATATTATGTATAAAATAAACTAAATTATAAGTCAATATCATTACTAGTTCTCGAGAAATTTGAGTCGAAAAACAATTTTTACCAATTTTCAATAGAATTTTATATAGTTTTTTATTTTTTGTAAAAAAACTGTAAATTGATTTTTTTTGAAATTTTCACCAGTTGTCAAACACATTATTTTTCGTAAAAAAAATTATTTTGAGTTTCAAATTGTTTTCCGTTCTTAGAATATCTGGGTTATGAAATTTTTTTTTTCAGTTTTTTTTATTTAAAAAAATAACGGTATGTTCATTTTTTTCCAAATTCATATCAAATCTGTATGACCTTATAATAAGTACATTAAAGTTTATTTGAAATCAATAGCATTATTTTTTCGTGAGATATTTGAAACTAACCAAAATTTTTACTTTTTTTTTTAAACCGTTATAGTGAAAAAACCACTCACTGAATTTTAATAAACGCCCTCTTTCGAAGTTATTATCTATTCAACAAAATTTATTTGAAGTCGATATCTTTACTCGTTCTTGAGATATCGACGACGAAAAATGGTACAAGAACGTACGGACGTACGAACGTACGAAGGTACGAACGTACGAAGGTACGAACGTACGAACGTACGAACGTATGAACGTACGTACACACACACACACAGACATCTCTCTAAAAATGATTGATATAGCCTCTAGGGACCTTGAAACGTCGAGAAATGTCAAAAATTCCAATTTGACAAATCGGACCGATTACAATAACTCCCTATGGGAAGTTAATAAATTTGGTGGTGCAACAGCTCGGAGTGAACCAAGACCTAGTGACTTACAACTCTCAACCATTCCTGTGTGCGTGTTACCAGGAACAGAGGGGACCTACAATTTTATGCCGATTCCGAACGGCTTATGAACAGCGCTTTCCATGACAAGAGATACTCTTGGAGAATTTGTCAATTCCTCGCAAGAGGCAGTACACCCCTGAAAAAAACTTTCTTGCAGCGGCTGAGAATCGAACTCGAGACCTTCCGCATGACAGTCCAACGCACTAACCATTATGCCAAGGGGTGCCACAAAAAAAATTTAGTTATCGAATTTCTCTCTTAATTATGCTAGCTAAATTTGGTACTTCTCTTCATCAGCGGGTAGAGATGATGGAAGTCCCAGCTGGCTTTTCTATGATCGTATCTTTTTGAGGATTGATCCTTTAAAGCACTTTGACTCGTGTATATATAAATACTAAACGCCCTAATTCAGAAAAAAACATTAATTTTTGATCGGTTGGTTGCAAATCTAGCTGTAAAGTACTAACCTGAGGATGAACTTACCAATACTTCACCCAATCCAGCTTTTTAAACAAACCCACGCCCAAAAATATTAGCCATATAATTAATGTTCTAATTAAGACTGACTAACAGCTAAAACACCGATCATTTCAAACAAAAAAAAAGTCTATCAAGTGCCGTTTGCAGCCATCTTGTATAGGTATTGTATTTCTAAAGAGAAACAAAAAACACAATTTGACAAAAACAAATGCATCTTGAAGAATCCCTTTAAGCCAACAAAAAAAACCCACAGTAATTGGCAGTTAATTGAAAAGTCTCAGCGCTGTTTCTTCAATACTTGAATAAACTGCTTTCGTTTTAGTCCAGACAAACTGACAAAAAAAAAACAGGTAGGTACATACCCTTTCTTTCAATCTTAATTGCACGAAAAACACTTTTCTCAAGTTCCATTCCTCTTATACAACTCTCCAAGCAATTTAACGTTAAATGCTTACAGTGCCAAATGCCAAATGACATATCCTTCAAGTGGAACGAAACATACTTATCTTATTCATTGCGTATACATCGTGAGTTTTCCTCCAGTTTTTAACTTCTTTTTTTTTTTGCCAACGGGGCTGTTTCTATTTTCATTTTTTGTTTGTGTTTTTTTATTCTCTTTTTTTGTTAACCATCTCTTTGGGTACCGTAATCTATTACCTCTGAGTTGTGTCCTGACCTCCAACCACCTGGTGGCTCCATTCATTGTCTAGCGTAACGAATGGCTGACACAGACGTTCAACGTTCACTCACTCACAATAAACATGACACCCTTATTCTTCATCGAGATGGTAGTTATACAAAAAAAAATATATGTATATAGAAGCAGCATCAAATCTCCCTCCGGGTCTGTGCGAAAACCCGGACCGCAAAAATAAGCATATGGGGTTGGAATTATACAGAGCGAAGAGAGAAGACTGTGTATATTCTAAAGGACTTGTGGCCCCACCTCGACTTCTTTTTCTCTCTCTCGAATAATGCATTAATAAATAACACAATGGGGTTTGTTCCGGCCTCGGAATTCAATGTGGAGCCTAAAGACGTACAGACACACACATGAGAAATATACAAAATCCTCGACTTCTTTAGCCGACTTCGCACAATTGAGGTTCAATTACGTCCTCGATATGAAAAGCTCTTGAGATTTCAATTCTTCAAACGTGCGTTGGATGGACCTCCATTATGTGGAGAAATTGTTGGTTTTTTTAAGTATTAGACTCGACCGTGATTGCAAATCAATTGCGGTACAAACGAACGTTTGTTACATGTCGATTGTGAGTGTGGCCTCAAGGGTGCGTTCTTTTGAATAACTTATCGTGTTATTTTTTGTTTGCCATCTGTTGGAGACTTTGGAAAATAAAAATGTATTCGTTCGTACATACCCAAACCCGCCTATATACCTATGTATGTATGTATGTATAACAAAAGAATCGTCCTTGTTGAGTGCTTTTTGATTTGTTGTTTTTTTATTTAAGTGCCTTAACGTGGGCAAAATGAAATCTTATTTTAAAAAGTTTCTTCCAAGAAAAAGTAACATGATCGCAATTTTCAGGGAGTATCGCGGATAAATGAGATTGGGATGAGATTTCGCTGTGCAAAAATTAGATAATAAAAGATATCGCCCTACCAAGAATTATATTCAAAGAACATTTAAAATACAAATTAACAATTCATATTAGAGCCTTAGTTCAGGTCTTCCTTTTTGTTCTTACTTCTGTAGGAACAAGCAAAGGAATCCTAAATTAAAATTATCTATAAATAAAACGTTTTACCTGTAGCTTCGTCCGTTTGAACTATTGAAAGAAGAATAATTTATACAATGAGATCAAATCTAGTCTAGATAATTATGGGAGGAAATTATGCAGTGTTTTAATACAAGACATTCATTCTTTTTACGACATTTCTATTGTTATTTTTCGGCTTCTTCAGGTTTAAAGCCTTTTTTTTTAGATTTTTGCAACAAATAAATTAATAAATATCACAGAAGATAGAAGGTGTCCCTCACTTCTGTGTGAACGTCGTAAGCCCCGTAGAACTCGGTTAAAAGACTTTGAAGATTATCCTTAATTAAAACAAAAAAACACACAAAATTAGAAAATAGATGCAATACAGCTTAAATTATGACATAGATACAACTAATGTCACAATACTTGCAGAAAAAAAGTTTAACTGCAATTTAAACCTAAAATAATAACTTCAGCTCGAAGTACGACTAAACCTATCCATAGTGCAAACAAGAAAAAACGGTTATCCAAACCTCACAAGTATACATGTTTAATAACAAACACAATTAAACTAAAGTAACCAGATTTATTTGAAGCAAAAGCGGGACGCCTCACAACAGTGAGAAACAGCTTCAAATCCTTTTTGTTGGATGCATCGGAGAAAATTGACACAAAACTTATATTACTTTGTCCTTGTAGTAACTCTTTATGTGCAGAGTGTATATTTTTCACAACCAATTCGGTTTTGGTTCTAGCACAAGAGAACTTTTTATCGAACAGCTTGCTTAACAAAAGCTGTGGTAATGGCAAATGGTATGGATACACATCACTGCCTCTGCAAGTGCTAACTCCTTCTCACGATCTGTGTAAGCGCTACTCCAAAAAAAGGAGTCCAACTTCATTGATGCAACAGAGTCCATTACTTTGGACTTATGATTTTATCTTTTAGTATTGCGAATTACATAATTTTGTCCTCCCGAAAATATTGTAAACTCGCATTAACAGACATTACAATAAGCAAATGTGTTACGTTGGCTCGATTAAAGGAATATGTAGATATTTTTTTTTAAATTTTCCGAGAATTCACAATCCCTCTTGAATTTTTTTGTTGAAGCTAACATTTGAGTTGTTTTTTATTTACCTATCTGCGATTATGCGTCCAATAAACTTCAGTTCCCTTTGATTTAAAAATGACAGAGTACAGGCAAAACTGACAATTAATTTAACATGGAATAAACATGGACTCATTTTCTTCCTTTAACAGCTCTTACGTTTGTTTTATATGCGTCAATTTATATGCAAAGGGATGTAAAATATTATTTATAAAATTGTTTCATTTTGAGAATTGTAGAGACCTACATACACACATTCTTACAAACTTAGGAAAAGCGGGACATTTAGCGGGACAGTTATGACCGCGGGACAGAGACCTCAAAAACGGGAGTGTCCCTCTAAATACAGGACGTATGGTCACTATACATTAAACCCACAATTTATCATTATCGTATTTTAGAACAATCGATCCGGTATTTCTATCGTCTATAACGATGGCTTATCCATAGAGAATGATTCTTTTAAAACGTTATTAAAATAGTTGTGATCTTAGGAGAGATTTTGGAGCAGAATAATGTATCAATTCAAATTAAATTGCCTCACAGTCCATTACGTCGACATGTACTAAAAAGCAAACTTATAAGAATTCTTTTCAATATAAAGTTTTGGTATTTCACACATTATTCACTTTCGACATAAACGGGGGATGTATTTAAAATAAAAAAAACATTCATCAAATTCAGGGACAAGCTATTGAATATCTCAAATATTAAGAGAAACATTTTAAAAATCATATACAAACAGCAGACAAATTTTAATACAAGGGGTTAACCATTTTGAAAAAAAATGTTTGCTTCAAAAATCATTTTGAGAAGTTCATTAACAAGTAAACTTAGCAGACATGCCAAATTAGTGTCTTAAAGGTTTGTGATAACTTTTAAATCAGGAACTTGTTATTTTATGGAATACTAGCCACCTGTGCTCGCGTTGCTAACTACGAATATTTTTTTTTTTTAATTGTGAATCTAAACCATTCTCAGATCCCCTTGAACACACACAAAAAATTTCATCAAAATCGGTCCAGTCGTTTAAGAGAAGTTCAGTGACATACACACTCACAGAAGAATTATATATATTAAGATGAAAATATTTTGAATACCGACCTTTTATGTGTAATGAAAAAGATAATTTAGGATCGATTATCCCAAACAATAAACAATATCTCAAATGCAAAGTTTCTTGTTTCAATAAAAATTGAAGGAAAATGGTGAAATATAAATATTATGTTTTAATAAAGTTAAAGTTTAAACAAAAAAATTAAACAATTTTTACGTTGGAGAAACATACAAAATGTTGGGAACACAATTTAACAGAGTATCTACCTACACCACTCTAATTAAAAATATGCACAGCTTGATCGAAGGTGTTTCTTCTTGCGACGCAAGGCTAACAATTTGCCAAACATTAAAGGCATACGTTTTTACTATCACAATTACATTGAAAGTTTGAAAGTAGTCCCTCATTTGTGTTCAGAGATCTTTTGTTGTAAAATTTTGGAAAGCAATGGCGCAAAACTTTAAACATCTTAGTATGATACTACTTAACAATTTGCTTACTTTTAAGTAGATTACTAACTCTTTCTTAATTTTAAACATTTTCCAACTAGTATCGTGCTAAAGCAATTTTCTTAACAAATTGCTTCTGAACACACCTAAAACAATGACAGTTTGTTCAAAAAAACAAATTTTTGATGTTTGTAAATGTCAAAGAGTAATATGAAGTTAGCACGTATTCGATGATTTTAACTCCGACCGCCCGCCCCCATAGCTGAGTTTTTTATTTACTTCCTTATTTAAAACTATATTGGTACCCTTTCAGTAATAAGCCCTGGTAGCTATACTCTGTCCAACAAAAATATGTAGTGTGGGCAAGATAAGACGTTTGCCTCGCATTCTGGCTACAGTGGATTGCATAAGTCTGTCCTTCATTAAAGCTCTCACAGAGTTGTCGTAGTGTTGATTTTAAATGGACCCTTTTTTTAAAGCTCTAAAATCAAAAACACAGCTGTAAAGAGGCTATCAAGGTAAAAGAAGTAAGTTTCCGTTGTTTTAAAGCTGAGATAGGAGAACTACTTCTTTGGAATTATAACCACGATAGTTTCATGAACTGTATCAGCTTAAGAAGGAACAATCTACAAATAGTAACGGGACTCTTTACGGCACTTGGCCTAGAAAAAATCCCACATACAGATTCTGCAATACATATGACGAAACGCCGAAACACATATCTATTAGGCAGATTCGAAGTACTAAGGCATCAAAGAAACAGTTGGTTATATTAAATAAAACAAGCGCTTTTAAACAAAGAAACACTTTATACTCGTAACTTTATTCTTTTTAAAAAGAAACAGACAGACACTTCACACCACATAGTTGGTTTTTGGATTAAAAAAAGGTAATGAATGTGTTCAGCATTATTGAAGTATACAAATATAGGTGGCTGAATTCAGCAACAATGCAACAGAAACAATTATCTGGAACGTTAACAATTCTGAAGTTCTGATAAACAATGGAAGTGAGTGGAAAAATAGAGTCCGGCAAGACATTTCACAGAATGAATCTTTTTGTTTGACAGTACGGCTGAAGTCGGACTCGATTTGATTAGTATTCCTATAGGTTCGAGTATTACAATGAAATTTCTTAAAGCTATTTCAATAAAACACTGTGACATGAAATGTCATGTCGGCATTGTTACTCAATAAATGTAAGGGTTTAAATTTTAGTTCTATCACCTGCCATTTGTAGATATATTCTCTAGGAAATTAAAAACGTTTAGGTACCCGGTGAAATATTAGTTCGACAAAGGCAAACAGTGGAGTGTTGCACAGGCCGTGTATGGTATGAGGCAAAGGATTTTTAAAATAAGGAACAACTCACAACACGTTCAAAAAATGTTAATTGTACGTCAAGACAAAAGAAAATACATCAAATAGCCAGTTGAAAGAGATTGCAAGATTTTCAACTGAAAAGAATCGGTTTTCGTATTCAAGCTAGCAAACCTTAATAATCCATAGAGCACAAAATATTCTAACCTTCAACGTAGAAAATAATAAAATAAAAAAATTAATAGTTTCACTTAAAAAAAAACTAATCATGTCTATTACAGAATTCGCAGAATTTTACTCCCGGTGAGTTGACTCGATCCGTTGACCTATTGCATCCGCTGTAAAACTGAATATTATTAAATTCGCCGAATGAACTACATTGTCGATTCCTAAAATTACCTTATCATTTATGAACTTTCGTATCGACACTTTCAGATACAGACATTTTATTAACGGCCTAGGCTTTGATAATACTCGTAGCATCGCTATTGATCAACAAAATCAAGCATCGTTGTGCGTGGTTAGTATTTGGATGGCGGACCGTTAATTACCACAATACCAACCGTGTGCTTCCTTTTTTTTTCTTGGATTTCTGGCTCTCCAGTTGCGTTGTTAGTTGTGCGTTTACTATTAAATTTTTTTAAACAAACACTTTAACATTCAGTATGATAAGCTTTTGACTTACATTTTTGAGCTTTCCATTGTGTATTTTTGTTTTTATTTTTCGTTTAATTAAAAATTGACTTCAGATTCGTCTCGAAATTGGTGCGAATATAAAATGATAGAAATTGTATGGAGTGGGAATGGATTGCGAATTTATTCAGTAATACCATATAAGTTGAAAAAAATGTGGGTGGTGCAGGGATCGTTACCGACATTCGTTTAACTTTCATTCGTCGGATTCAGTAATAGCAAAAGTTTGGAAATTAATTGAAACTGTCACTTTAGCTCATTCGCCGAATTCTGTAATAGGGGTGAATATTTAAAACAAACAATTTATACGAATAATGTAGTTCGAGTTTCTACAGAATTGGTAACTCTTTTCTTTTTTGGACAGACAATCATCTGTCAGATCAAATGGTAGAAAACTGTTAGAAAATTGACATACAGTGAAATTCGCATATAGTGATTTCGGTTATAACGACATTTCGGGTATAACGACGAAACTTAGAGCTAAAGTTTGGTTTCCGGTCTTAAAAACTTCGGCTATAACGACCATTTCGGTTATAACGACCATTATTACGGGTGTTGTTTGTCATGAAGTTCGGATATAACGACCGAAAACAAAATACAAGAGAATTTTCCCAAGATTATTCCTTTTTCGTTTTTTTGGCCAGAATTTTTGTATTAAGCTGGTTAGAAATAAATTGTTGCATCATTTTTATTAAAAATAAATAAACTGAAGAATTTTGAGTGCGTGAGAAATGGCAAAAATTACTGCATTCAAAGAATTTTGGCCTTTGTGAGCGTGAAATTTCAAGAAAAATTTGTCAGATCGAGCACCTTAATTCAAAAAATTCTTACATAAGCTAAAAACTATGGAAACATTTCTAATTTCAGAAATAATAAAAAGTTTACACGTTTACAGGTCCTTAGATGAGATTGATATCCCAAAAAGAAGATCCAAACCAGCTGTTTTCTTCCCAAACAAAGACTAAACTTGACTTGTCTTGGGTCAAGCTTATTTAAAAGATAACCCTAGCTTTGTTTACAAAAAATACTCAAGAATCCACCCTTAAATGCAGATCATAAGGTAGCAAGGCATAAATTTACTGAAAGTCACATTGGTTGGTCCCATGAATGAAAAAGTGAATAGCCTTAAGTCATACTGGGATAACAAATGAAATGGCGACCACCCAATGTGTGTGAGTTACCAAAAATGTAGGCGACTTTTCTACTAATATGAGCAGCATTTATCATGACAAGAGATAATTTTGGAGGATCTGTCACTTTCTCGCCAAAGGCAGTAGGTACCTCACCCCTTAAACAATTAGTTTAATCTAGAGATGCCGCGAATATTCGTCCACTATTCGGCATTCGGCCTATTCAGCCTATTTTTTTGATATTCGGTATTCGGCCGAATAGTTCACAACATTCGACCGAATACTGAATATTAAATGGAGAGTAAAAAAAATTTATTATCTTACAAAAAATGTTGTATTTTTATTAAAATTTTTTATTTTAGTATTTAAAATCTAAGTAAAAAATATCCTTCGCGAGGATATTAAAAAAACGCGAACGCCAGCCCAGAGGGCCCGCCCAACGGTTCGACTTACTGTTTAATTAAATTAAATTAAATTCAAATCAAAGATAAAGACTTTTGAAAACGTTATAACATATGTATTTTGTAATAACCGGTCGGTTCGGAGGTCGGAATACAATTAAATAACTATGCTTAAACCTAGAGCCAGCTTTCCTGTCCACGCATTGCTTCCCATGGAATATTGCTGATGAAAAATATTTGCTCACCGCATTGGATCCCATAATAAACAGCTGACCTGTTATCTTACTGTGATGGAGGATCGTATATCTAGCACATACAATAATACAGGCCAATGCCCTCTCGTATAGTCGTGTGAACCGTATTATAACTGTTGACTCTGCTGGAACAGGTTTGCGCGTGTCTAAGGCGGTGTGCATTGGATGGTGATAACTTCTACTAATGGTTAGTTGTGGTAAATAAAAACAGCTTTTTCAGCATTCGTTGGTCATCATCATCATCGGCTCGACAACCGGCAGAGTTGTAAAAGAATGCAATATTATGGTATTGCATTCCGAAAAGTCCCACTCATTCAACTGATTCTTCGGGAATGCAATAGAATTTATCATCTCATTCTTTTAACTTCAGAAATCCATTCCCATTCTATTTTGAAGTCTTAAAATGCAATCATCAAAAGCAGTCAAAAGACTTTAAATAAAAATAATGCATTCTTTTTGGACTGCTTGCAGTCTTTGAAGTCTTTGAAAAGTCTTTTACATTCTTTGCAGTCTTAAAGTCTTTTGAATGCATTCAATGTATTGAAGTCTTTTTACGGCTTTGAAGTCTTTTTATTGATTGAATCCTTTTTACTGCTGAAAGCTTTTTAACTGCTTTCAACCCGGTTTTCTTTAATAAAGATATATAGTCATAAAGAAAAACTGTGCGAAAACCGTTTAACTCGCACAATGACTTCTGTTTTGGCAAAATTTTCAATTGAAGTGGAGATTTAAAATAATTGCTGAAGTGTGTTTCTTTTAACCGACTTGAAAGCTATTAAAAAGCTTTCAGCAGTAAAAAAGATTCAATCAATAAAAAGACTTCAAAGCCGTCAAAAGACTTCAATAAATTGAATGCATCGAAAAGACTTTAAGAATGCAAAGAATGTAAAAGACTTTTGAAAGACTTCAAAGACTGCAAGCAGTCCAAAAATAATGCATTCTTTTGATTTGAATTCATTTGACTGCTTCAGATGATTTTTAAATAAAAGACTGCAAAATTGACTGGGACTTTAGTTTGAAAGTCACAGTACTGAGGTTTAATCAAAAGACTTAAAAAAAAGTCTTTCCATTCAATTGACTGCAATACTAAAAAGACTGTATTCTTTCACATCTCTGACAACCGGGTTCCGGTCCTGGCCTCTTTCAGCAAGTCTCTCCACCTAGCCGACGCCATCCAGTTGCGCACCCCAAAGCTTCGGGAGTCCTGGTCTACGCCATCTCTCCAGCGCAAGCATGGTCTATCACGCTGTCGTCTACCATAGAATCTACCACAAGGAACTTTCCGAGCAGGTTCCTCTTCGCTCATGCGAGCTAGGTGCCCTGCCCACAGGAGTCTACCGAGCTTAATTTTTGTCACGGTATCTGCTTCTAGGTATATTGCGTACAGTTCATGATTGTACCGTCTCCGGAATCGTCCTTCCTCACATATGGGGCCAACAATTCTCCTTAAGACTTTTCTCTCGAACGCAGCTAAAAGGTCGGAGTGCCTTTTGCTAAGCACCCAAGTCTCGGATCCATATTTGAGTACTGGCAGGACCATGGTCCTGTACAGCAGCAGTTTTGAAGTTATAGTGAGATTTCTGGATTTGAAGAGCTTTGACAGACTATAGTAGGCTCTGTTGGATTTGAGAAGCCGCCCGCGTATTTCTTCTTCTATATTGTTATCGGCTGCTACTATTGACCCAAGGTATTTAAAGGATTGCACCACTTCAAATTCGTGCTCCGCAACCTTGATTGTTTGACCAACTGTTCCTCTCGCATTCGACGCCACCATGTACTTTGTTTTACCTTCACTAATGTGCAGCCCCAGATTTTGTGTCGCCTGCTCGATCTGAATGAAGGAATCGTGTACAGCTTGTTCGGTTCTTCCGATGATGTCGATTTCGTCTGCGTAAGCCAGTAACTGGCTGGACCTGTTGACGATGGTCCCTCTTGTTGCCGTGCCAGAGTCACGGATTGCTTTCTCCAACGCCAGGTTGAAGAGGAGGCAGGCCAAACCGTTCCCTTGTCGGAGTCCATTAAAGATGTTGATTGGTCTGGATAGCAATCCGGCTATTTTTACTTGGCTTGTTACGTTGGTCATGGTCAACCTACATAGTCGTGTCAATTTATTTGGGATGCCGAATTCTCTCATGGCTTTGTAAAGTTCTACCCTGGCTATGCTATCATAGGCGGCCATAAAGTCTATAAACAGATGGTATGTTGGGATGTTAAATTCTAGACATTTTTCCATCGCCTGCCTAAGGGAAAAGATCTGATCAGTTGTTGATTTGCCAGGAATGAAACCACACTGATATTGTCCGATGATGGTTTTAGCGTATGGGGTTATCCGGTCTTGTAGAATAGAGGAGGGTATCTTATAGGCGGTACTCAACAACGTGATACCTCTATAATTGCTGCACGTTGTGACATCTCCCTTCTTATGTATGGGGCATATTATGCCTTTTCGCCAGTCTTCTGGCATTTCTTCCTGCTCCAATACGTGTACTATAATATCATGAATTGCTTGACGTAAGGCTGGCCTGCCGTGATGAAATAATTCGGCTGGTATGCCATCGGCTCCCGGGGCTTTGTTCTGTTTAAGCCGGCCTATAGCCTTCTCAACCTCTTCTATGCTTGGTGGCGGCAATATAGGGTATTCTTCTTGAAGTAGTGGAGCCTCCACTTCTGTAGTGAGCTGACCATTTAGCAATTCATTAAAGTACACTTCCAATATGCTTTTAGGATTGGTGATCAGATTTCCCTCTCCGTCCTTGCAGTATGTGCAGCGTGGTGTGTACTGCGTCATGTTTCGGACGGATTGGTAGAACTTCCGCGCCTGGTACGGACCTCGCTCTCGGCTATTTTCTATTTCACAGATTAGGTTCTTCTCCCAGGCTGATTTTTTTGTCTGTGTAGCCGTTTTTCTATTCTTCTGAGCTCTTTATATTCCTTTTCGCGTGCCCGCGTTCTATGAGATTGTTGCATTGCTCGGTACGCAACATTCTTACGTTCAGTCGCTAGCTTGCATTCATCATCAAACCAGTCGTTCCGATTTTTACGACTGCTGCCTAAGATGGAGTTGGCAGTACTAATGACAGTATTCTTAAGGCGTGTCTACTTCTCATTTACGCCCAGCATTATTTTATTCGTTTTTCATCTTTGTTGGGCATACTAGTTTAACTCAATCACATGTTGTTAGTGTTATGCCTAAACAACATGTAATGAGTAAACCAGCAACCCATTGATGACAATTTATAGAAGGTTTTAATGGAATTGAATCGGTCATTTCAAAAACCTCATAAGTCATTCAATTAGAATTTTTCAGGAATCAATAAAAACTGTTTCATGCTCAAACAAATGAGTTTTAAACCACTTTTTTATGCTTAACTAAGTATTTTAGTGGTAAGAAAATTAAAAAGCGAAAAAAATTCACAGTTTATAAATAAAAATAATGAAAAAAACCTAAAAAACTGTTCTTGACTTAAGTTGTTTTAGCAAGGACTGGGGTAGGTGGTATATAATTTAACCAAAAAAATGGTAGTAATTATATTTTGTATTGCTTATTATTGAAAATTACACTTAAGAATAACTTTTTGTCATGTTTTAATATCTTTAAGGTACATAGATTGATTATCTTCAACATTTTCTTATTGATGGGTACTTTTAAAACATAAGCCTTTGCTGATAGAAGTGAAACCGAAGTTGCAACTTTATTTATTACTAATAATGAATGTTTAATCAATCCATCAATATATTCCTATGATAGTACCTTTTCTATGTGAAGCATACTTAAAGCTCATATATGTCGGAGGTGTTTTTTTTCTGTTTTTGTGGGATTTTTTTCTATAAGATTCAGTGTTGACAAACATAATTTTTTGTACAAATTTGGCCACAATTTCATGAATTCCAAAACATCTTCAGTTTTTAGCTCTATGACTATTTTTTTCTAAATTTCGAATGAGATGGACGTGAATTTGACAGACATGACGGATGAATATGAAAAGCTAAGATAGACAATGAAGTGCAAATCATCAGATCATTCTGTTTCAGAGATCAAGCATAAAAATGAGAAAGAGAGTCTGAGACTAAACGGAGACCTAGGGGTCCCCAGCATTTATTTTGTGAAGATCCGATTTGAAACCTTCCAAAAAAAAAGTATTGAACAATCCAGTAGAAAATTTCTAATCCAACGAATAAGGGCTTCATTGATACCAAACACAAAATTTTCGATATAATAGCATGATGCCATCAAATGCCTTAGAAATATCAAGCTCAATCATCTTACTTCGACATATGATTCTACTCTTGTGCAATTTGTATCAACAGTTCCTCGGTTTTTCAAATCTCTTAGATAAATTAGTTTATGTCTTGTCTTTCAATTTTATAATTTGTTATAACATTTCATTAAGGTATTATACGTTCTCTTCTTTTTCGGCGCACCATCACTCTCTGTTTCACTTGAAGACATTTTTAAAGCTAAAATTACTTTTCGCAGAAAATAGGTTTGTGAAAAACGCAAATTTGACATTGATGACGGTTGTTATCAAATTGAAGATTTGAATATTGTTGAACCAATCAGAGCAAAGCAAATTTAAAATATCAAACTACACCCGCCATTTTGGTAGTGCATGCAAAAACCTCTTAAGTCACTGACTTATGTTGTTTATGCAATGAACGTCTTTCCTACGGTATTATTTAAAGAGGAAGGAATGTACAGACTTACGTGGTTCTTACCCAGAATACGCATCTCCCTTTAAGGAACCATTTTCAGCAAAAAAAGCATTTTGGAAAAAAATGTGACTTAAGAGGTTTTTGAAATGACCGATTCAATTAAAGACGACATAGACGACGGCAGGAATCGAACCTGTGATATTGAGGTTGACAGGCGAGCACACAACCATCGTGCCACCGCCACCCCTAATATTGGGAAACTAAAAACATCGCATACGACTGTTGCTACGACTGTAGTCGAATACGAGTCATAAATACGAGTTTCAGAATATGGGTGAATGTTGTGCCTGGTCAAAAGTCACGTAGGAGATAATGTAGATACACAACACATCGTTTCGTTGGCCGAATGTTCGGCTGCCGAATATTCGGTATTCGGCCGACGAGTGTGGCCGAATATTAGGTATTCGTATACGGTATACACTATATTCGTGGCATCTCTAGTTTAATCTAATGAAACAAAATTCATTCACAAAATACTCAAAAACAATCGAAGACCAACCCGAGCACCCAGTTTTCCATTCCAAATGAATAAATTAACATTCCTTTTTACTTCCGCTTGTTTGGCTTAACTCAAAAGAGAACAAAAGACAACCGACTTCCAACAAACGAAACAAACAACTTCAAATCACAATAAATCTGTTTCCTTTTGGAATAAAAACTGTCACACATCCACTGTGAAAAATAAAAAAAAAAAATATCCGCCTCGTTTCGTTCTATATTCACAATCACAGTTTCAGCTTTTAAAGTCTCCATAAACTGTACATAATACATATACCTTACATTGAGGCACAAAATTACACTCCAGCTAGAAACTCATTTAATTCTGCAGCACGGTTCACACAAACACTCAACATTTTGGGACAGGACTATAAAGTGGCGCATCTAGATGCGCCTTGCATAGTTAAACCTTTTCCCTAATAAAGTAACAGCTTAAAAAAAAAAAAACAATAAAAAGGACTGGATATGAAAACATCCTTAAGGATAGCTAAGCGAAAAAAACTTAGGTATTTTATTTGACAAATTCTCGGTTGTTATTTTTTTGTCTTTTATTTTCCTCTGTTGTTTTTATATCCAAAGGACATAAAGTTCCACACAAACTTGCACACGCTTAGTATCATAGTCAGGTTCAATATACCTTCGAAGGTGCTACAAGAATCCTCTTCTCTCTGGCTCTTTCCTCTATTTATGTATAACCTTTTTTTCCGTGGTGCTTGTCTATCTATTATATTTTTTTTTTCTTACCGCGCCGAGGAAGAAACTTGAGACGGACGTAAAGTTAGAGTCCTTTTTACCTGTGTATATAATGCACACATAAATTGTTATATATAACTATTTCCACGAGAAAAATAAAAATAAATATATGTGTATATGTTAAGTGCCAGACAATATTGTGGATAACGCGCGCCAGATAGGTCCGCCATTCATTTTTGGCCATTAACAACGAAACTGTGCTTTTTCCTCGTACTTATTTGTTATGTAGTGTATCCTGCTAAACAGGATACTCATTTATATTTTCTGCAGTTTATGATGCCAAAACAAAAAGTCAACACAGTGAACGTTTTGCTTTTCTATAATTCGACAAGAGATATACAAGGCTTTATTTTAAAGTAGTTTTGCTGTTGTTGTTGTTTGTTGTTGACAGCGTTAATGTCAAAGGGACTCCGTATTTGTTTGTTTATTCGTCAAAAAGTAAACGAATTATTAAATATAAAAAATATTTACCAAAGATGTTACCTATACCTACATAAATACACACTCGAATATCCTTCACGCACAGCATTGTTTTTGTTGTGTTGTTTTTCCTTGTATTCCAGGGTGATATTTCTTGGCACCTTTCGGCTGTGTTTACCCTCAAGTTGGATTGCTTGCTTTCTCTGTTGACTTCAAAGTATAATAAACGACCTTTGTTTAGGTATTATCCTGTGAGGTTAAAAACGGTATCGTATTAGGTAAATCTATTGTTATGGACGTCAGTTTTTGTATTCCTACATAACCTGCACGACAAACCGAGATTAACTTCGTTTTGGAATAAAACCATTATGGCGCAAAATTTTAGTTGAATTATTACTAGGTACGTTAAAACTGTTTTAGTATATGGAACTTAGTCAAAACGACGATTTTCCCATTCTGTCTCATTGACAACAAGCGTAGGAACCAAGGAAGAGGAAGAATTCCTCATATTTTTTTACAAATACTCAAAAGTTCTTACTGTCTTTGGGACATTGCAGTATTTTTTGCCGAAATTGTTGGCCATGTAAAAATTTGGTCCGTCGAACATGGGTTTTGCAGGCCTTCCTGGCTTGTTTGAACTTTTTCCGGTTTTCCTCAGTTGGTTCTAAGCACCGGAAGCTTACCTCTTTTTCCTCTTTTCAACTCAAATCAAACCAAGACTTAGCCTTTGGTCTGATACTCTTAACCCTAATCGGGATAAAAGTTTTCTTTCCCAAAAGAATCATATATTAGTTATAGCGCTGGAGTCTACGTCACTACCGAGGAAGCATAGTGACTAGTTAAAGATCCTGAAAAAAAATTATTTCCCTCTTTCTCTTACTGGATTTGTTTGACATGAGGAACTTGCAGATATAACACTATGGTCAGATGTTTCTAAAGGCGTCAATACCCTGATTGTGTATTTATCAGGGTCGGAGTATTTTCTGCTCGGCCATTAACGTCTGTTTTGTGTCTATGATGCACATACCGAGAACTGAGAGTTGTTTGGATTTCTATCCAAGTGCTGCTCATGTATAGCGGCATGGACAGCATTGAGTATTTTAAGCATTTAATTCAATGAGATTTAAGGTTCTCCATTTGACAATGCTACATATACACATAAATAGTTTAATAAGCTTATTATAAGCTGCAGCTCTAAATCTTCATCCGAAGAATAAGGACGTGAATATGGAAATTCATATAGAGAGTCGGAAACAAAATGGATCGCTGGGGCACACCAGCATTTGTCTCATGAATATTAAATTTACACATTACATATTACACTACTTCGTACATGAGACACTGAAATCACTTGCAACTAAGGCCATCGGCTTAGACGATACAACAGAGAGAGACACACAGAAAGAAAGAACAACAGAAGAAACACATGTCAACAGCAAACGGTTGGTATTTGAACGGTCCCCTATCCAAGTACTAACCATCCACAATGATGCTTGATTTCGCTGATCGATGGGAAGCGATGCTTTCATCAAAGCCAAGGCCATTTATTGAGCGGTCTAAAAGGTAATTTCTAATCCAACAAAGATGATATTCAACGATACCAAATGCCCGCATTTTCGATAAAAGAGCTTAATGACAAACTCTATCAATTTTTTTTTTTGAAATAAGTACCTACATTAATCTTACTTTCTCCAACATTTTTCTCCAATAAAAGTGATAGAACATTTTTTTTAATTCAAAGTCTCTTAAACATACTCCTAAGAGCAACCAGTCGTGCCTTTTTTTTTACAAATAATGATCAATTAGCAAGTTGTAACACTTCGAATACTTTGAGGTTACTGTTGCGCGAAGTTGTTAATTTATTCTACAAATAATTGCATGTAAAATGTTTGAATTTCAGGTTTTAATAAAAAAAATTAAACCCTTCCTTATTAATTTCAATTTTCTTATTATTTCGAAAATTTAACCTCTACTAGTCCATTAAAAAAACATCCACTTCAAAAACGCCTTGGCGAACTAGTAAAGAAATTTCAATGCAAGAATGATTTGGATCTTCTATTAGATATTTCGTTGAGCTACTTACTCGTATATACATACATAAATTCTCAGAAATTACTTAAAATTTAAAATTCAATTTTAATGCGTTATTTTTTTTAAAGTATGCTTGCAAAATTTTGGTCTTATACAAAAACCTTATCTTCTTAGTCATTAAAAATATAACAACAAAAATAAGTTACATAAATGAACCGAGCTGTTAATGCCCCAAAGCTTTCATATTTAATTGAAAAATTTACAACCTCTGGGTACTCGTACCATCTCGCTTCTGACCCTAACCACACGAACATTATTTGTGCGTTCTTCATCTTCTTCCAGTAGAAAGTTAAAACACAAAAAAAATTAGTACATTGCCCAACTTACATAAATATACACTATACATACATAGCCAAGGGATGCCTTTTGGTTGTTCTGGTTCTAGCAAAATATTCCCTCGGGTGTGATGATTTCAAATTAAATAAAATTTTCTTTAAGGCTTCCGAATATTAAGAGACCTTTGTGTCTATGTATATTATCAACACGTTAATGTCAAAGGTAGCTTTGTGAGGATTTTTATTTTTATGTTTACCCGTTAGATAGAAAGACGTAGGCGTGGGGCTAGACTTACTATAATACGAGTAGAAGACGCAGACGTAGGTTCTAACATATTCGCTAATAGGTCCGTGGGAATATATTTTTTTTCTTGCTATTTGTACTCTACTTAAAGTGAGATGCCTCAGTTGGGCATTTATTGCCAAATTACGAGTATTTTCTGGAGCCCCAGTAGTCTAAAGTATGTATGTACACACATTTTTAAAAATGAATTCCTCTTTTTCTATAGAGACATTATGATTTTGATTTTCGACTAGTATTGGAGTTCCAGAAGTTCAACTCAAAAAAGGCTGGAATAATATTAACATGCTCCATGATGCCTCTAAATTTAAGGCCATATTTTCCCGCACAAATTTTATTGAGATTTTTGGACTTTTTACGTTTTATCTTCAACTTACAATATGGGACTAATATTCATGTCGTATAAGAAAAAATTTACGATATTAATCAAACTTTACACCTAATGATGGAGAGTTACAATAAACTGTGCGTCTGTTCTAGTGTTCGTTCACTATGCATGGAGTAAAGAATAGAGGAACTGACTGTAAATGAGGAGCACTTTTTCATAACAAAAGATTAGGTTTTGAGAAAGATAGACTAAAAAGAGGACCTCAGGAAAAAATGAGAGCCTGAAAATGTACCCAAAATAAAAAAAGTTTATTTTTTCGTAAAACATAGAAAAAGCAAAAATTAATTAGTATAACAGTACACAAATATATATAACATACCTATATAGTTTTGAACCATTGCAAAAACATTTATTTCAAATTACATTTCAAGTAAGCACTAATAGGGGTTGATTCGTATAAGATAAGATAAAAAGGAAGAACGTTTAGTTTTCCTATGGGCCTATTTCTAAAACTGGAGCAATTTTCTTCAACTGACTTGACATTAAAAAAAAAACATTGAGAACCATTCATTCATTTTCTTTAAAATCCAATTGTTTTCATTGATAGTTTTAAAAAAAAAATTTTTTTCACTTAAAATTTTGCGTTTTTGTTTGGTTTAAAACAAAATTAAACAACATGCGGTAATCAACAAAATAAACAGCAGCCAGCATCTTCCGATCTTTCTATACTTTATCGGGGAAACAAAATTTACTGTGTCTGCTGTTGCAGTCTTCATCCCGCTCATTCTCATGGCTGTGCTTATAGAATAGCCTCGAAGCTATTCTCTGTTCAATTTATATTTGCAGTACATGGAAGATAGGATATTTGCGTTTCAGTCTGACCATTATGGATTTCAATAAGCTATCTTTATTTCAAAGCTCTTACAGGGTTACCGTAGTGAGCATTTAAAACTGCCGCAAATCTCACAAAAATATTGAGAGAGTTACCAACTATTTATTAATACACGGACATTTTATTAAAGCAATGATGAATTAAATAAATTGAATCTATCTTTTTCCACAAAGACGTAAGACAGCAGGTGCGAGAAAACTGTTCATAAGGATAAAATTCATTTTTTTTAAATGACTAAAACAACTCCTTGAGCAGTTGGAGCTAAGCACAGGATGCCATGTGTTTTAAGCTAAAATTAGTTAATGCAAGAACAAAATTATAATTCGTTGTAGTGGTTTCTTAAATAAATAAGCTTTTATATACAAAATTTTTAAAACATTTTTAAGGTTTTTATTATTTTTCGAATAAAAATTAAATTTAAAAAAAAATATTGACCCGTTTCTGAGATATCGAATTTTCAAAAAAATAGATTTTTTTTTTCAAAAATTCAGAAAATATTTATTTTAAAGTTTTGAAATGCAATGTTTTTTAGACTTTTTAGAAGTTTACTTTAAGAAATTTCATTAAGATCCGTTATGTCGAAAATGGGAAATTCAAAAATCGAAAAAAAACCTTCTTTGGTAGGTACAAGCTGTAATATTTTAATTTCAAGTTTTTTTATTAAATTAAAGGTTATAAAAATCAATTAAAAGAAAAAAATTTTATCAAAATTTTAGGCGCCGTTTTCGAGAAAAATACGATTTTTGAAAACCATTTTTTTTTAATTTTTTAACATTTGTATGATGGGTAGATGCCTTTATTTTTCGGTAAAATAATTTTTTTTTCACATCTTGTAGAATGGGGTTTTTGAAATATTGATTTTTTTTTTAATCAAAAAAAAATTTGTTTGAAAATTTTAATACACAATTCTATTTAAATTTTCGGGAAGCCTTAGCAAAAAAAAAATGTACACTTGTACCGTTTTTGAGAAAATCAAAAACAAAAAAATGGTTCCGTGGGAGTACCCCCAATTTTTGTTCAGCCATTACCTATATCTTTAACAAAACAAATTTTTTTTGTGTTTTTATTTTTTAAATCTGTCGAACAGTTTTTGAGAAACAAAATATTTATAAAATTTCGAAAAAAATTCGTATGGCAGGTACCGTTATTTTTGGTCTTAAAAAAAAGAAAAAAACGTGTGGGGGGGGGAAATTAAAAATGATATCTACCAAGTTTGAAGAAAATCGGCCGAGCCGTTTAGACTGTAGTCGAACCGACAGACAGACAGAATTGCGAGACCCACTTTTTTAGTCTTCGCTATCATCGTAATGTCAACTTTGATCAAAATCTCGAGTTCTGCAGTCAGAATGTCGCAAATAATAAAGTTGACTAAACGTTTATTACAGCTACTTTTGCTGCTAAAACTGCAGCTTCAGATTGTAGCGCAGCTTGCTATTTGCCTTCCTTTCTACTTAGTTCGGCCAATAACAGATTTGTTTATAAAAGAATATGATTACGTTCAGTATTAAAACAATTTTTTTATTGAGGAATGTGTTCAGCCCAATAAAAATGTTAGAACAACGTGAAATATGTAGATAAAATTATAAAAAAAAAAACAGGAAAGGACATATCTTGATGAGGCTTGATGCCAAACTCTATAAAATGCTTTTAAAATATCAAGTGTAATAATCGTACTTTCTCCAAAACGATGTAAAGATCTGTGCCACTGTTCCGTGAGTTATGTATACTATCAGCATCAGATCATCGGTGGACCTATTGCTACGGAAGCAGCCGTACTGCCGGTCATTGAGAAGCTTTCGTTTTTCGAGATATTTCTTAAGCTAGCAAAAGACAGTTAATACTTAATACCCCTGGAAAAGAAGAATTTTTCTTCCCACTTTAAAATGAAATGAAAGAGACACTATGTATTCTTGGATATTCCTTCTAATAACACTTAATTGATATTTAAGAAAATCTAATATTTATCTTCACAAGAATTCAACTCGACCGAGCGCCCGTAACCGTTGATATGGAATGGGTTAAATTTCAACTCAACCACCAACTTCACTCAGTCGAGCTGCATGTGCAGACATTTCTCCTTCTTTCCTAATTCTACATAGCTGAGTGATCGGGATTTTATCACTCGCTACAGTAGAATCCTAGATTAGTACTACAGATGGTTTACAATTCGGCCATCCGACGCATCACTGCCCTCAGTGAGTTCTATTTTAATAATCTCTATTGTTCAACCCATTTTTGTTTCAGTCAATTACAATCTAACAAATCTAACATTTTTTTTTTTTTTTTTATTGGCATAGTAATTTTGTTAAGGGGTTGATATGATCACAAAGCCCATACGGTTTATTTGAAATGATCACAGTACGTCAAGTTATTGACTCAACATGATCATAGCTCATCACTTGTCTACCTCAGCATAATCACAGCTTATCAATTCTTTACCTAAGCATGATCACAGCTCATCAATTCTTTACCTCAGCATGATCACAGCTTATCAATTCTTTACCTAAGCATGATCACAGCTCATCAATTCTTTACCTCAGCATGATCACAGCTTATCAATTCTTTACCTCAGCATGATCACAGCTCATCAATTCTTTATCTCAGCATGATCACAGCTCATCAATTCTTTATCTCAGCATGATCACAGCTTATCAATTCTTTACCTCAGCATGATCACAGCTCATCAATTCTTTACCTCAGCATGATCACAGCTTATCAATTCTTTACCTTAGCATGATCACAGCTCATCAATTCTTTACCTCAGCATGATCACAGCTTATCAATTCTTTACCTCAGCATGATCACAGCTCATCAATTCTTTATCTCAGCATGATCACAGCTCATCAATTCTTTATCTCAGCATGATCACAGCTTATCAATTCTTTACCTCAGCATGATCACAGCTCATCAATTCTTTATTTCAGCATGATCACAGCTCATCAATACCTCAGCATGATCACAGCTCAGCAAGGCATGGCATCGGCCAATCGAATACTACTCTCAAAAGGAATTACAACCATACTTGCCATTTTTACTGTCAGACTAATGTTTTTTTTTTTTTTTTTTTTTTACTTTTCCACATCGTTTTTCTTAACTTTCTCAGTGAAACAAAATGATCTTGATGGTAAGTTTATAATAATTATTTGGAACGTATGCTTAAATCTAGTAAAGGTATTAGTACAAAATTCATTATATTTTTTTTGTCTCTTTGGTTGCAATGCAAAACTTAAAAAGAAAAAAGCAAAACATGGAACAAAAGATAAAAACAAACAAAATAATAAACAAAATTAAAAGGAACTCAAATAAGAAATAACATATAAAGTAAGTATTCAATTAATATGCATTAATATCGGAGTCATCATTAAGATCCCCTTCTTCATCTAGGCCGTCTAGATCACAATCTTCCAACGAGCACCATGGTTTCATACGATCCGCTGAATGGACCGACTCATATGGTTTCTGGGACACCTGCATCATATCTGAATCTTTTATTATGTATCTATCATTCGACAAAACACATTTCACTTCATACGGCCCCTTAAATCGCGGTAAAAGTTTTCTTGACTGACCAGTAGCCGTATAAGCGGTTCGAACTAATACCATATCTCCAACTTGATATTTTTGCGGTTCACGGTGTGTTACATTATATTTTTGAGCTTGTTGCGCTTGCAGCGTTTCGACTCGGCGCTTGACTTGGTCTCGCAGCACATCTAATGGGACATTGTCATCTTCGTCGTCGGAATCTTCACCTTGTAGGACTATGCTCAATCCGTTACTCAGAGAGTTCTTTGGTTGGAAAGCGAATAAAATCTCTTGTGGTGTTTGGTTAGTTATACGATGTTTTAGGCTGTTTAATCCCCATTGTATTGCGGGTAAGTGAGCATCCCAATCTCTTCCATCCTGTCTCGTTGTCATTGTTGATATCGCTGTGCCAACCGTGCGGAAATATCGTTCAATTTGCCCATTAGCACGGGGGGTGCAAACTGCTGTAGTAATGTGCTTGATTCCATTTTCATTACAGTAAGAATTGAATAATTTTGAGGTATATGCCGTTCCTTTGTCCGAAATGATGCGAGATGGTACTCCAAAGAATTGTGTCAACTCTACCAAAACTCGAATGACCGCCTTGGAAGTAGTGTCTTTCACAGCTCTTAAGATGACAAACTTGCTGAAAGAATCGACTATGCCTAACACGTAAAGGTTTCCTTTTAAGCTCTTCACATACGGCCCAAGATGATCAATGTGTACGGTAAAAAAAGGAATTGGATGTTTTTCGATTGGGTAAATTTGATGTCTTGACTCGTCTCTTGATCGTTTATTGTATAAACAAGGAACACAACTGGAAAGGTATTTTCCTACAATGGTTCGCATTTTTGGAAACCAGTATTGTTTTCGAATGTGTTCTATCGTACGGTCTATACCACAATGCCCTATATCATCATGCGAATTTTTGATAATTCTCCATCGAACTCCGTGAGGTATGACAAAGCGTGTTCCATCGGGTGTTATTTTAAAGAGACGACCGGACTTTAAGCAGTACTCTTTCTGCAGGGATTTCTTCTTGGCATCTTTTTTATCAATGCTTTGTAATACTCGTTTTATTTCATTTAACTGTTGATCCTGATACTGCAGTGTGGCTACCCAATCATTATCCTTCATTCCTACAATATTGATGTTTATTCCCGCTTCATCCATTTCAACCGCTTTCCCGGTGGGATTACGGCTAAGAGCATCTGCGTGTTGCATCTGGTTGGCCGTTCTATACTCCAGTTTGAAGTCAAATTCTTGAATTTTGAGCCACCAACGAGCTATTCGAGCATTAAGGTCCTTTTTGTTTTGTGTCATCTTCAGTGAGTTGCAATCCGTAAAGATGGTGAACCGCTTCCCCAATAGGTAGTATCGAAAACGTTCAAGACTTTCAACTACGGCTAAGGCTTCCAATTCGTAGCTATGAAACATCTTTTCTGAATCTGTAGTCGCTCGGCTATAATAGGAAACTGCTTGCTTTTCACTTGACGGGCTAACTTGCAATAAAACGCCAGCAAGTCCCAGAGAGGATGCATCGGTATGGAGTTCGTGTTGCAAATTTGTGTTGTACATCACGAGAATGGGTGATTCACATAGCTTAGATTTTAAAGTGTCAAACGCTTTTTGTTGAGTTTCTGACCAGCTAAACTTTGAGTCCTTTTTTAGCAATTGGTGCAAGGGACTTGCGATCTCTGCATAATTAGGTACAAACCGTCTAAAATACCCAGATAACCCTAAAAACTGTCTAACGTGTCTAATCTCAGTAGGAACAGGAAATGATTTTACGGCTTGCACTTTGAAGTTACCAGGCCTAATACCCTCACCACTTATTTCATGACCAAGATAAGTCATTTGTTTTAATAAAAATTTGCATTTTGATAAATTAAGGGTCAAATTAAATTCTTTCAACACTGCTAACAATTTTTCAAGGTTCACAAAAATCTGATCAACGTCCTTGCCAAATAAAACAATATCATCCATATAGACTAGAATATTATCTGACTGCACGCGGCGCATAACCAGATACAAAAGGCGCATAAATGTAGCTGGAGCATTGGTGAGGCCAAAAGGAACTCGCTTAAATTGAAAGTGACCATGTGGTGTTACGAAAGCTGTTAAATGTCTATATTCTTCACCGACGGATATTTGATAATAACCACTCATCATGTCAAGCACAACAAATATTTTACCCTCAACCATTTGGTTTATTTGTTCTTCGATATTTGGAGTGGGGAAATTTTCGCGCACTGTCATATCATTTAAACGCCTGTAATCGACGCACATTCTATAGGAATTGTTCTTTTTCTTTACAAGCAGAGCTGGACTCGCGTATTCAGACGTTGAATCTTCAATTATATCGTTTTCAAGTAATTCGTTAATAATTTTTTTGAGTTCGAGCGACTCATTGTATGATATTCTATATGGTTTATACCTTACAATAGTATTGTCTTTCAGATTAATTTTTAACTCAATTTCTTTCGTTCTACCGAGTTCACGTAAGGAAGTAGAGAAACAGTCACGGTATTTGTTGAGAAGATTTATTAATTTTTTTGTCGCCTCACTTCCAATGTTGTCAAGTTCTAAATCTTTACAACTAATGGGTAGTTTTCTTTGAGTGGTGGCGACTGAAATTGAATTAAGTCACAATGGGGGCTCAACGTTTTTTACTTCTAGCGAACCGAATTCCTTAATTACGCGAACGCGAGGGGAATCAAGGAAATTTCTTCCCAAAATCATGGGAACGTCCTGCGAATTATTGTCCACGATATAGATATCAATTGACATCGTCACATCCCCTACCGTAACAGTTTGGTGTGTTTTTGCCATGGAACTTGTAGTTCCCCCTCCAAATCCATTGAGTGTCACATTACAAAATTCTTGACTGCAGTTATTCTTTATAGCGTCGTCGAACCGTAAGGTCGAACAATCGGCACCAAGATCCAAAAATGCCCTGACAGTAAAATTGCCAACCTTTATATTTTTCATCAAACCACCATCGTCTTGATTATGCAATAGACGCCGTATTTTGTTTGGGGGTCCATTCAATTGTGTAAAAGGGTTTCTTTTTGTTGCACGGCAGTTACGCGCAAAATGACCTGGTTGGTTGCAGCTAAAACAAGTCTTTTGAATATGCTCGTTTTCATTTAATTTTGGTTGGTTAAGAGATTGATAATTAACCTTGCAATCTCGAGCATAGTGACCTATATTCTTGCACTTGTAGCACGTAATTGGAAGTTCTCTTCCATACTTACGAGCATCTCTGAATGGCCTTGTATTTAATGGTGTGTTGTCAATTGCCCCCGTTTTTTGATGGCTCTTGTTCCTACCACCATCAAATTTCTCCCGACTACTTGCTTGTGCTCTTACTTTTGAAAGTGATTTTAAGAGTTCGAGCAATTCACCAATGGACTCACATTTTGCCATGGTCACATTTTCCATTAACGCTCGGTCGCCCAACCCAGATATAATAAAACTCAATATGGATTTGGTAGCAAACTTACCTCGCCTGCCCAACGCAAGCATCGTATACACATAGCTCTCATAGCTCTCATCTAATTGTTTTCGTCGTTGCATGAGGCTTACGAGCGCATCAGACTCGTCGGTCGAAGAGGGGAAATCCATCACCAAACTGGTTTTAAATTGAGTCCAGCTAGTTATGTGTCCTCTCTGAGCTGCCAACCATTGTGCCGCTGCCTCTTCTACTCGCAAAGATGCGTAAAAGAGCGTGGATCGATCATCCCAATCATACATGTGGCTTAAATTATCCACCATGTTTACCCACTCTTCTGCTGTCATCCCATTTCCGCGTGAAGGATTGAAAGCAGGTATAATAAGTTTTAATTCTTCACTACCGAGTCGCAACGATGAGGATGGTTGACTTCGCGTAGATTCAACCGACGAACCCGCACTCTGATCTCGACGAATAAAAGCCACTTCCTTTTCGAGCTCTGCATTTCTTTTTTTCAATTCTTCTAGTTCTTTGCGAATTCGACTCATTTTTTTTTAATTGTTTTCAAGAGCTCGATATGTACAGCTACAGCAACACGAGACAACGCGCCGTTCTCAGTACAACACAACAATTCAGGGGAAAGGGGATATGGTGAAGTGAGTAATTGTTATATAGGTAGATACACATGCGCTTTTCCTTCTCAAAAAGAGCACAGACAGCCGAATTACACACCAACGCACAAATGAGTGGGATATAGAAGAGAAGAGACAAAAACGATTCCACACAAGACAAGAGCGACACCGTAATTTGCAAACAACAAGAATAGGCAATAACACATACACAATCACAACGTTACATAAATATGACACTCAAAATAGAGCAAAAATTCAAATTATAAACGGTCTGCGGCGGCTGTCGCGCGTCCTTTTTTTTATACACTACACAGTTGTTTTTTTTTTTTAATATTCTATCTATTATTGTTTATTCATATACATACATATATATAATAGGCTTTCGGATCCCACTTCTGATTATAATAACACTTAATTGATATTTAAGAAAATCTAATATTTATCTTCACAAGAATTCAACTCGACCGAGCGCCCGTAACCGTTGATATGGAATGGGTTAAATTTCAACTCAACCACCAACTTCACTCAGTCGAGCTGCATGTGCAGACATTTCTCCTTCTTTCCTAATTCTACATAGCTGAGTGATCGGGATTTTATCACTCGCTACAGTAGAATCCTAGATTAGTACTACAGATGGTTTACACTTCGAGGATTTAAATTTTATGTTTTTCCGATTTGTTGATTAAATATACGAGTATCATTTAACCTTAACTTTATACTCATTGATAAAAACAATTTATATCCAAAACACGAACTCTGCTAATGAGTTTATTTATTTTTATAAATTTTGTTTAAAATATTAATGCATTTAAATTTGATGACAGAAAAATTCCCAAAGGACCAGAAACTACCCACGAATTCAATGATTGTGAACAGAGAAACAAAAAACACGTTTTAAATTTCCATACCACCATACATAAAAATGTGTCCGTCATCGTATCTTAATAATTTAAGCATTTATTTATGCACAAAAAACCCAATCAATAATTTAATTTCAAATTTGATCAAACAAATAATAAAACAAAATAATACGTGCTCGATTTTATATGCTTTGCAATTTACAAAACGGGGTGTCAGCTGCAATTTCCCAAAGTTCAAATGAGTAAATAATAATTGGAATTTTATTAATATGTAAATTTATAACATTTGCTGTGAAATTGAATTAAAATATCGCTGCAATTTAACAGACCAAAATTTAAAGAATTTAATTTGAAAACTATATACGCAGTTTTGTGTTTTTTAATTAATATAAATATAATGTTTCACTAATTGCAAGTGTAGATAGGTGGTGTATTTGGAAAATTAGTCATGTTGTAGATTCACATCAGAAAAGTGCGAAAACCGTGTTTGTTGATATTATAGTCATTCCTGCAAACAAAAATAATATTGCAATACATAAGTCTATGATTATACTAATTGAATTAATTATTTACTCCTGGTTATAATTATTATTTACTGTGAAAGTGATGCCTATGCATGAATTATTGGATTTGCATTTCGACATTTAAGGGTTACTTTAAATGTCAAAGAAAATTCAATTAACGGAAAAAATTCGCACGAACTTGCTCTTATGTAAAAGTACTTTGGAATTTAAAATACATTTTTTTAAATATAAAACATCGATTTAATGAGATAAAAATGTTCAAATGTATAAAATTGCCGTCTGATCTCCGGAAAAGTATGAATTTACGCAAATAAAGTTTTAAAAATAGTTTAATTAAAGTAATTTTTTGGATAACAAATTTCTTTCAAATTTTTCTAGAACAAAATTTGGGATGCCTATTTTAAGTGCTTTAAGTAATATAGATTTTAGGAAATAATTTCAAAAAATAATCTTTTACACATTTTCAAGATATTGATTTTTCAAAAAATAAATTGGATTTTTTTTTCAAAAAACAAAAAAAAATTTTTCGAATATTCTTATATACAATATTATTTTAAACTTAAGGGAGCTCCTGGTGAAAATGTTTAGTTAAAATCGTTAGAGCCGTTGATAAGAAATTCGAAAATCAAAAGAACCGTTCTATGACAGGTACCGTTAATAACATTTCCCCGCAAAATTTGTTCTTACCAAAATGTAGTTCATGTCCATAATTTCACACTTAATTTTTGTTTATCAAAATCGTTAGAGGCGTTTTCGAGATCAATTACGGGTGTATGGGGGGTACAGTTAGTTTTAGAGCTAAAAAAAATTTCAATTTCCCCTCTAGGGAATCGACGAAGATCCTTAAGTACCGAGTTTGAAGAAAATAGGTCCACAGTGGCTTAGGCTCTAGATCGAGGTAAAGACATACAGACAGAATTGTCGGACCCACTTTATTCGTCTTCACTATCAACTTTGATCAAAATCTCGAGTTCGATTTTTTTTTCCAAATGCAGAATTTGCACTATAGTACCTATATCGCAAGTAAAAATATTAATTTCAATCCCAAACAACGATATTCCTTTTCAATTCCGAACAAACAATCATTTCCTCTGTAAATGTCCTGCCCTGGCAAAAATCAGACCACTATTATTAGAAATGGCATTTTTTGATGACATAGATATTGACGAACTTTTCGAAATAGAGTTCAAAGAATTGATCTCTCCAAATAATTTTAATTTTGAGTAAATACATCATGATTCGATATACAAAATTTAAAAAAACAATCGTTCCATAACTTTTGGATGAAATAATACTACATATACATAGGGATCCATGATTAATGACTTATTTCGGTCTGACGATGTGCATGTATTAGATGTAATTACACTGAAGTACCAGTCTACATACGAAAACACGGCACATTCACTAAGTAGCGCGTCTAATTAATCTTCCTGAGTAAACGAGACAAGGCACTTTAAAGTTCACTTTACCTCCAACTGTTTCTACGAACTTGTCTATTCCTTACAAACTGACAGTGGAGCACCAATGGTCCAAGCATATCCGTCTAGCTTTAACTGTTTTCCTTCTCTTCGAATGACGCAACTTAGTCGAGTTAAAGTTTTCATCCGTGAAAAAGTGCTTGTTACACAGGATATTAATGGAAATATTAACGAGTTGCTTTTGACACCAAGAAAACACTCAACTGCCAAGCAACTACTCTACGCTCTGTACTCTTACCTGGCTAAAGTTTTCCCCAACATGCCACACGCCAATGAAACTATGTATAATGCCAAGAGGAAAAAACTTTAACGGGTCACTTGAAACAAAGAGATTTCCGTACTTCGACTTGTGTAAGTGGGGATGAGAAGTTTTGGAAAATTTATCTTCAAGGAGATGGTACACAGTGCAATGTTTTGCGCAACGAGATAGATAGATGGTCCATGCGAACTATCTACACGGATTTGTGTTGTTTGGTTGGAGGAATGGGGACACATGTATTCCGTTCTCTAGACGGCCGGATTTTATCAGAAGTCAGTCAGCCAGTATCACGGTTTCCCATGACTTCTTCAGTGACTACTTTGACAGATAGGCTGTCTAATACAAAATTATTTAAATTAAACAAAATAATGATGATTTTGTGCATTTTAAAGATTTAATTTTTCAGAACTTTCCCATGATCTAACAGTGCAAAACCTTGAAAAATATAAACTCATGTTATTATGAAGTTGTTCATGCCTATATTCTGCATTTCAATTTAGGACTTAATAATTGCAGCAGAAGCTTAAAACAAATCTTTACAGGGTTTGTATATTAAAATACGGGAAACTATCAGAAAAAGGAACCTTGATTACAAATACGAGTATGTACTAGCTTACTTTTTTCCGGAAAAAAATCATCTGAACGGTGTAGCCAATAGTGAAACAACTCTTCTTTTTTTTTTGTACCTACTTCAAAAACTCGGTACGTATTTTAAATCTCGGAATAACACATCTGTACATATTCATAAATTCGACTTTATGCAGATCAGTATCATAAGTAAGCAACTTTGAATAATTAAAAAGGAATTTATGCACTGAACAGGAGTGGGTTTGAGAATTAGAGTAGCCTTATGACTAGACTTCGGATTCTCATGCACTTAAAATCTGAAAATATGCGCTTAAAATATGCTCTTAAAAATGCAAAATATGCATTTAAATTATGCACTTAAAACCAATTCAACTTAATTTCTATTCAATATAAAAACACATTTTCTTCATCTTTTAAAATAAGTTAAAAATAAGACTCAAAAACTAAGCATGAGTGCATCAGTCAACATTTTTCAGTTTATATGTAGTGGTTTATGTGTAGTCGCAACCGAAAATAGTTGGCTGTTGTACATGAAACGTGTTAAGCTTTATGCGCCAAACAGATTAAACCAGCAACAGCACCAGCGCCGTCAACAGCAAACAGCACGCTGGCCAGCAAATACTTTTTAAACACATTAAACCAGCATAGTGTTGTAATTTTTTGACATTTATACGTCTTATTGTTGTTGCATTTTGTGTTATTGTAACCAGCAACAGCAAATTTTGGATTTTGACCAAACGACGCTGTTGACGTTGCTGGTGCTGGTCTATTTTAAACATCCTATTATTAAGGTATTAGTAAGATACTACTTAACAATTTGCTAGCTTTAAAGTAGTTTATTAACTCATTCTTAATTTTAAACATTTTCTAACTAGTACGAGTACTAAAAGAATTTTCTTAATAAATTGCTTCTGAACACGCCTAAAAATGACATTTCGTGTAAAAAAGTAAGTACACGAACCTTTTTTGATGTTAGCAAATGTCAAAGAGTCATATGAAGCTAGCACGATACTTAACAAATAAAGTATAGGTATTCGATGATTTTAACTTTAATAAAAGGGTAGAGTAAGTATGATGCTATATTCGATTAAAATTTACAAATTCGTTGTTTTAACCTAGTATCATACTAAAACAGTTTTAGCATCGTTCTAATTCAATTAAAATTTTGCTTTCATTTTTGATAGATGATCGTTTAAATTTCGATCTCATTTATACAGTTTCAAACACACAGACTTAATTTTTTTTTTCATTTCAATGTTTTGCCGGCACATTCTAGTCAAGTTCATAATATATGCACCTTTGTTTATATAAAACCCGCTTAAGAGAAACAGCAAAATGTCACAGTCTTTCTTTCACTTAAGCGGGTTTTTCACTTAAACGAACCCCGCTTAAGTGAAAAATAATTTCAAAAAAAAAAAAAAATTCACTTAAGCGGATTTAAAAATTCCATTAAGCGGAGCTTTAATGCTAGAAACAATATTTTTTTTTATCTTTTGAACTTGCCTTGAAAGAAGTTAAATAAAACAATGATTAAATAACACTGAAATAATTTATTGAAAAACGAAAACTAGCAAATTTTTGTTCTGTTCATTTCAATTTTTTTTTCACTTAAGAGAGTTTTTTTCAATGAAGTATATTAAAAATTAACTGAAAATATGTTTCAGTTATCCGGGTTTTTCACTTAAGCAAGTTTCACTTAAGCGGAGTGTTTTAAGGGAAATTGGGGATGAAGAAAGTGTTTCAGGTAAGCGGGTTTTTCTCTTAAGCGGGTTTCTCTTAAGCGGGTTTTACTGTATATGTAATGCATTATATTGTGGTGTTTGAAATAGATAATAGTCTTAAGGTTCGTTTGCACTGACATAAAATTTGTATTCTTTTTACTATCTACTTTAGTTTTTGAAAAATATAGGTAGGTACTCTAAAAATATAAATTTATTATAAAAAATATGCATTTATAGTAAAATATGCAAAAATATGCACTAACGGTTAAATGCCATTTTAAAGGAAATTTCTTGATTCGTATACATAATTAGTTACGTTGCTTCCAAGGTGTTCCTAAAAAAATATGCATTTGCATGGAAATCCGAACACTACTTATGACCAATGTGGGGTTAGTCCGGGCCTGTTTTCCTCCCTATGCTCATCTGAGAATGAAATTCTCAATCTTGGAATTCGGACTTGATATAGTTTATGTGTTTGGTTTCTACATGTGCGCTTGTAATTGTTCAACATTTTCACCATGTGTATATGTGTGCATCGGGGAATGAATCCGAATTTTCTTGACCGTAAAATAAGGAAAAAATGCATTTTTGTTTGAAAAAAAACATGTTCTTAATTATTTTTTGGTATTTGCGCCCTTAATCTTCTTAGGTTTAGTTGATTTTTTTAACTTGTTTTTAAGTCAGAAAATCTTGCAAGGACCATTCGTATAGCGTGTAGGTATCTGTTTCACATTCAATATCACCTCCTATGTTATTCAGTGCAGCTGGATAAATGTTTCTACATATGTATGTATTTATATGCCCTTCTGTTGTCGTGTTTTATGTGTTCACATCTTTTACGTTGCTTTTTCTCTGTCATTTCTGTCGGTGTTATTTTCTTAAGCTTAACGCTTCTTATGTCCTTTTTCAAACACAATGACTTTTTCACATTTGAGATATTAATGATTTACAGTACCTAGGTTTTAGAAAATTTGTACATATATCTAAATTAAAAATTTGATATTTATAGATATCTAAATTTGACCACGCGAATACTTTTTAAAATTCTGTTTCAAAAATACTGCTTTTTTATTGTCAAATAACATTTTAACAATTATTACTAGTTTTAAAAGAGGTTTGTAGAGGTTGGCTATAAAGTGTGCAAAAGTTGAAACATTCCAAATTTGTTCTTAATTTTATGTTTTTTATTTTACTTTGAATGTCTGTTTTTCTTGCTGCATTTGTGTGAGTGAACTTTAGTCCTAATCCGTTAGGATCTTAAAAAATTCGTAGTTATTTAGGTACATAAAACGAGCACACGGAAGGGAGCTGAATGCCCTTAATTTTCATCCAAGGAATGTATGTGGACTAAAATGCAAAGTATGAAAACAAAAATGAAAGCCCAGAATTGTGCCGTGCTTGTCATATTTAAGTAACACCACCGAATACTGCGAATTTGCGTGCCCGTATTTTTATTTACAATTTACAGCATGAATGCACTGTAAATTATATTTTTCTATGGGAATTTGGTCAAATTCAGACACCTAGAAAATGACCCCCTCAGTCTGGCTGATTTAAGTAGATAGAGTCACAAAAACTATAAAAAAAAATATTCTTTATATTTTTCGTTTTTCCTTTTTCCTGAATTATAAGAATGTTTGGTTGAGCATAATGAATTATTGTTGATTTTAAAGTACACATTAGGTTCATGCAAGAATTTGACATTTCATCCCGGTTGTGAATACGTACACCTACCCGATAACCTATTATACTGAATTTATTAGTTTTTTACTGTAACGTTTTCTTTTCTCACACAAGCTGTACTGTGTTTCCAAACATTTCCATTTACATAGTCGACTATAATTTTCAGGTGGATAATCTTCATACCCATAATTTCCTACGATATTATGGTCTTCTACATAAATCTATTACAATCGCATTCAACAAATTTGTTTCAATATAATGATATTTAATAAATAATAGGTATTTACAAAGTTTAATACTGCACCAACCTCGAACTTTTTGCTAAAAATCGCATTAAACGTGGTCACCGGGAATAACCACTAGCAAAATAGGGCCATCCAAAGTATTTCATATTCGTGTAGTGCACCGAAGGAAAAAGTATCTTACCTACTTGACAATAAAGAACTCCCTAAACTGAGGCAAGCGAAACTACTGCTATGCAATTACAACCAACAACGTTTCGAAATTGTATTAATTTAGATAGAAATAACCTAGAAATAACAGTATTCTAACTGGACACTGCAAACCTAGAAGACATCTAAGTTTACTTGATATGGTAACTAGTGCCACATGCAGATTCTGCAACATGCATGAGGAAACACCGCATCTGACCGGACTGGGGAAGTGTTGTCCACTCATGCACCAAAGAAAAAACCCATGTGGGAAAATACCAGGTAGAAGCGAGCAGCCTTTCCTCTCTGAAAGTGCCCCAAATACTATAATTCCTAAAAGCAATAGGTTTCGAGGAGGAACTATAGGATGAGCAAGGTCATCAGTTTTTAAGCGAGGGCACAATAGATCTCCAGGTCGCAGTGCAATAACCTCCCAATACAATTTCATTCATTCATACTTGATAGTACGTCCTGAACTGGGACTAAAGGTATACTGATGCTTCTTTCCTAGAGAAGTATTATGGCGGAATTGTTTAAGGGGAAGAATGCAAAGAGCTATTTCAGTAAAATAAAATTTAAAAAAATAGTGATAAAATAAAACATGATATATTTCGTCGGCATTCGAGCTAAGTAAAAGTTTCCATTATGGTTCGATCAAATAACATCCTTAAAGCTATATTTTTTACACGTAAAAGCGTAAAATTTTAAACATTTAAAACTTGCTCCAAATTAATTTTAGAATGGGAATCGGCTCATAAAATAAAGTTTAAAGCAAAAGTCGACTTTATGTTAATTTAAAAAGGTATGTAGTATACTTGAACGGTAAACCCTGGTCTATCTTTTAAAATATATCATTTCAAATGAGATAAAGTATACTTTAATGCTATGTCCTCATCTAACTTTAACAGTAGGTGTGTTTTATTCATTGCTGCATAGCCAGCGCAGCATTCAAGTGTGAATAAAACGATCAAACTCACTCCATATGTCAATTTTAATTTATATTTCAATGTTGGCCATTATTAAAGAAAATATCAAAATCTGATGTCAAAACATGTATGTGGGTGATTCTACAAACAATGGAATAAAATGAGACAAATTTCGGCACGACATTTTTGGAAGCCAAAAGTCGTAAGAGTTGTTCTGTTGATCATTTACGTTGTGGAAAGCGGTCAGTTAAAAAAATAAAAAATGACGATTTTAACGACATTTTTTGAAAAAAGGATGTTCAGGGGACTGAGTTTTTTTTAAGAAGACTGAATAAATCTTTATTTTTTTTTATTTTTTCTTAAATATGACTTAGGTATACATTTAAATAAAGAAATTAAATTTAATTAGTCTTCATAAACATACAAATTCATGGTTAATAAATATTATTTAGCATTTTATTAAGAGAATATAATATATTATAATTAAATATTTTTTTTTTTCAATTTAGAATCAATTTAAAATAAATTATATTATTTTAAAAAATATTCCCAATAAAGTTCGAAGTTTAATAAGAGGATAACCAAAAATTTCTCAGGTTTCTGAATAAAATATCATTTGTTCATATATTAGCCAGGGGACTGAGGCCAGGGAACTAAGGTTTTTAATGGTTTTTGCGCAAAAACTGATAAACTAAACGGACAATCCACGACTTCTTGCACAAATATCTTTTTCACAATACTAACATAAGAAACAGGATCGAGTTGCACCACGATTTTATTGTAAGGAGACTTGGTACTTCAAATTGCCTGTGCTGGAAATTCGATCGATATCCTAGTTATTGATATTTTCGACCGTTTCAATATTCCAGGGGAATGATATGAAATACAGGGGACAAAGTTTGATTAAGTTTTTTTGTAATAAAATCAATTACTAAAAAACATTTATCTAACTCGTAGCAAAGATGTATTATTTGGCGTAACTTCGGTGGGATTCATCTTAGTATGAGACCTGAAATAAGAAAACGGTAATAATTTTTCTTTGCAAAAACGCACTGGGGACTGAGAATTAGACACTTTGAAGAATTTTTTGAGCAAAATAAAATAAGGTCACACTAATAATATTGTTAGACCAGGTAGATATCAATCAGATTTAATTTTATAAAAAAAATCAGATTAAATAATTGAACGGATTTTAAAATATTTCTTGGGCCGCCGAAAATTCCATCGTTTGTAGAATCACCCATGTACATATGTTTAATTCAAAAATTTAATTCATAGCGCAATTTTCATTTCAGTAATTTAAAGTTCTATCACCAGCACACTGCCATTTTTTTACTGGCTTCTTTTTCGCCAGCAATCAAATTGTTGTTGTTTATCGAGGGAAATTTTGCTGTGCTAGCTATAGGTATGCAACAGTGAATAAAACACACCTAGTCTCAAATAACTGCTTTATCTTTTAAAAGTTACTTTATCCAGACTGACAATAGTCATTTAGTATCAAAACAAATTGAATAAAAATGTTTTCTGATGTTTTGTTTTTTAAAGATTATATTGCATTGTAAAAACATTGAATTTTAAAAAATTGGGAATAATTTAAATAAGATTAAAACAACCACAATTTATGTATATAAATGTTTGTACAATATACTTTTTTTAGCGGAAAATTAATTGTTTTGAATTTGCATTAATTCATTGAGTTTCTTATCTGTCAAATTTGGGGTGTTCAACGTAATATTTCTTACGTGACTTCCAAGAATTAGAGGATTTGTTTGACGTGTTTAAGATTATGAGACGCAACTAAACGACTGCGTTAAATACATCAAATTTTGTTCCTTCAAGGAGCATTGCTTAACTTTTTTTTCACAGATAATTAAATAATTTTAAAACGTAAATTTCATATTTGTAGCTTTCGTTTGTTTATTCACATGTTTCAACTTAGACCTAATACTAATTTTTTGGATTTTTAGTTTTTTTATTCTGCAATTACCGATTACGTCTTACGCGGTCAGACTAATTCGCATTATATAAATTAAGAGAGGTCAAAAATAAGAACCAAAAAATAAGTTCTGATATTTTTGTAGATTTTACTAATCCTAAAATTGAAGCTTGAGCTGGATAAAAATTAAATCCTATGAAACTTTTTTAATAAGATATGGGAAGTTAGCTTAACTTTATTTACACAAAAACAAGTTTTTGCTTAGGAGTCCAAGTTTTGGCTTAAGCTTTTTATATTCATAAGGCATATTTCAGTGAAAAAATACATTTTTATAGGTATGTATGTACTAGCGTTGCCAGACGTCCCGGTTTACCCGGGACATCCCGGATTTCAGACATAAATTCATCTGTCCCGCCGGGACAGCTTTTTTCCCGGATTGGGACTCAAACTCAAAAAATAATGCCTAATGTACTTAAATGTCTTTCAGTGATAAGGAACAACCACTACGATTTAACCTTGAAGGACTATTCACATGAGAGCGACCAAATGGGGTTTAAAATATATATAAGCCCAAATTCTTCACAAAAACTTTACAAAAGGGTACTATTCTAGTTTAATTTAATGTTAATTTATTAAAATTTGCGTTGTAATTGCTAAAATGAGAGAAATTTGAGGAAATAAATTGGTCGTAGCAATCATATTGCAATTGTTCTCAAATTTCATTTAAAGCTAGGTAATGGTAATGGTACGACCGATTTTGGTCATTTTTTTTTATGTTAAAACTCCCCAGCAGTTTAAATGTTATTGTGTATTCAAATTCAATAATTTATACAAGAATTCTATAATTTAATAAAAAAAATTTGAAATCAAGATACGAGTATTACTGACTGTAGATACCTACCACAGAACGATTTATTCGAATTTTGAATTTCTCATTATCGGAATAACGGATTTTAATAAATTTTTGTAAAGAGAAGCTTCTAAAAAGTGTAAAAAACATTGCATTTCAAAACTCTAAAAAAAATAATTTTTTTAAATTTTGGAAAAAATCATTCTTTTTTTGTAAATTTAATTTTTATTCGAACAAAATCAAAAATTTCAAATTGACGTACTAACATTTTATCTTAAAAATGATTTAAAATTTTTTTTATATAAAAGCTTATATTTTTAAGAAACCACTACAACGAAGTTTAATTTTGTTCTTGCATTGATCAATATTTGTTTAATATTTGTTTGAATCACATGGCATCCTGTGTTTAGCTAGTTGGAGCTAGTTTTAGTCATTTAAAAAAATAATTTTTCTCTATAATAACATTCATTTTTAAAATTCTTAGTCTTTTACGTAGCAACAAGTTCGTGCGACCCAGTCGTGCATTTTATTTATTTTGTCCCGGGCAATATGATGAAATCCCGAGATTTTTCATTATTTAAGCCACTTGTCCCGCCGAGGTGCAAGAAAAATCTGGCAACCCTAGTATGTACTTACATTTGAAAAAAAGCTAATAAAGGGTACATAACTACATATATGTGTTTCTTAAAAGAACTTGCAATAAATTAGACTGAGTCCTAATTAATTATTTGCCTACATTTAGAGCTGTTAACTCAAATCTGACTTTTTAGATGACTTTCAATCAGTAGGTATACACTTTATTTTTCAAGTAAGTAATAAAGCGGAACGCTTTCATTTGAAGTCATATTAGCCGTGTTTTTTGAAAGAGTGAATAGCCAAGTTAGAAAAATTTTACATGCAAAACAATAAAAACATCAAGAGCAGATATAATTTGGTCAGCAATCAGAGGGAATGTAGAATGAATTCAAATTGTTGATATATTGAGATGTAGATGGCGCTAAAATCGAGTGCAGAAAAACATTTGCTTGGTACTGGGATGTGTTCTGGAATGCATCTTTTTTTCTCAGAGATTTTTATTATGTCAAGACATTTGGAAATAAAGACGTACAAAAAATCTCGAATGTCATTTGATTGAGAAACTTCTGAAAAATCTTAATTTTTTCACCGAAAAATCGAAATTTTTTGGATTTTGTTTTGTTCGGGAAAATTAAGATTTAAGGGCTTTTGGAAAGCATCTAGAAAGACATACTCTCAGTAGGTCAAAATATAGTATATTACCCATCAACCAAGCCATGGATTAAAAAACATCTAAAAAATCTGATTTTTTTAACGAAAAAAGGATTTTTTTGCTCATTAAATTTGTAATTTAGGGGCTGGCAAGAATATGGAAAGAAATATTCTAAATACATACATACGTCAAAATAAATTTGAAATTACTCTAAAATTCGTGTCAAACTTTGAGATTAAAAGAGAGTGAATATAAAAGGGACTATAATCGTTTTTTTCGATTTTCTTTACTGAGTGGCTATCAATTTTCCATAAAACACGGCTATTGAATTTCAGTTTCGATTTTCCGATTATTCGATTTTTTGACTGAATTTATTTATGAAAAGTATTTTCTTGTTATTTATTTATTTATATACGAGTACATACATAGGTATAACATTTCGAATTAAACTTAAAAACAAAGTCTGAAAATAGAAAACACGTCGGCAATGGTTCTCACATCCACTCTTCCACTACCGGCATTGACATTTTTCTTAAATTTGTCCTCCTGTCTCATGGTTAGTTCATGTTATAAAGTAGAAACGCATACACACAGAAATACACATAAGAACAAACTTTTAGAACAAAATAGGAAAATAAAGTACTACCTATACTTATTTCTAAAAAAACAAACCGAACAAACGAAAATAGAATAAGAGACGCGGAAAACAAAACTTTTTCCGTTTTTCATTTTCTTTAGATTTTTCGTTTTTTTTTGCTTTACTATGTCCGGACATTTGATCATTAAAAAAGTAAACAAAAAACATGCAAAAATAAAAAAAAAAAACAAAAAAATGAAGTGCGTGTTCTAAGCCTCAACTGTGCTAACTCAAACTCAACCCCATTTTTTATTTTATGTTTTCAAGTTCTCAACTCGTTCCTCATGTTTTTTTATCATATTCATGTAGGCATACGTATGACAGGTTAATGACAGGTAATAGTGCAAAGTTTTTTTTTGTTAAGGGTGGTATGTATACGTATAACATAAAAGTGGTAAGTATAACCTCTCAGTCTTTCCCCAGAAGTAAAATGCACACGTACATTCTCAAACTTTTGAAAATGGTAGGCATGTATGTATGTAGGTATATTGGTATGATATGAAAGGACATTTGATATGGTATAGTTTCTCTGCGTAAGATTTTGGTTTATTTTATTCGTTTTTTGCTTTTTAGTTTTTGTTTTGTCACCATTCAGTAAGAGAAGGTAATGGTTCTTTTAAATTTTGTCGTCGATATTAAATCAATGTTTCCGACATATGTACATTACATACCTACCTATAAATAACTTAGAGGAGGGCTGGGGGTCAATTCTCTATCTGTGAAACTGTGAAGTGATAAGTTTTTTCACAACTTCACACACTATCCGATTCGCAATTTATGAAAAAAATTAATAAAATGTCAAAATATTTTCAAATATTAAATTTGTTTTCACACTCAAACGATTTTGTGAAAAGCCCTGATAAAATATGAAAATTACAAAAACAAAATTATACTCAAAAATGAGTATCGTATATCAAAAATGAGAGCGATTCTCATTTTAGTACTTTTTAGTACATGTTTTGACAAACTTATCAGAATGAGTTCCAGAATCGCATTATGTGAGTTCATGAAATGTAAAAATGAAAAATGGCTGTGAAAACTGAAATGATAACTTGTTTATCACTTCACAGTTTCACAGATAGAGAATTGACCCCCTGGATAAGAAAATCAGAGTTTTTCCAAGCTCAGAAAATATGTATATTTACAGAATATAAGCCATTTGTCGCCCGCGTGAATTGCGTGTCACTTTGTAGGAAGGTGTAGCTAAAACAAATTGCTTCAATTCAAGGTGTCATTCAAATTAAGTAAGTCTACAATAGGCGTTTTTCGCGAGAGGGCAGTGAACTAACCAAAAGAGAATTATGTTACTTTTTTTAAGCTCGGAGCGCTCTGACTGCTAAATTTTCTTTCTTTTTTAGCTCAGGCTCCCTCGATGAGTTCCGGAAAAAAAACCGAGCAAATAACTTTGGCCCGGCACCCAGCAGAAGTGAATGTTAAACTGCTACGCCCGCCATCTTCATCAGAGATGATCGGCAGTTAAGGGCTGTTATTGAGCCGGTAGAGATTTAATGGCTGTCGAAGAAGATGCGGATATCTTTATTTGATATCACGTTTTCCTCAAGCCAAGAAAGGACTTCTTCAATCGCAAAAAGTTTCGCCTGGAACACGCTACATTAATTGGGAAGACGACTCCAGGAAAATGTAAGGGCGTGCTTAGAGAATATACCCTGTCGCATAGAAGCTGTAATTGCAGTAAGGGATGGACTCATAAAATACTGATATTTTTAACGGCTTTATAAAAAAAAATAGTAAATACAGTTTTCATACATTTTTGTTAATTTTACTATCCCAATAGAATAGAGTTACAATTAGGAAATACAATAATTTATTTATTTGAACCTGCTAGGGCGGTCGTTCTTGCCTACTTTTAGGCATAATTTACCTTCATATTTTTACACATTCAGCTAAAAGCCTTGCCTGATAGTAGCTTTAAGAATTATTTTATACATTTATGTAGAGTATAATAAATAATAATATTTATTTGAAAAATTTTACTCAAATTTGAAAATCCAAAATTCTGACCACTCGTCCCCAATAATTATGCCACCTACTGTACGTATCTATGTACATATGTTCCAATTACAAAATGTAGAAGAAGAATGAAAAAATTAAAAAAATTTTACAACCAATTGATCTGATTACTAAATTCTTCATTTTCAGAACTAAGTACCTATCTACATTAAGATCGGAGTGATTGTTCCTCTGAATTTTTGAATTTGCTTGATATACATATGAACATAATTATGTCAAAGGTGTTAACTATTTGCGTACCATTTTTGCCAGACTTCCAATAATCAAAGGGCACGGCCCAGCCAAGTTTTGGCACTACACCCTTTTTACAGGAACGAACTCAGGCTATTTTTGACTCCTCCCTATCTTCAGTACCAATGAAGTCAAAAATTTAAAATTCCGAATATTTGCTAAGGTCTCAAAAATCACAAAAACCGTAACTGACTGACTCACTGACTGACAGATCATCAAAATTATAGAGCAGTTCCCGACATCGTATAATCTTGTAATTTTGCACAACGGTAGGTCTTGTCATGCAAGCGGAGGAAAAAATCGAAAATTTGAGGTTTTCTATTCAGGGGCGTGGTATTCGCCCACTTCCTCAGAACTGATGTAAATTATATGGCACACTTCCGATTGCAGTAGAACCATGAAATTTGGTAGAACGGTAGGGCTCAAATTGCATATAAAGGACCAAAAATAAAAATTTGAGTTTTTACATTCACGGGGCGTGGTATCCACCCACTTTCTGATAAAATGTTTAATTTATATGGAGCACTTCCCATTGCTGTAGAATGATGAAATTTGGTAGAGCGGTATAGCTTAATGTACATTCACAGCGAAAAACAGAAAATCTAAGATTTTTCATTCGAAGTGTCTTTTTATTGTCATTTTGAAACTACACATGCATTTACAGTTTTTACAAGCAAGTTTTTTTTTATGCCCAATTCGAAAGGTTTTAAAAACTTGACCAGTGAACCCTTCAAATTTTAGTCAGTAATCATTAAATATCAAACTTACTCTATTACATTGTAGCTGTTTCAATATTATTCTACTTTAAATATCCGGTATTAATCCTTCATGAAGTAAGAAGTAAGTAAGGCGTACTTTTAGATCTCAGTACTTTTCACGGCTTACTTGCTACACAAAGGTTTTTGTATAGAAGAACTAAGCTCTTTTTTTAACATTAATATTGGAATAATACAGTGTGAAAAGTGAAAATTCATTGGGCTATGTTTGTATATGTACACATTTGTAGGTACAGATTTGTTTGGCAATCGCCCACAAATTTATAAAAATTTAAAATCCTGTAGCTCATTCGAAGGTTAGTTTCGCGTTTAAAAAATTCAGTCCTGCCTTTTTACAAAGCACTTAATCTTTGAAACAAAAAAAATAAAACACCAGTAAACATTTTTGGCTTCAATTTGTTTTAGGATCAAATGACTTTTGTCAATCTGGATAAAGTACGCTTTTTAAAGATAAAGCAGCTATTTTCTGCTGTTAAAGTTAGATGAGCGCTTCAAGGTTAAATTAAACTTCATTCTCCCGCTATTGAGCCGTCTTTAAATGTTTAATTTGGTAATATTGTGCCATTACATTTGAGCCATTAGACCAAGAACGTGTGCTAATGTGTAACTTATTTTTGTTTTGTGTATATTCAAGTAAAAGTCTTATGGGTTATATTTTTAGATTGTGTTAACGATTATTTCCACCCAAAAGAAAAACAAATGGGACTAACAACGGGAGACTTTTATATGTAGGTGAAAGTAATAGTTTATGGCGAAATAAGGGCTTTGGAGTCCAGTTTTATTGCCTAAATGAAATTGGGACTTTTGGGCAGTGCGAAGGAAATTTAGTTAGAATAAGAATAATGATATTAAATAACGACACGGGGAGCGAATTCTTATAGCTTTTTATACACTTCTATTTATACATTAATGTTCACAAGGCTTTGACTGAATAGTTAAAGATTTATCAGGCACTACACTTAAACAATTGGGATCTTTTTTGGTTTGTTTTATAAGTATAATTAAACCTTGCCAACTTTAGTTATAGACAATTTGTTTGACGATGAAATTGATGAAAAGAATGATTATTTTTTTATGTTTTGAAAATGACGAAATTTTGCAAAATAATTGATATTTTTGACGTCATGTGCGAAGTTGGTTTTTTCAAACAATACTTGACAGTACCTATTTTCTACCTTAAAATTCATTTAAATTTTTTTGAAGTAAGACTTCTTTTCATCTTTTTATTTTTTATGGAGTTGTCAATTAATTAAAAACATAATTTGGTTAAAAAAACACACAATAAAAGCTTTTTTTTAATGAATGATGTGGCTGTACAATTTTTCAATCGAAAATCACTTTTGTAAGAAAAAACAAAAACAAATACTTTTTTTTTTATGGTTTTATTTATTTAAAACATTAAACACTATCCTATACAATACTGAATACTTATGTACATATATACCATTTAATAGAGATGCCGCGAATAGTGACTCGGCCGAATACCGAATACCGAATATTCGGCCACACTCGTCGGCCGAATACCGAATATTCGGCCAACGAAACGATGTGTTGTGTATCTTATTTATCTTCTACGTGACTTTTGACGAGGAACAACAGTTTCTGGGAATGTTTTGAGGAAGTTGCTATAGACAAAATGATAAAGATATTGAAAAAACTGCCATTGAAAACAAAATAGATTTTTTTAAGAACTTTGGTCAGCAAATACAAAACTGTTTCACAATTTGACAACATTTGCTGAAATCTACCTCTCGTCTCCTGGTACTAGTGTATTAGTGAGAGGTTATTTGCAGAAGCTGTAATTGATTTCGAATATAGACGTTACATAAAACGTATGCTACCAACGAATGCTGAAAAAGCTGTTTTTATTCACCACAACTTACCATTAGTAGATTTTAAATACTAAAATAAAATTTTTTAATAAAAATACAACATTTTTTGTAAGATAATAAATCTTTTTTTATTCTCCATTTAATATTCGGTATTCGGCCGAATGTTCTGAACTATTCGGCCGAATACCGAATATCAAAAAACTAGGCCGAATAGGCCTAGTGGCCAAATATTCGCGGCTATTACTATTTAACTTGAAAACTAAACACCAAAATTTACAAAATAAGTAATGCGGAATAAAAAAAAAACATTATTTGTAAACAAACTTTCTGCTTTCTGTTGTCAAATATAAATTAGCATTGCCATCATTGACTTATTATATATGGACTGCTAGTTGTGTATAATTCCCATACAAAATTTGCAACCAAAATGGTCCATCGGATACAATCGAAACTAGCCCTCGTGCCGACACTAGTGGCAAAAATAAACAACATATTTAACGCCATCTCTTGTTCTACTAGTGCCAACAGAAATGTTTACTCATAGAAACTAAGGACATCTATTGACATTGCTTTGAACAAACGGTGCCCTCTATGGTTAGAGAGATAATCGGCTGAGAATAGTGCTAAGGGATCTCGAAAAAAAATCCCCTTTAAAATATTTTATGAATCATTTTGGTTTACTTAATGATTTTATTGTGTGCATTCTTTTTTGAGAAAATGTCGTCCATTTTTTTTTATATTAAACGCGCACTCAAGGGGTTATGAATACCCTTATAATGTTAAACACAGTGCGAGAAATTAGGAAAGTAGGATAGGATTGGAAAGGAGATACCGATGCACATTGGTTTTGAATGTCTGCACATTGAAATGGGTGGGAAACACTGAGCCGGGTAAAGCATTCCACGTTCGTGTTGTGCGGCTAAAAAAGAATCTCTATACTTGACAGTACGTCCGAAATTGGGCTCAAGGGTAAACTGATGAGCATTCCTAGAAGTACGAGTATTACGGTTGAACAGTTTGAGGGGAGAAATGCAACTGGCTATTTCACTAGAGCACTGTTTGTGAAAATATCGGTAAAATAATGATAGACATGAAACATTGCGGCGGTGCTCGAGAGATACAAATGTTTCCGTTAGACAAGCGTCGCCTATCATTTTTATAGCTCTTTTTTGAATTCTGTCCAAAAGACTCAAGTGGGTTTTTGGAGCACCTGCCCAGATATGGGAATTGTACTCGAGCTTCAGAAGAATAAAGGCTTTATATATAACAACCAGATCAGAAGGGGTAAAATACTTCTTGCATCGGCGCGGCGGAGAAAACCTTAACACTTAGCAGCGTTTTTGGCGACGCCAAATATATAATCACTCCACAAAAGATGGTCTGTAATGCTGGTCAGTCTCCTCGATACAAGTGCCGCTTATAGAAAGTGGCATTAGGGGAGGGTTGCGCTTTAACGACAGTAAACAGCATTGAGTTTTCGAGGCATTAAATTCTACGCGGTTTTTGATTCCCCATTGGACAATGCTGTCGAGATCAGAATTTAATGAGCTTATCATACGCTGCCGTTGGAAGTCCACATCCGAAGGACAAGGATGTGAATCTAAAAACGAATATGAAAAGCTGAGGGTACTGTCGTCAGCGAAACAATTAAGTGGATTAGAAGTTTCAGACAAAAGATCATTTATGAATATAAGGAAGAGTGTCGGAGATAAAACGAAGCCCTATGGCACACCAGCGTTTATTTTGTGGATATCAGATTTGAAACCGTCCAATACTACTTGTAGAGAACGGTCCGAAAGGTAATTTCTAATCCAATGAAGAAGAGATTCGTCGATACCAAATGCACGCATTTTCGATAAGAGAGCTTGATTCCAAACTCTATCAAATGCCTTTGAAATATAAAGTGCAATAATCTTACTTTCTCCAAAACGATGTAAAGATTTGTTCCACTCTTCGGTGAGATATACCATCAGATCACCAGTGGACCTATTGCTACGAAAGCCATACTGCCGGTCATTAAGGAGCTTTCGTTCTTCAAGATATTTCTTAAGCTGAAAATTGATCAGCGTTTCCATGACCTTGGAAAGAAGGGACGTAAGTTGAATTGGACGATAGTTAGAGGGGGAGGAGGATTCGCCTTTCTTAGGGACTGGCTGGACAAATGCTGTTTTCCATCTACTCGGAAAGAGACCTGAAAAGTAGGACAGATGGAAAAGCTTACGCAGTAGTTTTGCCAGCGGATTTGTGAATGTCAAGATCTTTTAGAACTCTTGTAACTGCACGAGTGCGAAAGGAGATTTGTCCCATAAAACCGTTTACGCTCTCAAGTACAGGAGGAGTCATGTCACTCTCTGGTAGCGTCGAATTTACAGCAAACTGTGCTGCAAGCAAATTGGCTTTATCTACCGAGCTTACAACAGGAGTGTCATTGAAGACGAGCGTTGGAGCTGAGGATGACGTAGTGTTTCGTACGTTTTTTACAAATGACCAAAAATTTTTACTACCTTTGGTACATAATAGTATTTTTTGCCGTAATTTTTGATCATGTAAAAATTTAGTTCGTCGGATATGAATGTTTCATGTCTTTCTAGCTTGTTTGTACTTATTCCGGTTTTCCTCAGTAGGATTGGCTTTAAAACTACGGAAACTTACTTTTTTAACCCTGATAGCCTCTTTACAGCTCGAATCAAACCAGGAGTCTTCCTTCGGCTTGATAGATTTTGTCCTATTTGGAATAAAATTTCTCATACCGTAAAGAATCAGATTTGAGACCATATCTGAACTGGAATCTGGATCACTATCGAGAAAGCATAGCGACCAGTTAAATTTCCCGAAGAAATCATTGAGACCGTCCCAATTGGCTTTCTCGTACAGCCAAACGGTTCTCACAGGGCTTTTTTCTTTAACTGGGGTTTGATGGCACGAGAAATTTGCAGATATGATGCAATTGTCTGAAGTGCCTAGAGGCGATAGTACACTTATGGTGTACTTATCCGGATTAGAGGTAAGGAACAAGTCTAGAGTGTTAGCAGATTGACCTTCAATGTCAGGAATCCGAGTTGGCTCGTCAACAAGCTGAGTTAGGTGGTTTAACTCAGCAAAAATCTCGACATACCTTCCTTCGGGTGTTGTCTGGCCAGAATAGTGCAGCCAAGAAGAATTGTGTACATTGAAATCGCCCGTAACAATGATTTCACTGTGCGGAAAATGGGAAACAATTCTCTGGATAGAGTCGGACAGGGCATCGAATTCATTAGAAGTCGAATTACTATCCAAACTTGGACTGCGATAAACAAAAGAAGTATGAATAATGCGCCTTTGAACATTGAATTTGAACCACATATAATTAAAATTTGTATTTACACAGGGACCATACTGTGGTAGAAGCTGATAGGCAACATCATTTCGTACGTATACGGCAAGACCATGGTGAGCAAAGAATAATGGCACTAAACTATACCCAGGTAGGTTAAACTCCGTATGATCGGTGTTTTCACCAACCTGGGTTTCACTTAGTGCCAAAACAGCTGGCCTGTTTAAAATAGAGTGAACGTACACAGCACAGAAATTCTTTCGGAGCCCCCGAATGTTACAATACTCGACACAAAACTTACCAGCCATTGCAATACACAAAAATATAATAATATACAATATACAATACACATCAACGAAAAAATGCAACATGCAAACATGAAAAATTGACTGAGCTATATTACACTAACTGAAAAGATCAGGCAGATCGTATCTGAGACGTCACCTGCAACGGCAATCCCGTTACCCTTTCACACCCCCTTTGCTAATAGCTTAATTCCCTTCACCTCTCAACACGCCCCTTTTGCCTAACGGCACATTTACTATTTTCCAACACTTTTGTGCATACCTTGCACAACGTATCATAAACAGATACACCCCTTTTGCCCCTACGACAAACGGTTGCGTATAAGTTAAAATAAATACTCCTATTTCATTTCAAATAAATGAAATATGAATAACTTTGAATTGACACATTCCATTCCCACGGAAAGCACCGTGCACCTGTAGAATAATTCAAACCTATAGATAATTGAAATTTAGTTTTTCAAGTCAGTCATAATTTTGCTCTTGACTTAAGAAGTGCAGCCTCGCTTTGGACAACGGCTTCTTTTACTCAAATAATAATAACATAAAAACAATATAAAAATAAAATTTAAATAAATAAAAGAAAAGAAAACGACTAAGTTTGTTTTTAATCAAAACGCTCGGTCACAATCGTAAATGGTTGAAAAACGAAGTGACATTATTAGCATAGCATTACGTAGGAATTTTTGTTTACTATGTTATTACATTACATATTACACTACTCCGTAGATAAATCTACGAAGTAGAGACACTTAAAGCACTGGCAACTGAGGCCATCGGCTTAAGTGACATTATTTAAAAGTTTAATTTTTTTTCAAATTAAATTCCCATAAGGATAAAAATAAAGCTTATATTTATCAAGGCAAACATAATTGTTTTTAGAATCAACACTTTGAAAAATATACATCAATAAAAATATATCATTAATTCTAGATTTAATTTTATAAAATGAAAAATCGATTTCAAATAAAAAAAATGGACTTATCTCATTTTGCAACATTATCTTTTCCTTATTCCTCAACGCGACCGAACAACGTATCTTCCTTGATTTGTACGCATTCCTCTCAGACTGTTCTAGTTTAAGAAAGAAAGTTTTCTGTAAATTTGATACAAATTGTAGGATTGGTTTTTCTCTAAAGTGAGTTGTTTATTTAAATCAAAATAAAGATTTATTTGCATAACTAATTTTTTTGTAAATATTTTTGCTCTAGCCAAAAAGATCCTAGCTTATCTCTTGATTTTTAGTATAAAAATTAAAATTATTTATAAAAGTTTAAGCACATGAAACTAATTGCTTTAATAAAAGTATTTTTACAAACAATAATAATATATGTTAATAGATAATACAAGTAAATGCAACGAAAACTGTTTTGCAGTATATATTTATACGTTGAAAACAAAAATGAAAAAGGGAAATTTTCAGATCTGGCAATTGGGCTATTTGCACATTAGCCCCTTTAGCACTGGTTCCATTTCATAGTATTCAAATTTTCCGTCAGTGTCGGCACGAGGGCTAGTGTCGTTTGGTAATCCGTTGGACCATTCTGTAATCAGCTACTAGCAGTCCATATCTAGCATTGACTTCATTGACTTATTATACATGGACTGCCAGAGCCCAACTTCACGATGGTTCAACTTAACACTATACGGAACCAGTGGCGTAGATAGCTTTTCGCTATGGGGGGGGGGATATATCTAGTTCGCTAATTTTTTTTAAAGTTTTAATAATTAAAAAACAAAAAACCAAATAACAAGACTTCATTGAATTCATTATGTATGCCATAAAAAAATTATATTTTTTTAAAGATAATATGTTATACGCATTAATTTGAATATGAACTAGAATAAATATTGATATACAGTGCCTTGCATAAGTATAACCGCACCTGTAAATATGCGTTTTGTAGAAAATTAAAATGGGAATGACACTTTACTATTATTTTTATTGAATGGCATCAATAATCAAGTAAATTGAGAAGAAAAAAAGTTCCGTTAATTTCTCTTCTGGTGTTTAAAAATTAAAAACGGATTTTTATATATTGCAAAAGTATAACCGCACAATGCAAACCTCTCTGAAGCTTCATTCAGTTATGTGCTTTGAAATGACAAGAAACAATGCCGCGTGGTAAACATTTAAGCGATACGGAAAAAGTCAAAATTCAAGCTTTTCGGTTAACTGGCCTAAGCTTAAGCGCTATTGGTAGGAAAATTTAAAGATCCGATCGTGTCGTCCGAAATTTCTTACAAGGTCCAGAATCTTATGAGACGAAAATAAGACCCGGGCATCTGCAGAAGCTGACACGTCGAGATAAGGGGCGTTTAATAAATGCTGCATCCAATTCGGCGCATTCTTTGCCAGACGTTCGTGACGAATTGGGCTTAGGAATTTCGGTTTCAACGGTTTTTCGTGCCTTAAAAAGCAGTAAAGTGATTGTTCGGTGCAAAATGATGCCAGCTCCAAATTTGACAACAGTCTACAAAAAAAAGTAAGAATTTGCCCAGCAAAACATGAAATGGAATTGGAAAACCATAAGTAACATTCCATTAATTTACACTTAACTCTTTTTATTCCAAATTGCATAATTCAATGAATGTTTTTTTAGATTATCTTAGATTATTTTCAGTGGCAAAAAAAGTTTAATCTTGATGGGTCAGGTGGTTTTAACGGATATTGGCATGATCTGAGAAAGGAAAAAAGTTTGTTTTCAAGAGGAACTTTGGCTGTGGCAGTTGTAAGGTTTGGGGGCCTTCTGCGACCGTGGTAAGGTTGCACTTGCCTCACCTCTGCAAAGATGAACAGTTCAGCTTGCACCCAGGTGCTTCAGGATAATGTGGTACTCTACTTAAGACGATTTCGTCGAGTTTGGCATGTCTTCCAGCATGAAAATGCCCCAATTCACGTTAGTCGTCAATGTTTGGGATGGTACGATTCGAATAACATACATTTTATGGTGTTACCGGCACGTTCTCCAGATTGTAACCCTATTGAAAATCTTTGGGGAATTTTGACCCGCAAAATTTATGCCCATAATAGGCAATTATACAGTGTTGCTGAGCTGCGAGAGGCGATTGTGGAAGAATGGAACTGTATAGACGATTCCATATTAAATAACCTTGTCAACAGTATGTCAAAAACAATTTTTAGATTGGTCGAAAATAGGGGCAGCAATGTCCTTTACTAATTTAGCCGAAAAAATTTACTTAAAATAAAAAAAAAACAGATCAAAATAAAAAAGCGGTTATACTTTTGCAATACAAAAAAAAATCTGTTTTAATTTTTAACCACCAGAAGAGAAACTAACGGAACTTTTTTTTCTTCTCAATTTACTTAATGTGATGCCATTCAATAAAAAATAGTAGGGTGTCATTCCCATTTTATTTTTCTACAAAACGCATTTTTACAGGTGCGCTTGTACTTATGTAAGGCACTGTAGTAAGTAAAATAATATTAATTTAAAAAATAAATCACAAAATAAAATCCACTTCTCTGTTCTTTTTAGATAAAACACTTATAATCTATTCTGCTAGTATAGGTATTTCGCGATGAATAGCTAGAGCAGCCAAACCATTCAAACGATCCTGATGCAAATAAGTAAACATCCAAAGCTTATCACACTGTTATTAAAATAGACATATTTTTAATAATCTCACTTCGTTGGTCATGCTTCTTTGTATTGTTTTTATTCTCTTTATTGACTGGAGAAAGTTCTTTGGGGAGTTGACGTTAAAACCAGCAGTGTAGCTAATATCTTTAATAAAATATACTCGTATACTTAGATATAGCTGGATGGAAGCTCTTTTTCTTGCACGTTTACCTATCATCAATTGCTGAGAGACGTAAAAAAAAATTTCAGATTGCGTTTCTTTAACTTATTTGGTTCATGACTGGTTATGTTGAACAATTATCGATCCCAATGGGGGGGGATATATCCCCCTGATCCCCCCCCCCCCTATCTACGCCACTAACGGAACTAGCGCTCTTGGTGCAAACTCGGAAAACACAGTGTAACTTTTGGTTTTGGTATTTGATATATCAATTTTTGACATAATTGAGTTTGTAAAGGGTGTTGAGCGGGAATTGTTTAAGTTTATTATTAAATAAGAACTTGAGGGCTATTTCCATGCTTTATTTGCCATAATAGCATAGACAGGAGAAGAGCATTACTTATATCAATTTGTAAACACCTTATTGTTTAACACAAATCAAAATTTCAACTTATCATTTCAATTTATTGTGAACATTGTGTTCAAATCATGATGAAAACTATCTAGTAAAAAATGGATGCGATTCAACATGAAAACATAAATTAAAAAGTTCATATTGTTCTACTTACATTTATGTAGATAGGAGATTTTTTTGAAATAATAGCAAATTCACTTATAGTTATATAAACATAATGACAAAAATGCCATTTCCATTTTAAAATATAAATATAAATTTACGAAGAACCGGTTCTACCTTTTTATAAAACCTTACAGCAACAATCGCCAAGCAATTCAGGCCCTAGAAGACAATATCCGCCGTAAAGCAGTTTTCATTAAACTAAATGCTTTGCCCTCGCGTGTTCACAAATTTCGCTGAACACCCTTTATATTGTAATATTTTTGCTAGGTTCGTTAAATAAAACTTATTACTCTTTCTAATATTTCTTCTTTATTTTACTTTCCAAATCACAACAATAAATCTCAATTTATAATCAACTCAAATACTTTATTCAAATTAAAATCACACTTGTTTTACACAATCCAATAAGCAGAGTTTTGCACACTTCCGTAATCAAAAATCAACTGTCTCTCGCTCACCGTGAACACTCCCTTATATACTCAAATTAGTTGTTCTCGAAAGTTCTTGCCTTGGAATGTTCTGGATGTTTGGAATAAGGGGAAATACATTTGACATTGGAAAAGAGCTTTTTGTTTCTTCCAGAAATTAGATATGTAATTTTCCAACAGATGGCGCTGTAGTAGTATAAAGCTCTGTTCACAACATTTCCCCCTTCTTAAGATTGTTCGTCCCGAACAATTCTATCTCCAGCTTCGCCACTGTATCGGTGCAGTCGATCGCTATGCACAACTTTTAACTTTCCTCTTGACCCTCTTTGAATTCGGTAAACTACATCATTGATTTTCGTGACGACAGTATAAGGGCCTTCCCAGTTTTGTTGAAGCTTCGGCGACAATCGCTTTTGACGATGTGGATTATACAGCCATACACGATCTCCTACTTGGAATCCTGTCGTGTTTGCTCTTGTGTCGTACCTTGTCTTCATTCGATCGCTGTAAGCGCTCATTCTAGTCCTGGTCCTTTCGTGTATGTCGATTAGCCTCTCTTTTAGGTCACTCACGTAATCCCCAGTTTCCTGAGACTCTTCTGATGGGTGTCCAAACCTTATCTCACTAGGCAGCCGTATGCTTCTTCCGAAGAGGATTTCAGATGGTGTTTGTCCTGTTGAGCTATGTATTGCACTTCGGTAGGCCATCAAAAATAGTGGTATGTGCCTATCCCAGTTTCTTTGGTAGTCGCCTACGACCTTAGTGAGGTGCTCTTTTAAGGTCCTGTTGAATCTTTCAACCATTCCATCAGATTGAGGGTGAAGTGGTGTGGTTCTCGTTTTCTTAATGCCAAGGAACGCGCAGACCTCTTGGAATATGTTCGACTCGAAGTTCCTTCCTTGGTCGGAATGAAGTTCCATAGGCACACCGAACCTGCTTACCCAGTTAGACACAATCTGGTCGGCCACAGTCTTGGCTTCTTGGTTCGGGATAGCGTATGCCTCAGGCCATTTGCTGAAGTAATCCATTACCACCAGAATGTATTTGTTTCCAGCATTCGTTTCCGGAAATGGGCCAGCCACATCAACAGCAATCCTTTCAAACGGTGAGCCGACATTATATTGCATCATTTTTCCTTGCAGTTTTCTACCAGGTCCTTTGGTTGCAGCACAAGCGTCACAATTTTTGCACCACTTTTCAACGTCGTCTCTTGCATGCAACCAGTAGAATCGTTGCTTCACTTTTTCTAAAGTCTTATTGACTCCCAAATGGCCTCCTGAAGGTCCATCATGCATCTCTCGAAGAACCTCTTTGATTTTCGATTGAGGTAACACAAGCTGCATCACATAGGATTTACCATCAGCGGACTCCCATTTTCGCCGAAGAACACCTTCTTGCACATGAAGTGAGTCCCATTGTGCCCAATAGGCCTTTAAAACTGGACTCCTATCGGAAATGTCATTCCATGCGGGTTTTTCTTCATGTTCCTTCCACGCGAGAAGAGGTTCAATGTCGGGGTCTTCTTGTTGAGCAGATCTTATTTCTTCATTGCTCCATCCACAAATGGGGTCAGCCCTTATTCGCAGAATGTTGATGGATTCCTTTTCTTCTTGTCGCCTGCAATGCTTGCAATCTATTTTACAAGGTCTTCGGGATAGTGCGTCGGCATTTGAGTGCAGCTTTCCCCTTCGGTGTTGAATTTCGTAATCGTAAGTCTGCAGTCTTTCTATCCACCTTGCGACTTGTCCTTCTGGGTTCTTGAAGTTCAACAACCAGTTAAGAGCACCATGATCGGTTCGTAGAAGAAACTTCTGTCCATAGATGTATTTGTGGAAGTGTTTCGTTGCCAAGATGAGTGCCAATAGTTCTCTTCTGGTCACACAGTAGTTCCTTTCGGTCTTCGACAGTACTTTGCTGAAATAGGCTACAACCTTTTCCTCGCCATTGTGAACTTGTGACAGAACAGCGCCGACTCCCACGTTGCTTGCATCAGCATCGATGATAAAAGACTTGCCTGGAGTCGGATAGATCAGCACCGGAGCATTGCATAGACGGTATTTCAGTTCCTGGAAGGCTTTTTCACACTCACCTGACCATTTAAACTGCTTGTTCTTTTCCGTAAGCTGATGCAAATTCTTCGCAATTCCGGCAAAGTTCTTAACAAAACGTCTGTAATAAGTAGCAAGACCAAGAAAACTTCGTAGTTGATGTTTGTCCTGTGGTGTTGGCCAATTTTTGACGGTGTCAACTTTTTCAGGATCAGTCTTGACTCCTTGGGACGAGATGATTATGTCCCAAATACTTCACTTCAGTCTTGAACAGAGCACATTTTTCTGGGTTCAGTTTTAGGTTAGCCTCTCGAAGTCTCTGGAACACACCCCTTAGGTTCTTACAGTGTTGGTCGTATGTTTTTCCATAAACGATAACATCATCCAAGTAGACAAGACAAGTTTTCCACGTCAGGCCTTGAAGGACGCACTCCATCAAACGCTCAAATGTTGCCGGAGCGTTGCAAAGACCAAACGGCATCACCTTGAACTGCCAGAGCCCATTACCTGTGGAGAACGCTGTCTTTTCTCGATCTTCAGGATGAATTTCAACTTGCCAGTATCCACTTTTCAAGTCCAGTGTTGAAAACCATTGTGCTCCTTCCATCGCATCTAAGGTGTCGCTAATTCTTGGAAGGGGATAGCTATCTTTCTTGGTCACGTCATTCAACCTTCGGTAGTCTACACAAAATCGTGTACTTCCGTCCTTCTTTTTGACTAGGACCACTGGTGACGCCCAAGGACTCTTGGAGTTCTCAATCAAACCATCCTTCTTCATGGTGGTAATCATTTCCTCCGCTTCGCCTTGTTTGGCCAGTGGCAGACGTCTTGCGGGCTGACGAATGGGTCTTGCATCTCCTGTATTTATTCGATGCTGCACCATTTGTGTCCTTCCATATTTCCCGTTTGGTGAAGCGAAAATGTCGGCATACTCATTCAGAAGGCTTTCTGCCGTTTTAACCTGATGTTGGTCTAGGTTAGATGAATTGAGTATCTTTGCCTTGATGGTATTGAGCTCCTCAGGGTCTAATGTCTTTCTCGGTGTTTCAGCGTCGATTTGTGTTATGGCTGCGACAGATTCGCACTTACCGATAATTTCTCCTTTCGTTAACTTTACATCGTACGGTTTGGTGTTGAGTATCCGTACGGGGACCATATTGTTCTTCGGAGCCACAAGTGTCTTCCCAATGATGACGTTTTGGGAAGAACAATCTGGGCCTGGTTCCACCATTAGGTATCGATGGCGTCCACACTCACCATCTAATTTTGTCCAAAGAAATACCTCAGAAGAAGTAGGAATAACCACATCTTCTTTGATGACAGTCCTTAGAGTTGTTATTCCTTCGTGCCCATAGATCATTGGAATCTCTGTATTCTGGTATTTGAGTACCTGGTTGCCGATATCCAAAACTACTCGATGTTCTTTCATGAAGTCCATTCCGATGATGCACTCGTCACATATATCTGCCACCAAAAATTTGTGTGAGAATTCTAGATCTGCTATTCGAATTCCAAGTCGGACGTCACCATAAACCCTAGCTGCTTCTCCTGTAGCAGTTCTTAGACGGTAGCTATTGGTGTTGTGTAGCCAATTCAGATGTACTAGGTCTTGACGCACAATGGAGGCTGTGGCACCGGTGTCGATTGTGACCACACGTTTGTTGCCATTTAAAGTTGCCTCGACAGTCAGACTTTTATTGTCTCGTTTAGTCTGAGAAACCTGGATGGTGTTTCTGGGGCCATCGATACCAGAAACCAGCTTCTGCCCCTCGAAGTTGGTTCTTACTCGTTTCCCTGCTGGGAAACTGTTCGGGAAGTAACACTGGTGTTATTGTTACCTTGTTCTGAGTTTGAAACTCCGTGCCCACAATGTTGACAAGCTCTTCTTGGTGGTAATCGACATTGACGCTGTAAATGTCCGGTCTTGTTGCAATTCCAGCACTTTGCAAGTCCGTTTCGTTGGTTCCTTTGGACATCAGTTCTTTGACATGAGCATTCTTCGACGACGGCTTCTCTAAGTCGATGTACTCCGTGAGAAGCTTGCTCAGCTGCTTCCATTGTCAAGGCAAACGCTAATGTTTCCGAAAGAGTTCGTTTTCCAGCAGTTCGCACGGCCCTTTGAAGATGTATGTCAGAAATGGCACGAACAAATGCCTCAACTGCGAACTGGTTACAAATTTCCTCTCCAACATCTGGATATGCAAGATGAACAAGCCTTTCAATGTCCGCTTGCAGTTGTTGTAGAGTTTCGCCCCTCTTCTGAACTCTAGAATTGAGTTGCACTTTGAAGACTTCTTTCATGTGGCTGTTACCAAAGCGTTTGTCTATAGCCAAAACCAAGGAATTGAAGTCGCCGCTCTTATCTGCTGGTATGGTTTGCAACAACTCAGCAGCTGCTCCTCTAAGAGCAAGGGTTAAGGCTATATACTTGTCAGCCTCATCCCAGCCATTTGTTGTGGAAGCTGCCTCAAATTGCTTCTTGTATATTGACCAAGAAGTTTGTCCATCAAAGGTAGGAGGTTGCATCTCTTTTTTTCTCAAAGTTTCCCCAGAACTTTCCCGAATCTTTATGTTTCGAACACGGTCTAACTCTTTTGAAAACGTCTCCATTTTGTTGTCGACTTGATTCCCTAGCAATAAAACACGTTCATCTAACTCTTTTGAAAACGTTTCCATTTTGTTGTCGACTTTATCCTCCAGCAATGAAACACGTTCATCAAGTGCAAATACGTTATTCTCGATGTTAACAAGCTTGCCTTCTAGCATGTTTCTCTGCTCTTCGAGAAGGTCTTTTTGTTCGCTATGCTGTTTCTCAAGGCGTTCGAGAATATTCTTTTGTTCATTTTTCTGCTCATTGAAACGTTCGGTTTGTTCATTTCGTTGCTCTTCGAGACGTTCGAGAACATTCTTTTGTTCATTCTTTTGTTCATTTCGTTGCTCTTCAAGACGTTCGAGAACATTCTTTTGTTCATTTCGTTGCTCTTCGAGACGTTCGAGAACATTCTTTTGTTCGTTTTTCTGTTCATTTCGTTGCTCTTCGAAACGTTGAAGGAGAAGACTAATCATATTTGAAACATCTACATTTTTACTTACGTCTGCTTCCTCAGCGTCAGCTTCAAAGACGAAAATGTCCGGGTCTTCATTTTGTTGTTTCAAATATTCGGCCAAACGCAGAACAAGCTCATTTTTTGATCCTGCTCTAGGAAGTTCTCGCTTGCCCAATTCACTTTTCAGCTCATTACAGTTGAGCTCTTTCAGCAACTTGCTCATTATTATTTTTTTTTTTCGCACACTTCACTGCACAATAAGTTTTATTCCACTTTTCTGACACCAATGTAATATTTTTGCTAGGTTCGTTAAATAAAACTTATTACTCTTTCTAATATTTCTTCTTTATTTTACTTTCCAAATCACAACAATAAATCTCAATTTATAATCAACTCAAATACTTTATTCAAATTAAAATCACACTTGTTTTACACAATCCAATAAGCAGAGTTTTGCACACTTCCGTAATCAAAAATCAACTGTCTCTCGCTCACCGTGAACACTCCCTTATATACTCAAATTAGTTGTTCTCGAAAGTTCTTGTCTTGGAATGTTCTGGATGTTTGGAATAAGGGGAAATACATTTGACATTGGAAAAGAGCTTTTTGTTTCTTCCAGAAATTAGATATGTAATTTTCCAACAGATGGCGCTGTAATAGTATAAAGCTCTGTTTACAACAATATTATTGTTATTATTTTGTCTTGGATAACGTTAAAATGTAAAGTTCAAATTGAGATAGATGGCTATAGTTTCTATGGCAAAAATCGTAGTTCAGGCCAGGAGCCAAGAGATGGCTTCTGGAATTAATATTTATTTTTACCACTTTTGCACCAACAGCTCTAATGTTGGTAGTAGAAGTTGAACCAAAGTCACAGAGCGTTTGTATGGAAATTTAATACGACTAGCAGTCCATATATAATACGTCAACGATATCTAGTATGTCAATGATTGCCATATTGGCACTTGGTAAGTTGCTTTCCACACCACCTGGAAGTCAGTGTGTGTACTTACAAATGGAGATAGAATTTTTTACGCTTTGTCGTTCAATGTATTTCCCATAAGAAAAAAGCAAAAAGGGGCTCAAAAAACATAAATTTTACTAATTAATTTTATATGAACGGGTATCAATATTATGGTTTTAACAGAATAATAATATGTGTTTATTTCTAAATCAGGTGGAAAATATATCAAAAAAATAATTAATCCTATGCAATTTGTACTCAAAAAATGTAAAGAAATCGCAAGAAAACAACAAAAATCACAAAGTTTCTTACATTTTTCTGCTTTTTAATTTGTAAACTTTATTGTGTTTTGTTTTTTGTTATACATATTTGTTTTCTTATATTGAATAGTAATTTAATTACACTTGAAAAAATTGCTGACTTAGAATTGCCCAGGCCAAACACGAGTTTTATGTTTATTTTATTTTTAATTAAATAGATAATTATTGATTTAAGGACAAATATTCTACCTTGAGACAAAAATACGGCTTGTCAAAGAAGACAATACAAATGCTTCTTAAAAAAATTATTTCATCTGTCATTCACATACGATATTGTAACGAAGCGTTCCATGCTACTCCACCCTATACCATTTCAGTATTAACATTTCAGTATTAACATCGAGAAGTAAAATTAATACTAAGAGTTATACCTTGCTCGAATACGATTTACACACCCCAGAGGCATATGACGTCACGCAAAAATCAAATAATAATATTTTTTCGTTCACCACCTATATAGTTCACATTCAGTTTCTACTGAAAAACTATCAAGAGGACCTACTTGGGTGAACGAAAGGTACCTCTTCACTCATACACACAGTCAGGCGGCACAGTAGATTGATTGAATAAATCTTTTGAAAACCAGTCGTAGACGATTAGTATAGGCGCGTTGGTCATTTAGTTTTCCTTGCTTTGTGCGGAACTTCCCCCCACCAGTGGTAAGGGGTCTTGACTCGAAGTTTAATGTCCTAATTGCCACCAGGGGCTTCGGTACCTGCTGATCAACCAGAGCGTTTAAGCCTGCTGTTTTAGTGCCACCAGGGGCGTATAGTACCTGCTGATCAACCAGAGCGTTTAAGCCTGCTGTTTAGTTGCCACCAGGGGTGGAACACCATTGAATCACATCATAAGCCGAATAAGAGGACCAGTTTGAAGCCGAAGTACCAGAAACGAAATACTCGTACCCGTAACCAAGTACCAGATTCGAAGCAGCCGCAACTAGTACGACCGATACGAAGCACCAAGATCACGTGGATTATTCAAGCACCCAAAATAAGTGAAATATTAGCAGTAGTATATTGTGTGTTATAGATTTAAGAGTTATTTCCAATAAAGATTTTGTAATAAGGTTTGAAGACCTTTAAACCTGGAGTTTCGTGTTTTCTTCAGAAAGACCCTGGCAAGACCGGTTGGTATAAATTTGATTTGTTAAATCAAAGTTTTTCAGACCCATTTTTGCTTTTTTCTTATGGAAAATACATTGAACGTAAAATAAAAAAAAAATTAATCTCCAATTGAAGGTTCACGTGCTGACTGCCAGGTGCCGTGAATCCATGTATCAATACGAAGAATTTTAAATTCTGTGTCAAAATTAAATTTACATTGCCTACAATTAAAAGAATCCTGTGGCTCAAACACAATGAATGCGATGAGAAAAAAAGATGTGAGCGTGTTGTAAAATCAGCTTCAAACTATGAAAGCAGCCGAGTATATACGTAACTAAGCATTTCTCGTCGTCACGTTAAATGAAATTAACAAATGTAGTAAGAGCAGTCACGCACATTCAATTTTTAGTTTCACATCTGTTTGGTTGCTGAAATGAAACATATGGGATTATGTTTCATTTTACTATACATATATTTACCATGTATTTCATTTTACCAACCAAACAGTTGCGAAAATAAAAATTGAATTAAGTATAGTATAGTCAAGGCCTAAGGAATTGCGGAACGATTTTATAACAACGGGAAGGTGACAGTGAATCATGTCTCGTTCTCGTCTCGTGTTCTCTTCACATTATGAATCTTGCATAGTTATAAAATCTTTTGTCTGTCGTTGTCAATTGAATTTTAATGTCACCATCTGACAAATTCAAGCGGAGATAAAAATGCACTTAAAAACGGCTAGAATTGAAATTTTGATATCTTAGACGTCAGTGTCCTTTCACGATTTATGATGTGCACACAGCTAGGTAATAATGTGCGTTAAAAAAGCGCCATCTGTGCGTCATAAAAAGCTCCACCCATTTTGCTCAACCTTGGTAGCAATCAAGTTATACATGACTTTCTTGATTTTCTCAATAAATTCAAGAAAGTACCAGATAGACCTAGCTGTTATTCCAAAACTAATTGCATCATTTGTATAATTGAAACAGTTTTGAGTTTTAATTTAAGCTTGCTAACTTATTCTGCAAATCATTTTCAATTCAAAGAAATATTTCAAAAAAATGTATTAGGAATTGATTTTGACATCTTCCAATTTGCAAGGCTATAGTAAAATGTCAAAACCAACGAAAAGTAGATTTCCGTATCGTCAAAAGGGGAACACACCGAAACAGTACTTTACATCTATGTATGTCACAAAACTCATTTTTTCTAGAGAAGATATGTGAGGAATGAATTGTTTCATTTTTTAACGACTCGAAAACTAATCAGTTATATAACCGATTTGTAAGAAGTTTTACTTCTAGCACGCGTACATACGTCAATACACACAATCTTTTTTCCAAATTTTCTTTTTCTCCGATAAATCTTTAATAAGATTTCACGAACTGATTCCTCAGAGGTGCTGCTATAAATTACGACAATAACACCAGCGCTGAAATTAAACGGAGAATAACTCTTGACAATCGCTGCCTCTTTGGACTAAGAAGGCAATTGAGTAGCAAAGTCTTCTCTCGAGCAACTAAAGTGTCCCTTCTATGTCTTGTCTATGGTGCAGAGACATAGTTTTTGTCAAAAGTGGAGGAGAAGATATAGCCATGAACTGTACGGGATGTACAGCGAAACTGACCTATAGTCAAATGAATCAAAGTCCAACGACTGAGATGGCTAGGTCATGTAAAGCGAATGGACCCAAATACTCCGGCCGGGAAAGTCTTCCACTCCAACCCAGAGGAACGGTGCAGTAGAGGAAGACCGCGACTCAGATGGCGCATACAATTGGGGGAGGACCGCAACCAACTTGATGTGCAAAACTGGAGAGAGACCGAGTTAGCTGGAGAAATTTGTTAGTTGAGGTCCTGGTCCGCCCCGGACCAAATGTTCAAAAATCTGAAATTCATTCACTATATATAGTTTCAAGTTTAAAGGTACCCCTTTATAGGCTCTTTTATTGAAATCGGTGCAGTCGTTCTATGGCAGGTGCTATCAATAACCTTCTTTTTTTGCACGAAAACAAACAGATTTCCATTAAAATGCTAAGAGGTGTTTCCGATATAAATAAGCTTTACTTTGAAGTAATTTATAAAGTGCAGAACGGTTTCAAAAATTTGCTTGAAACAATAAAGACATTTCTAAACATCATATCTATTATATTCATCTTGGCATTTTCCTTTTCGTAATTTTTAAAGAAATCTGAATGCATTGGGAATCGTTATACGAGTTTTTTGAAATGAGTTTGGGGTCCGGTTAAAAACAGGTTAAAATAGGGAAATGAAAATAATTCTTAAATATATACCCAATGTCATCCAAATCGTTAGATACTAAGAATGTACCCTTGATTCCGCTCTAGCTACGTTACTGGATGACACTTATCTATATAAACTTCCAATTTAATATTTTATCCAAACACATGTTTCCTCCCAAATCGTTGGAACCGTTTCCAGGAAAAAATATAATACAAGAATTTTTTGCCAATGTATTACGAGAAGTAAAGTGAATTTAAAGTGAAATTTTAAAATAGAAATTTTAAAACTAAAGGATACGAACTTTTACTGGAAAATATTTAGAAGAGAAGGTGCCGGTATAGATGATTTATATTATTCAACTTGTGATGCCTAAGAGAACTATATGAAAATCGATATAGATGGATTGAAGATTCAAAGATTCGTGATAATTCATACATATGTATATCACCTATCGAATATACATACATATGTTTTTAAAAGTTTTTGAATGCATGTAAAAATCTCCCTCGATTGTAGGTTTTTCTGCATCGAAATGCAGGGAAGGGTGAAATTTCATAGAACCTCCCAATTTTCAATATTGAAATTTTAATTTCCAGAAGGCCATACTTCTATTTCAATAGTTTTTGAACACTAAAAGTAAAATTTACACCTCCGCTGAAAAACTCATCCTGATCTAACCCAGCACTGATAAATTGGTTTTATAAAAAGGTGCAATTACATATAAAAATATAACTACGATAACATGCTATCAACTAGAATATAAGAGAATTAAAAAAATCATAAAAATAAATATATAATTTAATCAAAATCGTTTGTGTAGTTTATGAAAACGTTGTTAAGAAATGAAGGCATACCTGACAAAATAATACAGTAAGGACGGATTTCAACTGCCAAACTTGTTTATTGAAAAAAATATTTAGAATGACATACACAAAATTAGCCCCGATATCAATCTTGCATTTGACAGCCAATACATTGCCCTACATTTTTCACATCATGTCCATACTGATTACATACATCATCAATTGAAAATGCCCTTGTTGCACTTCATTACATCCATTTCATCAAAGCAGCAGTCTATCAATCTTCCTGCCTTTGATATTAATGCACCTGAGGAGAGAGAAACATGTCACAAGTATGTCACTGGATGAAACTATAGAGTGCAGTTGGTCTAGCTATACCCTATCCTCAAACATCATAGGACCAGAAAATTAAACTCATACAAACACAAGAAGATGATTTTGCTTCAGTATATTCGCTTTATATGTGTATGCACATATTGCTTGGAGTGAAAAAAAACTAACATGAAGCTCAGGTAATTTAAACTCAACGCAATATTTGCTCATGTTTCATGTAACTTGACAAAATAAAAAAAGTATTCTAGGTATTATGTCCTTCCATATCCTCCCCCGTTTCATCCTAAAGCGTCTAAACAAATTAATATGTGTAATGGCAAACGGTTCTTACGATGTCGCACTCACTTCCAAAGGCAAAAATAGACAAAAGCATAAACAGGACACGTTATCTTCTATATTCTATGTACATTTTTTGTCTGTGTTTCAACCTCTGGGTGGGTTTAATGTCTGTGGAAAAATAGTTGCAAACAGTAATTTGACTTAATATTTATTGCGTTGAACGTTATCATTATATTAAATGTCCTTAATGCTTTGGCTTGTATAATTAATTAAAATAATTTGATTTGTATACTTTGCTCTTTGCAGAATGCCCATCAGCGATTGATGGTATGGAACGATTTGCATGTCCAACACCGGACCTGCAAGGACGATATCGTTGCATAGACGATCATGTGTTATGTGACGGCTTCATTGATTGCCCGGAAGGCGAGGATGAGAATAGAAGTTCGTGCATGTTCTACAAAACGGTAAGTAATAAGCATATATCTAATTGTTGATATTTGTTCTGATTTCATTGGAGCTATGGGAACAGATCTTTGGAATTAAAATTTAAAATTCTAAAGTCTGAACATATATTTATTTTATTTTATTTTATTTTATTTTATTTTATTTTATTTTATTTTATTTTATTTTATTTATTTATTTATTTGAAGGTATTTACATTAAGAAGTGCAATCTTATAGATAGTGATGCTTAAAGATGCATTTAACAATTTAAATTCGAGCTCTCCATTTATAATTAGGAAAAATAGTACAAATAGAATAGAAAATAGCATACAAAAATTAGCCAGTGTTTTGAGTGAGGACCTAAGCTCCAGCCTAAACCACGAACATGTCTTGGTAAAGAATTCCATAAGCGAATACAGTTAACAAAAAACTGCTGCTCAGATGTAAGACAAGAGAAACGAGGTCGGATAAGTTGACGAGATCTTATTGAGGTACTATAACGTACCTTGTTAAATAGGTAACTTAGGCTGATTTGTTTGAATTATATTAGAGAGCAGGATAAGAGATCTATAAGCTATAACGAATGAGATGATCATATGACATTATTATAAAGTAGTTTGGAGAAGTGAGAAATCCGATCGAAACGTTTTACGTTAAATACGTAACGTGCGATGTTGTTAAAAGCGATGTTAAGTTTTTTCCTTCTAATAGAATCACAATTTCCAAAAATTTCACAGCCATAGTTAAGATTAGGAATAATGAGTGTTTCTGCTAACAACATACGTGTTCTTTGGGGGGAAAATGGGTGGGACATCCAGAGCTGGCGAAGTGTTCCATAGACTTTCCCCACAGCTGCATTGGTATGATTATTCCATGTCAGTGTCCTATTAAAAACCATTCACAGATTTCTTGTGGTTTCAACATATTCAATTTTTGAGCCCTGAAGGGAGATTTCGGGGAAGTAGGAAAGTTCTAATGGTTTCTTGCTAATGACTATGCATTTTGTTTTTAGTGGGTTAAGGAAAAGCCCATTCTTCTCAGACCTTATACAATTGGACATCATCGGCGTGAATTTGTACCGAAGAAGATACTAAAGAGGGAATTTCATTAACATATAATAAAAACAATAGAGGTCCAAGTATGGAGCCTTGTGGAAACCCTATACTATTAGATAGAAACCTGGAAATTTCATTACCTAACGAGATAGCTTGTATTCTAGACTTCAGATAAGACGACATGAGTTTAACTGCAGACATTGAAAAACCAAATAGCGTCAAAAGTTTCTTACAAAATTAAGTATGGTCAACCGTGTCGAAGGCCTTCGAAAAATCCAGTAAAAAGCAAAAATGTTACTTTGTCCTCATCTATAGACCCTCTAATATTGTCCACAACGCCAATAACTGCAGAGATACAGCTATGGTGCTTCCTAAACTCAGATTGCATTGGCATTGGAGAAAGCAAATTATTGGTATTGATGTAAGAGTTAGGTTAAAAGTCTGAACTAAATTTAAATTGGACTGAAACTAGCTATTTTTCTAAATCGCACTTGTGCAGAACAGCTGAGGCCTTAAGTTTCTCCATATTTAAGACGAGATTCCAAAACAGTACCAACTCGAGTCACACATTCATCTATAAATTTCAATATTCAAGAGAAGATTAGATGACAAAAATCTTTAAAATGTTTTACTTGCCATATAAAATCGGAGGACCAACATTTGAACGAAACAATGGTCAGTCTTGATATATATATATATATATGAGTTTCTAGCATGTTACGTTTTTCCTGTCCATGCTTAGTTTTTGTATTTGGGCTCAATTCTCTCTGAAAATGCGTAATAAACATACCGTTTTACTATTTTTTTTAATGGACGTAACAATAATAAAAATAAAACTCAAAAAAATAAAACCCATAGATCTTATGATACTCGTACTTGGGAAAACCTGAGACAAGTAAAATAAAAAAATATGTTTTTTTTTGCCTTAAGCTCCAAATGCTTTATGAATAAAAATGATTTTGTGTGGGTTTAGACTTTAGATATTTTGTATATTATGTGTTCACTAAAACAGTTATAACATGGCTTGTTCAAAGTATCCTCCTTGGTTTTCTATGCATACTAGAGCCCATTTTTGATTTCACTACGAATATTTATTGATGATATCTGTGCTTCACTTTTGATGCCGTTTCGAGAATACGATCTTCTAACGAGTGACTTTTTCTGAGCTATCGGAAATTAAAAAAAAAAAAAAAACACACATAAAATTCAGAAAAATGCATGACATCTTTATTTAAATCGATAGTACGGTTGATATTATAATTTAATTTTTGAAGGTTATTTCATGTAAATGTTGGCCGCGGCTGCGCCTCAAATAGGCCATCCACTCAGTCCAATTCTGACATACTCTTTCTAACATTTCGGCCGGTATCTCACGAATAAATGCTTCAATGTTGGCTTCCATTGCGTCAATCGAAGCCCCACAAAAAATAGTCTAGAAGCGTTCAATCGCACGATCTAGGCGGCCAATTGACCGACCCCAAACGTGAAATAAACTGTTCACCGAACTCGCCTCTCAATTGGTCCATTGTTGCGCGTGCTGTGTGGCATTGTGGCATCGTCTTGTTGAAACCACATGGCATGCAAGTGAAGCTCTTCCATTTCGCGCAAAAAAAGCTGCTCTTCACTCCAAATACGGCAGTTTTTCTTGTTTACGTATCCATTCAACCAGAAATGAGCTTCGTCGTTGAACACAATTTTTTGATAAAAAAAAGTCGATCTTCGGCCAACTTTTCAAAAGCACATTTACCAAAAATTCGGTGTTGTGGTAGGTCGTTCGGCTTCAATTCTTGTACCAGCTGTATTTTTAAAGGCTCCACGCCTAAATCCTTCCGCAAAATTTGTCAGTGGAGTAACAGAGGCCCAATTGCTGCGAACGGCGCCGAATCGATAATTCACGATCATCACTAACACTGGCCGATACAGAAGCTAGTTGCATAAGAGGAATGTCCTCCAATAGTTTTGGTAAATCATTTCGCAAAACCTTCAGATAGTTTGTAGAATTCAGCTTCGGAGGAGTTTGAAGTGCCGATTAATTTGTTTCCAATTACGACTACCCGCGTAAGGTCGTGTATTTGAAACTTCTCCCGTTTCTCGAAGCCTTTGACATGTATTTTCAAATACTCGTAATCTAGAAAGTCATTGGTTTGGATAAATTTCCTGGTATTTTTGTCGTGCTCTAGTTGAAGTTCCATTGCACAGCCCTTAAACGAAAAAAATATCTGCTTATTCCTGGTTTGTAAATGTAGAATTTCAAACAAACTGTTGTCTAGGCGTTTAAAATTTTACTGATGAATAAATTTCGTTTTCTAATCTTCTATACCATTTTTGTAAGGAAAATTTTCCAAAGAAGCCTTCGTTACCCAAACCTTACTCTTTTTAAGCACTTTTAAGGAATCGGGAAAGAGATTGAGGGAGACCGGTACTCAAATAAACGAGCACTTTTAAAAAAACGCTAAGCAAAATTCTTGTAAAACCATTGAAAAACCACTCTTATTATCAACTGTTGTTAGAAACACGTTCAAAATCAGAAAATCCCTTTTTTACCAAAAAACAAAAAAGCAAAAAACCATTTTACGTGTCTCAGGTTTTCCCAAGTATCATAAAATCTATGGGTTTTCCGCAAACTTGACTTGAGTTTTATTTTTATTATTGTTACTTTCATTCAAAAAAAATAGTAAACCGGTATGTTTATTACGCATTTGAGCCCAAAGTATAAAAATTAGCATGAACAAGAAAAACAGAACATGCTAGAAACTGGATACCAAATTTGTTTAAACGCAATTACAAAGGCTAGTATATCTTCTAAAAATAAAAGCTTAAATGAAGTTTCTATCAATAGTAATAACAGCGCAATTACCATTAACATGGGTCAGGATACACCAAAATGGGACTTTTCTTAAATCCCCGATAATGGTATAAAAATTAGACATAGGCCCTTACTGTAGAACGATTTTTTACTTGCGATATAGGTACTATAGGGCAAGTTCTGCATTTGGAAAAAAAATCGAACTCGAGATTTTGATCAAAGTTGACATTACGATGATAGCGAAGACGAAAAAAGTGGGTCCGACAATTCCGTCTGTCTGTCTGTATGTCTGTATGTCTGTATGTCTGTATGTCTGTATGTCTGTACCTCGAACTACAGCCTAAACTACCGGAGGTATTTTATTCAAACTCGGTAGTTAAGGGTCTTCGGTGATTCCCTAGAGGAGAAATTGAATTTTTTTTTTTAGCTCCAAAACTAAGGGTACCCCCCGTACACCCGTAATACAAAATATTATTTATCTCGAAAACGGCTCTAACGATTTTGATAAAAAAAATTGAGTGTGATATAATGGACATGGACTATGTTTTGGTGAAAAAAAAATTTGGGGGGAAATGTTATTAGGGGTACCTGTCATAGAACGGTTTTTTTTATTTTCGAATTTCTCACCAACGGCTCTAACGATCTTAACCAAAATTTTTATGCAGGAGCTGCTTTGCATTTGAAAAAATATAAACTAAAAATTTTTTCGAAAAAATAGTTTTTGGATTTTTAAAAAAATAATACAATTTTTTTTTTGAAAATTCAATATCTTGAAAACCGATACACGATTAAATTTTTAAATTACGTTTTAAAATGTATTTTATTAAATACTAACAATTTGCATATCAATTTTTTTTATAAAAATTTTAAGGAAAATTTAGTACACAAAAAACATGTTTCAGTGTGTCTGTATGTCTGTACCTCTCACTACAGCCTAAACCACTGGACATATTTCTTTCAATCTCGGTAGTTAAGAGTCTTCGGTGATTCCCTAGAGGAGAAATTGAAATTTTTTTTTTAGCTCCAAAACTAAGGGTACCCCCTATACACCTATAATGCAAAATCTTATTTATCTCGAAAACGGCTCTAACGATTTTGATAAAAAAAAATAAATGTGATATTATGGACATGGACTATATTTTGGTAAAAAAAAAATTTGGGGGGAAATGTTATTAGGGGTACCTGTCATAGAACGGTTTTTTTGATTTTCGAATTTCTCACTAACGGCTCTAACGATTTTAACCAACATTTTTATGCAGGAGCTACTTTGCATTTGAAAAAATATAAACTAAAAATTTTTTCGAAAAAATAGTTTTTAGATTTTTAAAAAAATAATACAATTTTTTTTTGAAAATTCAAAATCTTGAAAACCGTTACACGATTAAATTTTTAAATTACGTTTTAAAATGTATTTTATTAAATACTAACAATTTGCTTATCAATTTTTTTTATAAAAATTTTAAGGAAAATTTAGTACACAAAAAACATGTTTCAGTGTGTCTGTATGTCTGTACCTCTCACTACAGCCTAAACCACTGGACCTATTTCTTTCAATCTCGGTAGTTAAGGGTCTTCGGTGATTCCCTAGAGGAGAAATTGAAATTTTTTTTTTAGCTCTAAAACTAAGGGTACCCCCCATACACCCGTAATGCAAAATCTTATTTATCTCGAAAACGGCTCTAACGATTTTGATAAAAAAAAAATTAGGTGTGATATTATGGACATGGACTACATTTTGGTCAACAAAAATTTTGGGGCAAAATGTTATTAGGGGTACCTGCCATAGGCCCGTTTTTTTAATTTTCGAGTTTCTCATTAACTGCTCTAAGGATTTTAACCCAAAATTTTTAGCAGGAGTCCCCTTAAGTTTAAAATAATATTGTATATAAAAATATTCGAAAAAATATTTATTGGGTTTTCAAAAAAAAAAAAATTTTAAATCAATATCTTCAAAACCTATGAACGATTATTTTTTGAAATTATTTCCTAAAACCAATATTAGTAAATACTTTAAATTCGCATCCCACATTTTTTTCTTGAAAAATTTTAGAGAAATTTCTTATATAAAAAATGTATTTAATAATAAAACGGTTTTTTAAAGTTTGTTTGCATAAATTCATACTTTTCTAGAAATCAGATGGCAATTATATGCATTTGAACATTATTATCTCATTAAATCCATGTTTTATATTTATAAAATGTATCTTAAATTCCAAAGTACTTTTACATAAGAGCAAGTTCGTGCGATCCAGTCGTGCATTTTATTTCTTAAAATATACCCAAGAACAACGCCCTAATATATTATGCACAAATTAAGAGACACCCTGTATGTTAAATGTTTCAAAGCTTTTCTAAATTGTTATTGACTTATTGATCTTGTGCTTGATAATTTAAGAGTATCTTTCAATACCTCCTGCGATTTAATGGATATCCATAATTGAGACACTTGGGCACAAAAATGACAGCACAAAATAGTGTTTGGTGAACTTTTAACAAAAATAAATTTTTTAAATTATTGTTTTTTTCTGTAACAAACGAGTTAGGGTTTAGTAAAAGAACAAAAGCCTCGTATGATTTAAATCAATGCATATGTATATGTATTGGAAGTGGAACTAGGCATAGCACATGTTACAAGCTACCATTTCGGGTGTGTCGGGCTCAGGACAAAGCTTGCAGCTATGCTTTTCCACGGGTGTTGCCGTCGCATGTGATATATTCTCGTTCGCATTTTTAAGAATTGTTTTAGAACAAGTTCAGTAAGTCTATACAATATATTTTTTTATTAAATTTACCTTGGTTTACAATTCTAGCTAACGAGTAGTTGGTCTTAATTAACAATTATAGAAACAAAAACCGATGAATAAAAAAGGTTATGTTCATTATTTTTCACATGAGGCGGTGGGATGCAATTATTAATGCAGGGTTCCTACAGGGGTGTTGTTCCTAGTCATTTGCGAGAAGATGGCGTTAACAGGCATTAATAAGAGTGCAATGCTATAAAGTCATTGTTGTTTTACTTTTGACTTTATCATTATCGACATAAATCGATTTCAATCAAACAAAAAAAATATTTGTTTTGCAAATTTTTGAATTAAAAATGATTTTAAAATTTTATAAATAAGAACTTATTTAAAAAGTCACTGCTGCAAGGATTTTTTTTCAGTCAATATATATATATACAGCTATGGACAAAGAAATAGCACACTTATCATTTCTCTTAGTAAAATTAAATTTATTTTCGATTTTTGAACTTAAATACTTTATTTCTTATTTTATTACATGAACTGACTTATAAGGATCAATTAAATTAATTAATTAGAACTTATTTAATTTCAAATCAATTTTTAAACAATTTATTTTTAAGTGATGACCATATTATTTGTGTACAAAGAAATAGTACACCTGTTATAATCATTCTAGAAAACTTTTTTGAATGAAAAGTTCTTAGAATTTTTAATAATTTGTAGTGCCATGTAATAATTGGTTGGTTGAACATGATTTTTTAAAGTTGCTTGGCACCTCCGTGGTAAGCTTTCAACCAACGCTTGACATCTACTTTGCGATATTGAGTACCAAGCATTTTGTATTCCTTCCCAAAGATCGTTAATATTTTTATATTTTGTTTGCCCAATTTTTACCTTAACTTCATACCATAGGTGTTCTATTGGCCAGGAAAAAACATCGATTTGTTCGTCTGTAAGCCAATCGTTTACCAATTTCGATGAGTGTTTGGGGTCATTATCAAGCATAAATATCCAATTTACTGGCATGAACTCAAAGGAATATGGTTCCAATGTGTCTTTTAGTATATTAAGATACAAGAATTTGTCCATTCTTTCATCAATCCTAACCAATGGGCCCACTCCATACCAGGAAAATGCGCCCCAAACCATCAATATATACTTCGGGTTGTAGGCTTCGCACTTGGATCGATGGACAAACGTTTTGCCATTAGATCCAATACGGTTAACCTTTGTTTCATCGCTCCAAAGTTTCATCGCTGGAAGAGAGTCCCTTCCAAAACTGTATGTTTTTGTTTTGATGTTTTTTAGCAAATGTAAGGCGATCTCTCATGTTTTTTTTGACAGCAACGGTTTTTTTTCTGCTCACGCGCCCATACAGCTTAACATCATTAAGTTTTCTTCTTATGAGTCAGCCTGAGACGTTCAAACCGAATTCTTCGTTTTTTTCAGCCATAATGGTACGAGATGATTTAAAAGTGTCACACTTGCATTTTCTTGATATCGCTCTATCCACTCGTATTGATGTTTTACGAGGGGGCGGGCGGCGTAATTTATTCTCAAAGCTTAAGTTTTGATTTCGTCTTACCAAATAAATTGCATTATACACCATTTACGGGAACAGTTGAGGATTTTGGATATTTGGGAAGGATTTTTTCCATCTCGGTGAAGATCAAAATTAACTTTTCTTTTTTCCGGAGCACAGTGAACTTTTTTGTTCATTTTGTTTTCAATATTTGTTGATTTAATCATAAAAATTAAAATATAGCACTTTCTTTCACAACTTTCAAACGTGATATAAAGATTTAACGGTTAAAAATATAATGTGCTATTACTTTGTCCAGAGTAAAAAAGTATGAATATGTGATTGCAAGAGAATCTTAACAATATTACGGTACTTTTAGGTTTTATTTGTCATCATCAGTTTGTCTGCACAACATATTTAAAAAAAAAACATCAGACGCATTCCACATAACGGTTAATTCAAATCATGATTTTTGTTAATAGTATGCTATTTCTTTGTCCATAGCTGTTTATGTATGTACTTTTTTTTTAAATAGAAATAAATTAATTACATCTTCTAACCATAAGACCCCGTTCTCGCAAACTAGTCTTGCATATCCAGGAATATGGTAGTATTGGTCACTTTATTAAATCTCAATAGCCATAGATAAATAATCTGTTTAACGGCATCTACAATTTCAACCAAAAAGTGGTATATCATTTCAAATCATTCTTTGCTACTTTCAAAAATGTGATGGTAGGTGGTGAAGCAAAAACTTTGGATTTCAATATCTGCCACATGACCGCCTAGGCTGTTCCTACAGATGATTCCTTTGATGACATTTTACATGTTTTCGCATAGTTGTGGACGTTTTTATTAATAATAAGTGCAAAATAAACACAAAAGAAAAAATTCGAATTGCATGATCTAGGTGACCAAGTCGTCCTATGGATATATCACTTGTCCAGGAAAATTTCCATGCAATATACTCTCTTGTCTTATGATCTGTGTGGAATGAGGCACCGCGGCTCTGTCCCTTTGAAACTGAAAATCCCTGACGTCCATAGCATTTAATTCAATCAAAATAAAAATCTGCCAGCATTGCTCGGTAATGCAATTCATTCACTAAAACGAGAACCAAAAATCAACAAAATTCTCACTTCTTTTGGATGAAGATTGTTTCGCTTAAAGTCTTGAATTTTCCGAGCCTCAGATGCGAAAGTCTTGATTGTTAACGTATTCATACAAATGTAAGAAACCATGATATCTTTCCGCGATATTTTCATGCTTTTTGTAGTTCATTTTCACTATACCTACATGTCGTGGATATTTACTATTTCTATACATAATTAATAACCACATAATATTATGAATAAAAAATGGTGCGAAATTTAATATGAAACCTTTGTTAGGGAAGACCTGTTACATCAATTAAGAAATAAATTATTCGTTATAAAATGAATCAATAATTTCAAAAATCAACTTTAATCCCTAAAAATGTTTTTTTTTTTTTGATAAAGGTTTACCTTTTTCAATTCAGGGACTTCAAAAGGATAATGTATCTTTCGTAAGCACTTAATTTTTTCCTCCTTTAAGAACTCAAACAATCTTAACATTCCCTTCTACACTTTCAAATCAGTTGGTTTTTATAAAAGGGTGCAGTGTTTTCTTATAATTATTCAAGTCTTAGAACGGGAACATTTTCTAAATTATATTTTTCTTTTTTTTTTAAGGAAACAAAAGAAATCAAGAAATTATATTTGCATTTTCTGTTTTTATTTCCCTTACAGACGAAAGCCCACTTAGATGTGTTAGCAGATGCCCTCTTAAGGTGGGCGCGAGGTCGTTAAAAAGCCGGAGTGTAAAAGAATTAAGGATAGTGTAAAAAAGCCAGCAAAACCAGATTAAGAAAACTGCAAGTATATATACACCTAATTATTAATGTAAAAATGCAAAAAAAAACAAACAACAAAAATAATAAAACAAAAAAAGACTAAACTTAAAAAAAACTCAATAAAATAGGCAACAAATGAAAAACTAACATAATAAAAACTTAATGACTGGTCAAGATAGCTACACCTCAAAACATCCGAGCACCCTATAACAACAACAACAACATACATCCCCATCAAAAAAAAATGTAAACTTTAATATCAATGTGAAAAAAGAATCAAATCTAAAAAAGTTACATCCAGTAGTTGATTCCCTCAAATACCAAGAAATTCCAAATTCAAATTTCAAATTCCATGAATGAAGCCAAAAACCAGAAATAAATTCAAATTTATCAATTCCGTTATTTCAAAATAAAGTCGTTCGAATTAAATTAACCTCCAAAATTTAATACAAAAATCAGTTATCTCAGTTCAAATAATTGTTTGTTTTGTTAAATAAATAATTAAACAAAATAAAATTAACAAACTATTCTCATGGATAAGGCAGCTATTGTAGATAAGTAAATTAAAGCAAAACAAAATATAAAAACTAAAATAATGATGTAAAATTTAGGATTTAAAATTTATATAATGCAACAAAACACGTTTTCTTGTTTTTTGTCTCTTTTGATTTGTTTTTCTCTCTCTTAATCATTATTTTATTGTTTTTATTTTAAACAAAAAAATTATAAACAGTTATGAGAATATATTAAAATAAAAACTTAATTATCTTTAAATTAAAATTGAAAACAAAAAAAAAACAACAAAAAAAAAAACAAATACGAAGGCATTATAAAAAAATCATAAATAGTTATATTTATATTTATTATTGTATGTAAAATACTTTTCTGTGATTCATTTAAATGTAAATTATATATATATACATTAACTTTAACAATTATAAATATAGTTAAATATAAAAGAAAACATATTAAAAACCACGTTGCAACCCATTGGAATGATTTTTTAAAAAAAAATATTAAATTAAAAAAAATAGATTCGACTGCAAACATAAAAGTATTTAATAAACAATGTTCTTATTAAAAATTCATTATTATTTTCTAGATTATAATTTTAATATAAAAAGAAAACGAGAGAAACAACAATCAATTGTGAAACAATCATACTAACATCTAATTATATCGGTTGTGGACATTTTTATTTTTAATTTTATTCAAAAAAGTAAGTACATAATATCTTTATAGTTTTGAATTTTTCTTTAATATACAAAAAAATAAAACGATCTTCACCAAGGATAAAACTTCTTTATTAGTTTAAAAATTTCGTTCGCATTTCTTTTTTTTTTTTCAAAATGCCTTGGGGCTTAATAAATCATTGGTTTGGCTGGATATCAGAACCCATTCAGAGGAGCGAACAAAACTTCAACTTTGGAATGTGAATTTATACTAAATACTCGTACAACATGAGCAAACATTTGTGTTAGACATTGACGTATTTAATTATAAACTTAACAAAAAAATGTTTTACTACAACAGTGTATCCTATAAACCTAGACATTATCAATTGTCAGTTTTAACGAAGAAAAACAATATGAAATAGAATTTATAACAATTCGTTGAAATAAAGTTTTCTTTTAATAAAACGATAGCTACAAAAATTATTATTCTCAGTGCAACAAAACTTTATGAACAACAAACCAACAATTTTAAACAGTTGTTAATTAATTTTTTTTAAATTATTTGCATTTGACCAAAACTTTCCGATTTTCACATAAATATTTGAGGCTTCAATTAATAGCTTTTATAACTCCTCATAATTTCCTTGAAATATTTCAATAACGTAAGTTCAACTAAATCAAATGTACTTAAAGTATATAAAGCATCCGTGCTTTAAATCTAAAATAAAGGCCAATAGTCCTTAGGCTAAAATCACACGTAGCCAGCAATTTTCAAGAAAGCAAATACCCTCCAACATATACACATACATGTATTTATTGCGCTGTCTGTAAAACAATTAAATGCTTTCAAGAAGTATCAAAATCGTGTTTTGCTAAATCCCTAAGGCTAAGTTCACACGTACGAAAATAGAATTTTTTAATCTACATTTGCTAAACAATAAATTCAAGGCTTCAAACTACATACAAAAGCAATTGGCTCAGTAACAAGAGAATAATTTAAAAAACTGATTTAAAACCCTTTCTGAAATAAAAAAAAAGTTAGTGCAAGAAAGTAATCCGAATGTGTTTTACAGAAAAATTGTTTTTGCAAGAACTGAAAACGTCACACCATCCGTCTATGACACATAGACTTTAATTACGAGTATTTAAAAATTTTGAATTTCAAGTGAAATCTCAACGAAGTGACAACGTTCTAACCATCAGAAGAAAAGTACTTTATTATCGGCAAAATTTTAAAGCTAAAATCATTTTCCTGGTTAAAAATCACTTCCAAACTTAGTCCCTTAATTTAGCAAGAGATTTATTTCTACTTGAAATTGTGTTTAGTTTTTGTTCATAGAAGTTCCCGTATAAGAACGAAATCAGTTAAATTGAAAATTTTTCACGTTTATCACAAAACAAACTTAAACATGAGTTCTTTGATACACACTCCCAAAATCCTTCAACTTTTCCCAGTACGAAAGAAAACACATTTAATCTTTTATAAACTTCAAGGTTTGTAGATATTGTCGGGCATGTGTATTGGAAATTTTCTGGCAGTGTTTCATAGTAATACCACATGTATACTTTTTGCAACCGAAAATTAATTACTTTTATACAGCAAAAGTTTTACCTTCCATAGAGAGCAGATACTATACAACCAAGGTATTCGAAACGCATTTCATTCGTGGATCCAAAGAAAAAAAAAAACAAAATGAAAGTTCCTTCCCTCTTGGATTGTGTATAAACCATCAGTTTATGACCCCTAGGCACTTTGAACATTAAATTTCAAATTGATTTGCATACTTATTTAATATTACATGCATTTGAAATATTATTTTAAACTAAATAATTCACTAAAAATAAACCAATTAAAAGGAAAGAAAACCCACCTTTAAGAAAAATATTATTCCACATTAAAAGAGATAAGTAAAAAGTAATTAAATATAATAATCACTAAAAAAAATATTTCACCCGATCCTTGCACAGAATGGAATTTTTCTCTGTAGTTATATAAAAATAAAAATAAAAAATATATATTTAAACAATTTTCCTAGTCAAAAAAAACATTCATTGACATTGAATAAAACATTTTTAAAGCAACAAAAAAAGAACGACTCAAATCATAGAAAATAAAGAACAAATATATTTTTGGCCTATTTTTATATTAACAACAACAAAAAAATACAAATTTAAAATATAACAATTTTTACAAAACTAACAATTAATTATTTGTTTTCCATTTATAACAAAAAAGTACTAACTAACACAAAGACTTACAAATATAAACTTAAAAACAAATAATAGTGTATATTTAAAACTATAAATAAAACAAAATAAGAAAACAATGAAAGCAACAAACATATGCTTGGCCTTATTTACAAAATATTTCCAATTTTGGTTTTGTTATTTTTCCTTTTGTCCTTACGAAGATCGATTTAAAAAATCAATTTTTCTTTTGTTTTCTTTTTAATAATTCAAGTAGGCTCTTGTATGAAAAAAAATTATATAAAACAATATCCAAATAAAAATGTGTACATTCCCTACCCAAAATTAAAAAAATAACATGTTTAACTTAACAATGAGACATATTTTAAAACAAAAATATTATTCATACCCAAATTATAGTCACTTATAATAGTTGTCATTGTAAATTTCCCAACCAGGATTTAACTATTTTTGTTAAGTATTTTAAGAAAAAACACAGAAAATGGTTAAAATAAAACAAAACTTGAAAAGTATTCGGATATATCGTTCTTAAAGAAAAACAAAACAGTGAATTAAATTATTAAGAAACAAAAAAAAACTTAAAAGACTAAAATATCAAGACTTTCGTCGACATTCTCATATAAATGTAAAAAAGAAGTAAAACAAGAAAACTGGACTTAAAACAACAACAAAACATTGACAAGAAAAAACATTTTGAAAATCTCTCCAACTCACGGACTATATGCATTCTAACAATAATTTAATTTTTTTTTAATTACACAACAAAAAAATAAACATATATATAATAACGCTCTCTCTCTCTCTCTCAAACTATGTTTTCACTAAACCTGGTTTTCGAAATTATAGAATTATCTATTTCATTTAAGCCCTTGATTTTGTTTGTTTCTATTATTATCTTTTTAAGGCCCTTTGCATGCAATAAATATTTATTAATAAAAATAAAAAAAAAAACGGATTTATATTTTTTTTGTTTTTAATTATTTGAATATTTTGAACTATTAAAAATACCAGTCAAAAGTGTGTATCCGAAAAGCATTCAAATGTTTTCAAAAATTTCTCCGGATAAATTGAATAAGTTCTGGAAGAGCCAAACTGTTTATCTGCAGAGTCCAAATAGCAGTGTGTCTATGTTATGAAGAATATCCTACCTATCTATGTACCGTAGTTCCTTTTATTTTGAGTCCCCGATGAGATACATTAAATTGGTTTTTATAACGTCGTGATTCCTATGGCACTAAAGTTGAATATACATATCGGTTTCTGTATTCCAAGCACTCGGTTTTAAGAAAAGTTATATCCACCCTCCACTTTCATAAAAATCAATCTAGTTGTTTTACCTGCAAAAGTCCTGTTTTCCAGATAACAGGGGTTTTGAATATAAAAGAAAGTCACTTTCCCTTTTATTGCATTTTTATTATACGGACAAAATGTTATTGATATTTAGAATAAATTAGTAATTTTGTTTTATTTCCCCTGTGAATATATACCATTAGTCGATTCATTTAACCAAAGTTCATTTCCCCTAAAGACAAATAGATTTAACTCAAACACAAGAAAGATTCAACCCAAATGCAAATAGGCTTAATTCGAAATGCGAATCTATTAACATACTCGTATCAATTTTATAGTTTAAATTGATTTGCTTATAGCTAGTTTAAATCACTATATATGTTTGTGTAAAATCTATTTACGTTTGGGTTAAATGTATTTGTGCTTCGATTAAACCTTTTTGCTTTTATTTTTAATTGATGTGTTATTTGGTTAAATAAACTTGCGAATGGTATAAGTAGAACTGAATTGAACGTAGTTGTCTTCAAATCTGTTAATTTCATTATTTTATTTTTGTGTCCCGAATTATCATAACATACTTTAACGTCAATATAACTTAAACCGATCAGATAATGATAATAAAACAAACAGGATTACAATGAACTTTTTTTTATCCCAATGCCTATTTGTCTTACATGCTTTTGTTTCTGTTCCTTAAGGTACTGACCCCATTTGTACAACAAAATAATCTTCGAAATGTGTAGATTCCGAGAAAAACAAGGATTTCATGTTGTTTTTGTAGTAAGTGTAAAAAATGATCCTGATTTAAATCCGTAAGTAAAAAATACGGCTAATTTTATTAAAATTGAATTTAATTCTTCACTTCAAAAAATCCTGATATCATCAGGTCTCTTTCAACCAAAGATTTCAGGGACTTACCAGAAAAAATACATCTTCATTTTTGACTTGATCATTAACAATTAAAATGTTCAATGGAACCCAGAAAAGTCCGTTGCGTTACTTAGTGTTTACTTGCGACTTATAGGTACTATAAGGCAAGTTATGCATTCGTAAAAAAATCGAACTCGAGATTTTGATCAAAGTTGACATTACGATGATAGCGAAGACAAAAAAGTGGGTTTCGCAATTCTGTCTGTCTGCCTGTCTGCCTGTCTGTGTCTGTCTGTCTGTCTGTCTGTTCGACTACAGCTAAACGACTCGGCCGATTTTCTTTAAACTTGGATATGGGTTTTAATTTTTCCCCCCGAATGTTTTTTTCCTTTTTTTTTTTAAGACCAAAAATAACGGTACTTGCCATACGAATTTTTTTTCGAAATCTTATAAATATTTTTTTCTCAAAATCTGTCCCACAGATTAAAAAAAAAAATCATAAAATTTCATTTAGTTTAACCTATTATTATTTTTGGTACCCCCCATGGAACCTTTTTTTTTGTTTTTGATTTTCTCAAAAACGGTACTAGCGATTTTCCCCAGCAGTTTCAATATTAACGTGTATTAAAATTTTCAAACAATTTTTTTTTGGATTTTTAAAAAAATTTCCAAAATTTTTTTTGAAAACTCAATATTTCGAAAACCCCATGATCGACTTTTTTTAAAACTTGATAGATAAAAAAAGTTTCTTAAAATAATCAACAAGATTATAAAAAAAAAATATTTTACCTAAAAATAACGGTACCTACCCTCCATACAAATTTTAAAAAATGGTTTTCGAAAATCGTATTTTTCTCGAAAACGGTTCCGAGAATTTCGTTTAAATTTTTTTTCTTTCCATTAATTTTTAAGATCTATAATTTAATAAAAAAAATTTGAAAACAAGATATTACTGACTGTTCCTACCATATAACGATTTTTTTTAAATTTCTAATTATCGGCACAACGGATTTTAATGAAATTTTTTAGAGAGAAGCTTATAAAAAGTTTAAAAACCATTACATTTCAAAATTTTAAGAAAAAACATTTTTTTTTGAATATCTTTTTTTTTGGAAAATTCAATATCTCGAAAACGGCTCAATATTTTTTTTTTAAATTTAATTTTTATTTGAGCAATAATAAAAACTTTAAATTGGCGTACCAAATTCTTTTCTTAAAAATGTTTTAAAAAATATTTTTTTAAGAAACCACTACAAAGACTTATAATTTTTGTTTTTAAATTTAATTTTTATGTGAACAATAATAAAACCTTTAAATTGGCGTACCAAATTTTTTTTTGAATCACATGGCATCCTATTTTTACCTCCAACTACTAAAGAATTTGTTTTAGTCATTTAAAAAATTAATTTTGTGCTTATGAACAGTTTTTCTCTAATAACATTCATTTTTGAAATTATTAGTCTATTACATAGAAGCAAGTTCGTGCGACCCAGTCGTGCATTTTATTTTACGTAATGGATGAACCCTTTATTAAGATCGGCTGGTCTAAATACTCTAATAAAAGACTGATTTTTAATACTTATTTTAGCAAAAATATTGACATTCACACCAAGGCCACCTTCCTTAAGGCGGTATTACATTATCATATAAATATCTCAAAGTTGGCAAAAATATAAACTATCTACAAGTTACTTATGTGTATCGGAATGGTAGTCATATTTATATGACAAAATATATGTGAAGTATATAGTGCCACATATTGTATGTAAATCAAACATAATATATGTTACTTTTAATTTGTATTTATATTATTAACATATTTACGACGTGTATGTAACCCCGCTTTTTTACATCAAAAGTGAGTAGTTTTATTTTTTAAATTGAGCACTTTCGTCTGCGGTAAGTAATATTTTTTTTTAAGTTTCTTACTCATAATGTTTGCTTATTTCAGATTAAAAGTCAAAGCATAGTTTTTACCCATAAAAATATATTAACCTTTCTCTTAATAATATAACACTGTTCTTTTTCTATTTAAATACTCAATACATAACTATTTTTGTTAATGAATAGGTTCGTATCGGCAAAACTTCACCATTTAAATCTGTATCCGCTTTAGCAATTTCTTCATTTTTGAAAGAAGACCGCTGGCGCTATCAGCGTTCAGCCAACTTGATAATTCACTTTATTAAATCAAATATAGACAAACCTTAGCTTGGTGATTACTTAAACAATCACTAGAGTTTCTTGAAAACTTGCTTACAATAAAAGAAGTGGAGCTGGGAACATATGACAATATTAGGCAACTTAACCCTTTGTTTAAAAATAATGTATATTAAAATAAATGTTTGTTTTTTTTATCTATAACACTAGCGTACCCTCGCCCATATCAATAGTCGTTAAATAAAAATATCAATAATTTCTTCAAATGGTCTTCAAATGCTCTTTAAAACTTTATTTATTAATCGTAACGCTCTTTGGTATACAACATTTTTCGTTTTTCCATTTGTGCTGTAATACCCAGTTCGCTTCGCTAGAAGTTTCCTTTATTTGTTTGCTAAATTATAAAACCTGTGATAAACAATATTTTTGATTTTTCCTTCATTTGCGAACACAAACAAATCAGAATAATTCCCTACACGAGGCTTTATACAATTTTGCATGTGAGACGCAATAATTTTCCAATTTCAAACCACACACTTGCAAAGAGTGTCCCTGCGCTTTATTAATGGTCATATCAAAAGAGGTTGGGTGCGACATCCCGCTTTTTATAATCCCGTTTTTTAAAATCCCGTTTTTATAATCCCGTCTTTTATAATCCTTTTTTTTATAATCCCGCTTTTTATAATCCCGCTTTTTAAAATCACGTCTCTTATAACCCCGTTTTTTATAATCCCCTTTTTTATTACGACGTGTAAGCAGTGAGGTATGTAAGGGGGGCATGTTGCCCCCCTGCAACCCCCTGCTCGGGCACACTATAGGATTTGGGGTAGGTGCGAGGTTGGGTGTATGCAAAGTTTCTTTAGCATTTAAAGAATCTGGAAAATAACCAACATAAAATCAATAAGTTTTAGCTACGTATTCTAAAAAACGAGATTAGTGGGATTTGGCGGGATTTTAAAAAAGCTTTTTTTCGGGATTTTTGAAAGCGGGATTTCAAAAAGCGGGTTTCCGATACGCTCCTTTTCAAAAGCCAGTCGCACTGGAAACTGCAAGCGTTTGAATTCGAATGGCATACCTGCTGGTATCCCTGGGATACGTGGAATCGAAACTTAAATCACCTTTGAATTTGGTATTTATAATTATAATACCTTGGAAAAACTTTTCGAATCAATTCTTTTTTTGTTTCAAGTACCTATGTACATACAGTTAAATTATAAAATTCGAAAATGAGGGAAATGCAATTGGTTTTTGCATTTTCTTGAATGAAAAAGTAAATTTTTTTTTGAAAATAGGCTTATGTCCTACTCATTGTTTCTCTGAATAGTTTAACAGAAAATCCAAGTAAATTGGCTTAAAATTATATGAGTTATACGTACAAATTTCGTGTGTCAACATAGTTTTATATATATACATAGATTACCCATGTTCAGAAAAATGAGTCCTCAAATACTGATGAAATTGCTGGATTCGTTCTTCACTTTTGACGCAGCTAAATTTGTGAAATCTCATTTTCCTACATTGAGAAAATTGTTTCTATGCATGTGATTTAATTACTCTTTCCAAATTTTCAAGCAAACATTTGTGAATCATAGTGAATATGAATACAAAAAATATATTTCGTATAGGTACTTGTGAGCACAAAAAAGAATATCTATTATTTCAATCTTGAAATAATGCAGACGCAACTGTGTGATACTAATTGTGTCTTTTCTTAAAAGCGCATTCAAAAATCGATGGGTGAATTTTAATGAAAAAGCATGGCGATATTAATTTTAAATAACGTAGGCTTACCATTTCACTTAACTGTTAACATCCTTGGTTTCTGAATATTTATTAACGATATTATATTTTAAACTGACATTTAATATGTATATTTAATTATAAACACATATGTAGGTGTTTAGTTGATATATTTCGTCAGAAGTGTCAACATTATCACAAACAGACAATCAAAGCAAAAGCTCCTTCTTTTCCAATAAATTGCAATTAATTCTTTCAAAAGAAAAACTTTTAATGAAGCTCTTTTCAATATATTCTCTAGAATAAAGAAAAATCTACACGATTTTATCTGAACAATTAACATTAACAACCAAAAAAACACCCACTCCATTTATATCTAACATTGTAATGTATGTCCTTATCAACATCGCCATTGTCATCTTCATTCTCACCACTTGTACACCCAAAGACAAGATACTTGTATTATATTCATTTATAGAATACTACAATAAAGAAATACAGTCAAAACTCTCATTGTGGATTACTATAATAGTTCTGTCTTTCTTTCATATATGACACTTTCTTATAGGAAGCGCGGTTATCTTTATGTATAACAGATATTTTCTGAAGAGTACATTGAAAGGATTTCTCAATAAATAAAACCCAAGGACTCGACAGAGCTAGAAGCAAAATTGCAATAGTTTCTTATAATGTAAAGCATCGACTCATGGAAAGATGGTGTATTTAACGTTCAGGACCTTAAATAAATATGAAGATATTTCACATTGAGTTTGTTACATAATTTTAATCGTTACAGTAATTCTGTATCTTCGGTTTCCCTGTTTTCATTTTGGAAATTGAATTATCTATTCTCGTTCCTTCATCCGCTAATGAGAGTTTTCACAGCAAAATTACAAAGTTACATCAATATTATTCTAGCCATAGATATCATATTGAATCCGGATGCCGGATGTGTCATCAACACACTACTTCATTTTCCATCTGTTTTTATTGTGACTAATTTATTATTCACCATTATTTTCTGTCGAAAACCCATTTCTCGATGGGTTTTCCAAAAATAAAACAAGAATTTTACTACGAACGATAATAACAGAATCGGCAAATGAAGATTTATCTATTGAAACAAAAATATTAAATCCCATATGAATTATTTAACAATTCTCAGCCAATCAATTGCATTTGTTTATGAAAAGAACCTTTTCATTCTTATAAATTTCAAAAACAGTAAAATTTCACCATAATATAATTAATAAACACATAATTATATATATATATATATAAATAATTTTAACATAATTATATTAAATACAATTTTGTAGATTTAGATATTTGTCTGTCTAGATGTTTTACCAATCAATGGATTTAAACAAAATATTAGGGAATGATAGTAAAAAGATTTGAGATAAGGGAATAATTTTCTAGACAGAAATTTTGCGAAAGATTTAAATAATTAAAATTATTCATGCAAATTAAAATTAATTGTTGTAAATTTTATTGAATTTTTCTTCGAGAAATTTTAAATTTCTCAACACAAAATAAACGAGTTAAAATAAAAAAAAAAAGAAAAATAGAATTTTGGTAGAGTAGTCGTAAATGTTAAAAAAATACAACAAAAACAAATTATAATATTTAAAATACATTTATTATGAAACGAGCTTGGAGATACGAGTAACTACAAATGCAAAAATATGCTGAGAGTTGTTTTCCCAGGAGGTTATTTTCTTTGGCAAAATAAATTTAATTAACAAAAATAATAATTAACAGGAAAATACCGAATGTCATGCATGAATTCACATACAATGGAGGCTGAATGTCAAATTAACAAATGCAACTTAATCCTCAAACAAAAAAAATATATCCCTTTTCTCCTCTAAGAATAATAAAGTTGAATTTTAATTTGATGTTCATTTTGTGTTTGAATTTGTCCATCTGCATTCAAAATATAATTTTATGAGAAATACTTTACTTTCTGGCTTTTGCAACAGGAAATTTCCTCAAAATCCATTGGGAGATAAATTTATTTTTATCATGGATAAAACTAAATTAAATTGAATGTGTTAAGCGGTGACGATGTTACATTTTTTTTATTTAGATATAAAAAAAGAAATAAATCAATTTCCGGAGGAAGAATTGGAGAATCTATTTTCACGTTCCATTCCAGAAGACCTGTTTAAATATTTTATTTCAGACCATATATATCTATCGAAGTTCTTGTGGTTGGAAAATTAAATTTGAGGAATTAAAAATGTTCGATATTTAAAGAATTAAAGTTGGTTATTTAAGGGAAGACGAGTAGATTTTAATTGAGGTGAGCGAATTTGCTAGGGAAGGAAGTTGTTTATGCTTTGAGTCTGTTGGAAAGTTCTAAACACAATTTATGTTGGCAAGAATATTTTATTTTATGGCGGTTATAATGTTGAATTATGGGCTTTACCTGAGGGCAAACAATAATGATGATGAACAAGATGTTAACGAGAGGTTACACTGAAGTGAAATGGATATCTATTTTAACTCAATTCTGGAGGCTATAATTGATTTATATTTGAATCTTATTTCATCTCCAATTAAGTGTCTGCCTTTAATGTCGCCTTGTCTCAACAGATAGAATCAATCGGAGAAGTCATTCGAATTAAAACCTCGTAAAAAACCTCTTCTTAGAGCTAAGTAGTTTAACGTCTGGGTAAGATTTATAAGTATGTCAAGATGTTGGAAACTTGTTGGAAAAGTCTGATTACTCACTAAAGAACTGATATTACCGCTCAATGAGGACACAATATAAACTTAGCTGGCTCTGATAATAACAATAAGAAGCAAATATTTGTATAGAGGTATTCAAATTCTTTATCAATACGTTATTGTTAAATCTGTTTTTGTTATTGTTTTTGAATTGGAAAGGACTGCATTATTTAACAATTCAAAGTGGGAACTAAATGTTCCGGATGAACATTTTTTTTAATTAAAACGAAGCCTGTATATCTCTTACCAAATTTTTAAAGTGTTTAGATTTTTTAAATTTGGTTTACTTCAATTCAAATTTTGTTAAAACAAAACTATTTTCTCTTTAGATTTTCAACTACTTATACTAGGTCTAAGTAAATATGTGTTTTAAATATTCGTGTAAAGAAGTTTGATCTTTTGTGATAAGCAACAACATTCTTCCCAAATTTTGTATACATAAACTAAGTAAATGTATTAAAATGTTGTTACTCTGTTGTTACCATTTTAAGTTTTAATTTTAGCGGTACTTTAAAAGTTAGGCAATTGGTAAAACCTTTGTATACCTATAAAACTTATAGTACTCGCATGAAGACGAACGATTGCGCGTCATCTTAAGCATAGCGATAGTACTTGTTAGATTTGTCTCTGCTAAATTTAATTATAAAATATTCTCTTTTTACTTGCGACTTATAGGTACTACAAGGCAAGTTATGCATTCGGAAAAAAAAATCGAACTCGAGATTTTGATCAAAGTCGACATTACGATGATAGCGAAGACTAAAAAAGGTGGGTCTCGTAATTCTGTCTGTCTGTCTGTTTGTCTTTTGACTACAGCCTGAACGGCTCGGCCGATTTTCTTTAAACTTGATAGATAGTATTTTTAAGTTTTTCCCCATAAGTTTTTTTTCGAAATTATATAAATATTTTTTTTTTCTTAAAAACTGTCCCACAGATTTAAAAAAAAATCAAAAATTTAATTTAGTTAATGCTAGGAGGCTGAAATTTTTTTTTTTCAAAAAATGGTTATTTTGTTATCCCCCTTGAAAATTTTTTTTTTTTTGGTTTTTGATTTTCTCAAAAATGGTACAACCGATTTTGATAATCTTTTATGCTAAAGCAGTTTAAATATTATTGGATATTCAAATTTTCCAAAAATTTTTTTTTGGATTTTAAATAAAATTTTCAATTTTTTTTTTTCAAAACTGATTATTTCAAAAACCCCATAGTCGATTTTTTTAAAACTTGAAAAATAAAAGTTTCTTAATATAAATTTCAAGATGTAAGAAAAAAGAATTTATTTTAGCTAGAAATACCGATACCTTCCATACAAATGTTAAAAAATGGCTTTTGAAAATAAATTTCAAAACTTAAAACAAATATTTTTTTTAATTAAAAAAAAAATTATTTTTTTTTTCGGAAAATTCGATCTCTTAGAAACGGCTCGATATTTTTTTCTTGTAAATTTAATTTTTATTCGAGAAATTATAAAAACTTTAAATTGGCGTACTAAAATTTTTTCTTAAAAATATTTTAAAAATGTTGTATATAGAAGCTTATTTTTTTAGGAAACCAGTTGTTATTGCATAAGATAATATTGCTTAAATCACATGGCATCCTGTTTTTAGCTACTACTGTTTTAGTCTATTAAAAAATTAATTGAATCGGTCATTTCAAAAACCTCATAAGTCATTCAATTAGAATTTTTCAGGAATCAATAAAAACTGTTTCATGCTCAAACAAATGAGTTTTAAACCACTTTTTTATGCTTAACTAAGTATTTTAGTGGTAAGAAAATTAAAAAGCGAAAAAAATTCACAGTTTATTAATAAAAATAATGAAAAAAAACTAAAAAACTGTTCTTGACTTAAGTTGTTTTAGCAAGGACTGGGGTAAGTTGTATATAATTTAACCAAAAAAATGGTAGTACTTTTACTTTTAAAACATAAGCCTTTGCTGATAGAAGTGAAACCGAAGTTGCAACTTTATTTATTACTAACAATGAATGTTTAATCAATCCATCAATATATTCCTATGATAGTACCTTTTCTATGTGAAGCATACTTAAAGCTCATTATATGTCAAAGGTGCTTTTTTCTGTTTTTGTGGGATTTTTTTCTATAAGATTCAGTGTTGACAAACATATTTTTTTGTACAAATTTGGCCACAATTTCATGAATTCCAAAACATCTTCAGTTTTTAGCTCTGTGACTATATTTTCTAAATTTCGAATGAGATGGACGTGAATTTGACAGACGTGACGGATGAATATGAAAAGCTAAGATAGACAATGATGTGCAAATCATCAGATCATTCAGTTTCAGAGATCATTCATAAAAATGAGAAAGAGAGTCTGAGACTAAACGGAGACCTTGGGGTCCCCAGCATTTATTTTGTGAAGATCCGATTTGAAACCTTCCAAAAAAAAAGTATTCAACAATCCAGTAGAAAATTTCTAATCCAACGAATAAGGGCTTCATTGATACCAAACTCAAAATTTTCCATATAATAGCTTGATGCCAAAATCCATCAAATGCCTTAGAAATATCAAGCTCAGTAATTTTACTTCGACATATGATTCTACTCTTCTGCAACTTGATATCAACAATTCCTCGGTTTTTCAAATCTCTTAGATAAATTAGTTTATGTCTTGTCTTTCAATTTTATAATTTGTTATAACATTTCATTAAGGTATTACACGTTCTCTTCTTTTTCACTCTCTGTTTCACTTGAAGACATTTTTAAAGCTAAAATTACTTTTCGCAGAAAATAGTTGTATGAAAAACGCAAATTTGACATTGATGACTGTTGTTATCAAATTGAAGATTTGAATATTGTTGAACCAATCAGAGCAAAGCAAATTTAATATATCAAACTACCCCCGCCATTTTGGTAGTGCATGCAAAAACCTCTTAAGTCACTGACTTATGTTGTTTATGCAATGAACGTCTTTCCTACGGAATTATTTGAAGAGGAAGGAATGTACAGACTTACGTGGTTCTTACCCAGAATACGCATCTCCCTTTAAGGAACCACTTTCAGCTAAAAAAGTATTTTGGAAAAAAATGTGACTTAAGAGGTTTTTGAAATGACCGATTCAATTTTATGAACAGTTTTTCTCTTATAACATTCATCTTTGAAATTCTTATTCGTTTACATAAGAGCAAGTTCGTGTGACCCAGTCGTCCATTTTATTTACTACTTATTTTGTATCTTATCCTACTCTCCACTCTCCAGGATAGCGTTAGCACCACAAAATAATACTATAGGATATTATACAAAGGTAAAACATAAACAAGGAATTAATGCGGAAACAAATTTCATAATATAACCGAGTGACAGCCAGCAATTTACTGTTCCAGTTGGATTCAAACATTCTTAAGTGAAGAACCTTTATATGCAACGAATATACCAATACTCGTAATAAGATCGAATTTGTGAAAGTCAAACATATTAAATCGATCTTATTGCCAGCAGGTCTACAGGAACAGTGCTACTCGTAATAGACTCACATATCAAAAACAACAAAAAATAATTTAAAAGACTTTTGCATCAAGTTCTTTTATAGAAAATGCATGAATTTGGTATCGATGAGTCTCCCATTCGTTTGATTTGAAATAACCGTTCAATTCGTTTTGTGTTGAGAGGTTTTCAGTCTTACATTCACAAACAAATACAAATTATGTACCCCGACCCCCAAGACTTTATTTTTTGTTCGATTATATTCCTTATATTTATCAATGATATATTCTCTATCGTTATTATTCCACTTAACTGATTTAAAGACTACAGTAATCTCACTTTTTCATATCCGTTTTTACACCACCATCTTTGTTCTTGTTTCTATCCTCAGTGGTAAAATTTATCAAAATCATTCACCACTGTGAATTGAATGCATGCAAAACCGAAAGCGAGGTCTCTTGTCGAAACGAAAATTAAAAAAAAAATCTGGTAATTCATTGGTTAATATTTAAGTAAGCCTATTAAGAATTTATTCACTTCATTTACAATTAAAAACTATTAATAAATAAAAATCAAATTAGTCCAATATAAAAATTATTTTAGTGTTATATACTGCATAAAAAGAACGATTTTGGAACTGTCTTTTTATTTTATTAGTATGCACAAGTAATTTATTGGAGATAATTCCCTTACTTCAATTATAGTTAAAGTTCTTATAATTAATGAAAAGTTACTTAAATCTTTTAAAATTACCAAGCATAACAATTACGAAGTTGGAATGTCATGCAGAGGGTCTTATTAGACGCTAAAAGTATGCTTTTCAAGGGTGTACTGCCTCTTGTGGAAAAGTGACAAATCCTCCAAGAGTATATCATGTCATGCTATTCATTAGCCGTTCGGAATCGGTAGAAAATTGTAGGTCGTACCCTCCATTCCTCACTAGGTTTATTTTCTCTACGAGCCGTAATGGCCTGAAATTTGTTTTTTTTAATTGCCAAATTATTAATAATAATCACACTACCACCTTAAAACTAGGCTGTTTAAAATATCACAGTTGATTTTTAGGTTTTAGAATTTTTTCAGGTTAAACTACAAGATTGATTTTTGTGATAGTTTAAAATTTTACTGTAAGATTTACCGCCGCAAAAACCTTTTCTAATTCGGTTTTTAAAACCTTCTTCTGACCATGTTATCTGGTGATAGCCTTACTAAAGTTTTTCTCTCCACCCATCGTTTGCCATGTTTCGACACACATTTTTGTCAGAGAGAATGACAAAGTAACTACCTCTTGATTCTTTCGTGCTGAGCCAGCGAATGGGCTGGAAACTCGCACTCCATCTACATAAAATGCAAAGAAGTTATTTGACGGTATAAGGGACAATAACAGAGGAAAACATATACATACTTGAACTCAAGGTGGATCAGTAAGACAACACTACAGTTATTTTTATTTTTTAAACATGGCTATCCATAGTTAATTTATTAAATCACTAAGCAAATTCTGAACGCTATTCTCTCAATCCTCCCTCAAATCTGCAAAAATGTCTACGGAATGATACGAATGTGCGATTCTTCAAAAATGTTTAAAAATTGATAGTTAACTTTTGCTCTTTCTTCGAATAACTTTGACAACGTTGAAGTCCTGTAGCGTTGCTGAGGATTGCTCAGAATATTGTTTTCAACATTTTATAGTTTTTGTTTTACTAAATTTCGAGCTTATCAGTTACGATTTCAATAATGAAAAAAAAAAACAATAATTTGAATTATGAACCCTACGATTACGAATTATTCCTTGATATCTGATAAATACTTTTGTTTTTTAATAAAATTAATATAAAAAGTTGATTTATTTTATTTATTTATTTATTTATCGATTAATTTATTTTTTATTTTAAAAAAAGTATTTTGGTTTGGTTGAATTGAAACTTAATCCTTAGTCGGGCTCTGCAAGATGTACTTAAAGTTTGGTTACTAAGCGCACAGTAACATCAGTTTATCGGAAAACAATACACACAATTAATGTTTTATTAAATCTATGAGTATAGAAAAAACATAAACAGACAAAAATAATACCACACATTTTTTTTAACTTTTGATCTGCTCTAGTTAATAAACATATATTTTTTCAAAAGATAAAAACAACTAATATATTTTTTTTAATTTATATTCTTACTAAACTATAAGAGATAATTTTTTTTATAATTGAGCTTAACTCTATCACTGTCACTCACCATCAACAAGATTCCCTCTATGTTAACACCAAAAACAAAACAAACACATTTCCTAACACAACAACATTTTAAGCTACAAAAAGTCCCCGAAACATATATTTCTTTCAAAAAATAAATTTAAAGACGCCATTAACAATTTTTAAAAATACAAAAACATAATTTTTCATAAAAGCAATGCACTCAATGCAAGTAGTATTAAACCAAGTCATAACAAAAAACTTAACATTAATATAAGATTATAACCTAGATTTATCGCATATTTTTTACAACATTTTTAAACTAAACAAGAATATCTTTTAGACTGTAATATAATAAAAAAATTATGTGTATGTATTTGTTTTCATCGTTGTTGTTTATATTTGAATAAAAACCATCACCAATTTGCACTTATATATAATCGAAAAAACACTGCACCAATTAGAAAAAAATATTGATGTATTTTTTTATATATAATTTATAATATAGTTAATTTTGCAATTCAAAAAAATTATTGAATATATACTGAATATCATGAAACAACCAAAAGCAATGTAATTAGTCAATTTTTGTTTGAATTTTTCATTTAATATTATTTTTTTTTTTATAATAAAACCTTATCAGTAAAATTTTTGGGCAATAAAAATTGTATACATTTTAAGTTCTAAATTTTGAAAAATTAAATATATGTGTATTTTTCTTTTTGTTTTCGTAAAACCCAAACTGCACTGCACACAGTATGTGATATTATTGCACTTATAAACTAAAGTATTTTAATATAAAAATGCACTTTTAACTTTTTTGGAAAATAAAAGAACTGTTACTAGGTTAATATTTTATAGCTAAACTATGCCTTGTAAAAAATCAAAAAAAAAATATAAAAACAAAAAAATACTATTTTTTATTTCTACAAATAGTAATTAATGTTATTTAATGCAGAAAAGCGAACTTATAAAATTGGAATTGCTTTTTTTCTTAAGAAAAATAATAAATATTTATATTTATGGATGTATAACTGTGTTTTTATTTATGTTTTTCTTTCATTTAAAAAAGTTATGAGTATTAACAAAAATATATTTTAGGATATAGTAGTCACATGTACCTTAAAAAAGAGAGAATTAAAAATATAAAAAAAAAAACGGTAAAAGAGGAAGAAAACTGACAGATAAAATAAAATTGAACCGTATTTATTGTAAAAGAGCTCATTGCTTCTCATTGAAATACTTTCCTATTTAAAAGAAATGCTGTAACCGAAAGAAACCTAAAAAGTTAATAAAAATCCGTCCTAACTCGTATTATGATATACTTATAAACTTTACTTCTTCTCTTTGATAAATATTTTAATTTCACACTTTGGTTCAAATTGCAAGAAAAGTCCCCTTCATCCCTCAATCATCCATTTTATTTCCGATCGCAATGAGAAGATAATGCTTTATTCAAACCAAAAAAAAATAAATTAAATCCAATAGAAAATTACATAACCCAAGTAACGACAAAAAAGAAAAGCTTGTATTGCTAAGATATATATGTATGTGCCGAATATATAAATATTATAAAGTACTAATACATTCATTACAGTATAAACAAAATAATTGTTGTGATGCACCTTAATGCACTTATATTTGCACAATTTAAAAATAATTAAACCTGTAGTTTCATATACAATACAAAACATAAAATATTTATAATATATATATTGTATACTGATTGTTAGATGAACCATACAAAATGATTAAATTGTAGTTTATTAAAATACAAGCAGCAAAATCACTCCAATAAAATCCTTTCGCTTCCTAAAAAAGAACAAAATTAAAAAATCAAAAACAAATCAGAGATGAGCCATTAATTAAAAAAAAAAACAGGTTTTTTAGTTTTTCTGCACAAAAGTAATTCAAAATTTTGCACAATTCTTTTGAATACATATTTTTTTAAAGGAGAGATTTTCTTAAATATATCCTTTTACGAAATTCAAATATTAAACATTTGTTGCATTATTATGTATTGTGAATTAGATAAATAAACAAAATTATTAAAACGATCTTTTCGTAAATGTAAATTGCACACATGATTTTTCTTTTCCAAAAGACATAATTGTTGAAAGCACAAACAAAATTTTCAAAAAAAAAAAAAGAATTTAATATTAAACAAAAACTATTTACTTACCAGTAATGTACATTATTTATAAATAAAAACATCATTTAATATAACTATAAGTGTATATAAATATTTGTATATTTATTTTTTTAATTATGTTTGTATGCTTCATAAATAAAACATAATTTTTTGTATATAACGAACCACTGTTTTTATCAATCTTTTTAAATAAAAATCATTTCGCTTTGTAAATATATTACAAAAAAAAAATTAAAATGTTGTATTTTATTAATTCATTTCTATTTTATGTTTGTTATACATATAACAAAAATACATAAATTTAAATATGTAATTAAAAATGTTCTGTTAAGGAGAGATAAAAGAAGAGAATATTGTATAAATAACACAACAAACTAAATAAATAGCAACGATTCTTGATTTTCCTTAAAAATATAATTTCATATATATATATGTGATTCAACGTGCTAAAAATAATTTACCAAAAGAAAAAAACAAAAACAACTTAAACTTTCTACAAACAAAAATTTTCCACTTACGAATTTTTCTATGTAACTGATTTTTTAATTTTGATTTTTTATAGTAACTGGCAGATAGATTGAAATTATAACACAAAATTGCAAAGAACAAATTTTAACTAGAACGATACTGTACTGATAAATTGTACCGCATTCCCGATTAAACTCGAAGCTACAGAGATTCTTGTCTTGTCAAAGTCCGTCTAACCAGATCTCATTTCCATATGATAGGAGAGTAACATGCGTAATTTGCCGTTAGTCTACTTTTCGACCTCGTCTTTGCAAGTAATTGTCAGTTTTCTATATGGCCAAACTAAAACCGTACTCAACCATTCAGAGGTGTGCTAGTGTGATGACCTTCCTGATAAGTGTGTTTTTTGCATTTATCTCTGGGATTGAAATCACCGGGAGTCAGAATCTCATTTTCGATCTTAGCCTGCCTTTTTTTGAGTGAGTACTATGTATTTAACACAGACCGGCTTGTGATGACAAACTTTCTCAAGCAGCACTCATCAGTTTATAATCTTTTACTTTGATTTGACAAGTGCCTTCCTGAACACGAGACACTCATCCCAACCTGGAGTGATATCCAGTACGGATGGAGGATCAAGAAGATCAGCGCATAGACTGCATTTTGATGGTTTTTGGTAGTCATTCTTCCTATGGACAATTTTTCCGCAATTAAAACCAGAGGTTGTCTGTTGATTTCCCAAGCTCCTTAGCCGAAAAGGGACCTTGGCATCACTTGAACCACTCGAGTTCATATGGACTATGTTCATTTCTTACGAGATTCTGCTCCTCTCTGGAGATCAGAGCTCCATTTTAAATAGATTCCTCAACTTCATCAAATGTGGTCAGCAAAATTATTTGTTCAAGGCTACGAGCCGTTTGCAATAGTAAAACAATAAAAATGATAATTATTATTATAATAAAATATTATAAAAATGCTAAGAATAAAAATATGAAAATATGAGAAAAATTGATTTCATTATTATGTATTTATTGTTTTCGAATTTATTAAAAAAAAATAATAAAATAATATAAAAAATTAACAAAAAATGTAAATGTGTTATTATATTACTAATATTAAATATATATATATTTATGTATATTCAATGCAGGCAAGAAAATAAAATATGTTGGAATGAATAATATATGTTATTAATGAGATATAGTGGATGGAATTATAAATATTAATGAGAAATTACCAAAACAGGAGAAAGAGGAAAAAAAAAAACACAATTAATAAAAATAAACTACAAAGGAATGTTATAAATAAAAAAATAATAAAAATACCGACAGAAAAATGAAAACATGAACTATATTATTATATACATTAAAATTTATGAGATTATATATGTAAAATAAATGCCTCAGTCAACATATTACATTTTGTTTTTCTTTATTGGGTTCTGATGAGATTAAAAGGCATAAATACAAGTTATTATTTGGTGCTTAAGTTTAACAAATCGTCAGTTAAAAATCTAACGGAAAAGTAAGTATAATAAATGGGTTATTATTTTTTTCGAGAAAAGCTACAAATAAAACTATCCCGTGGCCCGGATTTGACATCCCTCACATTCGTCAAAACGAACTGTGATCCGAGACTGTTCTACGTTAAGCTGCAGGTTTGCTATTTCACGTTTGACAATAGCTGATCGTCCTAAAATTTTGAAAACTCACTACAAAAATATTGATTGTTTAGTAGTAGGTAGCGCATTATGAGATAACATTTGATTTCTTTCGCTTAAGGGGAAGCCTATTGCACCCACAAGATGTAACTGTATGGTGGTGCCGTGAGTCTATAATTCTTCGAAGTATAAGGGAGGTTTGTTTAACTTACTTAAGGTGGCGCTACGGTCCGGGATGGGCCTCAACTAACAAGTTTCTCCAGCTGGCTCGGTCTCTAGCTAGCTGTCTCCAGTTTTGCACACCAAGTTGGTTAAGGCGCGCTCCCACTTATGTGCGCCACCTGAGTCGCGGTCTTCCTCTATTGCGCCGTCCCTCGGGGTTGGATTCGAAGACTTTCCGGGTCGGAGCATTCGGGTCCATTCGCTGTACATGACCTAGGCATCTCAGTCGTTGGACTTTGAATCGTTTGACTAGGTCAGCTTCGCTGTATAGGCCGTACAGTTTGTGGTTATATCTTCTCCTTAACTCCCCGTCTATGCAGACAGGACCAAAAGATCACACGAAGAATTTTCCTCTCGAAACATCCTAAAGTGCTCTCATCCACTTTCGACAAAGTCCATGTCTCTGTACAATAGACAAGGACCGGGGTGAGGAGGGTCTTATAGAGGGACACTTTAGTTGCTCGAGAGAGGACTTTGCTACTCAATTGCCTTCTTAGTCCAAAGAAGCAGCGATTGGCAAGAGTTATTCTCCGGCACCTAGGTATATGAAGACCTTAACTACTTAAAAGTTATAACTTTCTATAATGACGTTCTGTCCAAGACGTCGTTGTTGTGTGTCCTTTCTTGATGACAGCATATACTGCGTCTTGCCCTCATTTACAGCTAAGTCCATCTTCTTCGCTTCCGTCTCAATGTTCACAAATGCGCCACTGACATCACGCTTTGTTCTTCCTATAATGTCAATGTTGTATCGTATCGGCGTATCCGAGTAAAGAAAAATTGTGCCTCTTGTGTTGACGCGTGAGTTTTGCACTATTCTTTCACGAACTATGTTGAAGAAGTCGCACGATAGAGCATCGCCTTGCCTCAATACTTTTTTGACACCAAATGCATCGGTGAGATCTTTTCCGACCTTGATGGAGTAGCGTGGAGTCTCCATCGTCATCCTGCACAAACGGACAAGTTTGTCAGTGTTGCCAAAACTAGACATTGCTCTATATAGTTCTTTCCTATAGATGCTATCATACGCGGCCTTGTAAAGGTGGTAGATGTCGATTTGTAGCTCCAGAGTTTTTTCCAAGATCTGCTGTAATGTAAATATTTATTTGATCGATGGTGGACTTTCCTGGTATAAGGCCACATTGATATGGGCCTTTAAGGTTGTTGACGAAAGGCAGATCAGCTTGTGCATACTCCCAACCAAGTCATAGCCTATCGCTTTGAACAGTTTGGCAGCGAGGCCTTGTTGGACTTGAGTTTCGATATAGCTATCTTCACTTCGTCCAGGTCGGGTGATCGGTATCGTTGGTCTACGTCGCCTAAGTCGAATGGTCTCTCACTTTCCCATATCTCTATAACAGTGGCGTTTTCTTCTTCATCGCCGTTATAAATATTGGAGAAATGTTCGTTCCATAGGCTCAGCATGGACTGCGATGTTTCCTTGATTATCCATGAAGGCTTCTACTCCGGGACTGTAAACTAGTGATGGTTTTTCTTACCTTTTGGTAAAATTTCTGAACCTTCTAAGGCATCCCTCTATTTCCACGATCAAGCGCTTCTCTTGCTCCTTGTTCTTCTTTCTGAGAATCCAATGATCTTCTCTCCTCTTCTGCTCGTAGAGCTCGCGAGGCGCTATCTGTGATGGCTGCTTAGCAATGTTACCTCTAGTCCTCAATACTTGATGCTGGAGGCATAGAATTTTTTAAGAGCTTGTTAGAAACTCGATCGGAAAAGGACCTTGCGATCTCTTGCGATTGTAAACGTCCAACGTCGAACTTCCTCTTAGTACTTCATTGTTTTGGCTTTGGTCGAGATATCCGCAGCCGAACCTTGGCTACAACAAGGTAGTGGTCCGAGTCGATTTTAATCCCTGGGAACATGCGGACATCCTCTATACTGGGGAAGTGCCTTAAATCGATCGCAATTTGGTCAATATGGTTCACGGTTTATTGATCGGGAGATCGCCATGTCCCTTCGTTAATATCAAGAATCAAAATGTTTGAACTGCGTACTAGCTACAAGAACGTCTTGCCCCACATTTTGAATGTCATAACTAGGGCATTGCTCGTATGTTTTGTCCAGGAGCTAGTAGAATATGTCTCTGTTGTCTTCATCTTTCCCCTCTGTTGAGGCATGCGCGCAAATCAGGCTTGTAATGGAAAATTTGCCCTTGATGCGGATGGTCGTGAGTTGCTCGTTCACACAGTTGAAACTCAAGACTCTTTGCCTGAGCCTAGATCCAACAACAAATCCACATCCAAATAAACGCTGCTTTTATTCTCGATAGCAGTCGTCGTAGTGGATATCGCTGTCTTTTAATTTTCGTCTCCCCGGTCCGTACCATCGCATCTCTTGGATGGCGGTAATATCTGCTAAATGTTCGGCTGCACGTGGTCTATCAAGGGACCTTACATTCCACGTACAGATCCGAAGTTCGTTGTCCTTATTTCGTTTGCATGTTTCGTCATCAGTGAATACGTCCGTATCCGAGACTTGTTTTTGCTTCGCAACTAAGGTTTATTGTATGTGGTTGGGAAGTCACCCCGACGGCTGTCGCCTGGATGAAAGGAGAGATTACTTAGTGGGAACACCTCTTCCCACTCTCTCGTTTGCTACCCCCAACAATCTTCCACTAGGGTTGTCACCCAATCTCCAGTTGAGGTACTATTCACTGGATGTTCGCCGCAAGGAGGTGAGCGTAGGAGTCGATAGACAGAAGTGGGTTTTTCGAAAAACCTGTGGACGCTTGTGTTCTCTTATTGGGTGCACGTGTCTACCATTCGAACATCGGTATAGCACACGCGAACCGTTTTGTCTTTATTGGAAGATCTTTTGATTTTTCGCAGTGTGATTATGACCTTCTTCAAAAAAGGTATCTTTACTTAGGATTCTACACGATCTTAAAAAAATTATCTAAGTACGATACCAGTAAGGAAGGGTTTGAAAGAACGAGTTATTTTATTTTATTTATTTTGTTGTTTTACCTGCATTGGCCATACTAGAATTTACACAACATTGCCCTTATAATCAATTAACATAATCATTTCCCTTATAATTAAAAAAATAAACTTAACACTAGACACACTAGAAAACATAAGGTATGAAGGTAAGAGGGGGCGGGTAGAAACAAGACAAGGAAACCATGATATAGGGGAAGTGGCAAGGTTAGGTTCACAGGGGTCACACCTTTTCTTCACATAGATAAGCTAACTTGGTGATGATGATGATGACGATGATGCTCAGGTAGGTATGATCATTCTTAACAACAACAGTAGCTTGAGTCTCTCTGGTGACGATGTTTACGAAAGATAAGCAGTTCTTGTGCTGTATATAAGAATCTCAGAGTATCGATGAGTACAGATCGATAGCTGATGTACTCATATATAGAGGTATTCAATGAGGAGTGGGTGGCAAAAATAATTGAGAGTGTTAGAACTTATTATGATTATTTTGATTAAATACGTTAATATTTTTAAAGTATTATTATTTTTGTTACATATTATTATTCGCATTCGCATTTTCATAAAAAAAATGTTTTCTTCTCTTTGAGCTATGAGACTTGAGCCTCTATCAAAAATTGTTTATCTATCCTTATCTCAGGGAACATTTCCCAAGATATGAAAAACATTTTTCATAACACCAATTTACAAGAAAGTCCCGAAAGGTGACGTGTAAGCTATCGACCAATTGCTAAACTTTCCCATATCACAAACATTTTTGAAAGCATTTTATTTGAACTCCTCAGTTTCCGTTGCAGGTCCTCCATAAACCTTGTAGAATTCATTTCATTCATTCTAAGAGCCTTAGAAAACGGGAATGAAGTTGATATGGTCTCCACTGACTTTAGCAAAGCTTTCGACAAAATTTGTCAAAGCCTCATAGTCTTTAAACTATCCTCTTAAAGTTTTGAACCCCTTTTCCTGCAATGGATTACTTCTTACCTATAGAATCGTGAATATTGTGTCCGGTTCAGATCCGCGCTTTTCAATCCTATCTATTCTAGCCACTTCTGGTGTCGCCAAGGCCCTCTCCTCTTTATCCTTACAATTCACGATATTGACATGGTCATTAAACATTGTCAAATATCCCTTTACGCTGACGATTTAAAATTTTTTTAAATCATCGCAGCACCTGAAGACATACATTATGTAGATAACTCTCCTCCAAACAGATCTCGACAGTTTCTCAACCTGGTCTATAAACAATTGCTTAGAGCTAAACATTAGCAAAAATGCCAAGTAATGATCTTTTCACGTAAACGCATTAAAACAACTCCCCGTCTTTACTATCTTCATAATCAACACATATATTATTTTATTATATTATTTGTATATTATTAGTAATATCATTTAGTATTTTGGTAAATATTATTATTCGATTTGTTACTTTTATAGTTATTATTTTGCGGTTATTTATTATTTTAGTTAATATGGTTGCGTTTATTTTTAATATTGAGATAATCGGGAAGGCTGTTATTAAGTATTATTATGTTTTATTAGAATAGTTTTTATATCAATTATTATTATAATATATTATTTATTATTATTTAGATTAGTATTATTACAGTATATACATTATATACAGTATAAACATTAATATTATTAGTTTCTTATTAATAGTATATTATTATCAGGGTTATTATTAGTAAGATTATAATTATTACGGCAACTGTTATTTAGTGTATACAGTTTTATGAATTACAGTGAAGCATTTCAAACAAAATTTGTATGACTATAATAATTATTATTGTGTGAAAATAAATTGATTTTAAAATTTAAACTTTAAACATTCATTATTTAATTTAAAAGATTTAATTTTAGACAAATAAATATTACTAACCTAATATAACATATTATGTTATGGCAATGTCAACACTATTATTTAACCCCCCTCAAACAATTTAACAGTAATACTTGTACTTCTAGGAATGTTCATCAGTTTACCCTTGAGCGCTGAGCCTAATTTCGGACGTACTGTCAAGTACAGAGATTATTTTTTTAGCCGCACTACACGAATGTGGAATGCTTTACCCGGCTCAATATTTCCCACTCATTTTAATGTGCAGACATCCAAAACCAATGTGCATCGGTATCTCCTTTCTAATCATATCCTATTTTCCTAATTGCTCGCACTGTGTTTAACAGTAAAAGGGTATTCATAACCCCTTGAGTGCACGTATAATATAAAGTGCGCGTATAATATAAGAAAAAAATTGGCGCTTATATACAGTCGTTTGCAAAATTATTTGCACAAAATTAAATTTACACAACATCTCTTCATTGAATCTTTATAACTTTTAAAATAATAAAGATATTGTTAATATTAATTTTTATTAAAAATGGATACATATTTTCAAAACGGTACCTACATAAAATATCAAAACCGAATTTCTTACGGTTCATTTTAAAAACATAAAAACAAAAGTGGCGAAATTATTTGCACATCTTATTTAACCGGCAAAATTATTTGCACATGTTTAAATTACTGCATTTAACAACACTGGAAGCCAAAAAGAAAATTTTTTTTAAATAAAACGAAACGTTGTTATGAAAACAGCTTTACCTAGTAAGTTGTTCTTTTTCCTTTTGCCGCAATAACAGCAGCGAAGCGATTTGGCACTGAGTCTATCAAATTTTGAATCTGTTCTGACGGAACTGTACTCCAAGCTGTTATAAACTCTTCCCAGGTTTCATTTGAAGATCTTCCAATGTCTTGAGGAATTTTTGATTTAACCAGATGTCAAACATTCTCAATGACATTTAGGTCAGAGTTCTGTGGGGGCCATTTTAAAACTTCTTGGTCTACCCCAGATAAACAAATTTTTATTGTCCGGGCCGTATGTATAGAAGCATTATCTTGTTGCAAGATAAAATTACTCCCGATGAATATTGACCCTGCCACTAGTGCAACATCATTGAGTATTTCCAAATAATGCGACTTTTCATAAGATTGGAGCACCTACCAATTGGTCCCACGCCACAATATTATATGTATCCCCATATCATTATTTTACTTCCTTTGGAATGCCTTGTGGGTTGTGTAACAGGTTGTTTGTTTTTTGATTTGCGATCGGAGCATAAAATTTTTGGCCATAGTTACCATCCAACGAACAAGTAGTCTCATCAGTCCAAAGTACACTTGTCCAAAAAGCCGGCGGTTATTTAGTTTAAGTTTATTATTAACAATAAAATTGGTTGTACAGTAAGATAATATCTGTTATAGTACTTAGAAAGTAACAGGCAGCAAATAATGTTGTTTTTAATTGTTACTAAATAGCTATACTTTGTGTAGGAGAGGGAAAAGAGGAGTATTAAGGTAGAGTTGTAGGGGACGAAAAGTGATGACGGATTGCACTTTTGAAGTTTTTTAAGCTGGTTATGAATTTTATATGGGTAGGGAGCGAGTTCCAGAGTTTAAAGGTATGAATGAAAAATAAACGCGATGAGTTTAAGTAGTTACTAAGGCGAGGAATAATGTTAATATTCCTAGTAGAGCGATTGAACGAGAGTTTATTAAATAAATATGTCGGAGATTTAAGGTATACAGTAAAACCCGCTTAAGAGAAAAACCCGCTTACCTGAAACACTTTCTTCATCCCCAAGTATTTTCCGACCAATTTCCCTTAAAACACTCCGCTTAAGTGAAACTCGCTTAAGTGAAAAACCCGGATAACTGAAACATATTTTCAGTTAATTTCTAATATTTTTCATTGAAAAAAACTCTCTTAAGTGAAAAAAAAAAAAAATTGAATCGAACAGAACAAAATTTGCTAGTTTTCGTTGTTCAATAAATTATTTTTGTGTTATTTAATCGTTGTTTTATTTAACTTCTTTCAAGGCAAGTACAAAAGATAAAAACAATATTCTTTCTAGCATTAAATTTCCGCTTAATGGAATTTTTAAATCCGCTTAGGTGAAATTTTTTTTTCACTTATCCGAACTCCACTTAAGTGAAATTATTTTTCACTTAAGCGGAGTTCGTTTAAGTGAAAAACCCGCTTAAGTGAAAGAAATACTGTGACATTTTGCCGTTTCTCTTAAGCGGGTTTTACTAACTTGTGTAAGAAAATACAGTTTCTTGCATTGATGTATTGCTGCAGGGTAAAACCCAAAAATTGCTTGGAGCAGTCGGAAATATGGTCAAATCTCCGTAGCCCATAAATATAGCGAACAGCATCGTTGAATGCAACTTGAAGTTTACGTTGAGATAGTGAGTCAAGGTGGCTGTACACGATCTTAGCATACGATATCAGGGGCATGACTAGGGAAAATATTAATTTCCGTCTGGTTGCAAAGGGCGTAAAGTTAGCAGAAGGCCATAGTTTTCGTAAGCACCCATAGATGCGACCAATAAGAACATTGGTATGTTTGTAGCCAGATAAATGACGGTCAATGACGAAGCCAAGGCTAGTGCAGTGATCGACTGCTGGTATTTTGTTACCTCTCAGCCAAATGTCTGGTAGAGTTTCTAGATCAAATTTTCTTTTTGATATAGGGATGACTTGAGATTTGTTAGGATTTATGAGTAGGCTATTAGCTATAGACCAATCATTTATTTGTTTAAGATCATTATTAGTCAAGAGGCACAGTTCATCAATCCTATCGAATGGTCTGGCAAGATGAAGCTGAACATCGTCTGCATATAAGTGAACTGAAGCATAGGAACAACATGAGGGGAGGTCATTAATAAACATGCAAAAGAGTATTGGGCCTAGAATCGACCCCTGAGGAACTCCTTGTACAAGACGTCTTGGATCTGAGCATTTCCCACCAGAGAAAACTCTTTGCAATCTACCAGACAGGTAGTCTGTTATGAGTTTGCATGCCCGATCACTAAAGCCAAACAAATTTTTCAATTTCCACTTGAGCAAAGAATGGTTGACCTTGTCAAAAGCTTTAGAAAAATCCAAGAGGCAGAGAAGATTCACATAACCCTTGTCATAATCAACTCTAATATCTTCGAGAAGATTAGTCATAGCACTGGAGCAGCTATGATTAGCTCTGAAGCTCTATTGATATGCTCCCTAGCGAATTCTAGTCTGAGGAATTTATTTTTCCTTCCTATCGTCCTTTCACTAACAGCATTTTCACGATCTTTGTTCAAATTATGTATTTAGGACATTTTGAACTTTTAAACAGCGGTTACTTTTAAAGGAACGGATAATTTTTGTGTCTTTCCTTTTGGTTGTGGCCCTTTTTCTTCCTCTACCAGCAATATTTTTTACACTTCCATAAGTTTTTTTGTTTTTCTATAAGGTAATAAAATATCCTCCGGGCACAGCGATATTTAGCTGAAATGATTGCTGAATAACCTGATAGGACCTCAGAAGCAATAGCCGCGCGCTTTTCTGTTGAAAGTTTATTCGTTTCAGCCATTTGAACAACTTGCCCGACGACAACATCACAAACTAAAAAAAATATCTAATTGCACCGTTAACTATTGATTAGTCGGGTAAATAAACTAAAGTTAGACAGTCTAAGCAGTTCATTGCACTTGTGCAAATAATTTTGCCGATTTAATATGATGTGCAAATAATTTTGCCACTTTTGTTTTTATGTTTTTAAGATGAACCGTTAGAAGTTAGATCTTGTTATTCTATGTACCGGTTTGAAAATATGTATTCATTATTAATAAAAATAAATATTAACAATATCTTTTTTATTTTAAGAGTTATAAAGCTTCAATGAAGAGATGTGTAAATTTAACGTTGTGCAAATAATTTTGCCAACGACTGTATGTATAATCCATGTCCTCTTTGTTGTTTTTTGCCTCTCTAAGGTGAGAAGTGTATCTACGAGTATGTGCTCTCGTTGTCTTATATTTTTGTATTGTCAAGATCTGCAGTGTGGTTGTATTCTAGCATATGTTGCGAGAAAGCTGTAGACATAATGCACGTTTTACCAATATATGTTGGTATTCTTGGTCAGGTTTTCCGTTACATCGGATTTCATAGACAAGATAACGTATTAAAAATCACAAGTGAGATGCAGTGTTGCTTTTGCTCCAAATATTATGTTAGTTAATTCAATTCCATGTATTATCTTGATTCTGGATTTTCAATAAAATTCAGTTTTTCTTTCATTTGTGCTCTTCTTTCTCTACAATTTTAGTTCACTTCTAAGCAAGTTAGGACTTTCTGGTTTTCACCATGTAAAAGAGCGTTTCAAAAATTATCCTAACCAAAAAAAAGTGAAAAATAATTTTTTGAGTCATAAGCCACCTTTTCATAGGCTGGGTCACAATGCATGTATCTTATCGTTTAAATAAATTATTGTAATTTGTTTTTTAAGATTAAATACAAATAACCACTGATGATACCGAAAAAGAAGTTAATTACATTTTTTATTTTCAAGCATCATTAGGCCCAATTGTCTACATAAAAAAAATAAATAAATTTTGTGGTGCAACAGCTCGGAGTGAACCAGGACCTAGTGACTTACAAGTTACAACTCTCAACCAATCCTGTGTGCGTGTTACCAGGAACGGGGAGGACCTACAATTTTCTGCCGATTCCAAACGGATTGTGAGCAGCACTTTCCATGACAAGAGATACTCTTGGAGAATTTGTTAATTCCTCGCAAGAAGCAGTACACCCCTGAAAAAAACTTTCTTGTAGCGACTGAGAATCGAACTCAAGACCTTCCGCATGAAAATCCAACGCACTAACCATTATGCCAAGGGGTACTACCAATTGTCTACATAATATATAAATATTGGCGCAAAATTTTAAACAGCCTATTATTAAGGTATTAGTATGATACTACTAAAGAATTTGCTAACTTTATAGTAGAATGAGTTAGTATCATTATTAATTTTAAACATTTTCTAACTAGTATCGTACTACAAGAATTTCCTTAATAAATTGCTTCTGAATACACCTAAAACAATTACATTTCGTATAAAAAAGTAAGTACACGAACCTTTTTTGAAATGTCAAAGAGTCATAATGAAGCTAGCACGATACTAAAAAAATAAAGTTGGTATTCGATGATTTTAACTACATATATTAAAAGAGTAGAGAAAGTATGATGCTATATTCGATTAAAATTTGCATATTCGTTGTTTTAACCTAGTATCATACTAAAACAGCCTTAGCATCTTTTAAAAATATTCCCATGATTCGTAAATTTAAATTCTGTTAAAGAAAATACGTTATTATTATATAAACTACAACAAGATAATGAATATATTTTCAAGAAAAATATAATATTAAATTAGACTGATACAAAAACTATTGATTAATAATAAAATTGTTAAGTGTTTTTTAAGTTAAGTGTTTTTCTGTTTGAATGTTAATGTTAAATTAAAAGGGTCTTACATTCATACTAATTCCGGATTATAACAAAGTCTTAAACATTTTTAACAGCATCGTACTAATTCAATTAAAATCTTGGGCCATTATTATTATTATAATATGCCGTTTCCCACACTAAGTAAAGTCAGAATGACTTCAAATTTACAACTTGATTAATTGGGAGGATGATTGGGATGACGAAGCCGACGATGAATGAACAGGATGTCAGATAGTTTTCTTCACTTTCCAAGATTATTCAACTGCATTTGACTATATCAGATAGATAGACAAAGCTCTGCAGATACTATAACCTTCGAATTGCGCAACCGAATTCAAGTGATTAAAACAAACCAAATTAGATCCCCATGGCTCGTACTTTCAATCTTTCCAGTGTTCAAGTTGTCGACAGGAATGGATAGGACCAACAATTTTCTGCCGAGTCCAAACTGCCAAGAAGTGAGACTCTGAGAATTGTTCACTTCCTTGCAAAAGACATTACACGGAAAAAGTAAGTTCTTATCTTAAACCGCGGCTGTTAAACGAAACCAGACCTCCTCCATAAAGCCAAAGGGTAACACTACGAAATTATGTTAAGCTGATTCTAAGAATTATACCCTAACTTTTGCCAGTTGCCATTGTAAGCCTTTCATGCGTGAAATTTTAAATTAACTAATCCTTAATTTTATTCCATTAACCGGACAAATCCCGTCGAAAATACTAATAATAATATTTATTATTGTGCTATCATCTAAAAATAAAAGTTCTGCTTACAGAAAGCTAAGAAAGACCGAAAGCACGCATAGGACATATATGTATATAGACATTCCTATTACCTAGGACGTTAGCGGGTGAAAAAGCAAATTGAACTGACCCATCAAAAGTGGGTTCGGGGTCACACCCTCGCAAGTCAAATGGAATTTTGTATAGGTTTGTGTCCACTGAAGATTTTGGTAAGACTGGCAACTATATTAACGTACTTATCTACATATTTTTAACTGCGGAGTGTGCACACGAAAAATAAAAATCGATTTTATTGTCGTCTTCGTCTTTTGGCATATTCGTAGAGTACATTACATTTTTGTTTAATGTCTAAATTTAATTGAATAATGAAATTATTATTGATGATTGGAGTAATGCAATGTTGAATTCTAATATCGTTTTTTATTTTGGATCTTATGGTGTTATATTTAGCTTGAGCTGGTGGGGATTTCAACCATAAAAATCCCTTTCCAAATCTGTTGCGTCCAATAAAATACACAAATAAATAACTAAATGACACGTTTTTTTCGTTTCCTGAACAATTTTAAAAATGTCGGGAATGTATCGATATTTATATATTTTGATTGGTTGGTCTAACCTGGTTTCATTATTTAACTAGTATAAGCTTTCACTTCTTGTGTCTTCTAGGTACAATTTTGGTAGCTTGTTTCATTTTCCTGGTGTAAAAAAATTATTTACAGGGTGCCTTTTATTTTCCAGGTCGATTTTATTTGGTTGCCATTTTTTGTAAGTAAATGAACCGATCGTATAACGATCAAGATCAGCGTAATTTGGACTTACATATCCCCTCGATCGCGAGCACACACTGCTCGAAAGTGCATGCAGCAACAAGTGTATTGCCATACGAGGCTCTGTTTGGTTTCTGTGAGTTTCTAGTGAGTTTTAGTCGAGTTCGACGAAATTAAATTAAAGTCCGAATTATAATCACAGTCTCACCATCTTTAACTCGAATTTAATTTGTTTTTATGCGAAAAAGTGAAGTTCTTCAATATTCCGACATTTTATTTTTAAATAAAGAATAAAATAAAACTAAAATCGAAAACAAAACATTAAACGAGAGCGAAATTGTACACGGAAAGTTAATGCACGGCCAAGAGACGACGCTCTTTAATTCTGATTCAGAATCAACTTTGTAAATATTTTCTCAAAAACTGTTCGATAGATTTAAAAAAAAGATACAAAAAAAATTTAGGTAATGGTTAAAAATAATTTTCCGAAAAATGATTATTGAGGATACCCCCCATGGAACCATTTTTTTTTTATTTTGATTTTCTCAAAAACAGTATGACCGATTTTGATAATTCTTTTTTGCTAAAGCTCCCCAAAATTTTAAATAGAATTGTCTATTCAAATTTTCACAATTTTTTTTTTTGATTTTTAAAAAAAACTTGAAAATTTGTTTTCAAAACTCAATATTTCGAAAACCTTTTACTAGATTTTTTTCAAACTCGATAAATAAAAGTTTCTCAACATAATCTACAAGATGTATGAAAACAAGTTTTATTTTACCTTAAAATAAAGGTACCCACCATACAAATGTTAAAAAATGACTTTCAAAAATCGTATTTTTCTCGAAAACGGCGCTTAGAATTTCGATAAAATTTTTCTTGTTTCAATTAATTTTAACGATCATTAATTTAATAAAAAAAAAAATTTGAAACTAAGATATTACAGCTTGTAGCTACCATGGAACCATTTTTTTAATTTTGAATTACTCATTATCGACATATCGGATTCTTATGAAATTTTTTTGTAGATGTGCTTTCAAAAACGGCTTAATATTATTTTTGGAAATTTAATTTTCATTCGTATAGTAATAAAAACTTAAAGTTGGCATACCAAATTTTTTTTAAGAAACCACTACAACGACTTATAATTTTTATTCTTGCATAAATTCATATTTGCATAGCATTCTGTTTTTGTCTCTTACTACTAAAAGAATTTAAGAAATTAATTGTATCCTTATGAACAGTTTTCTTCTCGTTTTTAAAATTCCTAGTCTATTATATACGGGCAAGTTCGTGCGACCCAGTCGTGCATTTTATTTATCAACGTAACTCGGCAATCTTTATATACCATTCAATACCAAGCACGTCGCACAGTGGCCCGTTTAGGCAAAAGTGCTTGCGAAATTAATTTTTCGGGTGGGTTTATTTATAATGCAAAACCTTTACATTTTCTGAATTCACAAATGTTTGAAGATCAAGTAATCGAAAAAATTATTTCATTTGTATGAACGGTTCGGCTTGTGAAGCCAGTCAAAGTTGACAAATATTTAAGGTGAGAAAAAAACATTTTTAAAATTTTTTTTTTAACTTTGATTGTAAAAACTAGGAAAAGAGTATAAGTTAAACTTTTTTTTGTTATTTTTACTTGATATATGTTAATTGCTATGATCATAAAAATAAAAAATAAATAAAAAAAAAGTTATAAATTTTTTAAAGTACTAAATTTAATGTTTCTTGAAACACCACTTTTTAGGCACTTTTTCAAATTTACATTTACTAGAAGAAAAGTTTTTAAAAGCTGTCAAGCCAAACTGGACGGATAATGAATCCTTATATATCTCTTTATCTACAACTAAAAACTCAGCTGCATAAAGTTGCATAATACTGAGCTAGCGAGATTTGATTTGAAAAAGTCAGTAATTTTTTCTTAGTTTTTTTTTCAAGTGCAAAAAAGAAATCAGGGAAAATATTATTTCTTTGTTTTGAGGGTATGAGTCTTGATTTTAAATAAAATGGTGTTGTAATTTAGCTTAGCTTTTTAAAACGGTTTTAAAGCTTATTTCGTGTAAACCCCAATAAAACTTTTAAGCATGAAAGTTTATTTTAACTATGATTGACGGAAAAGTTTTAAACGACTTAACAGAAACAAAGTCTACGCGGTCATGTCCGATATGTAAAAGAACCCAAAAAATCTTCAATAACAAGGATGAATTAAATAACGACGAGCATAATTACGCGTCGGCTAAAATCATATAAATGACAGCACACCTTATAGAACTAGCTTACGACACATAAACGCACCAGTCTACTGGAAAACCCATCTTGCCATTTTGCATCGGAATCCACCTCCAGGACCATAGGCTCTGGAATCTACGACGAGAAGACAACCTGGTGAATTCCAAGCCCAACCATAACACCTGACATAAAACTAACAGCAGCTTCAGATCCAAATTTCATTTAAACATCTACAGCAGCTTCCAATTAACATCCAAACAGCTAATCATCAGCAGCGATTTTAATCACCGATACAACAGAAATCGTCAGCTAAGACATATGAAATGAAATAAATGCATCTATTTGGCAACGAAAGCCTGCCAAACCGTTGTAACTACATAACACCTTCAACTTCAGCTGACAGGATATGCCTTTAGGATCCTGTAGCCTAGGTGTCGCAATGATATTTAAAGGACTGGAGATTTCAAAGAGAATCAAGGAAACTGGGGTAAATTCTAAATGTGCTTTCATTTGTTTAGGGCGATTTTTGGATATGGTACCTGCTCTTTAAGGGGATTGGCATATTTATTTATTTTCACCGATTTTCAAACACGTATGAAGAAATTTAAAATCTAATACAGATGAACATTGTATGCGCGAAAATGAAAACAACAAATACTTGAAAATGAGTGGGCCCACTTCCAAATGGTATAATAGGTACATTCTACTTACTTACAAGATCACAAAATAAAAAAAAAATACCGACTGTCCAAAGTTGGTTTGCACATCAGCTTTAAGAATGTTAAGAATGAAAGTGAAGAGTGCACGAAGGACGGCGCATTCGTTTGACATTAAAGTAAATCGATCGATACGAGTCCAAAAAACTGTATATGCAATTTCCTAGACTTGTCTTATCGAGGTTATAATCGACGACTGCGAAGATCACGCCGAAGTTACCAATATCCGAATAAGCTTGGGTGAGGATCTTTCTCAGTCTTGGACTCACTTCACTGATGCTAGATTCAGATTCAGAACTGATAAAAATAAGAAGTTTTTAGGCATTTTTCAGTATAAATCCAACTACACAATTACCTGATATTCACCCTTATTGTAGCAGGCGTTTCGCTTGAACGACAAATGTCATTTTCAAAAATTTGTATTATGAATGGCGTTTTAGAGTCGTTTATCGTTATTTTTCGAGTCGTAACGCCATACTCTGAGTGGAACGTAAGTTTTCGTATGAGAAATGTCACTCATCTGTATTATAACTGTCGTTTTTCTCGACTTCTACGACTCTCAGAACGCTATTTTTTATCGAATACAAATTTTCAAACGACTCATTGTCGAAATTGGATAAAGATGTAAGTTTTACATGTTAGTATTGTGTAATTTGTAATTTGCATTATATTTGTTTTATTTAAGGGTGAAAATAACTAACCCAGAACAGAAGAAGTGTATCACTGAAACTCTTCTTGTGCTTGCAGCTCCCGTGTTAGGTCTTGCAGTTGAAACTGATCCAGTTTCTTAAAGCCTTCAAAGGATATTTCCAAAAACATTTCGAAAAGGAAGTCGCCTGTTAGGGTAAAGTTTTTGGTATATTCGTTGTGGCCTTCTTGAATTTCCATTGCACAATTCATAAACGAATAAAATGTCTGTGTATTCTTCTCTCGTAAATGAAGGCATTTCAAAAGCTGTATTTGTGATTAATGAAGAAAGAAAGTAATTTCTGTTTAAGTGGAGTGATTGAATTAAATTCAATTAAAAGCTCAAGTGACCTCAACTCCAAGGTGCGTTTCGCCCAGGTACGACAGTGGGCTCATCAGTTAGATGCTGCCGTACCCTTCTAAGACGCAAATATTGGTCGATGTTTACCGACTCTTATAAAATTTACAGCTTTAATAGACTGTGAATTTTATTTTTCTAGGGGAATTTGATTAAATTCAGACACCTAGAATAATAATGTCCGTGGTCAGACTATTAAATTAATGAAGAAAGAAAGTAATTTCTGTTTAAGTGGAGTGATTGAATTAAATTCAATTAAAAGCTCAAGTGACCTCAACTCCAAGGTGCGTTTCGCCCAGGTACGACAGTGGGCTCATCAGTTAGATGCTGCCGTACCCTTCTAAGACGCAAATATTGGTCGATGTTTACCGACTCTTATAAAATTTACAGCTTTAATAGACTGTGAATTTTATTTTTCTAGGGGAATTTGATTAAATTCAGACACCTAGAATAATAATGTCCGTGGTCAGACTATTAAATTAATGAAGAAAGAAAGTAATTTCTGTTTAAGTGGAGTGATTGAATTAAATTCAATTAAAAGCTCAAGTGACCTCAACTCCAAGGTGCGTTTCGCCCAGGTACGACAGTGGGCTCATCAGTTAGATGCTGCCGTACCCTTCTAAGACGCAAATATTGGTCGATGTTTACCGACTCTTATAAAATTTACAGCTTTAATAGACTGTGAATTTTATTTTTCTAGGGGAATTTGATTAAATTCAGACACCTAGAATAATAATGTCCGTGGTCAGACTATTAAATTAATGAAGAAAGAAAGTAATTTCTGTTTAAGTGGAGTGATTGAATTAAATTCAATTAAAAGCTCAAGTGACCTCAACTCCAAGGTGCGTTTCGCCCAGGTACGACAGTGGGCTCATCAGTTAGATGCTGCCGTACCCTTCTAAGACGCAAATATTGGTCGATGTTTACCGACTCTTATAAAATTTACAGCTTTAATAGACTGTGAATTTTATTTTTCTAGGGGAATTTGATTAAATTCAGACACCTAGAATAATAATGTCCGTGGTCAGACTATTAAATTAATGAAGAAAGAAAGTAATTTCTGTTTAAGTGGAGTGATTGAATTAAATTCAATTAAAAGCTCAAGTGACCTCAACTCCAAGGTGCGTTTCGCCCAGGTACGACAGTGGGCTCATCAGTTAGATGCTGCCGTACCCTTCTAAGACGCAAATATTGGTCGATGTTTACCGACTCTTATAAAATTTACAGCTTTAATAGACTGTGAATTTTATTTTTCTAGGGGAATTTGATTAAATTCAGACACCTAGAATAATAATGTCCGTGGTCAGACTATTAAATTAATGAAGAAAGAAAGTAATTTCTGTTTAAGTGGAGTGATTGAATTAAATTCAATTAAAAGCTCAAGTGACCTCAACTCCAAGGTGCGTTTCGCCCAGGTACGACAGTGGGCTCATCAGTTAGATGCTGCCGTACCCTTCTAAGACGCAAATATTGGTCGATGTTTACCGACTCTTATAAAATTTACAGCTTTAATAGACTGTGAATTTTATTTTTCTAGGGGAATTTGATTAAATTCAGACACCTAGAATAATAATGTCCGTGGTCAGACTATTAAATTAATGAAGAAAGAAAGTAATTTCTGTTTAAGTGGAGTGATTGAATTAAATTCAATTAAAAGCTCAAGTGACCTCAACTCCAAGGTGCGTTTCGCCCAGGTACGACAGTGGGCTCATCAGTTAGATGCTGCCGTACCCTTCTAAGACGCAAATATTGGTCGATGTTTACCGACTCTTATAAAATTTACAGCTTTAATAGACTGTGAATTTTATTTTTCTAGGGGAATTTGATTAAATTCAGACACCTAGAATAATAATGTCCGTGGTCAGACTATTAAATTAATGAAGAAAGAAAGTAATTTCTGTTTAAGTGGAGTGATTGAATTAAATTCAATTAAAAGCTCAAGTGACCTCAACTCCAAGGTGCGTTTCGCCCAGGTACGACAGTGGGCTCATCAGTTAGATGCTGCCGTACCCTTCTAAGACGCAAATATTGGTCGATGTTTACCGACTCTTATAAAATTTACAGCTTTAATAGACTGTGAATTTTATTTTTCTAGGGGAATTTGATTAAATTCAGACACCTAGAATAATAATGTCCGTGGTCAGACTATTAAATTAATGAAGAAAGAAAGTAATTTCTGTTTAAGTGGAGTGATTGAATTAAATTCAATTAAAAGCTCAAGTGACCTCAACTCCAAGGTGCGTTTCGCCCAGGTACGACAGTGGGCTCATCAGTTAGATGCTGCCGTACCCTTCTAAGACGCAAATATTGGTCGATGTTTACCGACTCTTATAAAATTTACAGCTTTAATAGACTGTGAATTTTATTTTTCTAGGGGAATTTGATTAAATTCAGACACCTAGAATAATAATGTCCGTGGTCAGACTATTAAATTAATGAAGAAAGAAAGTAATTTCTGTTTAAGTGGAGTGATTGAATTAAATTCAATTAAAAGCTCAAGTGACCTCAACTCCAAGGTGCGTTTCGCCCAGGTACGACAGTGGGCTCATCAGTTAGATGCTGCCGTACCCTTCTAAGACGCAAATATTGGTCGATGTTTACCGACTCTTATAAAATTTACAGCTTTAATAGACTGTGAATTTTATTTTTCTAGGGGAATTTGATTAAATTCAGACACCTAGAATAATAATGTCCGTGGTCAGACTATTAAATTAATGAAGAAAGAAAGTAATTTCTGTTTAAGTGGAGTGATTGAATTAAATTCAATTAAAAGCTCAAGTGACCTCAACTCCAAGGTGCGTTTCGCCCAGGTACGACAGTGGGCTCATCAGTTAGATGCTGCCGTACCCTTCTAAGACGCAAATATTGGTCGATGTTTACCGACTCTTATAAAATTTACAGCTTTAATAGACTGTGAATTTTATTTTTCTAGGGGAATTTGATTAAATTCAGACACCTAGAATAATAATGTCCGTGGTCAGACTATTAAATTAATGAAGAAAGAAAGTAATTTCTGTTTAAGTGGAGTGATTGAATTAAATTCAATTAAAAGCTCAAGTGACCTCAACTCCAAGGTGCGTTTCGCCCAGGTACGACAGTGGGCTCATCAGTTAGATTAAAGCTGTAAATTTTATAAGAGTCGGTAAACATCGACCAATATTTGCGTCTTAGAAGGGTACGGCAGCATCTAACTGATGAGCCCACTGTCGTACCTGGGCGAAACGCACCTTGGAGTTGAGGTCACTTGAGCTTTTAATTGAATTTAATTCAATCACTCCACTTAAACAGAAATTACTTTCTTTCTTCATTAATTTAATAGTCTGACCACGGACATTATTATTCTAGGTGTCTGAATTTAATCAAATTCCCCTAGAAAAATAAAATTCACAGTCTATTAAAGCTGTAAATTTTATAAGAGTCGGTAAACATCGACCAATATTTGCGTCTTAGAAGGGTACGGCAGCATCTAACTGATGAGCCCACTGTCGTACCTGGGCGAAACGCACCTTGGAGTTGAGGTCACTTGAGCTTTTAATTGAATTTAATTCAATCACTCCACTTAAACAGAAATTACTTTCTTTCTTCATTAATTTAATAGTCTGACCACGGACATTATTATTCTAGGTGTCTGAATTTAATCAAATTCCCCTAGAAAAATAAAATTCACAGTCTATTAAAGCTGTAAATTTTATAAGAGTCGGTAAACATCGACCAATATTTGCGTCTTAGAAGGGTACGGCAGCATCTAACTGATGAGCCCACTGTCGTACCTGGGCGAAACGCACCTTGGAGTTGAGGTCACTTGAGCTTTTAATTGAATTTAATTCAATCACTCCACTTAAACAGAAATTACTTTCTTTCTTCATTAATTTAATAGTCTGACCACGGACATTATTATTCTAGGTGTCTGAATTTAATCAAATTCCCCTAGAAAAATAAAATTCACAGTCTATTAAAGCTGTAAATTTTATAAGAGTCGGTAAACATCGACCAATATTTGCGTCTTAGAAGGGTACGGCAGCATCTAACTGATGAGCCCACTGTCGTACCTGGGCGAAACGCACCTTGGAGTTGAGGTCACTTGAGCTTTTAATTGAATTTAATTCAATCACTCCACTTAAACAGAAATTACTTTCTTTCTTCATTAATTTAATAGTCTGACCACGGACATTATTATTCTAGGTGTCTGAATTTAATCAAATTCCCCTAGAAAAATAAAATTCACAGTCTATTAAAGCTGTAAATTTTATAAGAGTCGGTAAACATCGACCAATATTTGCGTCTTAGAAGGGTACGGCAGCATCTAACTGATGAGCCCACTGTCGTACCTGGGCGAAACGCACCTTGGAGTTGAGGTCACTTGAGCTTTTAATTGAATTTAATTCAATCACTCCACTTAAACAGAAATTACTTTCTTTCTTCATTAATTTAATAGTCTGACCACGGACATTATTATTCTAGGTGTCTGAATTTAATCAAATTCCCCTAGAAAAATAAAATTCACAGTCTATTAAAGCTGTAAATTTTATAAGAGTCGGTAAACATCGACCAATATTTGCGTCTTAGAAGGGTACGGCAGCATCTAACTGATGAGCCCACTGTCGTACCTGGGCGAAACGCACCTTGGAGTTGAGGTCACTTGAGCTTTTAATTGAATTTAATTCAATCACTCCACTTAAACAGAAATTACTTTCTTTCTTCATTAATTTAATAGTCTGACCACGGACATTATTATTCTAGGTGTCTGAATTTAATCAAATTCCCCTAGAAAAATAAAATTCACAGTCTATTAAAGCTGTAAATTTTATAAGAGTCGGTAAACATCGACCAATATTTGCGTCTTAGAAGGGTACGGCAGCATCTAACTGATGAGCCCACTGTCGTACCTGGGCGAAACGCACCTTGGAGTTGAGGTCACTTGAGCTTTTAATTGAATTTAATTCAATCACTCCACTTAAACAGAAATTACTTTCTTTCTTCATTAATTTAATAGTCTGACCACGGACATTATTATTCTAGGTGTCTGAATTTAATCAAATTCCCCTAGAAAAATAAAATTCACAGTCTATTAAAGCTGTAAATTTTATAAGAGTCGGTAAACATCGACCAATATTTGCGTCTTAGAAGGGTACGGCAGCATCTAACTGATGAGCCCACTGTCGTACCTGGGCGAAACGCACCTTGGAGTTGAGGTCACTTGAGCTTTTAATTGAATTTAATTCAATCACTCCACTTAAACAGAAATTACTTTCTTTCTTCATTAATTTAATAGTCTGACCACGGACATTATTATTCTAGGTGTCTGAATTTAATCAAATTCCCCTAGAAAAATAAAATTCACAGTCTATTAAAGCTGTAAATTTTATAAGAGTCGGTAAACATCGACCAATATTTGCGTCTTAGAAGGGTACGGCAGCATCTAACTGATGAGCCCACTGTCGTACCTGGGCGAAACGCACCTTGGAGTTGAGGTCACTTGAGCTTTTAATTGAATTTAATTCAATCACTCCACTTAAACAGAAATTACTTTCTTTCTTCATTAATTTAATAGTCTGACCACGGACATTATTATTCTAGGTGTCTGAATTTAATCAAATTCCCCTAGAAAAATAAAATTCACAGTCTATTAAAGCTGTAAATTTTATAAGAGTCGGTAAACATCGACCAATATTTGCGTCTTAGAAGGGTACGGCAGCATCTAACTGATGAGCCCACTGTCGTACCTGGGCGAAACGCACCTTGGAGTTGAGGTCACTTGAGCTTTTAGCTGTATTTGTGACTTAACTTGATAATCTGATGAATGAATTTGTTTTCTATTCTTTTATACCACTTATTTAGTTAATTTACCCATTAATCATTCATAGCCCAAATTTAACTCTCCCTGAGAAGAGGTAAGGTAATAAGGGTTTTGACAGCAAGTCAAGTAGGCATAAGTACACTTTTAACTATCAATTCTTTGAAAACCACTCCAATTGTCAAGTGCTGCAATAAAAGTAGGTAAAAAAAACCCAAAATTCGATTTTGTACCTGTTTCAGATTTTCTCAAGTATCATAAAATGTATTGGTTTTTGAGTGCACGAATCAACAAGTTTTTTTTATTATTGTTTTATTCATCAGGCAAAAATAAGAAAACTTTATGTATATTACGGATTTTTTGAAAAAAAAAAAATGACCTCAAAGTCAATATTTTGCTCAAAGAAGAAAAATTGGACACCATTTAAAATTGAATATGTGGAAACCCTAAAACATATTAGCTCAATTTAAACGCAGTCTTAAAGGCTAGTATTTCTACTCAAAATAAAATCTAAAATGATGTCCCTATTATTAGTACTGACAGAGAAATTGACCTTAACATGGGCCAGGGTACACCAAAGTTAGCCTTTTTTTAAATCGTCAAAAAGTGATGTAAAAGTTGAAAACCAGACTTTACTGTAAAACAATTTTTTTCTTAGAATATGATCAAGAATCACATCAGAAAGTATGGCACACGAATTACAGGACACCGTGTATTAAAAAAAAAACACAAATTGTTTTCAAATATCTATTTGTCAATGACAGATTTTTATGTGGAACGCATGTTGATTCAAAACGCCTGGCGTTTAAGTATCGTAATTCCGACTCTTAAACGCCTTAAAAGTGACTCGACAGAAGAAGTGACGGGTGTCGTTCAAGTGAAACGCCTATTATAATAAGGGTGATTATTTTGAGCAAAACTCGTATTTATCAAAGGGCACGGTAGTGCCCAGCCAAGTTCTGGCACTACACCCTTTTTACAGGAACAAACTCAGGCGACTTTTGACCCCTCCCTATCTTCAGTACCAATCAAGTCAGAAACTTGAAATTCCGAATATTTGCTAAGCTAGTCAGGCACATGCGCCTGGCCAAATTTCAATTTTCTAGCATAAGCGGTTCCTGAGATATAAGGCCTCAAAAATCACAAAAACCGTAACTGACTGACTGACTGACAGATCATCAAAATTATGGAGCACTTCCCGACATCGCAGAATCTTGTAATTTTGCACAACGGTAGGTCTTGTCATGTAAGCAGAGGAAAAAATCGAAAAATTGAAATTTTCCATTCAGGGGGCGTGGTATCCGCCCACTTTCTCCGAATTGTCTCCGAATTGGTTTTGGTTGAATGGAGCACTTCCTACTGCTGTAAAACGATGACATTTGGTGAACCAGTAGGGCTTTTATTGCATATAAAAAACCAAAAATAAACACCAAGATTTTCCTTTCGGGGGGCGTGGTATCCGCCCACTTTCTCCGAATTGGTGTTGGTTGAATGGAGCACTTCCAACTACTGTAAAACTATAAAATTTGGTAAAGTGGTAGGGCTCAAATTGCATTCGAAGAAAAAAATATAAAATTAGCGGTTTTTTATTCAGGGGCGTGGTATCCGCCCACTTCCTCAGAACTGATGTAAATCATATATGGCGCACTTCCAATTGCAGTAGAACAATGAAATTTGGTAGAACGATAGGGCTCAAATCGCATATAAAGAACCGAAAATAAAAATCGAGGTTTTCCATTCAGGGGCGTGGTATCCGCCCGCTTCCTCAGAACTGATGTAAATTATATATGGCGCACTTCCAATTGCAGTAGAACAATGAAATTTGGTAGAACGGTAGGGCTCAAGTCGCATATAAAGGACCAAAAATAAAAATTGATGTTTTCCATTCAGGGGCGTGGTATCCGCCCACTTCCTCAGAACTGATGTAAATTATATATGGCGCACTTCCAATTGCAGTAGAACAATGAAATTTGGTAGAACGGTAGGGCTCAAATTGCATATAAAGGACCGAAAATAAAAATCGAGGTTTTCCATTCAGGGGCGTGGTATCCGCCCACTTCCTCAGAACTGATGTAAATTATATATGGCGCACTTCCAATTGCAGTAGAACAATGAAATTTGGTAGAACGGTAGGGCTCAAGTCGCATATAAAGGACCAACAATAAAAATTGAGGTTTTCCATTCAGGGGGCGTGGTATGTTTAATTTATATGGAGCACTTCCGATTGCTGTAATTAAGGTAGGTATGTTAGTGTTATGTATCTTGCCAGGGTAAGAAGAAATAATTGAAGCGCAAATTAAAACAACCTATAACAAAAAGAAAATATACCAAAAGAAATAGGAAGCTATAAACTAAGTTGATTTTAGTAGGAAGAGTCCACCCTTCTATCTTTCCTTATCTTTCGAGATTTTGACATGGCAAAATATTTAAATCTTTGCAAAAAGGAGTGAGATCAGACCAAAAACATAAATGTTAAAAAAAGAGCCAAGTTCTTCTATACAAAAACCTTTGTGTAACAAGTCAGCCGTGAAAAGTAATGAGATCTAAAAGTGCGCCAAGTTCTTACTTCATGAAGATTTAATACCGAATATTTAAAGTAGAATAATATTGAAAGAGCTACAATGTAATAGAGAAATTTTATTATTTAATGATTACTGAGTAAAATTTGATGGGCTTACTTGGCAAGTTTTTTTTTATACCCAATTCAAACGGTTTTAAAAACTTGACCAGTAAGCCCATCAAATTTTACTCAGTAATCATTAAATAATAAAATTTCTCTATTACATTGTAGCTGTTTCAATATTATTCTACTTTAAATATTCGGTATTAAATCTTCATGAAGTAAGAACTTGGCGCACTTTTAGATCTCATTACTTTTCACGGCTGACTTGTTACACAAAGGTTTTTGTATAGAAGAACTTGGCTCTTTTTTTAACATTTATGTTTTTGGTCTGATAGTATGTTAAGGAAATAATATAAAATTAATGATTTGATATAAATAAAAACTAACCGCATTCAGAATCACGTGATCTAAAACGTACTTGAACAGTCACTTGGTCGAGGTATTAGTTAAGTGTTCGACGAAGGTTGGCGGAGAAAAGACATCGAAGAAATCTACGAGTATATATGGGAAATTGGGTTGCCAATTCATTAAACTGCTGCGTAGTTCAGTAAGTTCGAAATTTAGATCGTAAACAAATTTTAAGGCACTGGTTACATGCTGTATGCGATGTTTCGAAATAATTTTAATTTTTCATTTATAGGGCTGGACTGCACATACTTATCCAGCCCTCGAATCCCTATACATGAACATGATGGTGCCTGAGACACGGCAGCTTTCCATCCTCTGCGTTGCTTCCAATCATCTAGGCCAAGGGTTCTGGCATCCACGATGAACCTGGAGATTTCGAACACTCTCTTGGCTGGAGTCTTGTTGTCCATTTGCTCGATGTAGCCGATCCAAAGTTATCCACTTGTTTTGGCTTTCGGGAGCACAGCAAATAGATGATGATGATACATAAACAGATCTTCTTTGGAGGTCTTTGGTCAGGGGCTCCTAGTTACCCAAAAGGACGCTGTGGGCCTATTGAACTTATTTCCACAACCACTACGAATTTGTCAGGGTTAATTTTTTCAAGATTTTGTGAAAGAAAAATTTGAACTTTGCAGAACACCAGAAACATTAAGCAGGAAATCGGATAAACTATTCCCAATACGCACTGCCTATTTTCTTTAGCACTGGGATGAAAGTAAACACATTTCAAAAGCTTATCACACAAGTTACGTGATGAGTGACTTGAGTGAGTGAGGGAAGCAGAATAATTGTAGCTGGTTTTTATAGGTGCGGATACACATTAGACATGAGAATAGTAATGCAGATGAAGTTAAGGGAAGGCAGGAGAGTCGGCAGAATCATTTTCAAAAATTAAGGATTAATTTCCTCTAACCCAACAGCATATGACTACTTATAGAAAGTACACTTTCCACATCTTATACTGAACGAAAACCAAAACAACGAAGATAGAAAATTATTTCTGTTTAAGTGGAGTTTAGGTCACTTGAGCTTTTAATTGAATCGAAAACCAAAACCATTAAAGCAAAAGGATTTGCAGAAACGAGAGTTTTATTGAGAGCATTACCATCCACATCTTCAGTTGGGCAGCTACTTCACTTACCAGTGCAAATTTTACTTAGATATGTCCAAAATCGACGCCCATTTGAAGAAGCATTAAGCCTGTACATTTGGGATTTGGTCATACGTACTTCCTTAACAACTTTCTGACGAAGTGAAGAATATGTTCGCCGTAACTCATTTAACTTGTCACGTCTCCAAAATCATTTTAATATAAAATAATATTGATGAACCAAAGTATATTGCAAGGCTTAAAGATTGTAAGTCTTTAAGGGTGCCTGAGTATTAAATAAAATTTTAATATTTTTAAGTTATTATGTAAGTTCACTGTTGCCATTCAAAATGCTCAGAAGTTGTGAGTAAGAAAGCAAGTCATTACCAAGAAAGTTTTGTATCCCCTTTTATGATTGCACATTCCGACGAAGTGAGAAATATTTTCCAGTTTCAAAGTGGCGATTTTGAAGTCCAGACTGAAAATGAGGGAGATAATATCACGGTGTTGTAGCCTTCAAAATAGTTTAGCACTTTAGAGGGTAGCAGATTGCACTGATTTTCCTTGAGCTTTAACAGTAGTAGTTTTAGTCGAAGAAAAAAGAAGATTTTCCTGTTAATGACAGCTTCAGATGGACTGTTTGGTAATTTGCAAATTTTCAACTTCGACACGTTCACCATATCCCATACTTAAAGAGTAATACAACATAATACATAGCTCTAGAAGCAACATCACAAGTGAGGCCCTATTTCATAAAAATTGACAAGTGCTTCAATGCGCATTTCACAATTTGTAAAATTATAACTTGACAATTGTCGAATTTCAGTCCCATAAAAAATTGACAAACCTGTAAAATTTTCAGAAATATGAGACTCTCTCAAGTACTTAAAAAAAGGGAAGTACAAGTATTTTTTTAAGTATTTGAGTACAAGTACCAAGAATACTTAAGTACTTGAGCAGTACATTAAGTACTTAGTCAATGCTTTCAAGTACTTGGCCACTACTTTAAAATACTCGCTGGCTCATTGAGTAATGTTTGTTTCAATATTAACCTCAAATTATAAAGGAAATTTATTATGTACACATTTCATCAGAAAAAAGTATGTTCTAAACAATAGATCATAAATTGTAAGTTCAGTTGTTGTTATAGAAATCATAAGCGAGCGACTTGCTGGAAAATATTTTATTCCTATAAAACATTTGAAGTTAAGTTTACCCAATTTTTGACTCGAAACACTTCTTCTAGTTTATTCTAGTCTAGGGGCCCAACGTCATTTGGCTTTACATAATGCTATTTGCTTACAATATCGTATTAATGTTTTCTTAATCTAATTCATGATTTTTTTTAATATTAACTGTATAATAATTTTTTATGAGTGGGCGTTTCATACCCTGTAGTACTGATTGTTGTTCTTCTCGTAAAACGGTACGTCGTCGTTATGGATGATTTCTTCGAAGTGAGTTGTTGCACTTCTAAGTTGGGATGGTCTTCTATAGGTTCTTGTTGATTTGTCCGGAGAGCCGCAGCAAATACTTGTCCAGTGGTATCGACTTTACTTCTTCCTACAGCTTCTTAGTTAGTATATATTTCTTCGTCAGTGCGTTACGGTATACTCGTAGTTCAGTACAAATGCGGAGCATCTTTCTTTCAATATCTTCTTCATTGCTGTAGGTGAAATAGTAAACCAGATGGGAAAGGCGTAGGTCATTCATAACGGGTCGGATAAGTTGTTTGTACACAAACAGCTTGATCTTCCTACTTAGTCCATTTCGTCTCCTCACTAGCGGATGCACCAAAAGCAGAGAACAGTTGACTCTCTTCAACATCAAGTCTGCATGCCTTTTGAATTTGAATTTGTTGGAAAAGTTGATTCGCAACTCCCAAGTACTTCTTTGATGATTTGACTGTTACTTCAGTGTTGTCTGGAAACTTTAGTTTGATTGCATCACAGCGTGTTGCAAATCGTCTTCGAATGACAGTCACAGGTGTTCGGAAGCAGATGAGTTCGGTCTTTTCGTTGTTTATCTTCAATCCCCATTTGACATAGTATTCCAATAGGTTTTTATTTTGCTCTTGCACTCTCCTGGTGAAAAAGCGGTGACGTATGTGATGGAATCGTCTGCATACGGCTTGGTCTTTGTACCTGGTTAGTTGGCTGGTTAATCAGCAGTGTAAATGTTGAGCAGCAGCGTCCGAGTTTTGATCCTTGAGGAACTCCAGCGTTGGTTAGGAATTCAATATTATTCTACTTTAAATATTCGATATTAAACTTACTTTCATGAAGTCAGAACTTGGCGTACTTTAAGATCTCAGTACTTTTCACGGCTGACTTGTTACACAAAGGTTTTTGTATAGAAGAACTTTTTTTCTAACATTTATGTTTTTGGTCTGATTTAAACAACAAAGAATTGCTTATCTCCGCAGATGTGAATTCGACATCTAACGAACAACTCTGTGCTTCATTTGTATACAAAAATGTTAAATTAATAATAAAACTAATAATTTTTGCAGCTCCGAAATCTGTTCGTAGAGAATGAACCTGGTGACTTAAAACTCTCAACCATTTCTGTGTGCGTTTTGTGGCTGAATAGAAGTCTTGTCACATCCTCAGAAGAGGCTACTCCCCTAAGAATTTTTTTTTTGTTTTAAGGTGGCAGTCGCTAGGAATCGAAACCAGACCTTCGACTTATATTCAAACTAAAGCATGCAACTTTTTAAACCAATATTGCGTATTATAATGACCTTTATTGACCTCTGAGCAATAGACCGCGAGATATTTGCGAAAAACTGATTTTTGTGACCTTTTGACCCCTATAACTTTTTTAGCCGGCACGATATCAGTGTCGATTTTTCACATCTTTATTACAATGCCGTAATAAAGGTGTATACAAAAATTCAGCTCACTAGGAATTTTTCCGCAGATAAAACCTAAAATGACTGGACTATAATATTTCATCAAAAATATGTCTCGTTGTCCTTGTGAGGTATTTTGATTCAGTTGAGGGAGCAGTAAAAGATAAGTTTTTTGGGTTATTTGAGCCAGAGGACTCAACAGCTGAATCAATCTACAATAAAATTGTAGAAACTTTGAAACTTTTTAATATTCCAATTCAAAACATGATTAGATTTGCTTCAGACAACGCTGCTGTTATGATGGGTTCATTAAGTGGTGTTGCCTTACGTTCGAAAAATATTAATATTAATATTTTAACGATTAGAGGTACATGTTATAATTTAAGTTTGTGCTCCGCTTATGCTACTAAATGTATACCTGGGCAAATAGAAAAATCGTTAAGGCATATATATTTCTATTTTTGCTACAACTCGAAAAACAAAAAAATTTAATACTTTCCAAAAAGCACTTAATGAACATCAAATTTTAAAATTTTGCCAAACTTCACAAATTTTGTATTTTTAAAAAATAAAGATAATTTAGTTTTTTTTTTGAAATTTTTGTCAATAAACCTGAAAATTATAATTGAGTTAAACAGAATATTTCAATCTGAGAACACGAAAATACACTTTTTTGATCGAAAGTATGAATACGTTAAAACTAAATATAATGAACAATTTTGTAAAGTCAGAAATTATTATCAAAAACACAAATGTAAGAAGCCCTGAAAATAATTTACTATATACTCAAATGTATTTTGGCCTTCACTTTATAAGGTACTCATTAGAAAATGACATTTATGAACCAAAATTATAATGGAATTGAGAAAAGTGATATGCAGCTATTATGTCGAATTATGTTTTCAAATTGGAGAAAGATTTAACTTTTCAAACGATAAATTAAAATCATTAAAATATTTAAATCCAAAAAACGTGATTAATGGAACAATACCATCAGTTTTAGGTCTAACGAGACATTTTTTACCAAATATAACGAACCTAGAACGGATTTAATAATTAGTGGAGAAAACTAAAAGGAGAAAGTGATTTTCTCCTTACTCCAAATTTTTAAAACTGATTGTATGGACAAGTTACTCGTATTGTTTGAAAACATTTCTTCCTATATGTTGGAGCTTTGTTGCTTACCGCATTACAGTGCTGCCGCGGAATGTAAATTTTCAGATTTGAAAAATATTAAAAATGAAAAAAGAAATAAATTTGATACCAAAATTGTTCACAACATTTTAGCTGCAAAGGAAACTTAATTCAGTGATCATATTTTAAATCCTCCAGAAGCATTTGTAAGATATGCTTCAAGATTTAGATTTTCTGACGGTTTATGTTATAGATTTAAGTTTTTGGTTTGGAACGAGTCTGAAATGAAATTATATATGACTTGCTTCCAGTGGTCTATTTCACCAAATTACAATTACAATCACGAACTTGTAACTATAAACTACAATTATAAATTTGTAAACTGATTTTCTGTTTCACAAACTACAAACATAATTCCAACAAATTTGTAAGAAAAGAGACAAAAAGTAGGGGAAACTGTAACTTACAATTACTACAATTTTTTCACAAATTTGTAAGTCGGCCGATGGAGAACATCAACAGCTATGAATAAGGAAAATAAAATTGGTGCATCGGTGTCAATGAAAAGTTTTTTTCAGTCTCATTTTCAATCCGTGGTGCAATTTATCCTATTATTTCCTCTGCCTTAACACGTTTCAAGCGAAACTTTTCGTTGAATGTAAAAGTATCAGAAATTTCGTAATTTATACGCGGTCGATAAATTTGTCTTCGTCTATTAAGCACGAAATGGTCACTTATGTATATCACTATCGGTGCTACTATGCCTACGACGCGACGTAACGACATTCTTAAACTGGAAACGAGATCCATATTGAAAATTACAAATTGTAATCAAATCTACACATCATCTTTCTATTGTAAGAAATTTTCATAAACTGAACAAAATTGTAAAGTTATTTCTTTGGTGAAACACACACTTACAAAAAAAATTATATTTTACAAATTTGTATTTGTAAACCACAAAAAAAATATTTTTGGTGAAACGAAAATAATGAAATTTCTACAAATTTCCCTTTGTAATCTACAACTACAATTTTGTAAAACAATTATCTCGTGAAACAGAATCAATTTTTCTACAAATTTGTTAAAAAAAGCACTTGTAATTTACAATTTGTAAATTGGTGAAATAGACCACAGATATAATGTGATCTTTGAAACATAAACAACTGAAATGTTATTTTTTTTATTTTTTATTTGATTTATTTTTAATAAGTTACTGAATATACCTACGATTTGTTACATAAAAATGGCTTTTAATTTCTACCACTTTTTTGACAATCTTTCTACCACTATTTGGCTTCTGCGAAGTCCTAACACTGATGAACTGTCTAGGACGATTTTAAATACATATTCGATATTTACTTAGTCTTTTCCCCTAAAAATTAAAATTATTAATGAGCAGCAATATTCTTTATTTTTTTTTCAAAAATAAAAAAAAATACAGACTGTACGTTTTTTGACAAGGTTCCCTTGGTCTTTTTACTGAAAGAGTTTCTTCAGATTTTATATGAAATTGAAAGTCATTACATGAGATTCGATAGAAGCACAGGTGCAGAATGTGGGTGTCTGTGGAATTGGGTTAGAAAATGTGTTTTGAATAATACATAAGCGAAAGTCAGGTAGGTATTTTCTAGGGGTCTTTTTGTAAATTATGTTAAAACGAATGCTGATCAAGGAGAATACTTTTTTACAATTTCAATTCCTTTTTGCCTATAGATATGTAGGTACTTATTCATTCAAAAAGACAACACATTCATTTCTGTTTACAAGACCACATGCGGCTAAAGTAAATTGTTTCTTAAATTTACAAATACTTATTTGTCACAACATCAACAAGAAGTCAGAAGCTAACTTCTCCATTTTGGCATTGACATACATGAAATAATTAACCAAACAAAATTAGGGAGCCCTGAAACCAAAAGAAGAAAACCTACCTTCTCTCGACATGGCATAAGATGTTTTACATATGCCATCCCACATACTGTTAGTATATTTACTCGAGAAATATAAAAAAAATAAAGCACAGCGCAACCTAGATACTCTTTGTGTATTCTTGTACAACCTATCCCTAGCAAGCCAAATGAATAATTAAACGTTAATTTGTTAAGTTAAACTCGCTCATTGGCTTTAGAAAGTCAAAGCCGCCAACACTATGGCTATAAGCCAGATGCCAGAGCGTATAAAAGTGTAATAAGCCCAAAAGTAGGCACTGTATGTGAACGTACATACGTGTGAGGATAAGGCGTATGATGTCCTGGAAAAAGGGTGCGGAGTTGAATGTGAACGTGCTGTTGAATATTTTAACAATTCCATAAGGTTCCGGAACGGATTATAATGCTATTAAAACACACAAAATAACGCAAAAGAAAATTAAAATAGTAAAAAAGTTGACAGATCCTGTTGGCACCTGTAAAAGGACAACAGGTATGTTGGAAAGTAATAAAAACTCTAAATAAATAATACTCCAACAAGATCACATATTCATTTATTAGCAGGGCAAATCATATGGCAATTGATAAAATTAGTAAATTATTATTCTATTGTTGTCATTAAACGGAACAAGTTGTTTAATTTATTCACCAAGAAGTCGGAAAACCCCATATTTCAGCAGGTTATGGGCCCAGCACTGCCTCCATAAAATAAAAGATCAAGAAATATATTATGCACCAATTTTCAGATAAATGGGCGAAAAACTGTTCATAAATGGAAATTAACAGTGGAGAATGCTTTAAAGCTACAAGGATTTTGGAAATCAATTCTTTGAACCGAGTCAGTTGCGGATACAAATAAAAAGCTATGTCAAGATTAAATTTATATATTTCTTCAAATTTATTCAGGGAATTTCGACTGTAAAGGAAATTTGGGAGAAACTAAAATTGACGTATGATGTTTCCGGACTAACCAGGCGATGTTGTTTACTGCGTCTTCAATAAGAAGGGAGTTGTAAGTTTCGGTAAAGTGAAGATAAATCCCGAAATAATGAGTCAGTTATAGATCGTAAACGAAGGAAATTGACAAAAACCAGGCACGCCAAAAGCTCAAATTTCAGCTTAGTTCACAGCTCATCTTACTTGTGAGCAAGCTCAAATGAGCTGAGCTGTTGGTTGAACTGAGCTCTTTGTTTTACTGAGCTGTTAGTTGAACGTGGCTGTTGATTTGGTGTTAACTGAAGACATAAAGTAGAGATTTTTTTTATTTAGACTAGACATAAGTTCACGGATCTACTTTCAGCCATTTAACCCCCTCACAAATTAGTATTATGGTTGGCGAATCGGGAACCTTTGATTCGACTCAAATGTCATATATTTGATGTTTTTAATAAACAATCAGATTTCGAACTCGAATTGTAAAGTTTGCCAACCGTAGTATGTCGAATGTGTAGTTCGCTAATGAAAAAATCTCACCTCGAACGTTCAACTCGCAAACCGTAATAGGGGGGTAAGACAAATAATAGTTAAAATCATATCATGTGCCACATATTTTGCATTTAGAAATTTTCGTCTTCAAGTTGACATCTATTTGGGGTTAGGGCGAGATTAGCGAAGCTTAATAACCTTTCAATTGCTGCACTGCATATAAGTGCTACGTTGTATATTAAGCAATTGATCCCAACTGCCTATTTTCAAAAACTCTTAAGGTTTTTTCTCTATTGTAGTTGAAATCATTTAATATTTTAGCCCGAACATTACATTACATTAAATACATAGGTATGTATGTATAACACTACTCCTTAGATAAATATACGAAGTAAAGACACTGAAAGCACTGGCAACTGAGGCCACCGGCTTAGACATTACAACAGAGAGAGACGCACAGAAAGAAAGAAAAACAAGACACACATGTCAACAGCACACGGTTGGAATTTGAACGGTCCTCCATCCAAGTACTAACCGCGCACAATGATGCTTGATTTCGCTGACCGATGGGAAGTGATGCTTTTTTTTAAATCATTTTACTTGCGAGTTGCGACTTACATGCGGTCTCCACTAGCGTGAATCCAGAGCATGCTTTAAAACATGCGTTCATTATCGCAAGTAGAGACCGCCATCGCAGCTATATTTCCATAGCTTGCGATAGAAAGTATGCTCTCATCGCATACCATTCATCGCTTGCTTTATCGCAAGGAGAACTGTCATATTGTTCTGGCGTACCCAAATTTTATTTGAGTGAGTTTGAGTTTTGCGTGCGAAGAAAGCTTTTGCTTGAGATTTACATTTTCCTTCCAAGTTTAGAAAATGTCTGATTTAAAATTGTCCATAGAACTCATTTATATTAATTCCTAATTTGAAAGCCTTTGTTATTTGATCCATTAAAATTATTCACTATACTAAAAAAGTATGTGATGAAATGCCCACCCAAAAAAAAATTGACAGTTCTTCTGCTCTCTGCTTTCTGCTTTGGCTATTGCGATTGCGATGGATTTGTCGCTAGTGGAGACGGCGTGTTATAGGTACTATAAGGCAAGTTATGCATTCGTAAAAAAAATCGAACTCGAGATTTTGATCAAAGTTGACATTACGATGATAGCGAAGACCAAAAAAGTGGGTCTCGCAATTCTGTCTGTCTGTCTGTTCGACTATAGCCTAAACGGCTTGGCCGATTTTCTTCAAACTTGGTAGATATGGGTTTTAATTTTCCCCCCACACGTTTTTTTCTTTTTTTTTTAAGACCAAAAATAACGGTACCATACGATTTTTTTTTTCGAAATTTTATAAATATTTTTTTTTCTCAATAACTGTCCCACAGAATTAAAAAAAAAATAAAAATTTCATTTAGTTAAAACTAGATAGGTAATGGTTGAAAAAAATTTTCCAAAAAACTGTTATTATTGGTAGCCCCCCTGGGTCAATTTTTCTTGTTTTTGATTTTCTCGAAAACGGTACAGCCGATTTAAATATTTTTTTTTTATACTAAAGCTCGTCCAAAGTTTGAATATATTATTACATATTGAAATTTTCAATTTTTTATATTTTTTGGATTAAAACAAAATCAAAATTTTTTTTTGGAAAACTCAATATTTCGGTTACCCCATGCTCGATTTTTTTTCAAATCTATGTACCTGCCATAGAACGATTTTTTCGAATTTTAGATTTCTCATTATCGGCATAACGGATTTCAATGAAAGTTTTTCTAAAGAAGCTCCTAAAAAGTTTAAAAAACATTGCATTTCAAAACTTACAAAAAAAATATTTTTTCAATTTTTGGAAAAAAAAGTCTTTTTTTTTGGAAAATTCGATATCTCAAGCACGGCTTAATAGTTTTCGTGGAAATTTAACTCTCATACAAAAATAAAAACTTACAGTTGGCGTACCAGAATTTTTTCTTAAAAATGTTTTAAAATTTTTTTTAAAGAACCACTACAACGACTTATAATTTTTGTTCTTGCATAGATTCATATTTGTATAGCATTCTGTTTTTATCTCTTACTGCTAAAAGAATTTTAAAAAAATCACTTAAAAACTAGAACAGCCACAGCAGCAGGTTTTTTTTTCATCAAAGCCATATCTTCTTCTTCTGAGTGCTGTGGATTCATTATAAAAATGAAATATTTGCATGCTCGGATAACAATAATCAGCCCTATGGAGGTATCCGTTCGGAGAAATTTTTTTTCCGATTTGTTCGAAACCGGAGAATTTTCTACCGAGGTACTCTGTCCGATTAACATATCGGACAATCTTCCGATAAAATGTGAGGCTCATCAACGCATTACAATGAAGTAAATTCAGCAAAGAATTTTTGACAGTTGTGCGTTAAATTTCTTCGAAAATTCTCCGACAGAAAATAGTTGCGGATTATTTTAAGAAAAATGGAATGGAATGAATGCGGTGTATGCTTCATTTTTTTTTCTTCTGAACAGGATACCTCGATCGAAATCTAAGTTCCGATCGAAACGAATACCTCGATAGGGCTGAATATTCAATGAATACAGCAAAACTAAATTCAGTACACTCAGCTCAATTCACTCAGTTCAAATTTCAGCTCAGCTCATCGGTTCAGCTCTAACATTTGAGCAAATCAATTTGAGAAAATTAGCTTTATAAAATCATGAGAAGATACAACTCTGGGGTAGAAGTCTGTATAGAATAATCATGATAAAAAATTAGATTGAGAAGGGGATGATAGTTGTCAATAGAGGATAGCGAAAGGGGGCTTAGTAAGACTGAAGAGTTTATGGGATCTGTTGTACAAATTAAGTCTAGTTGCCTATCCAAAAAAGACAGAGGCTTGAATCGGCAAGGAGGGAGGTTAAGCTCACCGAATAGTAGGATTTCATCATGACCAATTATATGATCAGTTGCAATTATGTCAAGTTCTTATAGGATTCAACGTGACTTGCGAAAAAGGATTATTTATTTTTATTGAATCGTAGACGGTGTTATGAGAAGAGGATAATGCAATTAGGCATGAGGCTAGTGTATTTTGAAAAGCTATTAGTACACCTCGACCATACGAATCATCAGATGGTCGGTTATTATCGTCATCGCAATAAACATTAAAGGAAGAACAAAACAATTCCTTATTGTAAATAATAGGAATCAGATTCGTTTCAGTTAGAGCGTAGATTTTAAAGGGTCGATAATGAGTTTGTTGTAAAACTGTATATGGTTTTATAGTGAGAACCTCCCACATTCTGTTAAAAGAAAGAAAGAGGAAGGTTTTGATAACGTTTAGCAGAGGATAGAGGAAGGAAGAGGAAGTTAGGAACGACAAATCTTTTATGGCCATTGACCAAAAGCATCAACATTACTCGCTACTTTTTGGAGAGACGAAACTTCTCTTCTTTTAGTTGGAGGATTTTTCAAAACATACCCACCATGTAATGGAGAGGGCTCTTTATTGGTAGGATATGAGAATTGTAATGAATCTTTTGTTGAATGCATAGGACGCACAGATCACAAATTAAAAAATAGATTTCATCTCTTTAGGAAACATTTTACTGCCTTGCACATCATACTTCAACGTCACTTGCGAACGGGATTTATGTTACAATTAGCGTTACCTTTATGAAAATGTAATGCCTCCTTTAATGATTTGACTTATTTGCAGGTACATACATAGATGAAAGAATTTACTTCTGTAAAGTCCGTTCCTTTATCTTTGTTTTTATAGCCGACTACCCATCTCATAAATGTTTATTTATTTTTAAAGTACCTCAAACTTGCTGACAGTTATATCTGTCAACAGGTTTAGTTGATAGCAATGAATGTCACTTTTTGAATAGTGAGTTAGTTGGAATTTGCGTGTCAACCCGGGATGACAATAATCTTGAGATTTGTGACATTTATACTGAAATAATTCTAACTGCAGTAAACGCAAATTCATTGTACAACAAAAAATATTGAAATAATAGGATGAATAAAAATGTGTTTGTATTTTCAGTTTTTTTTTTATTTCATTAACATCGTAGTCATCCTTCTGTAGAATTTAAAAGTTTGTGGCTTGACAGAGCGATATGTTTGTAGAATAGTATTAGTTCCAAATTTGACTAGAAATCACACTTCGATCGCATTTTCCCCAAGTTAAAGTACTTAGAAGTTCTATTTATACATGGATTTGTGGCTCGATAGCTAAAACCAAGAATTTATGGTATTTGATTTAAACTGTCACCGGAAAGTACTGAAATAATATTTTGAAATTTCCAGAACAATGTTTAGAGCGTTGGAATGTCAGACAGAAGGTTTCGGTTCGATTTTCAGTCCCTGTCTCCTAAAATCAAAAATGTTTTTTCAAGGCTACATTGCCTTGCGACCAAGTGAAAAATCCTCCTATAGTAGGGTAAACTACCTAGTGACCGACCCCCTTTCAGTTATGGTCACCTATCCCTATTTTTTCATTTTATTAAGGTTTCCTGTTGTTGGATTCTGCTGAGGCTATTTTTAACGTGTTTAGACGCGCAAATGTCATTACATAAGACTTCAATTTATATTTTGAAGTAAATCGTTGATGTGTAATAAAAGATGTAAGTTGAAGACCTCTGTAAATCGAAGAAAACTTGTGAATTCCTTAAGAAACACTTAAGTATAAATGGGTATTTTATTGATTTATCGGTGATTCTTATGTATGGGACAGTACATATTATTTTAAGACAATATTAAGTGGATCTATTTGTTAATTTTTTTTTATTAAAATAATAAAATTACTTATTTTTACGTAGGGTGTTCATAACTAGAATGTAATGTTCAATAAATTCAGTGACCGACAGGGGTGTCTATTACTGGTGCGATTGGACGTTTTTGAGGATGCTAGTTACGGACACCATCGCTTTTATCTTTCTTTTTCCATGTCATTATTTTTTAATTCAGGATTTTATTGAAAAATGCCTGAGCAAAATAAGTTTAAGAAGAAGATCTGCAAAATGCAGCTAAAAAACGTTTACGTTTTGAATTTTCCAAAAACAGAAAAGTACATTAACACTTGTCTTCCTCATGTTTAACATAAGTAACCTATCTACTTTACTAGTGACAATAACATATTGATTTATTTAAATATTTATACAAATATTTTTAATTCAGTACATAAGCCCTTGGCGTAATGGTTAGTGCGTTGGACTGTCATGCGGAAGGTCTCGAGTTCGATTTATCAGCCGCTGCAAGAAAGTTTTTTTTCAAGGGTCTACTGCCTCTTGCAAATAATTGACAAATCTTCCAAGAGGCATGGAAAGTGCTGCTCATTAGCCGTTCGGAATCGGCAGAAAATTGTAGGTCCCCTCCCTTTCTGGTAGCACATTCAAGTTATATTAATTTTGTTAGTATAGTCAATTTTTTATTTGTAATATTACTAGTTAAGAACTGTTTAAGTGCCTATAATCTTTTGTTTGCATGTTTAATTTAAATAATAATTTGTCTATATTTTATTTATAACTTCATAAGTACCTACCTACCTTCCACATATAAAAATTTTATATATGTACTATAATATCCCCGCATAGAGTATATATTTAATAACATTTCTGGTAGAGTGCCTACTGGGAGTCAAAACAAGTTTAATGTCAAATTAAAACTTTTAAATATTCGATTTTGACGCTTGACGAGTTAATGTAAGCTTGTTCCCGAAAACTCCTCTTATAGTTTAGTGTGAAAAGTTACAGAAGAAGGGTGTCCATAACTGGCATTTTACGGGTGTCGGTAACTGAAAATAAGGTGTCCGAACTAAAAAAGTGGTAAGCTATTACGGTTTTTTGTTTTATTTACTTTTGGACTTTCGTACATATTTATTTCTTTAATATTATAACAGAAATTATTATCAGTTACAATAATATATACAAATCATTGAAATGCATCCAGCGAAACAAAAGTTATGAATTTTCAAACTCAAAATTTCTCTTAAGGGTGTCGGTCACTGGGTGTCTTACCTTATATGCTGCCATGAAATCTACTTCCCACCTTAGCTTTTCGGATTGTATTGTAGGTATGTACCTTCCATTCGTATCGACAATAGGTTGAAACTTGTATTTACTAGTTCATTATTATTTTTCATTTTTATTTTTTTTTGTTTTTTTTTCATTGTATTTATTTGCGATCTATTGTTATGCAATCGTAAACAATAATAGAACGCCTACTTGACTAAGTCTTTTATTCAGATATTCGAACAAAAGGATTTATTAATTTTTTTAAATTTATTTGAAAGAAATTTTAAATCTGTTTAATTTGACTTAGTCTAAGGTAATTTTGTGTCCAGCTTCATCCATCGGAAACAATTAAAACTTTTTTTTCTCTTTAATTATTTCTATTTTCACAATGCAATAATAAAAATATCATTGGTAAGTATAAGTCTTATAACATTATATACGGTAAATATCTAAATCTTCGCAAGCATTCTCAGAACAACTCACAAAGTTTCATCAGAATCGGATGAATGGTTTAGGAATGCAAAACAGACGCAAATACAAAGAAATTGCCATCATGTCAGACAGTCAAGCTGCACTAAAAGCACGAAGCTCCTACGCTATTAGTTCCAAACTTGTTTGGGAATGCGTGATAAAGCTTAATAAACTGGGCAAGAATAACACTGTCACACTTCACTGGGTACCAGGCCACGTTGGTGTCCAGGGCAACGAAGAGGCAGACCCCTTAGCAAAAATAGGTGCATCGACACCCCTTACAGTGCCAGAGCCCTACTGCGAAATAGGAGAAAAAGTGATCAAAAACAAAATCAAAACAGAAGAGGAGACAAAAAAATCAAAAATCTGGAAAGAACTCCCTAAGCAAGACAGGCAAAACTCCTACTAGGGGACTACAACAGAGAGCGTTTTCTAACCTGCATTAGCTTAAGTAGGAACAACCTCAGAAAAATCACGAGAAGACACCTCAACATCCTTGGTCAACATCCATACTGGGGAAATGTGATGCACTCGTGCATCAAAGGCACAGGTATCTGGGCAAGAACCACATAAAAGAGAGTGAATTATCATCCCTTAAAATACTCCAAATACTTCGATTCCTCAAAGGAACAAATTTGGAGGAAGAACTGTAATGATGAGTCAACCTCATCCAGTTCTAGTTGGGGGACACAATGGATCTTTAGGTCGCAGTGTTTTTATACCCCAATTTATTCATTCAAATACAAAGAAACGTTTATTTTTATTTTTATAAATAGAAATTTTTTATGGCTCTGTGATTGTATAATTCTTAAAAACGGTACATTGTAAATTTGAGGAACGAACTTTGATATTCTTCAATATATGTACATATTTTTTTTCTTGATTCTCACTAACCCGTGTCTAGACGGATAATCGCTTTATGATACACCAATTTAAAACGTTTTGATTGAAATACATGAAATTAATTTGAACCAGTAAGCAAGAAAAAATGCGTATCTACCTATGCTAATTTTTTCTCCAAATCGATAGATGAATCATTTATAATGATAAATCGTTTCTGATAAAAGGTTAAATTTAACAAGACTGTGAAATAAAAATTGATTAAGTTTGAACTTCATACATACATATGTATGTAAGCATGTCTTAGGAAACCATTTGTTAAACACAAAACCAAAACATTTATTCAGTTTCAAAGTTATTCATGAGCAAAAATCATAAAAAAAATCGTTATAATACATACATACATAGATACCTATAGTTGCAAAACTTTTTTATCCGTTTTAAAATCGATTTAAAGCTATTCTTTGAGAATTGAGAATCAAAACAAAAATTAAATCAGGGTTGTAAGAGAATACAATATTTGGTGAATGCAATCTTTAAAAATCATTTCTTGAATTCTATTCAAATATTACATTAATTAACTTCACTATTACAATTGCAATTACATTTTTCTCCATTCATTATACATAAATCAATTAAAGCAATCTTCTGGGAATTCATTTTTTTGCATCCTTTTGCATTTTGATGTCAACTGAATGGTAATTGAAAATTAATACAATTTTGTAATTGAAGTCACAAAATATTGCATTCTTTCACAGCCCTTATTGCTAGTTTATGTTTATGATTCATACTCGTAATTCATTCTTGAAGAAATATGGTCAGATAACTTTTTCGGTTAAAGCACCGCACCAAACAGTGCATCTAGTTGGGTGTTACTGATGCTAATGTGTGTCCCTTGGATGTTTTGAGGCCCACAATCGACCGATCGAACTACTAATCATCTTGAATTAAAATATTGGCGATATTTCCGCTGCATCATAACAATTGATCGGTTACGACTTACGAGTACTCCTTAGTGTGTACTGTATGTATTCCTTATAAATTATGCATTCGTAAAAAAATCGAACTCGAGATTTTGATCAAAGTTGACATTACGATGATAGCGAAGACTAAAAAAGTGGGTCTCGCAATTCTGTCTGTCTGCTTGTCTGCTTGTCTGTTGTTACCGGTCACTAGTTTTTATTTATAATTAAATATAATTATGTGTTCTTTTCACTGACTTTGAAAATGCTTGGTATTATTATAAGAGGCTAAGCTCGTCGGATTGGGGGGGACTCTTTTTCCAAAGCCAGGAAGTTTTGACCAAACAAATACAAAAAAAATTTAATACCAAGACTTGCAAAAGTTATATCGGACAGACAGAACGTTTATCATGTATATATTTATTTTCTTTTCCTTTTTCTGACAGATGTTATGTCAGTTGAGATGCACTTTACCCTCCCTTATTACAAAATTGCAATTCTCCTTTGATAACTATTGCATCATTAGTTTGTAGTTATCCCTAAATGTACTTACGCGAGTAGGTAATTAGTGCATTGAAGAAGTAGAAAAACTGGAATGAATTATGACCCCACAAATAAAATTTCTTACAATTTCATTTTTAATTCACAATTTGTTTATTTTCATATTATAATTAAGTTAATAAGTGTTCAAAATCATTTTTTTGTTTTTAATTTCATTAAAAAAAATCTTTAGCTTTAATTTATTTTGTATGATGAAATTGTTAATTTAAGGTTTACAAAGACAAAAAATTAATTTAAGTAATAAAAAAAAATTTATTTAGGAATAAAGTTAAGTTTAAATTTAATTTATACTAGATTTTTATTTAATATTTAAATGGAAAATACAAAAAAAAATAAGTTAAATGTTAAATATTTTAAGTAAGATTAAGTAATATTTTAAGATAGATTAGGATAAAAAGATAGATGTACGCAACGTATTTATATTTTAAAGATTGAAATTATTTAAATTTTAAGAACCAGTAAAAAAAAATTAAAAGAATCAGTTTTAAAGTGTTATATGATTATATCAGTGTTATTGTGTCAAAAAAATTAAACTAAAAGAATAGGAAACTTACAGGCTTTAAATCTCTGGTTCCGATGATTGTGCGCACAAACTCGACGATCCAGTTCACTATACCTTAATTTATTTTTCTATTAAAAAGAAATCACTGATATTTTCTTCACTTTTTTGAAATTTTTAATTAGAGAAAAAAAAATATTGATTTAAAGATTAAACAAAAAAACACTGCGATACCTATAGACATAAATTAGACTTATAAATATGAAAGTTAACACTATATTCTATATATTTTGTTCATTTTATACCACAGATCAAAAAAAATTGTTTAAATGTTGTATATTCTTATTGTTTACTGTTTAAACACTGAAACTGTTTTGACACTATTTCTTTCTTTATATAGTTTTTGTATTTTTCACAGCAGGAAATGAGATAATAATTCTGTTCGATTTCTTCTTTTCCAAAATACATATATTATTTTGCAATGAAACTGAATATTTCTATCTATCTATCTATCTATCTTCTCAAAAATCTTGTCTAGCCTTTTGTTTTTTTTTTGGAATTTCAACCAGGATTGGGGATGCTTTGGGAAGACTCCTTTACTCTTCTAAATCTCGATACAAATTTCTTGCTTTGTTTTGAGGAATATTTATTTAAAGAAAGCACTTTCGCAAAAACAAGAAATAATCCAATGGAATTCGTTCTAGGTACATTTTTACACTCACTTCACTATATTGTATACACATTTACATATATAATTCTATTTTGTTTGTGAAAGCTATTTATTTAAATTTTGTTGTTTACTCCTTGACTTTTAGATCTATAATAACCCTTAAATATTGATTTTTATTCTCACGAGCTAATATTTTTTTTCCAGTTAACTTGATCAAAAAAAAAAATCTCTACAGTAGGTATAGTTCTTGACAGTAGATTCTGCGGATTATTAGAAACTATTCAAAAAAAAAATAAACAACTTTTGTTTGAAGGTGGACATCCGTAACACTGTGTCTGTCTGTCTGTCTGCCTGTCTGTCTGCTCGACTACAGCCTAAGCGGCTCGGCCGATTTTCTTTAAATTTGGTAGATATCATTTTTAATTCCCCCCCCCCCCCCCCTACACGTTTTTTTCTTTTTTTTAAAGACCACAAATAACGGTACTTGCCATGTTACGGTAAAATTTTCCGTAACAAGAATCATTCTTTCGGTTCCCTATCCTTATTCCTTTCTTTTAATAACTTTCTTGAAACAGGTGTTTCTTTCAACTTACTGAGAGAAAGAAGGGCAGCCATGGTCCATCAGCCATCGGTTCACTCGCTCAGTAAATTGAAGAAACAAAATATCAGCGTGTTCAAGTTTGAAACTTAATAGACGACAGACGGGTGGTCTGTTCAAATCTCTATGGGTAGTGACAGCTGGTCACAGAAACAGACGGGCGGTCTGTGTTAAATATGCACAAAAAGTAACATTGGCGAAGTTTTGTTCCCAATTGTTGAAGTTACTCCTGGTGAGAATGGCTGCGTGCCCAACCTAAACCATAAATTTTTATTTTTATGTATGTAAAAGATGGAACGTTAACGGCTAGTCCCTATAATTCTCCAAATCTGCGCAAAAAAACCCAACGAATCAAGTAAATTCGCGAAGTAGAGAATTACCACCAACTTCCTCTAAATGTAGTTTATAAATTATAGCAACTTTCTTTGCACAGGTTTTCCAGTGTTTCTTACCGGGTTTTATGTTAGAAAAATTAAGTTCCTTTTTTTGGTTTTCAGAAAATTTTGTTTAAAAACTTGTATGGGGATGTTAGGTGGCTGAATGCACCCATTGAATTGCCCGCCACTGGAAAGTCATACCGGAGGTCGGCGAATTCAATACTGATGACTGTGCATAAAGCTGGGTGTAAAGTGCGAGTACGAGAAGGCTGATGGGTTCCAACTGCGTTGGCGCACTCTCGCCAATGTGCTGAGTGTTGCTGATAAATGACGCGATCGAAGCCCACGTCACTGATTGGCGGAAAGCACTGGGTTTTAAAAAGAGAAGAGGTCTTCCAGGCAAGGTGAAAGCCTGGAAGGACACTTCTTTACGGAGATTAGATCAAGATAGACGTGCAAGAGAAATAATTATTAACAAACTAAATTTCTTGAAAACAGAAGGAAAGGAAATTTTATTTAAAAAGAGGAAAATTGAAGAATTAGTTCGAGAAACAGAGGAAGACTTGGTAAAATATTTGCAGAGAAAGTTGGAATTAACTCGAGATCTAGCGAGGAATTTGGTGGTATAATAAAGATAAGTATAGTGGTTTTAAAATCAAAATTACATATTGAACTTTTCATTATTGAGTCGATAATTTCGTTTAAAAGTTGTTTTTTTTATAATCGTTTGGTTTTTGCTATCGAACAATTCCGATATTGCGGAACGCGCGACCCGTTTCTTAACACCGTTTTTGTGCTTTCGGGACCGAGTGTTAACGGTCCATCTTGAATATTTAATTTTTAACTGTGTTCTAATTGTTTAAAAGATCTTGGGTTTTAGCCCTACTTAATTGCAAGGTTTCCCAAGCAATTGAATAAAACTTTAAAATTCCCATTCGGAATAATAAATTTAAATCTTTTATTTAAAATATCTTTCACCGTCGGTTTCGCTCCAAAGGTTTGTGATTTCCTTATCTTCAAAAAAAAATCACTGGCGCCCTTTTTCATTTTCAGCTACGCCTCTGCGTTGATTGAAAATAAATCATTTCACCCTTTTTTATTGTATTAATAAAAAAAAAATCATCATCAAAATAATTCGCGAACCCACCCCCTTGCTGAGCATAGCCGTGGTGGTAGCATACATTGTTGCTATCAGTTGCAATTTTTTTTCGCTGAACTCGTCTGGTTGTAGTTTGACAGTTCGTCATCGCTCTCTTTGGTTAATTTAATTACATAGTTGTTCGGTTTCGATCGCGTCGGCGTGTCGTGATTCTTTCTCGTCATTTTGTTTGATTTTATTTTAATAATTAAAAGTTAAAAGTTCGCGAATTAAAATTGTAACAGCCATACGAATTTTTTTTTTCAAGAACTGTCCCACAGGATTTAAAAAAAAATCATAAGATTTCATTCAGTCAAAGCTAGGTAATGGTTGAAAAAAAAATTCCGAAAAATGGTTATTTTTGGTAGCCCCCTTGGAACCATTTTTTTGTTTTTGATTTTCTCGAAAACGGTAAAACCGATTTTTATCGTTTTTCTTATGCTAAGGCTCCTCCAAATATTTAATATTATTGTGTATTTAAATTTTAAAATATTTTTTTTTTTTTGGATTTAAAAAAAAAATTCAAAGTTTTTTTTTTGCAAACTCAATATTTCGGAAGCCCCTTGCTCGATTTTTTTTAAAGTTGATAAAAGTTTCTTAATACAACCTGCAAGATTTAAGAACAAAAATTTTGTTTTTCCTAAAAATAACGGTACGTACCATACAAATGTTAAAAAATGTTTTTCGAAAATCGTATTTTTCTCGAAAATGGTTCAGAGAATTTTGATAATTTTTTTTTTCTTTCGTTTAATTTTTACGATCAATAATTTAATAAAAAAAACTTGAAATCAATGTTTTACTGATTGTACCTAGATACCATAGAACCATTTTTTCGAATTTGGAATTTCTCATTATCGGCACAACGGATTTTAATGAAATTTCTTATAGAGAAGCTTCTAAAAAGTTTAAAAAACATTGCACTTCAAGACTTTAAAAATATTTTTTGAATTTTCGAAAAAAATCTATTTTTTTTTTTTTTTTGAAAAATTCAATATTTCAAAAACGCCTGAGTATTTTTTTTATTTATTTTTTATTTAAAAAATATTTTTTGAATTTCCGAAAAAAAATCAATTTTTTTTTTTTTTGAAAAATTCAATATTTCAAAAATGCCTGAGTATTTTTTTTATTTATTTTTTATTAGTATAATAATAAAAACTTTGAGTTGGCGTAACAAGATTTTGTCTTAAGAATGATTTAAGAATTTTGTATATAAAAGCTTATTTTTTAAGAAACCACTACAAAGACTTATAATTTTTGTTTTTGCTTAAACCAAAATTTTGCTTGAATCACATGGAACCCTATTTTTAGCTCTAACTACTAAAAAAGTTGTTTTAGTCATTTAAAAAATGAATTTTAGGCTTATGAACAATTAATTTTTCTCATTTTTGAAATTCTTAGTATTTTAAGAGCAAGTTCGTGCGACCCAGTCGTGCATTTTGTTTCTATCGTAAAGCAGCACTGACAATATAAGGGTTTTGTAAGCGCCCATTCTGAGGAAGATGAATTCGAATTCCACACGCCTCGCCTTACAGTTAGGCGTATCTCCCTCCACATTTTTATGAAGATCTTAGCTTATGATTTATGTAATTTCACCGCTAGCTTGGACTTGTGCAATATGCTTCTTGCAATAGAATTATTGGATTTTAAAAAATACAGATGTTCCACTAGACAAAAACAAAACACAAAGTAATGGAATAAAGTTTGTTATTTGTACTGAAAAACCAGAGACCTAATCATATACATATATACATATATAATCCTTAAAATATAATAATTATATCCTTAAAAGTAAGCAACAATAATTATTTTCTTGTATTTTTTTCACTAAGTTTGTAAATTATATTTAAATTATATCCCTGAATATTAAACTAAAATCTGTTGTGTTCACTTTCTCTAAAGATGCTTGTGATACCTTTTTTACATGAAACCCATTCACTGACATCTAATTTCAATATCACTGTTTTATTGTTTTTCTGACTTAAAATGTTTGAGGCGCTGCGCTGGGGAGCGCAAATGGCCACATAAAATATTAATATTGCAACACCCTTTTGAAATTTGATCCAAAATAAATTAAATTTTTAACATAATACTGCTTTGCCATTCATTCCTATGTTTACATTTAGGAGTAAGGAACGGACCAGATAAAATGCTTGGAAGTAATGACATCCTTTTTGCCTAGGTACATACATATATGTATGTCCATGTAGAGCTGAACGTCTTCACCATCTCTTTGAAATGTTTACGGCGAAAATTGAAAAATTAATGTTTATGTACGTGATGGAGACTGTTTTATATTATAGTTGTGTGTGTTAATGTTTCGTAAGAATTTTAATACCATGAAAGGTGATCAAAGATTATGGAATGTTTTTAAGCCACCTGAAATGAGTAACTCATAAAGTTTTATAGTTCTGGAAAATGTTTTTTTAAGCTTGTTGGTATTTAATCTTCTCATCAAAAACTTGGTTGTTCGTCAAATATTAAATTTCCAAAATATGTTTGATATGAAGAAGAAACAGAGGAAAAAATTGATAATGAGTAGGTTTATAATGAAAACATATGATTAAATTGGAATAAGTCAACTCTTATGACAATTCATTATTGCAAATACAAAAAAAACAAAATAATAAAATACATTGTCAATTTCCTGATATTCAATGGGGTCTTTTTGATGAGCTGGTTTATAAAATTGTTGTATTACCCAGACACACACAGTTTCTCTCATTCCAATTATAGACCACGTTTGCCCAAAATATTTATTTATTTATTCAAAAAGGAATGCAATTAAAAGAAAAGAGAAAAGAGAAAAGGCGAAAGGTAGATGTTAAAAAGAGAGAGAGAGGAAAATATAATAAAAACTGAAAGATACAACACCTATTCAACTCAACGAAAATTTTGTTTGTCAGCTATAAACGTGTTCTGTGATTGAGCAAATTGGATTTATGAAAAATTAATTTACTGTTACTGTTTTCTTCGGAAAGTTGCCTCATAGCTATGTTCTGTTAAAGTGTTCATCTTTGGTTTTTCTTCAGTTTTAAATCAAAGGATCATATCGTATTTGAAGGCGACGACTTACCATATGAAGTTCCTCACAGTAGTAACATTGTTCCACTGCTATTTATAGTTGCTATAAGATATAGAATACTTATCTACTGAAATTCCTTCCAGGTATAGTATATAATGTAAAATTTATTTCGTCCATATTATCTCAGAGTACGATTTCTGTTATCGAATCTTTCAGCCAATTTTCACCGCTCTTCCAGATGTTTCATCCACGAGGCCTACGTTTGCAATTTCTTAATCAATACTTCTATTGAGCTGTTACCTTAGTGGATTGTTGGCACTAACCAAAGTTAAGTCCCATAAATTATAAAAATAAATTGCATGAGTGAGCTGGATAATCATCCGCACAATTTTCTGAGATTACCGAACTTCCCATTGTTTGGCCAACTGTGTAGCATGTGGCACCATCTTCTTGAAACCACAATTTTCTTATGTCAATTCCACACAATTCTGGTCAAAAATAGTCTACCAACATGGCACAATAGCTAACTCAATAAATCCATATCAATGGGTGATCAATGATCATCGATGAAAAACACACTAAACGGTCACAGATTGTGGATGCGATGGAGGCACATGTGAGTTTGCTGCCGTCCAAAAACGTAATGTTTTGCCAAAAATGATCTTCATTGCTTAAGATGACATTTTGATCAAATTCTGGATTTTCTTAAAACTTTTGCAGATACCAATCTGAGAAGTTTCGGCACTTAATATTATCGAGAAGCCTGCTTTCCTGCGTAAAATGTATCTTCTCAAAACTCACCACAATAGTATGGATTTAGAGAGATTGACCGATTTTGCTCGTTTGATCTGAAGCAGTAATAATTTCTCGTTCGTGAAGTTCGCCTTTATAAAAATGTAAACTATCACTAAGATGAAATATGAACATATTATAAAATAAAATGCACGACTGGGGCGCACGAACCTGTTCTTATGTTTAAGAGAGGTAAAATTAAAAAAAAATGTTATTAGAGAAACACGTTTAGAGGCAACATTGAAAAGGCTAAAATGACTTCTTTAGTATTTAAAGCTTAGCACAGAATTCCATGTGATTTCTTAAGCAAATATGAATTTTTGTAAGAACTACAATTTAAAATCGTTGTAGCGATTTGTTAAAAAAATAAGTTTCAATATATTATTATTTTTGGGAAATCAATAATCAATTTATTATTTTTTTTTAGGAAATCAACAATAAACAATTTTGGCACGCTAATTTTAAGTTTTCATTATTATTTAAATGAAACTTAAATTCCAAAACAAAAATCATTCACCCATTTTTGAAATATCGAAATTTTAGAAAGAAATTTTGTAATTTTTTTAAAAATCCAAAATTAAATTTAAATTTTTTAAAAAATCATCGTTACATATACATAATATATTTTTCGATATGGAATGATTTTTAAACTATTAAGAATACGAAATTTAATTTAAAACCATTGTTCCGATAATGAGAAAGCAAAGATCGATTATGCTGTAGCAATTATTATTCTTAATTTTGAATTTATTTTTTCATTTGATGATAGATCGTACAAATTTTGGTGAATGGAAAAATTCTAGGTGTCGTTTTCGAAAAAATAGAATTTTGGAAAACTGTTTTTTTTAACATTTGTGGGTACCTTCATTTTTGGATAAAAGATACAAATATATTCTTCATCTTTCAAAAGATTATCAATTGTCAAGATTAAAAAAAGTCGAAAATTTGGATATCGAAATATTAAGTTTGCAAAAAAAATTTTTTAATTTTTTTTCAAATGTAAAAATAAATATTTGAATATACAAATTCAAACTTTGAAGGAGGTCTAACATTCAAAATTTATCAAAATCACTTGAATAGTCTTGAAGAAAATCAGCTAGTCGACAGACAATCTTCCATATCAAAGGTAATATCAATTCTGATCAAATTCTCAAGTTCATTTCTTTACGAATACATAGCTTGTCATATAAAGGGTGTTTTCTTAGAAGAGGAGAACTTTAAATTGGCAACTCTGTTTTCTGTGAAAATACAAAATTGTTAGTACCCTTTATTGAAAAACGATTGAAAGGTTTATGGCATATCATGTTCTAACATATAATTTTAATAGCTATAAAATTTGTGTGTAGAATTTTGGAGAAGAGAACGCTTACTGTAAGAGGACTCCCAATACACAATTTTTTTTCTTCAACTCTTTACAATTTTGTAAGTGTATAGTCTCGTTCTTAGTTATTGCTTTGTTTTATTCTTATTTCTATGTTAACTTTCATCTCATATACTCTCATGTTTAGAAACTTTCCATAGTGCAGATATTAAAATACTGTTTCTAGGGATTTTTGTGATCTTTTGTGACCTTTGTGACCAAAAAAGGAAGCTCCGGTCTTAAAAATCTCTATCGCATCTCAAAATTGGCAAGTCCTACCTCTTGCTATAAGCTTTTCTATAAACGTTGATATACAGTTCTCATCTCATCTCCTCTTTTTTTTTTTTTTTTATAATCTACCCGCGCTCAAGGGATTATGATTACCCTTTAAATGTTTCAACACAGCGCGGGCGTGAAGTTAACGAAGAGAAAGAAAGATAGGAAAGATGTGTGTCACGATGTTCTGAGACTGTTGGTGGTTGTATCAGATATTTTTATCTCCAGGGATGGCGGCTTTGCTAAAGCGGAGAAATGCCGTGTCTTATTTCAATGACGTTTATAATTCACATTATTTTTTTTTAATTCATGTTCATCCTTGTTGGGCATACTAGTTTAACTCAATTACATGTTGTTAGTGTTATGCCTGAACAACAATTGATCTTGTAATTCTTATAACATTCGATTTATCCATCTTTTTAACTTTTCCTTTATTTTTGTGAACAGCTGGCTTCTTAGAGGATTCGTGGAAATAAAAGCTATCTTTGTTCTTTGTTTTTTGTTTTATCTTTAATCTGCTTATCTTTAAGGCGGTTTGAGAGGCGATGAGTCAAAATTGAGCTTTTGTACCTATACATAAATGAGGAAAAACATAAATTGTAAAAATTGGTATTGTGAATGCGTTTTCGTAAACAACAAATTGCATTACATTTTTTGCGTATTTTTGTAGGTAAATCCAGTCTTTCAAATTATTTAAATTCTTAAATATCAATATTAAAGATAATTTTAAATTGTCTATTAAAAGAACAAACAGTTTTTGCTTTTCTGTGTTTTATTTACAGGAACCAGAATAATGTTCCATGTACACCTCTCTCTTAATGAGGAAGTATAAAATCAATGCCATAAACTCTTGTACATTCTCACCAACTGCTAAAAACTTTCAGCTTTTGCACACTGAAACTAATTTTATTTATTTCTTAATTTTTTAATTAAAATGAAGCTCAATTTTCTGGCGAAAACAGTATAAAGTTTATTACATAGAAGAAAATGCCCCTAAGCTTTAATAACTTTTCAGCTTTTGGTTATTAATCATAAAGCAGATTAGACCCCCGAAGTTCTCCTCTCCAACTACCGACCTCTGTGGTTCATGTTTATTCATAAACAAGTTACCACATTTAGAATAAGCCCGTTCTCATCAGAAATTTAAATAATATAAACAATCTTCTATTTGGGGCATACATCTTCAAAAGCAAGTGACAATCGATTTGTTATATTTCTGAACACGCTTCAATGAAAGTTTTAATTATCCATAATTAAACTATGGGAGTGTCAAATAAATTTCAAATGCCAAACTCAATTTCTTAAGAAAGCGTTGGTCGATCACTGTTGTTGTTGCTACTCGTCCGTACCTCCTACTAGGATAACTGAGAATAGTCTGGGAATTTATATTCGGTGCTGGATCTTTTAGAATTAGTACCTAGTGCATATTGTACATAGTTAATAATAAATAGCTTTAGCCTTTTGGTGACTACTTCCTAAGTTTTGAATAACAAAATCTGTTTTTATTAAAGACCACGTTCAAAATAAAAATGGAAGAAGAGAAACCTTGTTTGTTTTGAAACGCTGAATGAACTTCCTGCGAAGTTATGTAAGTTATTCTGCATTTATTTTAGTTTAGAATTTGAATTTTTGCAGTACAAAATCATTTATGTTTGGAATTCGACGACCTTCATATGTCCACCAGGGCACGTTTTTAGCGATCAATGTGTTGAACGCAGTTTTTCATGACTCGAAAATGGTAAAGAGTAATGATTTAACGTAGGCACATAAAAAAGTCTAGACTTGTGAGATCACACGATCTAGAGGCCCAATCGACAGGATCATTTTTTAAGTTTTCAATAAGTCGATTTTTACTCCTGCTGTGGCTTTTGGCATCGTCTTGTTGAAACCACATATCATAAGTATCTATTCCATGCAATTGCATAAAGAAATAAAGGCCTCTGTAGCTATTTACATTGACTATAACGTGACTGTCATTTTTATAAAAAAGACCGAAAATTTGGCGTTAATGCTCTTTAAGTTTTCTTAGATTTTAAGTGAAAATGTTGTTTTGTATACTTAGTTTTTTGACATTGACAGATTGGTCATTGGTTTAAGGGTGCGTTCAAAGTGAAAATTCAAAGTTGTCAAGTCGCAATTGGAAAATCTTTTGCTTGTGTTTAATAATTTATAGGAGTTCTGTGTTAAATACATTTGTTGGCTTAGGGCCTTTTCATAGTTTAGTCCAGCTCTTGAACTAACTCGTTTTTCATGTGTTCATGTTTTTTTTCGGTTTCTTATTCTTATAGTACAGGGTGCGGCACGGAAACCGAAAGGGTTTTAAATCGTAACAGCGCCACCTGTAGGCAACGTAGGGAAACGATCTTGGACTCGTTCGAAAGAAGAAAAAAGAGCATTTTTTTGATATATTTATTTAAGTTAAAAGCTTTTTAGTTTTAAAGATAGCATCATTTAAATGGCGACCCTAATTTTCGATACAATTACGAAGGCACAAAATAAAATTATCGTATACTTTAGTCAACATAGTGGTCGGAATTGCAGCGGAATGATGTTAAATTTCAGTCTTTAAGGCTTCTAGTTCTCGAGGTTTATTTTCGTATACTTTTGATTTTAAGTAGCCCCGCAGAAAAAAATCGCAGACGGAGAGATCGGCTGAGCCCGACGGCCACACGATTTTGGCGTTACGTGAAATTAAACGGTTACCAAACATTTCGTTTAAACAAATCATCATTGAGTATACAAAAATTTGTATAGATGGAAGTTTAAGTCAGAATGAAGTGTTCAGCGTATGGTACGATCGGATAAATTTAAATTTTTGGCGTGCATGCGCGCGGAGCGACTCGGACTGGCTTGAACGGCGTCGAGGACACGCGCGTTGTTTGGCGAGGTCCTTATCAGTGTTGGCGGACCCCGGGGCTTTTTTTACAAACCGACCCAGTTTTGGGAAAATGTTTCACCCACGTCCATAATGTTTTTTCAGAGAATACAGGTTTTTACGCCCTAAATCAAAACCGTCCACTCACCCATGTTTATTCATTATTAGTTTAAAAAAATTGCTCTTTCTTATTCTTTCGAACGCGACCAAGCTCGTTTCCCTACGTTGCCTACAGGTGGCGCTGTTATGATTTAAAATTCTTTCGGTTTCCGTGCCGCACCCTGTAAATTCTGTGAGCAAAACATACAAATATAAAAACATTTAACTAAAATGTAGTTCAGTATGAGTAAATGGGAATCTAAACATTTATTAATTATCAACAAGTCTTTATGGAAAAGAAAAGTAGTCTTGTTTTTAATTTAATTTTCATAAGAACCACCTGAATCCTCAGGGGAATGAATAAATTATTGGTGGTGGTTGGCTTTTAATATCAAAAAAGAGGTACGTAGTACAAGTAAATATGTATGGTTTTTTCGTACAGGCCAGGACACTTAATATTGGGGTTCATGTAGGCTTGTTTTCTTTCTGTAATTGAATTCCTAATGTAACAACAACGCACTGTATGGCTAGTAGTCTTTCGAAAAAAGTCTCTCATTTTAAGCAAATAAACTTACAAATCAAAAAGATAATCTTTTAACGATTCCACGAGGACTCCAAAATCATTTTTTTGTTTTGGTATTTTCGGGAAGTAGCTAAAAACTTTTTTGTTTTGTCGGAGTCATATATAATTACTAATAAAATGTTAAATCAAGATTAGATTCCCTAACAACCCTTTTAAGACAGCAGCAGAAATGGATGGAAGACATAGAGGTGCTTGCTAATCAAAAGAACGCTGTGGAAAGATTGGCTGGGTCACCGAACGAGGCTGCATCCTCACCAGACGCTACCAACCACATACCAATTTTTCCTCAATTTAAAAAACGCAAACACCCACGGTCCCGTCGTTGTATGAAGAAAAAAAAATTCTCGAATTTTTTATCGAAAGGGGTATCAAAAGTTGCGTATTAACGACTAAATTCTGAATATATATTCACTTTTTGATTTGGACATAACTTTTGGGGCTCTACCGCGGCTTAAAGATCTTGAAATAAAGAAAAAAACTATATTTTTGTATTCATTTTTATTTTAATTTATTGACTTGATTTATTAAATGAAAGTCCTTGAAAAATATAAAAGAAAGTTTATGAAAGGACTTAAAAAAAAATACATATATTTTTATGGCAAAAAAGGTTGAAAAAGTTAAAAACAACGTAAGAAAAAAATTACATTGAAAATTGACCTTTGAAATTAAAAAAGGGCATATTGCTTTGTGATTTTATTTTATTTCTTATAAGTCCTTCTCTCGACTTTGCTCCAATAACACATTGGCTTGTTTCGGTCACAGATTTGATGCATCTTTCGACACTTTTCACAAGGTAATTCTGATATTTTCAGTTCTTTTCTTTGCAACAGCAATGAAAGTTCATTATCACTCAATTCGTCTAGGCAAGGTGGAGCAATTTGACATTCATTCCAAAAAATTATGTCGATGTAGTCTGCAGCATTAAATTTAATGTTTGCGGCTTAAATATTTGGTTTGATATATGGGTTTTCCTCGCTTTTAAAATTCGTTTTGGAGCAAGCTCTCTGACATAGACCCTTTCGTCGAAGAGCATTGCCACTAAAACCTTCTCAGGATGTTCGAAGAAAGCATTTCTTTCAATGACAGGATCAACTATTGATTTGAGGTTGTCTGGCTGCCATCTTGAAAAAGATATGAGTTCAAAATATGTTGCGGCCCATCTATCAATAAGAGTTTGTTTCTTATCGAAAACCATACTGGTGTATACGCTTTCATGATTTACTCCACAAGAATATTAAGATTTACAGATAAGTTACTTGATGTAATGTAAAGTCGAAGAATTCTGTTTGCTGTTGTGTGCCATATTGAATGTGCCATTTTCCCAGGCTGTCGATTTACTATCAGGGGAGAACAGTAACCTGTTTTTATAGCTCCACACATTTCGAAGTGATATTTTTGTTCAGTACTTACTTGATCTACAATTTCTTGCTTGATTTCAGGTACATTTCGGATCATAGGTGAAAATTGAGCAACATCAGTAAGTGGGCAATCGGTTCATGACTTACCATAAGTAAGCATATTACCCCATGGTAATGGTGGACCAAATTCCATTTTTATATAGCGAATTATCCCTCCTTTCCAGCCAGTATTGGTTGCAGTGCCGTCACATGCAATGCAAAGAATTTTTTTCAAATCGAACACTTTTTTTTTTAAAAATTGAGCATTGAGTTACTTATGTATTTCATTTCATGTTTCTGATTTAGTAGTTATATGGACAAATAAATTGGATTCTGGTTCTGTAATAATGGAAATATGTTCTTGAAAAACCTCCTTCCGATAGTATCGTCCATCTTTCTCCTCGAAAGTTAGAGTTTTATCTTTTCGTCCATCAAAATAAATACTGCGAATTACGACATTATCGCACTGATTTGAAAGACTTTCTCTTCATTTTGACAAGGCTCTATGTATTTTATTTTTATCAAAAACTAGAGTGGTATTACTGAAGCAACTGCTACAACAAATTGTACCGAAACCCATATCGATCACAGACTCTTGCTACTGATGGTAGAGTAAGTAGATTCTGCTTACCTGATGATCTTGACGTTGAGGGCTCAGATAAAAAGAGCTGTGGCTGCACTACTTCAATTGGATTGACTTGCTCTAAAGTTTCGTTTCGGTATGGAAAAGTTGATACTGTAGTAGATTTAGCTCTTTGACTATCTTATGCACTATGCTTTTTATTTAGTCACTTTTGAATTTCTTGGGTTTCAACCTGTCAATAGCACCGATCACCATTTTTCTGTCATTTCTCTGGTCCACTAAAAAGATCTTTCACTAAAAGGCACTTTTTTATCCTTTACGCAATGACGGTCATTAAAGGAATCACACTTACACGATGCAATGTCAAACTATGTAGTGTTTGAAAGTGTAATAACATCTTGCAATCTGTTGTCATAGCTTGTATTTTTTTTTCTTCAAATTTGAGTATCTTTTAAGTGTCATGTATTTATCAAATTGGATTTTCTTTATTTGTATTATTCTACTGAGACACACAATTGGAATCGATGCATTCTTTCATATCATTTCGATTTCTGTCCTCGATGCCGAGTAGAGTCTAATTAGTTAGTTAGGACAAACAAAAATTCTTTTATGCTTGGGAATTCAAGGAGTTAAGAAAAATAAGGTTTTTAACGATTTTTTTAAGAAACTTAAATGAAAAAAAAACCAGTCAATCATAAGTAGGTACCTGCAGAAATTGTTAATAGAATATCTGTATTTTTATAAATATCTACATACATAATAAATAATTAACCTACATTTTCTCAAAAAAAAAAAATATTAAAAAAGAAGAAAAAAATTGAGTTTTTTTAATAATTTCAGAGGTCGGAGAGGCCCAAAAGTACCATTCGATTTATTTTTGGTTTCTTACCCCGTTATATGCTATTCAATACGCAAATATTCCGATGTTTTTCAGTAAGATAATCTTAAAAAAAATAAAAAACTAATTTATTAAAAATAAGGAAAAATTTGCTTATTTTCAAGATTTCAATGGGCGGTAGAGGCCCAAAGTACCCTCCGATTTTTATTTTGTTTTTTGTTCCGTTATATGCTATTCAATACGCAACTTTTGACGGGACCGCTTAACGGTCAGTATTTCGTCAGATCTTTCGTCGATCGATTAAATCAACATTCCGAGATTAAAATGTTGAAGATGATGATCAGAATAAAGAATTTTTGTTGGTCTTGGTTTGCCCCTAAACTGTACGAGCTTTTAGAAATTTGTTTCTGGAAAAATACATAAGTCGAATCTGCAGCCTACTGCTGTAGTCATCCATCGCTAAATTCACAGTGCATTTTGCTGATAAAACACATGAGCTTGTTGCGAGAATGAAATATAACCAAACATATGCTGATTTAAGGGGTGCTGCTAGGCATTGTGCATTTATGTGCTATAAAGAGGATTGCGAACAACCGTTTGTAGAGAACCTAATAAAAGACATAATTGTTTTGCATGCTCCACATGACTCGGTCCGTTCAGCTGCTTTGGAACAATCGAATCTTAGCTTGGATGATGATAATAAAATAGCGAACTTTTTTGAATTGACACAAAAACCAGTTTTGACAACAAAAAGTGATAGCTTACAGTGAATGGAGACGTTCGTTTTCAGAACAAAGAGGTTCAAATTCGCATTCATCATTCTCATGAATAAAAAACCAAACTACATATCTTGCCCAGGTTGTGGGTTTAGGCATACTCAAGCACAATGTCCAATGCGTGAAGCTGAACGTCGAGTGTACTATCTCAAAGACCATATATTCTCCGTTCTAAATCTAAAAGAGGAAACGGCAGATGGGATTGAATTTTTCGCTAAGGTTTTAATGAACGGGAAGAAGTTAGAGTTTCAAATCGACACAGGTGCCACTTGCTCCATGATGGGGTAAAAAGCCAATTCTGTATTAAATCACATAAGGTGCTTAGGGCTTATGGAAAACGTGCGGTTCCTGTGAAAGGTTGTATTCATATAGCGGTGGAGTTCAAGGCAAGGAAAATACACTCTTTGTTGCTGACACGTTTGCGAGTCTCAAGCAAGTTTTTGCGATAATATATACATTTTAACTGCTAGCTATGAACATGAAATTGAATTAAGAGCATTTGTTCAGGATATTCGTAGCCCCCGATGTGTTTGATAGCAGTTTAGGATTTTGCAAAAACTACTCAGCTAAATTATTTGTGAAAAATAATGCTTGACCCAGATTTTTCAATACCCGCCCTACTCCATTTGCCTCAAAAGCTAAAGTTAAAGAGGAGCTAGACATTAGGGGTGGCCGTGGCACGATGGTTGTGTGCTCGCCTGTCAACCTCAATATAACAGGTTCGATTCCTGCCGTCGTCTATGTCTTCTTTAATTCCATTAAAACCTTCTATAAATTGTCATCAATGGGATGCTGGTTTACTCATTACATGTTGTTTAGGCATAACACTAACAACATGTGATTGAGTTAAACTAGTATACCCAAGAAGGATGAAAAACGAATAAAATAATGCGAATTATAAGGGACATAGAAATAAGACACGGCAATTCTCCGCTTTAGTTGAGCCGCCATCCCTGGAGATAAAAAATCTGAGACAACCACCTTAGTCTCAGAACATCGTGCCACACATCTTTCCTATCCTTCTTTCTCTTCCGTAACTTCACGCCCACGCTGTGTTGAAACATTTAAAGGGTATTCATATTCCCTTGAGCGTGAGTAAATTATAAAAAAAAAAAAAAAAAAAGACAGATTAATTGCAGCAGAGACTTTATGTCAAATAAATTCAAGTCAACAATAAATCCAGAGCTTGAAAATAGCCATTGAATTCTTCGTGTCGGAGGTATTTTATTTTTATAAAGATTGATCTCGGTGATGCAAGCTTTTCAGTACCCTTTGATGAGGAATCAAGGTAATTCACAGTAATAAATACAGATTATTTGAGCATTTTAGGTTGCCGAACGAAGTTGCTAGTGCCCCTGGCATGCTCCAAAAGTTGATATATCAAATCATTGCTCGGATGAATCATTCTGCCGTTTTTATTGACGGCCGTAGTTATAAAGAACATGCTGAAAACGTCAAAGAATTTTTGAGTCAATTCAAGTCTTTTGCTCTACACTCTGAGTAGCCAACATGCGAGTTGGCTCAAAAAAGCTTTGAATACCTAGGTCGGCAGATTGATGTTAAATCATGTATAAATCTAACGGATAGTGAAATCGAAAATGTTAAAAACATTTAGCCTTGAAAATACCTTAAGCAATTACAAGCATTTTCAGGAAAAGTAACAAACTATATGCTAAATTTATAAATAATATTTTTAGAATTGCAGCTCCGCTCAACGAGTTTAGAAAACACAACACTCGCTTTATTTGGGTTAGACATCAGCAGGAAGCTTTCACTCAACTGAAGTCCGAAGTTTTGGAAACAACGTGTCTTGTGCATTTTACAGACGAATTACGAATTGTGCCAGCGAATGATGCATATATTCGAGTCGTCGGTGCTATTTTAATACGTCGTTATTCTGATGTTTTAGAATGCCCTATAGCTCGCGGATTCAAAACTTTGGCTCTTAGCAAGTCATATGCAGCGAGAGTGAGAAGGAGCCGCTCTGAATAATAATCGGTGTACCAGTACATTTATGGTCGCATTTTTGAGCTGGTTATCGACCATGATGATGTCCATATTTACCCCCAGCAAACAGTTGGTGATTATTTTGATGGTATATACTCATCAAGTACAAGCCAACACATTAACATGGTAACGCAGACTGTTTGTCATGACTGCCTTTAGCTCCCGATATTAAATTTGATGCAGAAGAACAGAACATTTTTGAGATTAACGCAGATCTGGACAATAGACTCGCTGATTTTCCTGTCAATGCAAAGCTGGTTGCAAAGGAAACAGCTAAAAGAGCAACAAGGATAAAGTGCTTACAAGAGCTTATCCACTGCTAGATGTTGGTTGGTCTGAAAAGCTAAGGAAAGATGATGAACACATAAAGCCATTTTTCTCTCGGCGGCGTTGTGCTTTAACTCGCCCAATGGAGGTTTACACGAGCAGGGCAACGATATGTCCGCAGTCATCGTTCCGTTAAGTCTAAGAAAATGTTTTAGCGATGTTGGATGCCGGCCGTTGGGATATAGTTCGGACGAAACAGCTAGCTCATAGACATTATTGGTGGCCAAAAGTTAACCCTGAAATTGAATTGTTGATAAATCAATGTGAGAAGTGGGAAGAAAATTCTCTAAGTTCACGACAGAAGTTTTCAGACTGGCCTACACCATCAGAATCATGGCAGATAGTAAAAGTGGACTTTGGTTTTCAGACATGTATTTAATCTAATCGGTGCGATAATGGCCCTCTGTTTACATCGGAACAGTTCCAAAAGCTTTATAAAGAGCGTAACATTCAGCATCTTAAATCGGCTCGATTTTCACCCTCTTACTGGGAAGCCCAACGGATGGTTAGGGCTTTTAAGTCCGCAAATAAAAATCTTTTTCATGATAATAATGATAAAAGAAAAGCATTACTAGATTTCCTGGTTTGTTACATGTCTTTACCAAATTCAAGTGGAAAGTCACCATCGCAGCTGCTCCACCCTAGACAGCCTCGCATTGTATTGTCATAACTGTGACTGTCCACGTGAAGAACAACCAAAGTTGCGACCATCAAAGTCAATCATAAATATCACAATCCATGTAAGGAGTCAGTGAACTTAGTCGAAACAACGTAATAAAATTAAATGGTTGTTCAATTACAAGAGATTATATTACAATAGATTATATGTGTCGAAATATATACTTGACCTACAGCATTGTCAAATGCCAAATCATCAACTACATAAACTTCAATTTCCAGCTGCATCGCATAACACTTGCATTCGGATGTGTTATACAGAAAAATATACAGTAGGGCCCAGGTCCATTCTATCGTGAGTTTTATTATTTATTAATTATGACATGGAGACAAGCATTTTCACATAGTCACACAAGATTGTTATTGTACATTCGGTTTCTTTATTAAATTGAAATCAAATGGGATTGAGCTCATATTCAAAAGCCTGCACATGAAGCTAAACTCACAACTTTAACTTTAAAATTTGTACTTAAAAACCTGTTCAAGTTCATAACTCCGTTACTGATTTCACCTTCGTTTTCACACCTATCCAATACACAAAAAAGTTTAAGAATTACATTCAATAAAACCTCATCAGACAGAACGCGCTGTTACTGTTTTTGAAGAAAGGTCAACGCATAACCTTTGTTTCCTAGATTATCCTTCAACCACATTCAAAATGTCATATTACAATTAATTGAATATAGTCCTTACACTTAGAGGATTCACCCAAAGCGTGTGTGAACTGTGTACGCATATAACCAATCCCAACAAAAATATACATTGTTCTCACCGGATTGCAGTTACTGAGATCCTAGCTTCTTGCTCGGTGATGTTACCTTAAAATGCCCATTGAAAATGCCAACAAACATATTGTAATTAACCTTATCACCCAACACAGAAAACCAATTTAAAGCCAGCGTAAGTTTCAGCACAGGTAGCAACTTTTGTCCTTATTATATCAAAAAAACTAATTAAAATTTGTTGTCTTTGTTGCTGAATACTGGTGTTGTAGAGATGCTATTCCACCTTTTGTTGGATTGAAGTTAAAATAAACAATGTGGCTGTGTGATCCTTGTTAATTCTCACACCCAATCACCTGGCGAACTCACATTTTGCAGTAAAATCCTTTCTGTAAGAGACAAAAAAAAATTGTTTTCTGCGCCGTGATGCGGTCCGTTTTCTTACAGTTAAGACCAAGAAATTGGATTTTTCTTACCTATCTACCTACGCAAAATTTACGAGAAATTTTAAGGTTATGAGGAATCTTAGATTGCCATATTAAATGGAGGTTTTATTATCCCGGTAGGTATAGGTACTTATAAAAAGATGATATCACAGAAATGCTAATGTATCGTAAGAGGCTATAAAAGTAAGCTTTTATAATTTAATACAGGGTGATTCACTTTTTACTCTAAAAACTTTTTCAGATGATTTGCAAGATAACGAGAACAAAAAAAAGGATGTTTCAATTGAAAAAAAAACAAAGTTATTGAGTAAAAGATATCAGTAGTACTTCCTGGCATAATTGAGGCTATGAGTGCAATAGTGGCGTAACCCACTTTTTTTCAAAAACGAGTTTTTGATAAAAATGGGTCTCTTAATATATCTTTTTTAATACAAAAATAGTTTTATGCAGCTATCTGCACTCAAAACTAGATGGCACTCAAAAAGGTGTTATTGCATTTTATAATTTGATCATATTTTGAGTGTAATAGTGGCGTAACCTTCATACTTCTCCTAGAAAAAAATTATTATGTATTCTGACCAATGCAATGTGGGGGCCAAAATAGAAATATAAAACTTTCACTGTTGTGCCAATTTTTGGTATCACATCCCGATTTTATGGTTGAAGAAATCGACCATAAATTTTTAGTTAGTGGCCATTCATATTTGCCATGTGACCAAGATTTTGGTATAATAGAAAAGAATACAAAAAATTATAAAGATATCTTCGTCCCAGATGATTGTGTTAACGTCATTTCCTCGGCCAGAAAGAGAAACCCATTTGAAATTGTGAAAATGACTACATCTGATTTTTTGCCACAAAATTTATCGAAGAAAATATCACAAATAGGAAACTGTCCATTTCAAATTCCAAGGTTGAATGGCTTAAAATTAAGTGGTTACATTTCGAAAAAAGTAAACCATTTTCATTTTTTATAAATATTATAATTAAATTGATGTTTTACTCGAAGAGGTAAATGTCAAAAAGAGACAATCCGTTAAAAATATTAAAAAAATCAACCAGCTTAAACAACCTAAAATAAACGATAAAAAAAGAAAGACTTATTTGAACTGCTTCAATTTATACCACCAATCCATCACTCTTTTTATAATAATTTAAAAACGTTAACAAGTATTCCAGTGGAAATATTTTACGATTTATCAGACGATAAAAAAGTACATATACATAATTTTTTTTTGTTAAAATATGAACTATGAGAGAAATAAAAAAAAAATATAATAAGTTTGGCGTAACCTTTCTTTTTTCTTTATTTTTACAGAAAACCATTAATGTAATAGTGGCGTAACCCACTTTTTTTCCAAAATGAAGTTGAATTTAAAAAAAAAAAACTTGTCCTACAAAATATGCCCATTTTCAAACTTTTCCACGTTTTTAGAAAAATCAAAAATGTCAAAGAAAAAATACAAAAAATATTTAAAGAAAACCTGTTTCTTAAATCTCTCATAGCTCTAAAGTGAATTTTATGGGTTACGCCACTATTGCACTGACAGCCTCAATTGGCAGTGTATTGGACTATCGTCCAGAGGGTCTTGGGTTTTTGTTTTTGTAAACTTTATTGAATAAATCAATTTACATCGCATTCATACAATAAATTTTCTTTGTGTCGATAACCATACATATATGTATATTATATATATTGCATTTTAGAAACCGGATTATTCGGCCTCCTGTCGCCTATTAAGGTAAAGCATGTGCTCTGTTCCCGGCTCTGGTCGTCAGTTAAGCTTTTTATATTTACAAAATATCTGGATATGAGAGGGACATGAGGATTGAGGACCTTAAGATAATGAATTCATTCAATTGGCAACAGGCCCGGAAAGTCAAAGAATAACAAACAATAGCCGTGTTTTATTGATAAGTGAATTCGCTACATCGCAAAATTTAATATGGAAAACAACAACAAACGATTAGTGAAGAAAAATAAGCTAGTGATTGAAAAGAATATTTTAGTGAAGATGGAGTTTCGGATGTTGAAATGTAGGAGGTGCTTAGGTGGTCTCCGAAAAAATATATGGAGGGCTCACAGCTGTACCGAACCAAGTCATAAAAGAAAAATCCAAAACTAACGCCAAAATTTCCTCAAAATTGACCTCTATTTAGAGCTGTAATGAACTACATAGTTCATTTAGAGCTACATAGTCAGGTCAATTTTGCGGAAATTTTGGCGTTAGTTTTGGAATTTTCTTTTATGACTTGGTTCGGAACAGCTGTAAGCCCTGCATATGTTGGCATGCTTGAGGGTGTGTTCGTTGGTATTTTGTTATACTTTACCTTTACTAGTCCAAAGTGTGATCGCTCCGCAGTTTAGAAAACAAATATTTTTTCAAATGCAAAATTTTAATTCATACCATAATTCCGGTTTTACACTACTATCATTAATTGTGTCATTAAATATTGAACAAATTTACACGAAGGCGAATAGTTTCGATTGGTATGTTTTATCTGTACACTGGCATTTGTTCAGAAATGTCGTGTAATTTGCCGCATTCTGCTGAATTTATGTGACAGCTGACAAAATTGCACACAATACAATTTTAGTTGAATTAATACGATGTTAAAGCTGTTTTAGTATGAAACTAGGTTAAGACAACGATTTTGCTAAATTTTAATCGAACATCAAACCTTATCTACCCTTTTATTAAATTTAAAATTATCGAATACCTATTTTATTTTAGTATTGTGCTAACTTCATATGACTTTTTGACATTTACAAACGTCAAAATAGATCTGTTTACTAATTTCTTGCATGAATTGTCCTATGCTTTAGGTGGGCTCAGAAGCAACTTAGTTAAAGACATTGCCTTAGTACGATATTGGTTAGGAAATGTTTAAAGTTAAGAATAAGTTAGAAAACTACTTTAAAGTTAGGAAATATAGTAAGAAGTATTATACTATTACCTTAATATTAGGCTCTTTAAAATTTTGCGCCAATGCAAATGTGAAAGATCAAGAAATGCAATAGTATAATTAGGGATACGAGAACATTTTGAGTAGATTGTAGGAACAAGATATATTTTCGTACTTTTGTAAGCATAAGGTAGTCAAGTGTGTACAATTTCAAAGTGCTAATACATATTTAATAGTGAGAAAAACTCTAAATCAACTCGATCTGCATTTTCATGAATATTTCAACCCGATCTGTATTTTCATGAGTGTTTCAACTCCAACTTAAAAACGAGATACAAATCTTTCGAACACATCCGTGTATATTATTCGTACAATGTACGAATATTATTGTAATATTTACCAATGCCCTTGTAATACATTCGTAAATCAAACATCTCAATTCGTATATTGTACGAATATTATTGTAGAACTTACTACCATAAGATATGTTCTTTGAAATTTAAAAAAAAAATAATGTAATAATAATAACAAAAGGTAATATATTTTGTAAGTTAAAAATAGTTTTTTAATTCATTTTACTGTCATACATATATAAATGAATAAAGTTAAAAAAAAAAATAAAAAGTATCCTAAAATTAAATAATTCATTATAAATATAATTAACAATCAAAGTAATATTAACAAACTCCTCATTTTCAAAGGGCCACTAGAAATAAATTTAACATTTAACATTTAAAATTACATTAATATTCCTTTAGTAAAAAATTCCCACATATGTATGCTCTGCTGCTTCTGGATGCTGTATGTTAAAATTCAAATAAGCTTTAAGGTATATGTATATTGTATATGTCTAGGTACTCACCTCGTCCTTTCGAAAAGAGCAGATGTTAGTCTGATCCTCAAGATCTGTATCTTTACCTAATAAATACACCGTATGAATTTACAAAATTATTAAATAATTCACTGCAGCACTACACAGTTATTCGTACAATGTACTCAAAGAAATTATTTACTTCTTGTTTACGAATAAAATTAGTGTATTAAACGAATAGATTTTTGATTCGATACTATCACAGTTATTAGTAAAACTTTATAAATGCATTCGTAGATGTAGCACTGTACAAATACTTCGTACATGTTACGAATATTCGTACAATGTACGAATATTTTCTTTACGAATATCATTCGTAGCCATTTTACTAATACATTTTTTGAGTGTATGAGTCTGTCTTTAGGCGCAATCCAAAATATTGACGGATATTCTCAGATATGATAAAGAGAAAAATCTGCGAAATTTACTACAGCTGCAATTGATTTGTTGTTGACTTAAACGTGCCTGATTGTGATTCGCATTAAATCCACTTTCCAAAACATATGTCCAATACATATGTGCATACGTTTCTACCGATAAAGCTGAAGAACTTATCAAGGAAGAGGTTTATGATCTCCTGGACGAAGCGTTTGAAGTTTGCCCAGAGTACGATGTCAAAATTTTCCTCGAGGACTTCAATGATGGATTAGTTTACCAGCCTTCAAGAAAAGACAATAGACTATAGGAGTTGATAATGCGATCAGGAGTTTCTTTAAAACAAAAATGGGTGACATCTTGATGTGTGTTCATTTTGATAAGCAAATTTGATGGAACAATGAACGAAAATAAATTCCTAATCGATTTGACCTTTAACGTTATACGATACCATAAATGGAGTTCCCAAAGAAAGCATATGAGCGAGAAGATACGCTGTTCCAGTAAAGCGCAGGGTTCGGACTTCATAAATCGCAGATCGCAGTAAATTGGCCAAGAAATCACAGAGGTATATTTCTATTAAACGTCTTAAGAACTTCTATGCAATACTATAACCGAAAGATGACACTGTACCTTTAAGACCGGCAAACCAAACTATCACTGTGGGACAAGTCTTAAAAAATATCAATGGTTCCGGGGAAACTTATCTAGCTTTAACGCTTGACGCATTCGTGATACTATATGTAACTAAGTATTTCAGACAATACGCACAGACTTTAGACATGTAAATGCAATATTATAACATCCAACTCTAGGTATTTCCGGTTAGAGTTAATCATGGAGAGCAAAACTGACATTTGAGAATTGAGAATAGAAATATAGAATAGAACGAATGTGTTCCAAATTAAAGAATCGAAAATCAGCTGTTCATTAAAAATTTATTTCTATCAATGAAAAACGGACATTTATCGCAGATCAGCCGAAATAAACTAATGTTTTTTAGAGGTATTGGGTCTTTGAATGGAAGTGATTAATCCTCCAAAATTATCTTTTAATAGGAAATATTTCATTAATTCATTCCCTCATTTATCCCTGCAGATATATTTACTACATTCACACCTTTGGTGTCAGCTTTAACTATTATTGATTAGCCAACACAACAATGCGATTAAGAACTTTTTGTATAAACTTTATATCACATGTATTGTTCTGATTTAATTACCTTTGGTCTCTAGAAAATTGAGTTTCTTGTATATGAATATCCAAACTACATCCTTGGATTTGAATGCCAAGAATTAATCATTGCTATTAGCTTTGTTAATTTCGTTCATCGATCTAACAAGTAGATGATGTTTCGGTTTCCTCTCCCCCAAAGCTGAACGTAACTACAACGTAACGATACTCAGCAAAATCAAACATCAAGAATTAAATAAGCATATAAGTAGGGTCCAATAGCATAGTTATCGTTCAAACCATTGGCTAGAGATCCATTTAGAAAAATGTCCTGACCGTTTGCAGTGTGTGCCTCCCCAACAGTTTGCTTCAGGATAAAGTTGTTCGTCTAATTCGTGCGACAAACATCATGATCCGCAAGAGTGGGACGGAATGGCAAAGAATAAAAATTAATGAAATCACCACGTATGGTACTGAATAGTAATTTAGTCCTTTTTGCTTGATGCGTATAGAGAATTTAGAGGGAACAGGTAGACAGGGGCGGATCTATAATTTATCTTAAGAGAGTAGAGACTTTGAACTCCAATTTCAATCATCAATTTTAAATTATATTGAATATTTTCATCCTAAGCTCGAATCGCTTGAAAAATACGAGTAATAAACATTTTGCTAAAGCTCCACACCATAAATTATTTCAGTTCGATTCCCACCCTCTGGAAAAATGTTTTCAAGGTAGTATTATCTCTTGCGAGAAAGATAACAATCCTCTTGTCATGAAAATTTGTTTCCAGTCCAGGAATATTCGTTTCCAGTCGATTTGACTTTGTAGGCTGGAGCTCTGACTTTTTGGAACCTTTAATTCAACAGATTATTGTTTTCAGTTTTTTTTTCCAGATTCATAAATACAACGGACATCCAGGTCTTGCATCTATATGGCAAGCAGAGAAAAATAAATAACTCATGTAATTTTTATACTACCCCCTCTCTTTGCACCCGCCACTGCACGAAGGTAAACAAAAACAATGTCTTACGAAAGCGATAAATACAAAGAAATTCAATATGCCCACCAAAGCAAAGATAAGATTTTTCTATTCTTGTTCAGAGAGTAGTTTGAAGAAAATAGAAAAATAGAAAGGTGTTTATCCAATATTGCCAGCTGGGTTGTTATTGGTTTGGATCTAAACGACTTGATTGTAACCAAGAACTTGAAGAACATTCGTGGTTAAGCATGAATATAATAAAAATTATATACGTCGCACGGTGGGGCCATTGATATGGGAGAGCGGAAAAAATTTGTAATAGATACTTATTTTGCATGGAGGCAGTCTTTTTAGTGCGATATAATCGGAACCACCCAACTGATTTAAATAAAAGTTTCAAATATTAGGTATAAAGGATATTTTAATAAATGACAACCAAATATTTCCACCCACTAACACGCTCACACAAAAATTAAACGAAATTCCAAAGTAGGTAAATTAAATTTTGAGTGGTTGGAAAAATATATTTTAGCGAACAAAAACCAAATATAATGCTTGATGCCTTATATTGTTAAGCACAATACGGGCGAAGGGGAAATAAGGGAGAAGAGAAATTAAGTGTCGATGAACATTGGTTTTGAATGTTTGTTAATTGAAATGGCAAGAGAAAACCGTGCCGGGTAAGTTATTCCATAATCGTGTTGTGCGACTAAAAAACGAATCTCTATATTTGACGGTATGACCAAAATTAGGCTCGAGGGTGAACTGATGAGAATTCTACGCGAAGCGGGTGAACTGATGAAGGAGAGGAATACAACTGGCTACTTCGAGTGAGCATTCCTTGTGAAAGGAAAAACAAGGAAATACATGACGCCGGGAAGATGGGAATGAATCCATTAGAGATCTGTTTCCTATCAGTTGTAACACTCTGTTCTGAATTCTATTCAATGAGTCGAGATAAGTTTGTGCTGAACCTGCAACTGCCAGATGTGTGTTATATGTGGACGTATAAATAGTAAATGGCACCCAGATCAGAAGGTGTGACAAATTTCTTACATAGCAGCATTTTTAGCGGTCTCGAGAATATGGTCATTCCAACGAAGATCGTCGTTGACAAACATACCGAGTATTACAGATTTTCGGTTTCTTCGATGCAAGTGCCATTCAATGGCAATGGCATAAAGGGTACATTTTTTTAACGACAATAGACAGCATTGACTTTTCGAAGAACTAATGGAAAGAAGCGATGTTATTCGTATTTTCGAAGAAAAATTATGAAAATTCGGTTTTTCATGTTTGTTAAAGCAAAAGTGAGTATATCCAAAGAAGTAGCTTTTTATGTGGCGTTAAATCATAAAAATACTATAACCATTAGTAGCTGACAAGTGTCAGTTGAAATCAAACCAGCAACACCTTTTTTTTGTTAAATGTTCACTACTGAAACTTGCATCAAATAATGCGCAAACTTCAAACAGAGCAGGACCAAAAACAACGCACAAAATGTTTAAGATATTTTTCTCAATTTTGAAAAAGAGGTTTTTGAAATAACCATATGTATACCATATGTAAACATATAATAACAAAGAAAAAAAAGTTAAATTTATATTAATAATAATTCTAAGTCACTTATGTATGTAAGTTCACCCACTTTACACTTAATTCTTACTAATGTGTCATTTAACTCTGTTTTAAAAAAAATAAAAAATGTCACTAATTTTTTCAATATTGTTATCATAAAGCTATTCCTAGCTATAAGTACACATACAAAAACTATACCAATATTCCTTTTTAGGAAACTGAAGAAAGTAAAAAAAAAGTGATTTTCTTTGCAAGATTTTTTAATATGAAATAGGCTAGATTCTCTGGCTTATTTACTATGAGAAACATGAATTAGCTAATCGAAATTAACACTTTTGGAAAATCGAGTTTTTTTTTCGCCTTGGCCCCACTGTGCGTCGTTAAGGAGAAAGTGTGAAAAATTCAGGAGAAGACCGATTTCGTTTTTTATTTTTGGTTATAAAAAAAATTTTGGGATAATTTAAGAATACAAAATTTTATTAAATGAAATCGGCAAAGCCATTGACAAGACAAGATAAGCGCTAATTCTATGTAAATTGGAATTAGATATCTTAAAAAATAATACACCGTGCACCTTGAATTCGTTGAAAATTCAGATTTATTTCGAAATAAAAGTTTGCGTGGTGCTCAGTTTGTGTGCTTTATTATTTGCTTGCACTTGTAAGCAGAAGTATACGATTTTTTTTTTTCAAATTTCTTGAGTAATTAAATTTGCGAAAATCCAAAATCTTTAAATGTATCTCAGCATTTATAGCTTTTCAAATTCACTTTCATCCATGCATAAGATAATTAGATAATAAGTAAATTAGATCCACCGTAATTTTTTCGGGGTTGTATAAACATACAAAAATGTTTCATCCAATAACGCTTTCGTTTTAATTTTTATTTTTTCTTTAATTAAATGATACAAAATGATAATGCGGGAAAATTCTTATTTACCAACAGCATTTTCGCGTCCGGATTTCCCCATTGCCGTATATTTTGATTGATCTGGATTTGGCATTTCAAGAAAACCTTATATGAGGAATATTGATATATTGAGGAAGATTAATTAATTTGTAATTTTTAAACTGAAATTCAAATATAGTAAATTGAATTGATATTTCCAATTAAAAGTTTTTGATCCCTGACGCTATCATAAACTGCAAGTTATGTATTTATAAAACGTACATCAAGGAGTATACGAGTTTCCCTCTTAGTAAATTAAAACCTATTAAATCGATTCTAATTTTATCATATCGTAAGAAGCCAGAAGTAAGTTTCAAATTAAAGTTTAAATACAAATGATTTATGAAATTTAATAAATACAATTTTTTATTTTATTTTTGGCCATAATTTGGTCGATTTTTTGTTAATTGAAATTTGTTAATTTGTCCACGACTTGGTCTAAGTAGATCAATTTATTTTAATAATTTTTTAGCCTGCGACTTACATAGATCAAAGCGACTTACATAGATCAAACGCCATGCATTTTGATTATGTCATATTTAAGTTAAGAGCCTGATTCGTAATCATATCGCACTCATTTTGGGTTAATGTCAAGAGTTAAAATTGTTGCATCGGTTTTTAAAAACCCTTTTTTTTAAATTGCAGAAAACGGCAAAAATGCACAGTAAAAAATAGTTTTTTCTTTGACTTTTTGTTTCAAAATATAATACGAAAATGAACATACATTTTTTTTTATTATTTTTAATGCACTAAAAGGATTGTGATTTCTTATAAAAATATGGGAAACTAAAGGCAAGGAGCATTGCGGCCTATCATTTTGGAAGCTCAACCAAACCAGCTTGGTTTGTCCAAGACCAAGAGTGGCAAAGGTCGGGAACATGCTGATGACTGTTTGTAGTTTACTGAATTCACCTCCAGATAGCTCACGCATCTCTGAAGACATATTGTTTAAAGGAGTGTAAGATGATGAAATTTCCGATATCAAATGAGGGGCAATATCGAACACCTTCCAGAAATTGATCCCTAGATACAATTTCTGTTGAAGTGATGGAACAATGTACATTTCTAGCTCTTTAGCTTGATTTTTATAAATTATATCTGCAACAAATTTTCCTGTGATAGGTTGGGTGTGACCATCCGCTGTTCGGACATTTGAAGAAAAACAAGTGCGTAAGCAACCTTGTATTTGTTCAGGAAATCGTAGCAATCTCGACCAAGGCAACTTATGCTAGCACCGCTGTCTGGCAATCCTAGCATGCTTTCACCAAAAACCTTGATATTGGCATAGGGAGGAGGATCATCTGAAGAACACAATTTGTTTCTTCAATGTTTTTTAATGCAATTTTCCTATTTTTCTTTCGATCTCGAATCCTAGCGATTCTAGGAGATATAGGCAATTTTGAATCACCGAAAATCTTTTCCCTAGCTGTATAATACTCTATTTGACGCTGTTGATTGTTGAAGAGTCTTTAATGGATGTAAAGTTTTGGCCGGTGGTGTTGATGTGTTAAATTTTAGCTTTTCTAAATTATTCGGTCTTTTTAAATTTGAACTTGGAAATTTGATTGATGACGGGGTAAGATTGAGTTGGAATGCGTAAAATCTAAAGGGTGTCTGGTCTTTGCTTCTGAGAGCAAGCCATCCCGGTTGATAGTTTGCTCTGCCGTGAGTTTCCCGCGCATTTAGGACTTGTGCACTGAGGTGAAGTTGTGCCTTCTTTACCGCATCAGTAGCAAAACAAAGATCTCTGTGGTACTGGATACTCAAGGTAACTATGGCCTAATTTTCTACAGTTCCAACACGTATAATTACTACGGTCTCTATCTCTTTGCAACTGAACGGCTTCAATGGAGTCTGAGGTTGTCGCTGTGAACTCGTTTGACAAATCAATTTCGTTCAAGTTCCTACGGAAAGGTTGAGCTATAGGATTTCGAATTTTCAATTTGTTTTGTTCGTTAATGTATTTTTCCATATTATGGCATACGTAAGCCATTTCGTTCAGACTCCGAGTCCTAAAAGTCAACAATAAATCACCCATTCCACTTTGTACATTTTGTTTTATCAGGGTTATCAGCTCGTTATTAGGCTTTGGGCAAAGCAACCGAGTGTTCATCTTCTGTATCGTCATGAAAAAATCGTCAAAACTTTCGTTGGGTTTCTGTCGGCGATCGTATAATTGTTGATTATATCCAAGAGACCCAAGTTGGTTATTGGAGCACCTGACCAAATATTGGAATTGAACATGAACCTTGTACAAATATAAGCCTTATATATTAAAGCCATTAAAGCCAGATCTTGCAACTTCGAAGGAAACCTTAATACGCAGCGCTTATGGCGACTTCCATAAGGTGGAACATCAGTATTTGTTGAGCTTATCATACTCTACAGTTCTAAATCTATATCTGCAGGACAAGAAACGAATATGTGAAGCTGGGAGTACTGTCATTAGCAAAACAATTTAATGGATTAGAAGTTTCAGACAAAAGATCATTGATGAATATATGAAATAGAGTCGGAGACAAAACGGAACCCTGGGGCATACCAGCATTTATTTTATGAATAACAGACTTCAATCCATCAAATACCTATTGTAGTGCATGCATTTTTTGTGGGCTTTAAGGCAACTTTTGATCTTATTAATCGAAATTCCCTGGTTTACAAACTTTCGCAACTAGGACTGTCTTCAAAATTCGTCCACAAAAAGCAACTGTATGGGATGGATCAGTTTAATCCGAATGATTCGAAACGAACAGTGGTGTAAAACAAAGATGCCTACCAAGTGCTCTTTTGTTTTCACACTATATTAACGATGTGGTTGCTAATCTTCCTGGAGGAATCCGAATTGATGATTTAAACATCAATGTTTTATTGTATGCCCATGATCTGGTGGTGCTTTCACCAGAAAATCTTCAACTGATGATAAATCGCTTAGCAGAGTACTAGAGTCTCATCATTAATTCGGAAAAATCAGAAGTCATGGTGTTTTCAAGTTCATCTAGAAAGCTGAACACTTACATTTGGTAATTCAATGGTTCTTCTAGTTTAGAGATTACGAATGAATATAATTATTTGGGAGTGAAACTGAGTGGTATACTCCCGATTTCAACAAACATCTTTTAGATAAATCGAAAAGTGCGCAAAGCCTGATCAATATTTCATGAAGAAACGTATTTTCAAATGAACGCGTTAATCTTTCAGCGAAATATAAAATATTTGATGCTGTTGTACGATCTACACTTTGTTATGGTGCCCAGGTGTAGGGAATCGATGAATATGAAGTAATTGAGAAATTTCAAAGGAATTTCATAAAAAAGCTTTTTAACCTACCAATGAAAACACCTAATTAAACTCTATATCTTGAAATGGGTCTACCTAAACTGCTTACCTACACGCTAAAAGTACAGGAAGACTTCCAAAAAAATGTCGATTACAGAATTCGAAGAATTTTACTCCCGGTGAGTCAACTCGATCCATTGACCTTTCGCATCCTCTGCAAAACTTAATTATGAAATTTTCCGGATGAACTACATTGTCGATTCCTAAAATAACCTTATCGCTTCCCATCGATCAGTGAAATCGAGCAACATTTTGCGTGGTTAGTACTTGGATGGAGGACCGTTCAATACCAACCGTGTGCTGTTGACATGTTTTTCTTCTGTTGTTCTTGCAGATGGGGGTGATCGCGTGCTTGAGTAGTTTAAGGCTTGTCCGGGGCTCTGTTGAACTCTACCGGTGTTGCTGCGGATGTACAATCCATGCACTAACGTCTATCTGAGAGCTATAGCGTCGTATTCTGGCTCTCCTATTCTATCTTCGGATAGTGAGGTGCAGCTGTCGCGTGCGTGTTTTCTTTCTCAGACTATCTATGAGGTAGGCCCCCTAGTGGGAGTATCGTGGGGGCTTGGTTTACTCCGAATGCGGAGACACATGGTTTCCAGGCGTGCCTGCATTCAAGAGGTGTTTTTTTTTTTTTTTTTTATATAATTTACTCGCGCTCAAGGGATTATGATTACCCTTTAAATGTTTCAACACAGCGCGGGCGTGAAGCTACGGAAGAGAAAGAAGGATAGGAAAGATGTGTGACACGATGTTGAGACTGAAGGTGGTTGTCTCAGATGTTTTATCTCCAGGGATGGCGGCTGAACTAAAGCGGAGAACTGCCGTGTCTTATTTCTATGTCCATTATAATTCACATTATTTTTTATTCGTATTCATCCTTGTTGGGCATACTAGTTTAACTCAATCACATGTTGTTAGTGTTATGCTTAAACAACATGTAATGACTAATGAGTAAACTAGCAACCCATTGATGACAATTTTAGAAGATTTTAATGGAATTAAAGAAGACATAGACGACGGCAGGGATCGAACCTGTGATAATGAGGTTGACAGGCGAACACACAACCATCGTGCCACGGCCACCCCTCGCCACCTAAGCAAGAGGTGTGTTCATGCCTGCAACATGTCACAACTTTGCGACCGAGATGGCTTCGGCTATGCCGGGGTTAATGGTCAGGACCCAATCTGACTCCAATGGAGGTAGGCCTCTCGTGGGGTAGAGCCGGTAATCGGCAAGTATCCACGTTAAGCTCAAAGACGATCTGTTGTTCTTTCTTTCTATGTGTCTCTCTCCCTCTCTGTTGTAATGTCTAAGCCGATGGTCTCAGTTGCCAGTGCTTTCAGTATCTCTACTTCGTAGATCTATCTACGGAGTAGTGTAATGCGAGAAAATGATTGACAGCCACTTCAACAGCAACTTTAACAACGAAAACTTACAACATATACAGTTACTCCCAAAATTGAGCGTAAACCAATTAAAAATCATTATTTTTGCTCTTTTAATGAAACAAATATTATTTTTCAATAATTTTTTTTTTATTTTATTTTTATTTATATATTTAAGAACTAGTATTTAAAAGAAAAAACTATTAAAACAATAAACAAAACAAAGAAACAATTGAAATACTAAAAAAATCCGTTATTTCTACTCACAAAAATGAGCGTACACCCTGTTCGCAAGCATTGTAAAATCGTATGATCCTAAATTTACCGCTACTTTAGCTGTACTATTTTCCTTTGCAATATATTAGAACATATTCTAGTTTACCTCGCGACATTTAAGCCAACGGTTTTTTTATTTTTCTCAGTAATTTATTAAAATGTAAGAAAAACGAAAACAAACCGACATTTCTACAAGAAAACTTATAACCGACTTGCATTCCAAAGGAAAATCTTTGCGGTAAATTGGTGAAATCATCAAGCAAACGCATTCGACTGTCCAAAAGATCGTTAACAAATATGTTTTTGAAGGTACGCTACTTAAATAAATAAAATGCACGACTGGGTCGCACGAACTTGCTCCTATGTAATAGACTATGTTGCACGGACGCAGCACAACAGAGGTTGAAGCCACCAAAAGACCAGACAGCAATCAACAATGACCCATATCCACCCCTTCATCACCACACGAGCCAACGACATTTAGCTCTGCTCAAGCTGACGTAAATATCAAATAATGATAAGAAAAAAATTTAGACCTAAGACACAAATGCTATTCAAATGTAAAAAGAAAACATAACCAACCTAACGAAGCAGAGCCCCTTTTGTGCTCACAGATTAATAAGATAGACTTAAGAAATTAATTATTGTAAATAAAATATAAACATATTTTGAGTGTAATTAAAAATAAACTATTGTATAAACTATATGTAATAGACTAGGAATTTGAAAAACGAATGTTATTAGAGAAAACTGTTCATAAGGATTAAATGAATTTTTTAAATTCTTTTAGTAGTAAGAGATAAAAACAGAATGCTATGCAAATATGAATTTATGCAGGAACAAAAATTATAAGTCGTTGTAGTGGTTCCTTAAAAAAATAAGCTTTTATGTAGGGATATTCACTAAACATCGATGTATCGAATCCATTCGATGTTCACCATACGAGACATCGGATTGATCCGATGTTTTGCCTAGTAAATTTTCTATTCGATGTATCGATGTTTTTTTTTAAATCGATAAACTATGACAAAGAACATATAGACTTATTTTTATTAATTTCATTCAGGTCGGTGAATATGACAATCGGGTCTTTTACGAGTTTGTCTTCGGATATTATGTAAATGGAAATGACAGCCGAGCAACTGAGGTTACGCATACTTTTGCAAAAATGTGTGCATCAGCTCTTTTTTGTCTTTGAGTAGTTTCTTCGGTTTACTCTTTCATTTCACTGTCCTGCTTGAACTGTTACCCTGGTTACAAGAGAAGATTGAGGAATCGAATCGAATCCGAATTGAGATTTCGATCCAGGTATATGGTGGCACTGGATCGAGAGATCGAATTGAAATGGAATCGAAATGACAATCTCTTTTAAACTGTTGTTGTACACACACTCGATTCATCGATCCCTCGATTCAGGTATACAAGCATATTTTCGATTCGATTCAGCTCGTTTAGTGGGATCGGATCGAGAAATCCTATTTCAGTCCGATCCAGGTATACACGGAGCTTAATCCTGATTCAATTCCTATTCAATTCTCCATATAAACGTATAGCCCAGTCAAATAAGCCAGAAAAAGGGGCAAACCTCGGAATGGAAGCGAATAAGCTGAAAATTTGCACCAACCTTTATTTTGATGTTCTAATGACTGACAAAAAAGTCTCATATCATATCGTGTCAGCGTCACAAGTTATTCGAGGTCAAAGGTCAGGTAAATCGGTTTTTTGCAATTATTTCGTTTTCTATACGAAATACCGCGTTCGAGGTTATTATGAATTTTGTAGACCATACACTTATCTACAATTTTCATCTCAAACATTTTTTTATAACTCCAACCATTCTCGAGATATAGCGCGGAGAGTGAAAATTTAAAACGTAGATACTTAGCATTTTATGCATAATGACTGATTTGTGTTTTATATGTGATAAACCGCTCTCGGAAGGAGAAAGAATTTACATTAAAAAAGCTGAGAGATGTCATTACAGGCTATATTCCTGATGATAAAACAATAATTTCAAAATTAAGGGAAAGATATTTAACTGAAGTAATAATAACGACGAAAATAGGATCATTTACAATTATTTGTTTTCGTGATACGCAAGCTAATATTTTATCTAATGCTTGGTATAATAATAAAAAAGGCACTGGGTAGAAGAACGAATGCGTGTAGTAGAATTTACAGCTGCAATTATTAGAGAAGATATCGTCGAGTCTAAATCTTATCCGCCTCCAAGTAAAATGATCTACAATTTACTTGTCGACGCCGCACAGTGGGCATAAATCGTGATTTAAGTGGCCAAAAATATTTTTTTTTTGTTTTCGAATCACATAAGTTTAATTTTAATTAATTAAAGAAATATTTATACGTAAAATATATGACATTTTTTTTAAATAAATATGCTCTGGTTAAGAGAAAAATAAATTCAAAGTGAGAAAAACTTATATATCGATGTATGAAGCATTTTTGGCACAATTTTTATTTGCGGATTTTCGTAATAGGTGTCATACTATGTGTACTATGGGTGTTTTTCTTTTTTAGTTCAGAGTAGAAGCTGAACTGTCAAACAAAAAATCGTGTTTCTTTTTTAGCTCAGAGTGTATAACAGTTCAAATTTGTGTTTCTTTTTTCGTTTAGAGCGTGTTCAGAGATTGTTCAGAGCGCACTCTATGAGCTCGGTATAAAATAGCTGAGCAGACAGAGTTAAATGCTGAAATCATTCTGACAGACAGGAAAAGAACTCAAAAACTCGCTTATGTTTATAAAATAATTCAGAGCTCTTAGAACACGCTCGATTCGGAGAAAGTTCAGAGCATGTTCGATATGCTCGTGCTCTGTTCAGTGCTCTACTCTGAATGAAAAAAGAAAAACGCCCTATGAAACGATTTTTGCAGGAGTTGCTTGGACGAGGAGGAAAAGGAAACAATCCCACACCTTCTTTGTACATACCCAAACGCAAACTTCATCTAGGAGAATATTTCTATAACGAACTAAGCGATCTAATAAATACAGACATTAAAAGTTTCCTTCGCTTCATTAGAAGCTCCAAATGGTTTTAACTAGTAGGGAACCTTTTTGTTCCATATAAGATCGTGACAGCCACTTTAACCTTACCTAACCTTACATACCATATTGTTTTTATTTAGTGCGGTTAGTAAATTTACTTGCACTTATTTTCTGTGGTATGCTCTTTTTATGTGGTTCTCATTAATTGTTCCGTTACATTTAATAATTGGATGATGGAAATGACCAAATTGATTTAAGGTTTTGGTTACTATTCTTAAACAAAGTGTTGGCTTGAAGAGGACAAAATGGGAACTACAAATTTCTTTTTGAGTGTTTTTGTGAAGACCCAAAGGGCAAACCTAAGAATTTCAAACAAATAGTTTACTGGTCACTATTTGTTGGATCTTCAAGAAAGTTCTTTTAAAATAAGTTTTGTATCCAATTTAAGTCAATATTGAATAATTTGTCATCCCACATTAACAGGGAGAAAAACAACTTTTTTTTATTATTTTAAAATCAAAATAACACATATTTGATAAATTATATATTGAAAGGTACTTAAATAAAGTTACAAACAAAAAAAATTATAAAAAAAACTCAACTGGTTCAAAAGTTATGGATTTTTGACCACTTAAACCACGCTTTCTGCCCACTGTGCGCCGTTTAGTATAGACTTTACATATACGGATGCGCGCTACCCACTCTCCGCGTTATATCTCGAGAATGGTTGGAGCTATAAAAAAATGATTGAAATGAAAATTGTAGATAAGTGTATGATCTACAAAATTCATAATAACCTCGAACGCGGTATTTCGCATAAAAAACGAAATAATTGCAAAAAACCGATTTACCTGACCTTTGACCTCGAATAACTTGTGACGCCGACACGATATGATATGAGACTTTTTTGTCAGTCATTAGAACATCAAAATAAAGGTTGATGCAAATTTTCAGCTTATTCGCTTTCATTCCGAGGTTGAAGGCTAATTTGACTGGGGTAGTAGTATATGTACTGCTTCATAAACTTGCTCTTGCTCTCACTCATCTACAGTGTGATTTGTGAATCGAAATTTGCCTTTTTACGCTAATGTAAAACAATTACACTGATCAATTTTTTTTTGGAATTGAGAATAACAGATAATACTTTTTCCAGCGCATATTGTTAGTTTCTATTTGTTGAAGTAAAAAATCATTAAATAAAGTATTCGATGTTGAAAAAACATCGATGTTTTTAAGCGATGTATCGAAAAACATCGATGCTGGTTTCCGATGTCTAACATCGAATAAAAGCATCGATGTTTTTCTTAAGTGGACACCCCTACTTTTATGTACAAAATTTTTAAAACATTTTTAAGAAAAAATTTTGGTACGTCAACCTTAAGCTTTTATTATTGTACGAATAAAATTTTAATTTCCAAAAAAATACTAAGCCGTTCTTGAGATATCGAATTTAAAAAAAAAATGACTTTTTTTAAATTGAAAAAATATTTTTTCTTAAGTTTTTAAATGCAATGTTTTTTAAACTTTTAAGGAGCTTCTTTATAAAAAATTTCATTAAAATCCGTTATGTCGATAATGAGAAATTCGAAAAAATCGTTCTATGGTAGGTACAGTCAGTAATATCTAGATTTAAAGTTTTTTTTATTAAATTATAGATCGTAAAGATTAATCAAAAGAAAAAAATTTTAGCAAAATTCTCGGAACCGTTTTCGAGAAAAATACGATTTTCGAAAACCATTTTTTAAAATTTGTATGGAAGGTACCGTTAGTTTTAGATAAATCTTTTTTTCTCAAATCTTGTAGATTATGTTAAGAAACTTTTATTTGTCAAGTTTGAAAAAAATCGAGCATGGGGTTTTCGAAATATTGAGTTTCCAAAAAAAAAATTTGAATTTTTTTTTAAATCCAAAAAATTAAAAATTGAAAATTTGAATATGTAATAATATTCAAACTTTGGAGGAGCTTTGGCATAAAAAAAATGATTTTAATCGGCTGTACCGTTTTCGAGAAAATCAAAAACAAAAAAAATGGACCCAGGGGGGCTACCAAAAACAACAATTTTTTGTAAAATTTTTTTCAACCATTAGCTAGTTTTAAGCAAATGAAATTTTTCAAATTTTTTTTAAAAAATTCTGTGGGACAGTTTTTGAGAAAAAAAAATATTTATAAAATTTCGAAAAAAAATCGTATGGCAGGTACCGTTATTTTTGGTCTTAAAAAAAAAACAGAAAGAAACGTCCGGGGGGGAAAAATTAAAACCCATATCTACCAAGTTTGAAGAAAATCGGCCGAGCCATTTAGGCTGTAGTTAGTCGAACCGACAGACAGACAGACAGTCAGACAGAATTGCGAGACCCACTTTTTTGGTCTTCGCTATCATCGTAATGTCAACTTTGATCAAAATCTCGAGTTCGATTTTTTTTACGAATGCATAACTTGCCTTATAGTACCTATAAGTCGCAAGTAAAAATTCTGTTTCAATACGATGAATGGCTTATTGTGCGTAAAATTAAACAAAATCCAAAAAAAAGTGTTCCAAATTTAGCGTCGGACATCGCGGAAATCATAAAAAGACCGAGATTATAAAAAGTCACGAAACCGTTGGGTGCATCCTACGCAAAAAAAAAACTGAACGGAAGAGTTCCTCGCAAAAACCTTTCATTTCGTTGAGTAATCAAAGTACAGTTACGGTTACAGTTCGCTCCAAAGCATATTAATAAGCCACAAAGCTTCTGGGAGAGTGTTTTTTTACTGAAAAAAAAAAATAAATAAAATCGTTTGGTTCTAATGGCAGGGAGATCGCTTAGAGAGAGTCTAACACAGATTAAAAAAAAATGTTTTCCTACAGCTAAACATAGAGGTAGTTGTTGAATGTTGTGGGACTCAATATCTGCTAGTGGTTCACGAACTTTCGAGTTTATAGAAACCGTTATGGATAAATGAAATTTTGCTGACATCCTCAAAAGAAACATGCGCCAATCAGCGGAAAAGTCTACCACCAGAGTTCTATTTTCAACAGAATAACGAAACGACCCAAGAACACATCGCTAGTTGTAAGGGAATGGTGGATTTATAACGCCAAGAATCAGGGGCAAATTACCGCATCAGTTATCGAGTAATACGTGACTGAATTATGTGAGTTTGGCATTACCGCTTACGTTATCGAGCAATAAATTACTCCAATTTGACATTTTCATTCGATCACTGATGGGACTCACTCACTCGTCACTGAAGCGGTAATTCGGCCTTAGCTTAGGACTCTATCTGAACCAACGGACCTCAATTTCATTGATAATTTGTTGGAAGAAATAAAAAAAAAACTAAAAAAATGTTAATGCAAAAAATAAAACCGAGTTGAAAGCAAACGTGAAGCATGTGCGGGAAAGTATTCCTCCATCCTTCACTAAAAAATGGTGGAATCAATGCCTCGTCACTTAAGAGCACTGATAGATGATAAAGGCGGTCACGTAAAATATTGAATTTTAAGATTATACTTCATTTGTATTTTGTTTTTTAAGTTTTGTATAAATGTACGCTCAATTTTGTGAGCAGTAATAATGCATTTTTTTAGTACCTATTTTAATTGTTACATTGTTTTGTTTATTGTTTTTATAGTTTTTCTTTTAAATATCAGTTCTTAAATTTTTAAATAAAAATAAAATTAAAAAAAAAATTATTGAAAATAATATTTGTTCCATTAAAAGAGCAAAAATAATGATTTTTACTTGGTGTACACTCAATTTTGGGAGTAACTGTAAATCATACATTTTTTTTAGTTTACTTTTCTCCATTCGGAAATCTCCTTGAATGGTGAACCCATGCCATTATGATTATGCGCATTTTGAAGTCACCTCCAAAACCCTTGTCGCTGCTCAGTAGACTTGTTTGTTAGATTTCTGGCTATGTCCGGTTCCACCATTTCTCTAAATTGTTTTCGATTAGTTATCCGTTTTCTATTAAAATTTGTTAAATAAACACTTAAACATTCATTATGATAATCTTTTGACTTGTGCTTTCCATTGTTTTTTTTTTCGTTTAATGTGCGAATGATTGCGAATTTAGTAATACCAGTTAAGTTGAACAAAATGTCGGTTATGCAGGGCATGTTAACGACATTCGTTCAACTTTCTTTCGTCGGATTCACTAATAGCAAAAGTTTGGAAATTAATTGAAACTGTCACTTTAGGTCATTCGTCGAATTCTGTAATAGGGGTGGATATTATACGAGTTCAGGAACGAGGATTGGTGGTTGTCAAATTTGAAAAGCTTCGGAGATGTCTATGGAGAAATCCTTTCGAAGAATTCGGTCAACTCTTACGTCCTTAAATAACAGCTATACCGCATTATTCAGTGTCATAAAAACTCTGTCCGTGATACGCTTACATATAGTTAAAGCTCATGGATCGGAAAGTAGAATTCTCTATTACCAGCTTAACCCCAGTTTATTGGAAAAAAAAACTACTTTCACGACCTGCTTAACTATAGAGAAATATCGCTTATCTTCCCTCGGTCTAAACGGAAGCCCTCAATGGAAGTTTCAATCAATTTTGTTCCTTATGTAATTTACGATCCAAAGAAGACTGTTTCCACTTTGTCAGCATATGCCCCATATTTCCTCAACAGCACCTTGCATACTTCGGGAAAAGAACATCACTAACGATGCAGGAAACGATCTCAATTTTGAAAGGGCTCGATTGGACGACACTTTACAACTTTTTGAAATAACTTTATAAATATAGAATGCTATTAGTAACAGAATTCATGTAATTGCTATTCTACTAATTTTTTTATCCTTACATTAATTATATACCTTTATATAATTTGCCATAGCTTTTAAATTCATTATTTTTGTTAAACTATGTTGAAGAAAGTAGAAATAAATGAATAAATTACTTACTTACTTACTAAAAGCATTTCAAAAGGTTAGCATAGTGCCAAACTCTATTAAATGCTTGTTAAATATCAACTGCAATAATCTTAATTTCTCCAAAACGATGTAAAGGTTTGTATTCGGTAGATAAACCATAAGATCACCTCACCAGTGGACCTTTTGCTACGAAAGCCATACTGATGGTCATTGAGAAGCTTCCGCTCTTCAATATATTTCTTCAGATGATAATTTAGCAGTGTTTCCATTGTATTCGAAAGAAGGACGTAAGTGCAATTTGATAAAAGTTAGAGGAGGAAAAAGATTCGCCTACTTTAGGCACAGAGTTGACAAATGCTGTTTTCCCTACCCTTGAAAAGAGACCAGTGGAGCAGGACAAATGGAAAAGCTTACGCAATATTTTTGTCAGCGTTGAAGAACGCCTTTTAAGAACAATGGGAGGGATACTATCGGTACCAGCGGATTTGTGTATATCGAGATCTTTCAATACTCTTGTAACTGTACGAGAACGAATTGTGAAAGAAGATTTGTCCCATAAAATCGTTTACGCTCGCAACTACCAAAGGAGTCATTACTCTTTCTGGCAGCGTCGAATTAACAGCAAACTGTGATGCAACCAAATTGTCTTCTTTTTTACTTGCGACTTATAGGTACTATAAGCAAGTTATGCATTCGTAAAAAAAATCGAACTCGAGATTTTGATCAAAGTTGACATTACGATCATAGCGAAGACTAAAAAAGTGGGTCTCGCAATTCTGTCTGTCTGTATGTCTGTCTGTTAAACTACAGCCCAAACGGCTCGGCCGATTTTCTTTAAACTTGTTAGATATCATTTTTAATTTTTTCCCCCCACACGTTTTTTTTTTTTAAGACCAAAAATAACGGTACCTGCCTTACGAATTTTTTTCGAAATTTTATAAATATTTTTTTTTTCTCAAAAACTGTTCGATAGATTTTAAAAATAAATATACACAAAAATTTCATTTAATAATTAAAGCTAGTTAATGGTTGACAAAAAATTTCCGAGAAATGGTTATTGAGGGTACCCCCCATGGAACCATTTTTTTTTTGGTTTTGATTTTCTCAAGAACGGTACAACCGATTTTGATCATTTTTTTTACTAAATCTCTCCAAAAACATAAACAGAATTGTGTACTCAAATTTTGAAAAAAAAATTTTTGGATTTTTTAAAAAACTTCAAAATTTTTTTTTCAAAACTCAATATTTCGAAAACCCCATGCTAGATTTTTGTTTAAACTTGATAAATGAAAGTTTCTCAATATAGCATACAAGATGTGGGAAAAAAATGTATTTTACCTAAAAATAAAGGTACCTACCATAAAAATGCTAAAAAATTAAAAAAAAAATGGTTTTCAAAAATCGTATTTTTCTCGAAAACTGCACCTAGAATTTTGATAAATTTTTTTTTCTTTCAATTAATTTTTACGATCTTTAATTTAATAAAAAAAAAATTTAAATTAAGATATTACAGCTTGTACCTACCATAGAACCATTTTTTTTTCGAATTTTGAAATTCTCATTATCCACATAACGGATCTTAATGAAATTTTTTATACAAAAGCTTCTAAAAAGTCTAAGACATGTTGCATTTCAAAACTTTAAAATAAATATTTTTTGAATTTTTGAAAAAAAAAAATCTATTTTTTCTTTTTTTGAAAATTCAATATCTCAGAAACGGCTTAATATTTTTTTGTAAATTTAATTTCTATTTGAACAATAATAAAAACTTTGATTTGGCGTACAAAATTTTTTTCTTAAAAATCTTTTAAAAAGTTTGTATATAAAACCTTTTTTTTAAGAAACCACTACAACGACTTATAATTTTTGTTCTTGCATAAATTCATATTTGCTGTTTCTTTTTTTCTGTTTTTGTCTCTAACTACTAAAAGAGTTTAAAAAATTATGATAATCTTATCCTTATGAACAGTTTTCTCTAATAACATTCGTTTTTAAAATTCCTAATCTATTACATAGGAGCAAGTTCGTGCGACCCAGTCGTGCATTTTATTTTTGTGAGCTGACATTAGGAAGGTCATTTATTTTTTGTTCGTACATTTTTTTACGACTGACTAACAAAATTTTCTACCTATGGGACATTTTATGTAGTATTTTTTGCCTTAATTCTCGGTCATGTAAACATTTGTTTCGTCGAATATGATTATTAGGTTTTTCTAGCTTGCTTGAAATTAGTCAAGTTTTCATCAGCGGAAACTTACTTTTCTAACCCTAAGATGTACACACAAGAAAGTTAAACCTTTGACATGATCTTAAAAAAAAAATCGATAGAAGAACACTGGTATGAAGTTTGCAAAATTAAACTGTTAATTCCCTAACATAGATAAATAAATAACATTAACGAAGATCTACTACATCGACCCAGAAATTTACTGTCACTTGCCATTATACCTCTAGCTCTTGGGGAAAATAATAAAGCTGCATATTTTTAATTAGTCGTTTTTAATAATTTTAGGTATATATGTTAATTTTTGTAAAACGTTATCAAGTATTCCATTAATATGCATTCTTAAATTGGGGACATAGGGCTTCCCAGAGGAACATCTTGTTTTGTTTATGAATTTCGGGTTGTGTTCGATATCCTGCTTTTTATAATCCCGTTTCTTAAAATCCCGCTTTTTAAAATTTCGTCTCTTATAATCCCGCTTCTTACTATCCCATTTTTGCAATCAAAAACAGTTGTTTTATTTTGAAAAATCACTTTTAAGAGTTATATTGAATAGCATTTTATTAGATATAACAAATATAACATTATACAAAATAAAGTATTAATTTGTAAGAAAATAGTTAACAGTAAATATTTTTTATCATAAACAGTTCAGGAGTATGTTCACATTTTAATTCAACTGTACAGTAGAGATCAAAAATCAGGGGAGCATTTTCTTTTAGTCTGGTTATTCTTAATCTTTGTATGTATGTAGGTATAAAGCGTTTATAATACTCAAATATTAATATAGAAAACGAGCTTGGCGGGATTTAAAGGGATAAGTCAGGATTTTAAAAACGGGATTATAACAGATCAGGATTTTGAATAAGCGGGTTCTTGAAAATCGAGATTTAAAAAAGCTGTATTTTAGAAGGCGGCATATTAAAACATTTTTTTCGGGATTTTTGAAATGAACGCGATCTTAAAAACGTAAAAGGTCTAAAAATTATTTCTTTTTAATCTGATTATTTTCCTTGATACATACTGTTCCGAAACTTTTCAACTTATTCCAATCCTTTTTGAATTGGGATATTTCTAAATAAAGAAACTTCTATCCAGGTCATAGATCTCATTAAAAGTAGTATGTATAAGAAAAAGCTCTTTATTAAAAAAAAAAAAAACATTTCAAATCAGTTGCCTGGAGAAGGGTTATAGCACACCCAAAATGTTGTAGTTCTATTCACAACAGTATTTAATATTGACAAATCCCACTTAAGGACATATAATTACTTAAAAAAAGGTCACAGAAATAAGAAACATGTATATATATGTTCATAAATATACTCATACATGCATATACACATACATAAATACGTTGAGTTTTTTGAGAAGTTAAAAACTAAAAACAAATTATCTCCAAAATACGGACTCCCGTCCAATATTGGACTGTGCCCCAAAATTAATTGAAGGCTTGCTCGTAAAATCTTGAAGTTGTAAAAGGTATGAATATACAAAAGAATAAACTGAAACTGAAGTTATATTAACAGCACAAAAAAAAATAAAAACAATTTTAAAAATTGTAGTTTGCTCTTTTCCTTATCTCAGTGCCTAGGTATCTAACAGAATTCGATCTGGATAGTGTCTGATATCGGAAAGCATTTTAGGAAATACGCTTCAAATCGTTGGTAACACTGAATCGTATTTAATTTTCCGGTACGAAATACACGGCATCTTTCTGTGTTTTACCATCATAAGGTGTATTCTCAGCTATACCTAAAGCTTATTTGCTTGTTTTTTTTTGCAACTGGAACTGGGGCTTACTATAAAGTATTTACGGAACTTTGCTATGAGTTTAAAAAAGTAAAACAAAGAATGAAAAATGCTGGCTGATGGTATCAAAGAATAGGACAAACAATTAAGTGCTTGGGCGTCTAATATTGAGGGTGGCAGAAAACAGAAAACAGAGTTGATTTTGTATTCGGAAACATGTCCATTGGCTATAACTTAAGTCAACATTCTACCACTTGTATTATAGTCCAGGAATATGTGATTATATTGCTGCTTAATGGCATTTCATCCTTTAGATACATTCGTATGTATACTATATAATATGTACACATGAACATAGGTATAATATACACATAAAAGAATATAAAGTATACATTTGTATCATTGTTGTACTGAGGGATTAGCTCGTTTTTGAGGGCAATGAATGCGAATTGAAATTCATCGAAGCAACAACACATTTTCTGTATCTGCTATAGTTGTGTATTTAGGTGGTTCATTCAATCTGTTCCTTTAGAAGGATGGCTATAAATCAAAAGAAATTTTTCAAAAGGTCAGAGTAGATTTAAGGGATTAGTGAGGTGTTTGTTATAGTATGTGTTCAACATAAGACAAGTTTTTGTAATCATGTCATTAACTATATAAATAGAGGGACAAGCCGTTTATAATCATTAGGTATAGTTATAATGAATAACCGACAAGAAGTGTAAAGTCTGTTAATAGAGAGTTATATTGCGAAATGGCTTAGCGAAAAATGTGTGATCTATTAGTTTTCAGCAAAATACACGTAAAGCATAGCAATTTTACAGCCTTAGTATTAAAAATGCGCATTTATAATTACTGGATGTAATGAATTCATATGTAGATAGTAACGCGACCGAATTAATGTATATTTCCCATACCCTTGTGGTTACAGCTTAAAAGCTAGGCACATAAATCGTCACCTCATTATTGGAGTTACACGTAATGCATTTTCACCATATTTGAGTTAGGAATGATTTCTTGTTGACAAAAAGCAGATCTTTCTAGTGGTATAATTAAATCTCTCCTATCTCTACTATTGCTAAAGATATCAGTGTTTAAAGTGATCTAAATGCACTTTTGTGAAAAAATGGTCAGTATTGGTCTGCCATACATAAGTCTTTATATTAAGGTCATAAATTTGTATGAACTTTTTTCAAATATCTAAAATAAAATAAAAAATTTAAACCCATGGTTCAGTTTTGAAATGATCTATACATACAATTCTTTTTAAATACTGGGGCCGAATTACCGCTTCAGTGACGAGTGAGTGAGTCCCATCACTGATCGAATGAAAATGTCAAATTGGAGTAATTTATTGCTCGATAACGTAAGCGGTAATGCCAAACTCACATAATTCAGTCACGTATTACTCGATAACTGATGCGGTAATTTGGCCCCTGATTCATATGCATATGGAATGATACATACAAACCAAACTGCAAGTCAAATTTTCAAACATTAAAAATGATTTCAGTAGATAAGTGATACACACATTTTCGAAAACTTTTTTTGTTTTAAAAGATACCTTAGCTTATTTTATCTATATCTATAAATAAAGTTTAACTCAAAAAACAATAAGGAAAATAAAATGACAGAAGTTTAAAAAATGCGTTTTTTTAACTTTAGTATGAAAATATGCTCTATTCGCATCTAAAAAACACAATCTTGTTCCATATTTAAATGTCTTATAATGTGTTCAAAAAGTGCCTCATACCAAACAAATTAGCATTATTTGAGAAATAAAGTTATGCCACATATACAATTTTTTTTTTCAATTTTTGATTTAAAAAAAAACCAATGAATCGATCGAAACAAAAATTAAAGTGCAAGTAGAACCCAATAGCTACTATTTTATAAAATTTGATTAATGGCTTATTTATTGAAGGTTTTTCTGGTATTCGAATTCAAACTTCAAACGTCATTTTGTCGAAACTATGTTTTTGTCGTTTAGAGCACTCCAATACTGGGGTGACGAAATATTTTTTCTCGAAATCCCAATGAACACTTTTTGTACCTTTTCGAACTTTTACAAATAGGAATTGGTAAAGCGGTCATTTTCGCCGATCAAACTTTATTTTTCTACATCAACTTTCTGCCGGTACGGTCAAAAATACTAAGCCTCGTGTTTTCGAGAATCATCTTAGTCAAATATGTATACGTTCATTAGTATTGAATGGTTAATCAGTGCAGTGACTAGAAAACCAAAAAACCATTTTAGAGGAGAGCCCACCGTTGTAAAAATTGGAGTGAGATTGAGAAGTATACTCAAATCTCCGACTACTACTTGCAGGCGTGTGGCTCATCAATTCTTTTTGTAAAACAAATTAATCAACCATTTAATGATCTTGGACAGCAGTCCCATTTCTCTAGAAGACCTCCTACAAAACAATAGAAGCCGCCGCCGTGCAACGATCGTATCTGTTGCTTGGTGACAACTGACAACAGTTCAGTCCACTCATAGACGTTTAGTTGCACAAGTCCATTCCTTATTCCTCAAGCTGTCCATAGACCACAAAAAACGCTTTGAGGCCAGAATTCATTCCTCTCAGATAATGACTTCAACGTGTACAAAGTTAATAATTTATTATCCACTCTCTTAAGAAACACGTCATATCTATGAAAATTAATTACGTAAGATTCAATAAGTCAATAAGTGTTAGAGTGACGCATACTAGCACTAGATCTCAAGTCCTTGCAGTTGGTCTTTAAAATATTAAATAGTGGAGAGTTTAGTTTGGCTCCTTTTCTCTTTAATTCATTGTCTATCATTGGCCGCGTTCACTTCGTAGACCGATAGGGTATCTAAGATACTTTAGTATCCGATACGTTGGCGAACGACCAAAACCGGATAGGTAACATTTACTGTCAAAGTCAAAAAAAGACGTGAATCATCCAGGGCTGGCCGATTCAACTACATGTCTAATTTACTACAATTTGTTACGTCTGCTACATACGTAGTTAATTCATAAAAAAAATAGAATAATGGAAACCAAACAATTTTGCACATTTATGATCGGACCTTATTCGGAATTATTTATTTATTTTTGGAGACAAACAATTTTCTTTGACATAATCAAAGGATTTGGATTATGAACACATGATTTAAAGATATTTTTTAATGCTGAATTTATTGTACAAGGTATGTTGCGACGATTTAGTTGCAGCAAGAGAACATTTGCTAATCCGCAAAACAAACAATTATTATTATACATATGTATGTATACTAGATTACAAATCCTATGAATTTTTTTTTATTATAACAATTCATTAAATATTTAAGAATATAATATAGTATAGCCCTTATAAATAATATACAACTGGCAATGTCTATTAAGTTTTTAGTTCAAATTTGTGATAATTTAATCCTGCAATGAGGAAAAGTAAATTGAAAAGGGCAGATTTTTTAACCACAAATTAACTCACGCCAACGAGGTTTCTTTTTTTTTTTTAATTAGCGGTGAGCTTTAAGCCGACAGAGTTAAACTACGATTTCTTTTAGTGCTTGTTCGCATTTGGTGAGCAGACGCTGTCGTTTCAAGGTACGTACATATAAATATTACCAAAAAAACTTTTTAAAAATAATAAAAACCAAGAACTGGTAATTATATTGAAACTGTTTATTTTTAAGGAGCGCAGCACACTTGTCGAAGAGAGCTCCAGTACGATCATTTTCCATTTTAATTGGAGTAAATCCACCTTCAGCCCAATAATTATGTAGCTTTTTGACCAGCCATTTTCACTTCGCTTAATGAAAATGAATAAGTCTAACTAACATACTCTCCAGAGCTAAACTCTTGAAATCTGACAAAAAAAAAACTCCCATACAACTCTCTTATATCCCATTGTTATACCTTAGTATTAATATCTTGTTATGAAACTGAACTGGGTTTCATAACATTTTTTTTTTAAGAGGTAAACACTTTTGCAGCTTAAAACTACTTAAATCTTACAGCCAAACTATTTTCTCTTCTTGCAATAAGATTATATAAGCTTATAGTCTTAAAGGAATCCTTTTCTGAAAACTCAGCTCTAAATAATATGTCCATATAATCCCATAACAAGTCATGTTTAAGAGTTAAGATCATTTCATATTTCTATGAAAACTCTAAAAGAATTTGAGTTTAATACCTCCTATATCAAGAAACAATCTGAAGTTCAAAGAATAAAAGCTTTGCAGTAGGATCCGAAAGAGATCTTCAATGCAACAAACTTTACTTTTCTCAATTAGTAAATTAGTACTAGAAGTAACAAATGGTAAAAAGTTACACTTCGGCCACCCTGTACTCGACACAAAAGAAAATAGATCAGCTGAAATGTCAGCTGTTCTTCAAAATTCCCCTTGGATAGTTAAGTATACCAAACATTTTTGGATAGCTTTAGATTTCTGCTTGACATCAGCTGTTTCGTTGATCAGTTGTTTTTTCCTATGGGATTACAACAACACCAACAAATCCGGATACCTTTGGATACGTACCCGAACGCGACCATTAATTTTCTTGATCGGTAATCTCAGAAATCAGCTGTGACAAAGAATATGACAAAGTAAGAAATTTGTGTGTAGACTTAATGTCGCAAAAATTTAGTTGAATTAGTACAATGCTAAAGCTGTTTTAGTATGAAACCAGGTTGAAATCACGATTTTGCAAATTATAATCGAATAAAGCATCATACTTTCTTTACCCTTTTATTAATCTTCTTCTTCTTCTTCCTTTGCTTCGGCGCTGTTATGATCTCGAATTCTCGATGTCGAGGGGATCATAACTCTCCCACGTATCTGCTTCACACTAGTGATCCGCCTGTGGGGTTCGCCGGGTTGACCTCAGAAATCGGCGGCAAGCCTCCCGGTTTTGTATTGTTCCATTTCTGAGGCCAACTGAATGCTGGTGTTTTTGCATTTGTTTGTACCAGGAGTGTTTAGGCCTACCTTTCTTTTTATTCCCAATTGGAACGTTGTATGATATTGCCTTTTTGACGGGGTTCTTAGGATCTCTCCTTTGAACATGGCAATACCAACTGAGTCGGTCGTGTTCAATTTTTTGGGAAATGGTATTCTTAACATGAAGGCTTCCTCGGATCTTCGTACTCCTAATTCGATCAAGCTTTGTAACTCCTGCTGTCATACGAAGCATCTTCATCTCAGCTGCCGTTAGCTTACTCTCATACTTTTTGTACATTGTCCAACATTGTGAACCGTATATGAGTGCTGGACGCACAACTGAAGTGTAGAGCTTTCCTTTCAGCTTAGGGGGCATTTTTCGGTCACAGAAGATAGCAGAATTTTCCCGCCACTTCATCCACCCTACGCTTACGCGATGATTGATATCGTCATCACAAGTAGCTTCGTTATTTATCATAGACCCCAGATATTTAAACTTTTCACACTTGGGAAGCACTACTCCATTCAAATAAATGTCTGGAATAGGCCTGTGTGGATCAGAAAATGGGCAGCATAGGTATTCTGTCTTTTTCGCGCTTATGCGGTACCCACTTCCTTCTAGAACATCCACCCATACGTCAAGTGCTCGTTGTAGGGATATCGGGTCTTCACTTATGATGGCTCCATCGTCAGCAAAGAATAACTGATGCACTTTTGGATCCGTCACTTTGCCTTCAAGCAGGTATTCAAGAACTGTAATAAAGAGCAGGGGACTCAAGACACTTCCCTGGTGTACACCTACTGTGATTTCGAATTCTTCGGTGACTCCAGCTGCGCATCTTACTTTAGTAACTGCATCATACATGTCCATAATTATCCGCACATAGGTTTCTGGAACTCCTCGTTGCCTGAGGGCCACCCATATTAGATCTCGTGGTTGCCGATCGAATGCTTTTTCAAAATCAACCAATACGACATGCAAATTCTCCAAAGAATCCCGATGTTTTTCCATAATTATTCTTATACTCTGGATTGCATCCGTGGTTGACTTACCCCCGACAAACCCGCACTGGTCATCAGATAGCCTAATTATTTTTCGCAGTCGGCTACCCAAGACTCGCTCAACGATCTTCATGGTGTGTGACATCAGCTTAATCGAACGGTAATTATCACAGCTTCGAGTATCACCCTTTCCTTTATAAATTGGAAGAAGGTAACTTTCCCTCCATTGATTAGGCATGCGATCACCTCGTATAAGTTTGGAGACAAGAATCATGAGCCATCTAAACCCGATGTCTCCCATCTTTTTCCAAAACTCTGAGGGTATTTCGTCTGGGCCAACAGCTTTTCCCTTTTTGGAGTATTTTACCGCCTCACTAACTTCTTCGACTGTGACGTCGGATACTTCGCTTAAGTTAGGTGAAGCTATTGGAAAGTATAGCCTTGGAAATTGTTCGTTTAGAAGTCCGTCACAATACTGTCGCCACCTGTGAAGAATTTCGTTGTCTTCCACAAGTAGTTGGCCTTGAGCATTGTTAATGAACTTTGGCGAACAAATCTCCTGGGCATTTCTTCTTCTTTGAGCGGCTATTTTGAAGATAGTTGCGCCCTTATTCTTGTTTTGCCGTAGCTCTTGAATAGCACCAGCTGTCGGGGTAGAAATTTCATCCAGCTCCCGATACAGGTTTTCTGTATTCTTTGCTTGAATTTGGGCGCACTTCTTCTTCGCTTCTTTCTTGCAGTTTCTATATTCCACTTCGAGGCGTGACTTTTGCTCTGTATCATTAGAGGGGCACTTCGACCAAGCCTTGAAAGCCATTTGCTTTTTACTTATAACTGATTTAGCTTCATCATTCCACCACCATGTTTCTTTGCCTTGTTGGTTGTGTTCTTTTGAAACCCCTAACAGTGTTTTGGCTTTTTCTTTGCAAGTTCTCTGTAGGAGATCCCACATACTTTGTGCTGTACTCTCTTCATTTCGAACTATATCGGTGTTGTTATACAGAACGTTTTGCATATTCGAAATAAAAGCTTCGCCTTTTTCCTTATCCAGATTATACCATTTGATCTTCCCAAAAGTTTTTGTATGTTTGTTGTCGTTCACTGTCTCCATAAAAAATTCTGTCAGTAGGAGACGGTGTTGGTGGGCGATCGCTTCTCCTATAATCACTTTGCAATCTTTTACCCGGGGTTTCATGAAACTAGATACCAAATGGTAATCAATCTGGGTTTCATTTCCACCACTGCTGTAAGTGACCAGGTGTCGGCTTTGTTTGACGAACATGGTATTTAGTACGATAAGACCGTATGTTTTGCACATGCTCAGGATGTCTTCACCAGGAGGGTTCCTGGTGCCGTATCCGAGGCCTCCATGGCAATCTTCATAGTCTTCGTTTGTCTTCCCGACATGTCCGTTCAAATCTCCGCCCACGAACAAAAACTCTTCCTTTGGGATGTCCTTAAGTAGATTGTGAAAGTCTAGCCAAAATGCATCTTTTTGCACCTGCTCACATCCAATTTGGGGAGCATATGCAGTGACAATATTCCACAACTTTCCTTTAATCACCAATTTAAGGGACATCAAACGGTCACTGGATTTCGAAATGGTCAATACGCTGCCTAATAGTTGTTTTGCAAGGATTATTCCGATTCCGTTTTTACCCTTTTCCGTTCCATAGTAGAACATCTTATAGTTTTTTGTCCTAGTATCCAAGAAACGGGCCCTGTTTCCCATGTTTCGCCATTTTGTTTCTTGAACACATAAGATGTCCACTCGCCTTCTTTTCATCATCTCTTTCAGCTCGAAGCTTCGACCTGTCATACTGCCAACGTTCCAACTCGCAACTCTCAGATTTTGTATAATCTGCGGCATATCTTTGCTAGCCCCCGGAATCCGTCTAGCTCTGACCCGAGCAATGCTGCTCGGTCCAGGATCAGTACCATGTGTAACAATGGTAGTGCTTGGCGGGGTAGTGTCATTTCGAACGAGTACTTCCATAATGCTTGAATTCACAGAATTCTGCGAAACGTTTTTTGTTGTTGTTATAAGTATCGACGTGTGCATGCTCCAGTTTTGTATTTGATCTCTCTTTTACGGCACCGGTGATCTCCAGTCGTGCCAACCCAGGGACTGGCATGCACACTTTTGGGAAAGTTTATAGGTGTTACGTGTCGCTAGGTTCACCTTGCTGTTTGTGGCCTAGATGTATTTACTCCTTTAGTCGCCTTTTAGCGGGGAGGCGCTGCAGGAATATTCTAACCCGTCCCTGCACAGGGACCCTTTTTTTCCTTTAAAATGTTTAAACCCTACGACTGTCGAACAATTTAATTTGTTTCGACTAAATTCAAAGGTATTTTTTTTAAAAAAATCTGATTTTTAAAACTACAATTTAACTGAATTTCATGCCTTTTAATAGTTTCTGCCATGTGTTTTTGTCTATATATAGAATTTTCTAAATTTTAAAACAGTCGTGCATTTTATTTTATTACAAAACCAAGTATGAAGAATAATTAAAGTGTCAATTAAAGATGGATGGATGTTATCCTTTCGTGTTGAACTCTATGAATTGGCTAAATTTCTATGGAAAATCATATTTATTTTACATTTTTTTAAAGACTTGGCAATATTTTGACTTGACCCTAGGGATAACGTTACGCTTAAACAAAGTTGTGGAATATTGAAAACATATTTCCAAAGAGAGTGCTGCGTAGTCCAAACGGTGCGTTTTTTTAAAAGAAATTTTGGCCAAAATGAAGCACCCACCACTCCTGCTGTACGCTAGTTTGTGCAAAAAGTTCGTAAAACTGGTATGCTAGCATAGAACAACACTCATAATCTCCGTCGTCGTACGGTGCACACAGACGAGAATGTGGCTGCTGTAGCCGAGAGTTTGAGACTCTATTGAACGAACATACAGTCGCCATCGATCTCAACAGCTCAACATTTCACACACTAACCCGAGGAGAATTCTGCATAAAGATCTCGGATTATTCGTTTACAAGGTCCAAATAACTCAGAAATAGAAAGCGCACAACCATCCGCTTCGTTTTCGCTTCGCAGTTTGGGCATTGGAGCAGCTTGAATTGAACAACGATTTTCGGCGAGAAATCATCTTTTCTGACGAGGTGCATTTTCATCTCGGCTGTGCTACGTTAACAAACTAAATTGCTGTATAACGGGCTTGGAAAACCTGCACGTTGCTGTCCAAAAACCAATGCATTGACAGAGAGTGACAGTTTGGTTTGGAATGTAGAGTGGTGGCATCATTTAACTATTTTTCTTCGAAAATAAGACTGGGAACAACGTTTCGGTCAACGGTGGGCGTTAGAGCCATGTTAATCGACTTTTTTTTAACTGAAATTGAAGACATGGATTTGGTCGACCTTGGGTTCATGCAGGATGCCCCGCCATCCCACACAACCCAGGCAAAAGATTCTCAAATCGTGTTATCAGCCGTCTTGGCGATGTCAATTGTTCGTCTCGGAGCTGTGAGTTGACCCCTTTGAACTTTTTTTTGTAAGGAACTGTGAAGGACCGGTGAAGGACCGATGTTATGCCAACAATCCAGAACCGATTCAAGCACTTAAGGCCAATATCATCCAACCAAACCATGAGCTACACCCCGAAGCCATAAACAAGTCTTGGAAAATTGGAGTGACACAATGCGCTACTGCGAAGCCAGCCGATTAGGCCACTTGAACGACGTTGTGTGCTATAATTAATGGGAATGTTCGTTCTTCCTAATAAAGTCATAATACATGGAAACAATTAAATTTTGTTGATTTTATTGCATTTCAAAAAGAAACTTGTATTTGGCCCACCCTTTATTTACACAGTCTCTCGTTGAACTTTCATATAGTCATATTGAAGGTTCTTTGCAATTAACATGGACTCCATATAGATCCGAAGATAATAAAACTCACCTTGCGTAAAGAAAAGAACAAAAGGTCACTATGATCCATATAGTTTTATTTTCAAGAGATGATATATGTACATATGTATATGGATCGTTGGTGATAATAAAACACGGCTATATGGTTTCTCATTTCAGCACAGGTATGCTAAGTATCACTCTATATCAAAGGGCACGGTAGTGCCCAGCCAAGTTCTGGCACTACACCCTTTTTACAGGAACAAACTCAGGTGACTTTTTACCCCTCCCTATCTTCAGTACCAATAAAGTCAGAAACTTGAAATTTCGAATATTTGCTAAGCTAGTCAGACACAGGCTCCTCACCAAATTTCAATTTTCTAGCATAAGCGGTTTCTGAGATATAAGGTCTCAAAAATCACAAAAACCGTAACTGACTGACAGATCATCAAAACTATGGAGCACTTCCCGACATCGTAGAATCTTGTAATTTTGCACAACGGTTTAATACCGAATATTTAAAGTAGAATAATATTGAAACAGCTACATTGTAATAGAGAAATTTTATTATTTAATGATTACTGACTAAAATTTGATGGGTTCACTGGTCAAGTTTTTAAAACCTTTCGAATTGGACATAAAAAAAAACTTGCCAAGTAAGCCCATCAAATTTTAGTCAGTAATTTTTTTTTTTTTACACTATCAGAATTGGTCGAAGAAAGCTTATAGCAAGCTCCGTCTTTCGACCAATGGTTTGCCAACACAGAGAACTGTGTTATACCACCGGCTCATCATTTAGTGCAGTGTTAGTTGTTAGTAGGCAAACTCTATTACAATTAACACTGACACAAATAATATTACGTAAGCACAAAACAATAACATAACAGGAAACAAAGAACATTTAGGAGCGTGGACCACTGGTTTTGAGAAGGTTTTTTAATTTACATTTATTTATATTAAAATCAAAAATATTTGAATTCCAATTTACAAGTCTACCTATACGTGTCAAGGGCTCATGAATGCCATAGTTGGTCCTGTGTGTTGGGACCTTAACCATATCGAGGCCTCGAAGATTATAACCTCCTCCCCGATAATTAAAATAAACCGAACATAAAAGATCTGGTGCATCTGTGACGCCTGTTATTAATTGGTGGAAAAATACCAAATCATTGTTTGTTCTTCTTTGTTCCAAAGTTTGCATCTGAAGAATAGATAATCGTTGGTCATAAGAGAGGACATACGAAGGATCATTCCATTGAAGTCCTTTCAAGGCAAAACGAGTAAAGTTTCTTTGCACAGATTCTAATCTCTCAATATGAATATCATAAAGAGGAGTCCAAACCTGCGATGCATACTCAAGATGGGGACGCACCAAGGAGTTGTATAAAGCCCGGGTGACATTGGGATCAACAAATTCCTTAGACCAGCGCTTAATAAACCCTAACATTGAATTAGCCTTATTCACGATTTTATTAATATGAGCAGAAAAATCTAAATTGGGTGTAAAAAGAACTCCAAGGTCCCTTACAGTCATAACACGAGTTAAAATGTGCCGTGAGATAACATATTCATGAGAGTAAGGAGAACGTTTTTTAGAAAAAGTCATAGTTTGACATTTTGTCGGGTTGAGGTTCAGACTGTTCTTTTCACACCACAAGGCAAAATGGTTAATATCATCTTGCAGTAAAGCCCGATCATTTGAAGATACTATATTTTTATAAATCTTCATATCATCTGCAAAGATTAGAATTTCGCTGTTGCGAACACACAGAGGAGCATCATTAATAGCCAATGTAAAGAGTAGTGGTCCCAGATGGCTTCCCTGCGGAACACCTGATTTGGCAATAAACTCTCTTGAGTATGAATTTCTGAATTTGACTTGATATAACCTATCTTCAAGATATGACGAAATCCACTTGATGAAAGGTGTTGGAAATCCGTATGAGACAAGTTTAAACTTGATAATCTCATGAGACAGTTGATCAAAAGCTTTCGAGAAGTCAGTGTATACACAATCAACTTCTTGACAACTTTCTAGAGAGTTTAAACATTTATTCAAAAAGACAACAAGATTAGTAACAGTAGAACGTTTTTGCATAAAACCATGTTGTTGGTTGCAGATAATAGTTTTACATGTAAATGTCAAACTGTCACATACAACTTGTTCGAACAACTTCGGAATGCAAGAAAGTTTGGAAATTGGTCTATAGTTGGTAATATTGGCTTTATCTCCCTTTTTAAATACTGGCGTTAAAAATGCTTTCTTCCAAACTGCAGGGAATTTACCTAATTTCAAGGATGGAACAAAAATATTACGCAGAGGAAGAGCTAAAACAGACTTACATTTCTTCAATAAAGCGGGTGGTATTCCATCGGGTCCAATAGAATAGTCGTCTTTTAAATGTGACAGAAAGTCCAAAATTTTGTCGTGATCTATTGTAATATTATTAAATGATACCTGAGGACAATTTCGTAAGAATTGAAAATAGTTATCGTCAACAACAACAGGGGAATCAATGAAGGATTGGCTAAAATTATTTGCAAATCCCTCACAGATTTCTGTAGTAGTACTCAAGATTACGTCATTATAAACGAGATTAACAGGATAACCGTCGCTTTTCTTTTTGGAATTTATAAATTTCCAGAAGTTTTTCGGGTCTAATTTCAGGGAAAGCCCCATGGTTTGAAGATAATCATTATAACATTCATAAGAGAGTTTTTTGAATTCTTCTAAAAGGGAAATGTAAACTACTTGATTCTCTACTGTCATGAACCTTATATATTTTTTCCAAGCCTTATTTCTTTTATTTCGAAGGCATTTGAGTTCTTTTGTGAACCAAGGATGACAAGAAGAATTACAGGGAATAGATCTTTTTTTAGGGACAGTTTCATTTATGCATCTCATCAAAATAGAATAGAAGCTTGAGACAGTTTTGTCAAGATCATTAGAAATCGGTAAACGTTCTATACCGGAAATAATTAAACTATCTAAAAGCTGTTGAAAATCACCTCTCCGAAAGTCAAAAGTATAAGAACAGTCGTGGGGATTACTATTTTCTAGTAAATGACCACTCAAGTCAAGAAAAATGTCAAGAGGCGGGTGATATTGATCTATGTTAGACAAAGCAGAGATAGATTCTACCACTACTGTACTAACGGCGTCAGATGAGAATACAAGGTCCAGTTGTCTATTCATATTATTTCGTATACAGCTAATTTGCTGTAAATCTGTAGAGATAATATTATCCAACATTTGGAGCTCTTGTTGGGGTGAACTTGTGGAAGCTTCAAAATAGGATTCGTCATCAGAGGGAACCCATTCGATATGGGGAAGATTAAAATCCCCTAATAAAAGAATTTTACTGTCAAGGCTAGCTAAACTGAAAATAAAATCGAGTGCTAAAGAAAGTTCAGTGTATACGGAAGCAGGACTTTTAGGTGGAATGTAAACATTTAAAACAAATAAGACTAAAGATTCCTTAGTTATTTTGACGCATAACAGATCAATTGTCAGATTGAATGGGAAGACTATTTGTGTTGAGCAGAAAATACTTCTAACAGCAATAAGTACTCCCCCGCCAACTGAATTTGTAACGTCAACGTGACGGTCCTTTCGGAAAACTAAGAACTCATTATCAAAAAGTTCCGTGTCTAATATTGTTGCGTTAAGCCAAGTTTCTGTAAGGGCAAAAAGATCGTATGGCAAAACTAGGGAATTTTTGAAAGTCTTAGAAGTTTTACTTCGGAGACCTCTCACATTCTGGTAGTAGATGCAGAACCTGGGCAGTTTTTTGAATTTATACTAGGAGACGAATTAAAATTTGATTTCCTTCTCAAGGGCGCTGTAAATTCTTTTACCAATGTGTTAGGAGGCCAAGAAGTATTACATATGGGTTCGAAGAGAGAATTGGGAGCTATTATTTTGAAGGATGCTACGAAGCTGTTTGGTTTGCTTATTTTAGAGCATTTGACGCATGATGAATTGACAATAGCCTTAGTAGCAATCAAATGATCCACAACATCTTCAGGCATCGTTTCGGGTTGGAGACGAGATATAAATATGGCCCTGGGCTTCGGAACTGAAATTAAAGTTTTTGGACCAGTAACGACGGATTCCTGTGTTGGAGTCAAGTCAAGATTTTCGGTTACAGGTTGAGGTGGAATGGGTTCAGTGGGTTCAGAGGAGCTTTCGGTAACATTAGTAATTGGTTCATTAATATGGAGTGATTCGATAGCTGGGTCGGATAGAGTTATTGAATTTTCAACGACTTCACTACCAATAAGGGACGTTTTTTTAGGTGCCGGACCTACGTTGGCTGACATAATCATTAATTAATTAATTAATGACAGTAATCATTAAATAATAAAATTTCTTCATTACATTGTAGCTATTTCAATATTATTCTACTTTAAATATTAGGTATTAAATTTAAGTATTAGGTATTAAACTTGGCGTACTTTTAGATCTCAATACTTTTCACGGATGACTTGTTACACAAAAGTTTTTGTATAGAAGAACTTGGCTCTTTTTTAACATTTATGTTTTTTGGTCTGATTATATATTACAAAATTGACTGTTGTTTTAAGATCTATACTATACTCTCATGTCACTTCCGTCATGAATAATAATATTTATACTGTTTTTTGCAGTACATATTATAATCTTGTTTTTTACTACAAAATAAAGTAGTACTGCTTTTTACAAAACAATTACTGCTTTTATACTTTTTTTAACGTTTTGAAACTCAAATTTAGTAATCACACTCTTACTAGTAGATATGTGAATTTCTTCAAGAAAAAGTAAAGTAACTACCATATTGTTGAAATTTAAGATTTTGTACTTTGTTCTTATCTACTTTTTGCTTGTGTAAATTATTTTATCAAGTTGTAATTTACTTAAATGTTTTTGTATATTGAAAATAAAACATTCATTCATTTTTGGAATCTCAAAACATCAGGTTATGGGCCTTATCACAAAATAAAATATTTGAGGACTTAATAAAAAAAGATGTCTGAAATGAAGCAGAATATTGAAAAGCTTCGAGGAAGCGAAAATTTCGAAGACTGGAAATTTTCTGTAGAAGCCTATTTTCAAATGAAAGGACTATGGAATGCTGTTTCTGGTAATGAGGCGGATGCAGCGAAGCTCTTAAATTCGAAATCTGAACTAATTTTATTGGTAGAGCGTTCCATATATCCCCATATTCGTCAGTGCAATAGTGCGAAGGAAATTTGGGATTCCTTACAAAATGTTTTTCAAGATTCTGGGCTTGTAAGAAGAGTCGGACTCATTCAAAAGTTTTGTTCTACGAAATTGAATGATTTTCCAACCGTAGATGAGTATGTGAACGATATCCTGAATACATCATACAAGCTAAGGTCTGTAGGTCTTAATGTTGATGAAGAATGGACAGGTTCAATGCTTTTAGCTGGACTCCCCGAAGAATACAAACCAATGATAATGGGAATTCAAAGTTCTGGTATCAAAATCACTGGAGATACAATTAAAATGAAGTTGCTTCAAGATGTTAAAACAAATGTGAGTAATGAAACTGCATTTGTTGGTAAGAATTGGCTAAGCTCTGAAAAAAAACAGTACAAAGGTCCTAAATGTTACAACTGTAATGAATTTGGACATATAGCTTTGAAATGTCCAAGGAAACCAAAGAACTATAAAAAAAAGAAGAATGCGATGATAAGTACTTTTTCAGTCAAGACACTTGGCAAAGAAGATTGGTATTTTGATTCTGGAGCATCAGCTCATATGTGCTCCAATAGTACATATTTTTCAAGTCAGATGAAGGCTACATCTGAAGTTATTGTTGCCAATAACTCTAAAATGGAGGTAAAAGGTATTGGCAAAGTGAACATGACGGTTTCGATAGGTAAATCAAGGGAAAACGAGGTTGAATTTCTGGATGTTCTTCATGTTCCCGATTTGTGCATTAACCTTCTATCCGTTTCAAAAATTGTAGAAAGAGGTTTTTCGATGATTTTTAACAAGAAGGGATGCCTAGTAAAGGATAGTACAGGTGATATTGTTGCAACTGCGGACTTAGTCAACGATATGTTCCGGCTTAACAGAATACCACATCAATGTGCATACGCTAGCAAAAATGAAGAACCAAATCTTGACCTGTGGCACAAACGAGTGGGTCATCCGAGTAGTGAAACAACAAAATTAATGATCTCAGAAGCTGTTAAAAAGATTGATTTGAATCCATCTAAAATTGAATGTGTCACATGCCTAAAAGGAAAAATGGCACGCCTGCCATTTAAAGCAATTGGTACTAGAGCTGAATCCATCCTAGAAATTGTCCATACAGATCTTTGTGGCCCAATGAACCATAAGTCTATTGGAGGTTCGCTATTTATGCTCCTTTTTATTGATGATTTTTCAAGAAAAGTCTCTGCTTATTTTATAAAAAGCAAGACTGAAGTTGCGGAAAAATTCCTTGAATTTAAAAACTTCGTCGAAAATCAAACTGGAAAGCGAATAAAAGCATTACGAAGTGACAATGGAACCGAATTCTGCAATGCTAATATGAAGAAAATTTTAATAAATGCAGGTATTGAACATCAAAAGACAGTTCCATATTCACCGCAACAAAATGGTTTAGCAGAGCGGATGAATAGAACCGTAATTGAAAAGGCACGTTGCCTTCTAATCGGTGCTGGACTAGAAACTAAATTTTGGGCTGAAGCGGCAAATACGGCAGTTTACTTAGTAAATCGTACACCATGTAAGAGTTTACAGAACAAATCACCGGAAGAGGCTTGGTCTGGAAAAAGAAAAAATCTAGGACATTTGAGGGTATTTGGATGTCAAGCTGTCATTCACATTCCAAAAGAGAAACGAAAGAAACTGGATGCTAAAGGGAAAGAAGTCGTTTTTATGGGATACTGTACACATCCAAAATCATACCGTTTTTTCGATATGAAAAAGAATGAAATAGTTACAAGTCGAGATGCAGTATTTATCGAGAATAGTTTTCCCAAAAACAACAAGGTAAATGAATTTTCATATTATGAATTCTTTCCAGGATGTGATTCAGTGGGGGAAGAAAAAGAAGATTCAACACGTTCGTTAGAAGAGCACATAAGCATAACAGAAAATGAAGACACAGATACGGAAAATAGTTTTTCAGACGCTCAATACAGTTTCAATGAAGAATCTTCCGAAAGAATCACATCTCCCCAACAACTAAGACGTTCAACTCGACCAAGAAATGTACCTGTAAGAGATGGTTATGTTTCTTATATTGCTACAAACAACGATGAAGATCCGAAAACTGTTGCCGATGCACTGAAGAGTACGAACAATTCTCGTTGGAAAGAAGCAATGAATGAAGAATATAATGCTCTGATCAAAAATGATACTTGGGAGATAGTGTCATTACCGAACGGAAAGAAACCAATCAACTGCAAGTGGACATTTAAGACAAAAAGAGATTCAAATGGCCAAGTTGAAAAATTCAAAGCAAGACTAGTCATCAAAGGATACTCGCAACGTGAAGGGATCGATTACCAAGAAACATTTTCTCCCGTCGTAAGGTACACATCGATTAGGTTGCTGTTAAGTTTAGCAGTACGTTATGACTTGGATATTGATCAAATGGACGTTGTTACTGCTTTCTTGCAAAGTGAACTTCAAGAAGAGGTCTACATGAAACCCCCTGAAGGATTTGATGATTTACAAGGAAAAGTTTGTAAACTTAAGAAATCGTTGTATGGTCTTAAGCAAGCGAGCAGAGTTTGGAATAAGAAACTGGATACAACATTGAAAAACATTGGACTTTCACAATCAAAAACAGACCCTTGCATTTATTACGAGACGACCGGCGAAGACAAAACTTTTCTGGCTATTTACGTCGACGATATACTGATCTTTTCTAACAACAAGGACAAGAAGAGACGCATCAAAGAAAATTTGTCCAAATCATTTGAGATGAAAGATTTTGGAGAGGCAAAGTTTGTCCTTGGAATGCAAATTACCCGCGATCGAGAAAAGGGAAAGCTGTGGATTGATCAAGAATCATATATCAAGACAATGCTCAAACGTTTTAAGATGGACGACTGTAACTCAGTTTCGACACCTCTGGACATTAACCAGAAACTTGTCAAAGAGATATCCCCAAAAACTAAAGATGAAATTGAGTACATGAAGACTGTCCCATATCAAGAAGCAATCGGCAGCATCTTATACACAGCACAAGTAAGTCGTCCTGATTTATCTTTTGCAGTGGGGGCTTTATCGAGATTCAATAAAAACCCTACAAAGTCTCATTGGGCAGCAGTTAAGAGGCTTTTCCGTTACATCAAAGGAACTATAAACTACAAACTAGAGTTTGGTCGTGATGATGAGGGACTGCTAGAAGGATTTTCGGACGCAGACTGGGCCAGCGATGTAGATGATAGAAAATCTACGACTGGATACATATTTAAATACCAAGGTGGAGTTATTTCTTGGAATGCAAAGAAACAACCGACTGTGGCACTTTCCACTACAGAAGCGGAGTATATGGCTTTGGCTTCTACATCTCAAGAAGCACTTTGGCTTCAATCTTTACTAAAGGAACTTACCGACTGGAACAAGGAACTAGTATTGTGGTGTGATAACAAAAGCGCAATAAACCTTTCGCAAAACAATATGTACCATGCACGTTCCAAGCATATAGACATTAGACATCATTTTATACGGGATCTTATAGATGAAAACAAGTTGAAGATAGAATACCTGAAAACAGAAGACATGCTTGCAGACGTTATGACCAAAGGACTGCCAGCAACAAAACATAACCACTGCTGCAATTTAATCGGTATAAAAGTACCAAAATCTAGTGGGGGTGTTGAAATTTAAGATTTTGTACTTTGTTCTTATCTACTTTTTGCTTGTGTAAATTATTTTATCAAGTTGTAATTTACTTAAATGTTTTTGTATATTGAAAATAAAACATTCATTCATTTTTGGAATCTCAAAACATCACATATGCAACTCAATTAGGATTGGAAACATTGGATGCGATTCATCCAATTTAATTTGAAGAATTCTTGTCTAGATTTCAAATAGCCCAAAACAAAGTCGCAATCGCTACTTCAAATTTCTGCAAAGGAAAAGTACGAAGCAAAAACCACATTAGATATTAAAATGGAAAATGAAAACGAATTTGGCTTTCATAATAATAAGGAAATATGTATAATTCGTAATAAATTATTTTAATTTAAGTAAAATAAAAACAACACACAAATTAAAAAAATTCTGTTCGATATAAACATGCGAAGATATCGTTATTTGTAAAGGAAAAATCATCGATAAAGTTGGGCAGAGATAGCGCTAGTTATAAAAACGAGAAGATGACAATAAAATGAATTTTAGAATCCATTGTTTTTGTCTCCTGCAGTGGCTCTTGTAACATACTATCTTCTTTATGATTTCTATCATTTTATGTAGGTATTTTCATGGGATGATCCACACGGATCGGTAACGGGCTTTAGTTCTATCTAAGGTAAAACCAATACTCGTAGATCAGTTTTATTGTTCCTGTCAATGAATCAAAGAACAAGTATTTTTTTTAATTAACCTGTAAATATTGAAAATATTTGATCTTCTCTGCCAGTTCAGCACATATTTTTTTATAAATATGGGAATTCTTTATATTCCCCCTTATATTTTCCTACAAATATTAAAAATTTTGACGATTTGGTCGCTGCCAGAAGCTTTCCATTTTTAAATTTGTTGCCATTTTGAAATCACAAATTTAAAAATATTAAAAAATCATAAAAAAACATCGAAATGAAGACAATGCATTGTGGTTCCACCGTAGGCCAAAATTCTAAAAAAATTACTGTAGCGATTATTATATAAAACGGTTAAAATGAGCTGAGAATATTCCAAACTAATTAGAAATAGAAAAAGAAAAACCGTTAGATTTTTATCTTCAGAGTAATAACATTGCAAACACATGGCATTTGAGTTTTAATGCTCTAAGAGCAAGTGCGACTGCATTTGTTTAATTAATTTTTTTCATCTGTTTGCGTTATTTTTTTTTATAATGGATATATTAGTGGAAGGTAAGATATTTGTTATTTATTTTTTATGATTCATTTTTCGACTGAGCATAAGAGTTTATAAATTGGGACTAAATAAAATAAAAATAAAAATAAATTAGCTTAATATTGTTTGTTTTAAACTTTTAACTGTTACGCCCCGTTACGCCCCCACAAAGTTATATATTACCAGAAAGGTAATTTCATGTACTTTTTAATCCACGTTGACTTAGCTGCGATTACTTGCGAATTCACTTTTGATTAATCTTTGAACCACCTAAGGTCTCATTTTTTGTAGTTTAGGGCTTTTAACTAAAGTCTCATTTACGAGAATGTTTCTGCTTCAGCATTGGTTAAATGCTGATGGAACCGAAAAAAATAAGTCCCATTCAATATAAGACGTCATTTCCAAGTGTTTGTAAAAAACTTACGTATTTCTGCAAAAAAAACTTGCCGAAAGAGATGCCATCTTGTTAAAAATTATTCAGGGTGGCTTAATACAAAGGAAGTATGAATCATTTCTGAAAATATCAATTATTTAATATCTTAATTTCAAATTTTTTTTTTCATTAAATTAAAGATCGTAAAAATTAATTGAAAGAAAAAAAATTTTATCAAAATTCTAGGTGCCGTTTTCGAGAAAAATACTATTTTTGAAAAACATTTTTTTTTTAAATTTGTAAGCATTTGTATGGTAGGTACCTTTAATTTTAGGTAAATTAAATTTTTGTTCTCACATCTTGTAGATTATATTGAGAAACTTTTATTTATCGAGTTTAAAAAAATCTAGCATGGGGTTTTCGAAATAACTATGTGTATTGAGTTTTGAAAAAAAAATTTTGAAGTTTTTTTTTTTTAATCCAATCAGTTTTTTTTTGAAAATTTGAGTACACAATTCTATTTATGGTTTTGGGAAGCTTTAGCGGTTGTACCGTTTTTGAGAAAATCAAAAACAAACAAAAAATGGTTCCATGGGGGGTACCCTCAATAACTATTTTTCGGAATTTTTTTCAACCATTACCTAGCTTTAATTCAATGAATATTTTTGTATTCTTATTTTTAAAATTTGTCGAACAATTTTTGAGAAAAAATAATGTTTATAAAATTTCGAAAAAAATCGTATGGCAGGTACCGTTATTTTTGGTCTTAAAAAAAAAGAAAAAAACGTGTGGGGGGGGAAAATTAAAAGTGATATCTACCAAATTTAAAGAAAATCGGCTGAGCCGTTTAGCCTGTAGTCGAACAGACAGACAGACAGAATTGCGAGACCCACTTTTTTGGTCTTTGCTATCATCGTAATGTCAACTTTGATCGAAATCTCGAGTTCGATTTTTTTTACGAATGCATAACTTGCCTTATAGTACCTATAAATCGCAAGTAAAAAATTATATTTAAATAAAACTATATTAAACCGATCTTCAACCCTTTTATCGAACGTATCTCAAAGTCGTGACGAGATAGTTTAAAACTGATTGCAGATTCAAAATCAGAGAGCTCAAAACATTTGAGCACCATTCGTTTTAAGATTTTATCAAGTGAGTTAGTAATTATGGCCGCCTTTGTTCGGGAGTGGAACCACTGTGCAATGGCGCAAAATTTTAAGCAGCCTATTATTAAGGTATTAGTATGATACTACTTAACAATTTGTTAACTTTATAGTAGTTTACTAACTCATTCTTAATTTTAAACATTTTCTAACACCGTTTTCGAGAAAAATACGATTTTTGAAAACCATTTTTTTTTAATTTTTTAGCATTTGTATGGTAGGCACCTTTTTTTTAGGTAAAATAAAATTTTTTTCTCACATCTTGTAGATCATATTGAGAAACTTTTATTAATCAAGTTTAAAAAAAATTTAGTATGGGGTTTTCGAAATATTGAGTTTTGAAAAAAATAATTTGAAGCTTTTTTAAAAAATCCAATTTTTTTTTTGAAAATTTGAGTACCCTATTCTATTTATGTTTTTGAAGAGCTTTAGCAAAAAAAAATTATCCAAATCGGTTGTACCGTTTTTGAGAAAATCGAAAACAAATAAAATGGTTCCATGGGGGGTTCCCTCAATAACCATTTTTCGGAAAAAATTTTTTAACCAATACCTAGCTTTAATTAAATGAAATTTTTCTGTATTTTTATTTTTAAAATCTGTCGAACAGTTTTTGAGAAAAAAAAATGTTTATAAATTTCAAAAAAAAATTCGTATGGCAGGTACTGTTATTTTTGGTCTTATAAAATCAAATCAAAAAACATCCGGGGGGAAAAAATTAAAACCCATATCTACCAAGTTTGAAGAAAATCGGCCGAACCGTTTAGCTGCAATCGAACGGACAAACAGACAGAATTGCGAGACCCACTTTTTTGGTATTCGCTATTATCGTAATGTCAACTTTGATCAAAATTTCGAGTTCGATTTTTGTTCCGAATGCATAACTTGCCTTATAGTACCTATAAGTCGCAAGTAAAAATAAAGTAGGTATTCGATGATCTTAACTTTAATAAAAGGGTAGAGAAAGTATGATGCTATATTCGATTAAAATTTGCAAATTCATTGTTCTAACGTAGTATCATACTAAAACAGCTTTAGTATCGTACTAATTCAATTACAATTTTGGACCAATGATTTTAAGTAAAACTATTATTTACTTTGGAAGAATGAAGCTGTTTGCGCTAAGGAAAAGACTATGCTACGCAAAATACCCTAGTATCGATACTACGCTCATACCAAGGGTATTCATGTAAACGCGGAAAACTCTGATAAACCTCGGAAGCCAGATAATTTTATCTCCGCAGAAACAAGCTGTACAAATTTGTATGGGAAAAACTTTCACAAAAGCATTTGGCGAACAGCTGAACATTTCCCACATGTAAATACAACAACTACTTAAGTCTATACGGACTAAGCTAAGTCCAGATAATTTTCGAGACTTACAGCCGTATCTATAAGATTTTCTTAAACTGCATCTTAGAGGTTATTTAGTTAAGCATACTTAAATATTTAATTTGGCTTTAAATGACGAAACTTCAATTCGTATCTATAATCGATTTTTCATTGGTACTTAACTAAACAATGGTTGTGTCACGTAACGTAAAAGAATGTGAAAATCTAGTACAGAAAAAAAAACAAATGCTGCTTCATTTTATACAACACAGCTGTTTTGTGACACCTTCTTTCAGTAAATAATTGGAAGACACATTTTTTTATTTGTGAAATCAAAAAAAAAATGGCTATCGAACACACACCCACACTCGCCGCCACAAATAAAAGAAAAAGATCTGAAAATTGGGATGCCTCCTACAAGGAAACTTTTTTATTTAAAAATTTGCAATAATACACTACAAAACAGAATTATTTTATGCACAGATTGGGCGTTTTGCTAAATGCAGTGTTGCAGCGCATCATGAATTTTGATGTTTTTTTTTATTCACTTGCTTCAATAAAATAACGTTATTAAATACGAATTCTAAATTTTAGAGTTTTTTTTAATGAATTGTAAAAGTAAATTTCAGAGTGAAGAAAAACGTTGCAAGGGCATCAAAATCCACGATGCGCTGCAACACTACATTTAGGAAAACGCCTATTCTCTTCCAACAACGAGGAAGAAAGTGTCGATGCAAACATTTCAAAGGCTAAGAGGGAAGCGTGGACGAAATTTCTTTGCGCGTAGACATACTTCAATCAATACAAATTTTATGTTTCTTAAATCGTTGCACTTTATAGTTCTAATATAATATCACAACAAACAATACCTACAAACTCACAATTTGAAACTTCAAAATTTCAAAGATGACAATCGAGATGTCAAAATACATTTTAAAATGCCTTTAAGTGACCCTTAAACGCGGTTGATGGCGTTTAAGTTAAGAGGCCTTTAAGTAACGTTACTTAAATGTGAAAATTGATTATAGATACCGATTTCATACTTAAGAGCTGCTTAGAGGTATTTTAAAGTTAAGTAACCTTTAAGATTTGTTTATAGATTCGCCTGTTAATCTAAAAGTGGATTTACATGTTTCTGCAGAAAAGTAGAGAGAGGAAGATGTATGTCGAAACCCGAAAGTAGGAGAGAATACACAGGTGGTATCCCTTTTTTACTTCCTATAAACTGCTATAACTTGTTGGCCTGGGCCTTCATCGCGTAAGACGACGATAGTTTGACGACGTCGCTTGAACGATTGAATTGCTTCGTGTAAGACATACAAACTTGAATCGTCTGGAAGATGTCGTTAAGACGATTCAACTTTAGCTTCATGTAACTTGTTGAACTGTCAAATATGGTCGACTGAACGATTGCGATTGAACGATTGCTATTTTACAATCGTCTCATACATTTTGTGGATTTTTTTGATTTTTTTTTTAGTTTTAAATTAATTAAAAAAATGTTACGACATTACAATTTATTATTTTTCGATGGTAATGAAAGCGAAACTATCGAATTAATGCGAATGCGAAGGACACTAATTTCGATTTCCTTTATTTACACACTAGGGATTTCGATCCCGTAAAAAAAATCGATTTTTTTTGGTGTGAAGGAACGTAAAATCTGTCGAGTTCAAAATCTTCATACAGAAACTGATTTCTCATGTGTAAAGGACATCGGCATAAGGAATGCATCGTATCCTCTCTCAGTTCCAAGCCAACGAAAACTTTAGTTTGATTACAACCAGACAGCCCAAATGACATTTGCTGCTTCTTGATGTTCTCAAACTGTGGACGATGGACGACACGACCGAACGATGCGATTGAAACTTTACACGAAGCAAACTTTTAACGATCGTCTTAAAAATTACGCCATGAGGGCCCTGTTAATACGAAACTATGCAATGCAAATTTAACTTACCTCCATTTTCTTCCATTTCGATTTAATATTTTTTTCATATCATGCGTCCGTCAACAAAAATTATAGAAAAATGTGAAAATATCACAAATTTACAAAATTCAGACGAAGATGCTATAATAAAGATGAACATGTTCGTATTTACCATAATCTTGACTTCTGCATTTCTCGAATTTTGTATAAATCAGAAATAAAGTTCTTCTGCATTTTGCTCTTTTTCTCTCTAACAAATATGTAAACTCTGTATTTGGCATCCCTTTTTTTGCAGAAATCAAATGCAGATACATATAAATCCACCATGATAAAAACGGTGTTGCCAAAATAATATTACTTAATGTTATCGATAATTTGTTCAGAGAAGTCAAAAGTGACGTTTTTGGATGCTGGTTGATGCTAGTCTCAATACAGCTGACAAATGCCATAGAGTTTTGTAGTGTGTCACGCAGCATGGTATTCTATATTATATACCATAGTTTCTATACTAGATGTGCGTCACGGTCATTAATCTCCAAATATCATCTAGAATCCTAACTAATTTTTCGCTTTAAATATTTTTTGAAGAATAAGTCACACGACAGTAGTTCCTGGTTCTCTGAAAAAGAAATTCTTGCTAACATTTCAAAGAATTTGGTTTCAAGATTTAATCAAATGAAATGGATTCTTCCCTTTGGCTGATTTTGTCCCCAAACATTTCTTGTTTTCGATTTCCATTTTAACAAAGTAAAGTTTAAATTTAAAAACTATATAAAAATGTGCTTGAAAATAATTTACATCAAATATTTACAGATTAGTGTTAAGTTCAAAACACATATTTAACTTTTTAGCTGAATCTTTAACTAACCGCGAGCTGCGAGTGCGTAGTAGGATTAGTTTAAATTAATTTTAAACAAAATATTAATGAATATATCATTGAATACAAGCTAATTAATTATAACTAGACGAATAGGCCAATACTTTTTTAAACACATAATCGAAACCACTTTTATCATTGACAAAAATATGTTTGTAACCGTACATTATGATGACGCACGCACCAAATACATGTTGATACTTTCGCAATACATACCTTTTCTATAATCAGATGAGAAGCCAGTGTGTCGTAATCTTAGGCCTACAAAACTTACGATAGTTTTACGATATTGCATAAACACCCTTAGTGCGAACTCTCCCTTAGAAGTGATTAAAATAAATCGAAGGAAACAAAAAAAGTAATCATCATTAGCAAAGAGTAAAGAAAAAATAAATCAATTAGGGATAGCTAAAAAAGAAAAAAATATAAAGCAATTAAGGAAAAGGAAAGAATTGAACAAGTTTACGAAAAGCCTAAAATTGAACATCCAAATCAGTCGTTTGAGTCATATTAAGTTGCGTGGTTTTCTTATTATTGTTTGCTAGTAGATGGAATTTAAATATTTAAGATACACTTTTCTGATTTTAGAAGACTGAAGAATTTAATTAAAAGTTAAACTAAAAGAAAAACAACTTACAGTTTAAAATCTATTAATGTTTATCTAAGACCTTAGATGTGTTTTGCTCAGACTTTTTTATTCAATTTAATTTGTCGCATAATAGAAAAATATATTCACAACCACTCATCTTTTTCTTTTCTTCTTCCGGCGAGGAATAGCGCATCCAAATTATATTTTAAAAAATCTTTAAATTTATTCTTTTGTTTTTAACGAGTGAACTTTTGTGTGAAATAAAGAATGTGTGTAATTTTGTTCATTATTTGTAAGAATTAAGAAAAAATAGATCCATTTACAAAATTTCTGGGTGAGAAGACTCAAAACACAATCATAATCCAAATACTAAAGTGTGCCCTTTGCCTTAAATATATAACAAAATATTCGCCTTAACTACTCTTCGCCATTTTTTCAATTTTGTTAAAACCTTAGTGAATTCACAAACCGTTTTATGCTGCCACCTGTCCCCGAAACCAAATATCAATCGGAAAAATAAACATTGCAAAACAGCTGTGAACTTTGACAAGTATCTTCTGATGTGTCAGTTTTCAACTCCGGTGCTTTAATTTCGCGTCGCAATTTCGTCCTCATGAACAATTTTCATTAAATTTCATCAAATATACTGCAAATAAATTCTCGAAATTCATTATATTTCGAAGAAAAACCTCCATTATGTCTGTGCTTCCACCAGATCCGGTCTTCGTTCTCCGTCACTCGGACATGGACTCAATCAATTCACTGGCCTTCTACAAAAACGAAAAACTTCTAGCCGGGACTCTCAAAGGAACTGTCCAACTATGGGATTTACAGGTAAATTGGTGAGATATTTTTCTAAAAAATAATTAATCATGTTGTTTTTTTTTTATTTAAGACCAATCGTTGCACTTCGAGCTTTGAAGTTGGAACTGATCCTATTACTGCCATGCATCACACCGATTCGTCTCTGATTACTCAAGAAAAAGGTGGAACTCTTAAGTATTGGTCAAAGACTGAATCTTCCTATGTTCTGGAGAAGACCACAGAAACTAATCACTTCGCATTCTGTCGCACAGACTATTCAAATGATGAGGAGACGCTCGTTTTCCCCCAAAACGACAACTGCATTGGTATCCTGTACACCAAAGATTGGCAGAAAAAAACTCTACTTGTGCCAGATAAATGTCTCAATTTAGGGCAACTTTCTTGTCTGAAGAAATTCAATCTAAGAGGACATGATATGGTCCTTGCTGGATATGAGTCTGGAGATTTTCTCTGTTGGGACATCCGCTCGGAAAAACCGATCCATGAAATTCACTTTGATGTCGGGGCCGCTACTAGTGTAGACTTCGATGGCCTAACCAACAGAGGTGTAGTCGGAGGCACCGAAGATAGACTCATTGCTGTTACATTCCAAACGAAGACCATGGACCTCACAAAAATACAAGAGATCCCCATAAGAAATCCAGGAATAAACTGCATCCGCATTCGGAATGATAGGAAAATATTTACCACGGCTGGATGGGATGGCAGAATTAGGATTTTCTCCTACAAGAGCTTGAGGCCGTTGGCCGTTCTTACCGAACACAAGTCAGGTGGTATTATGGATATCGCTTATTCAAATGAGAGTGTTTACTACTGGAATGCTCCCATAATGGCCGCAGCTGGGATGGATGGCAAAATCTCCCTCTGGAGCTTGTACAATTAAAAGATGATATTTATCGACTCCTTATTTTAATCTTATCCTTATTTTTTTAATCCTAATTTGAAAATCAAACAAGAAATATTAATTTGCTTTGTACCTTTTCACATAATCGACGAAGATAAAATTCAATGATGGATAGTTTTAAGTAATAAATTCAAGTTCGATTGGCTGGAATGATTTTTGTTTTATTTTTTTAGTTCAACTTCTGAACCAGTAAAGATATTACAGAACTGTTTTCCTTTGTGATGTTTTTTTAGGGAAATTCCTTTTTGCACAACAGTGATGTCTGTCCTTTTTTAATTTGAAAAATATCATCTGATTTTAAAGGCAGTCACAGTGGATCGACTTCATACAATTAGACTTGAAAAGTCAAGGGCTAAAATTCCAAACTTGAAAGTGAAAAGTCTTTTTGATCTTGGTGCGTTTAAGTTTTTTAGAAAAATAATTGTTAAAATTACAATTTTAAGTTCGTGATGTATTTACTTTTATAAATCTGTGTTGAAATTGTCTTATGTTTGTTTGTTGAATAAAAAAATTGTGTTATTCAAAGACCAAAAAACAATTGTTTTTAACGTGTTTGTTTTGGAAAATCTAAATATGTGCCTAAGGTTGCTTTAAAAATACATTATGTGTTTTTGAATTGTTCGAATTCCAAATCGGCTCGGACAAAAAAACTTAAAACATATTTCGAACTATATAGTTTAATTCATCAGAACCAAGAAACTGTTAAAATACTGCTAAGCCTAAGACAATCATCAGTTCAAAATCAGCCGCTTTTGATTTAAAATTGAAGTCGACTGGAACGGTTCATTCAAAAACAAAAATTGCCTAGAGGAGTTCGAAATTTTTAAAGACTTAAGCAATGCGATAGAATAGAAAACCTTTCTACATTTATGAACATTATAGATGGAAAAAGACATTTTCCAAGAAGATTCGAATTTTTTCACGTCTAAATGTATGAAGTCGATCCAATGTGGCAGGTGGAGAACTTATATTTAAAGGGTTATTGAACACTCAAATACAGTACTATTAAAATGGCCTGTGAAAATTATTTGATGCAAAAGCATCTCAAAATGTTTGGGATAACTAGATAGCAATTAATTAACTTCGTTATTTTAGGACCGAATCAAGATTGATTTATGTTTTTTTGAAAAAGAGATATATAATTTTTGTTCGGATTTCAAAAATACTTGTAGATTTCATCGAGGTGATCTGGGGGTCAATTCTCTATCAGCCCTATTATGCTATTAATCGGGGGGAATTTTTCTTGATCTTCTTCATTCCTGCTATTCATTCGAAGTAAACCTGTATTTAAGTCGATAATATTGCGCGGTATTCTGTTATTCACGTGAACGGATTCATTCTATACAAATCGGATCTGCATATGAAATGTTGCGTATTTTTCATTTAATGGATCGTCTGTCTGGTTGGTGTAAAATGTAAGTAAAAACTAATTTATTGCCTTATTTAGAATATTTGTTTAAAAAAATAGGTTATTAACATTTTTAAGGGTAGAAGGACAAAAAGATCATTTTACTAGGTAATCGATTGCTTATGGATGATTGTAATCAGGCTGTAGTAGCCTTTTCAGATGTATGTAAAAGAGATGTGGGTTTTGATAGAGGGTCATTAACAATTCCAGGCATACCACATTTTGGGTTAAATAAGAGTTTTACTTTGTTTTTCTTCTGTCGTCATTTGTAGAGTAATCCAAATAAAACGTAAGTGGGCTTTAAGTGCGTCCTGCAATGTGGACTGAGCGAAGCCCGAAGCGATTGGTTTCCCTTTTCTTTATATTGACTCATTTCGCTGTGGAGGTGGAAGATTTCTGTTGGAGGATTCCCTTATTCCTCTGCTTGGAATTAGGACAAAAAAAAGTTAATTTCCAAATTAAATAATAAAGATGAAAACAAATTAGAAAATTACTTCTGTTTAGCTAGAGCGTTTGAACTTGAATTTTTAATGAAATCTAAAACAATTATCCAAAATTCAGAAGATTATCACATGAATAGCTGTTTACGTGAATGTCAAATTGGTTCGGGATAATGTAATTCACCTTATGGATAGCAGAATACAAAGGCAGTGTGAAAGGGAATCGAATGGGTGGATCCGATATGCTATTCACGTGAATAGCAGAATATGGTAAGTTATCATTTTAATTTTCACAGCCATTTTTCATTTTTCCATTTCATAAGCTCACCTTATGAGGTTCTTGAACTCATTCTGATAAATTTTTATCAAAACATGTACTAATCGGTACTAAATGATAAAAGCTTTCATTTTGATGTCATATTTGAGTATAATTTTGTTTGTAACTTTCATATTTTATCAGGGCTTTTCACAAAATCGTTTGAGTGTGAAAACAAAGTTAATATTTAAAAAAAAATTGACATTTTATTGATTGTTTTCATAAATTGCGAATCGCTTAGTCTGTGAAGTTGGGAAAAAACTTATCACTTCACAGCTTCACAGATAGAGAATTGACTCCCTGAAATGTAAATTTTTTCTTAGTACATACTTTCCTTAATCACAATCGGTCGAAAAGTTTGAAAGTTTTTACATATTTATACGAGTATCAACACCTTCCCGTAAGAATGTATTAAGCGACATTTTTAAAATTGTTCAGGAAACGAAAAAACCGTCTCATTTAGTTATTTTTTGTGTATCTTATTGGACGAAACAAATTTAAAAATTTCGCTTAATTCATTCTTACGGGAAACAAATCTGTTTCGTCCAATAAAATACACAAAAAAATAACTAAATGAGACGTTTTTTTCGTTTCCTGAACAATTTTAAAAATGTCGCTTAATACATTCTTACGGGAAGGTATCGATATGGTTGTTAACTTATTTCAAAATCACTTCGAGTATAGTTGTAAGAGCTTGTCATATAAATTTGTTGGAAGTTTACATTTAAAAGATTAGAAACAAATCCCAAAACAACCGTTGATATAATAACTTAAATTTTCCGAAGTTACTCTTAATTTTATGAAAAATCTTATTTTTAATTAATAATTTTTAGTTTAAAACATTAAGTTTTGCTTGGTAATAAAATGACTTCAAAAGTAGAGTCAACACATTTTTATTTACAGATTGCTGCCAAAAAGGTCAACATCTTTTAGAAAGTGGAAAATTGCTTAAAATTTTTGTCAGTCCTGTATGCGTGTTGTTAGCAGGAACTAAGGCCCATTTGCTGATACGGAACATAAATACTTATGTTCCACATAAACTCTTATGTGACAGTTTACGTAGAGGAAAAAGTAGAACATAAGCGCTTAAGTTGAACATAAATATTTAAGTTTCGTATCAGCAAACGGCCCTAAGGCACCTAGAAACTCTTGCGGTCTTCCATTTAAATGCCAAATATTTTCAGGTGGTTCTCATTTTCATTTCCAGTCTCCCCTTTTAATATCACCACTCTTATCACTTTTGAGTGCATGCATGAAAACAAAATGGATCATAAGCGACTCGATGTATTTTTCTCTAAATTATCAGAATGCCTGAGGGAATCTACAATCTAATCGATCAGCAAGTATTGAGTAAGCAATTTAATTTAAATTTCAATTAATATTAAATTTGTTGATAAAAATAGAATTATTTGAAGTTTCATTCAAAAGTCATTTAAAGGATTTTTAAACAAGACAATAGGTGTGTTTTATTCACTGCTGCATAGCTAGCGCGGCAAAATTTCCCACGACAAACAACAACAATTTGATTGCTGTCGAAAAAGAAGCCAGTAAAAAAATGGCAGTTGTGCTGGTGATAGAACTTTAAATTATTGAAATGAAAATGGCGTTATGCATAAAATTTTAGAATTAAGCATATGTACATGTTTTGACATCAGATTTTGATATTTTGTATAATAATGGACAACATTTAAATATGAATTGAAATTGACATATGGAGTGAGTTTGATCGTTTTATTCGCACTTGAATGCTGCGCTGGCTATGCAGCAATAAATAAAACACACCTAATGTTTGACACAAAATAGCTGATTTCAAAAATGAGAATGAGAGCGGTCAACGAGCCAATGCTTGCTTCATTGGTTTCCATTCGTATTTTGTGAAGTAATTTTTTCATAGCTCGTAATGTAGCTTTCATTCGGGGATTTTTTATGAATGGATTCTGTGATAGGTCATATTATATTTATTATAGACATGTACATATGTATACCTATGTGACCCGGTATATGAAAAGGTGGGTTATACTCAAAAACAAAATTTCGATAAATCAGCTGTTAAAGATAAACTATGCAAAGGTTTCAACAAGGATGGCGACGAAGAAATAATTTTTTTTTTTGTGCAAAATAGCTTTTTTTGGTAAAATCATTTTTGTATCGTTCAATCCTTTGTTTTTTTCATTTTCAATTCCATGTACATATTATTTTGATTCTGGATTTTCAAGAAAATTTTGTTTTTCTTTCATTTGTTCTCTTCTTTCTCTACATTTTTAGTACACTTCTAAGCAAGTTAGGACTTTCTGGTTTTCACCATGTGAAAGAGCGTCTCAAAAACTATCTTAACCAAAAAATAAAGTGAAAAATAATTTTTTGAGTCATAAGCCACCTTTTCATAGGCCGGGTGGGTCACATATGTATGTCTTTTGTATCTATTATATCCCTTCATGAAATCAACAACAGAAAAAAACTCAAAAGAGCGTACCGTAAACTTTTGGAGTATTATCAGTGAAACTTCGGACAAGCGGAGTAGGTTCTCGGAAGATGAAAACAAAAATAATTTTGTTTAGCAAATCTTTGAGATTTGAAGAAGATTGAGGGTAAATCTTTTTTAAATTTCATTTAGTCATAAATGGAAACGTAGTACTAATTTGGGTCACAAGAATTTGATTAAACTAAGATGTATTCGATTGAAAAGTGATAATTTGTTTAGTCATGAGTCATGACGTATGGCGTTTTTGTTTGGTCGTCTAATAGAGTTATAGCACACCGAATGCTTCTGAGAAAATAGAAATTGAAAATTGATTCTGGATTTGAAGAAAGAATCAAAAGCAGAAGAACATACACATGTGCGAACTTTTAATGTCAAAATCCTGAAATGTCATCTTTTGTTATGAAAGCATCGACGACGGATTTAGAAAGTCTCAAAAGGTAATACATTCCTTTTTTATAATTGTGTTTTATTAAAAAAAAAGAATGGATATAAGAAGTAAGCTTTCTTATTAAAAAGAATGTAATGTACCTATATAAGAAAAAAGTACCAATTATAAAAAGAGTGGATACAACAATAAAACTTTCTCATATAAAAAGAATACAAAAAAGGATTTTTTTCTATTTTACACCCACGTGTGCAATAAAACACTTAAAGTAGTGTACAAAAATCGAAATCTTAATATCACTAAGTCATTATAAACTAATGTAAAACCAAAAACATAAATGACGAAAATAAATAAATTAATTTACAGGGGCCTATTGCACCATCTTACAAAATTGTGATTACAATCATTTTTTTTTAAAAATTGTAAAAAATCGAGATTATTTCATTTGTAATTTTTTTTGCTAAACACAAATTTGTACTTTGTAGAATTATTTAATCAATACCGTTCACGTTTTACGGCTTCCACTGTAATCGTGCTCTATTTACTAAGTGAAAATATATAACTATATCGGTATTGGTCAGCTAAATCGAATGATCTTCCCCCACTCTTCTAGTGGTAAATGGCGAATCCGCTATTCCAGGTTCTTTACACGAAATGTTAGTTTTTAAGAAATATTTTTGGGACTCAATAAAGAACCATCGAGAAAAGAAGTTGTTGCGATTTTTTTTTATTCTGAAGAAGTTAAATAAACTCCACAATTTTTCAGAAGTGGGATATCGATACCGCGTGCTAAAGTTTTTCCTGATTAAATTTAATAAATTTTGCTTACAAAATAAAAAAAAAAATGTTCGAAGAGTGGAATATTTTCTTGAATTCTGCAACGGTGGTTGTTCTTAAAGCTGTGTTAAACACTTTGCAAATGGAAACGAAGGGTTCCAAAGCTGAACTGAAGCGCCGTGTGTTGGAAGGAGTTGAAGGTTTCACTGAACATGATCTACAAAAAATTATCCATGACGTCGGCATTCATGCACGAGCCGCAGAGTCTGTAGAGAATAATGACGAGGAGCATTCCGACGAGGCAGAGCAGCATACCGACGAGGAAACTCTGGACGAGGAGTTGATAAAACTTCAAAGGATTTGTAAAAAGAAGGAAGAAATCGCAAAACTCAAACGACAACTTCGTGAGCTTCAGTTTGATGACACGTCATCTAGTTCAAAATCCACAACCGCGTGTTTCAGGGACATTGAAGACTCAATACCAGCTTTTAGTGGAGATGACAACTTACCTGTACAGCGTTGGATTGAGCAGTTTGAAGAATGTTCTGAAATTCTAGTCCTAGATGAAAGGAGCAAATTTCTCTATGGAAAAAGGCTATTGTCAGGTACGGCAAAACTATTTGTCAGAACAACTGTACCAAAAAATTGGAACGATCTAAGAAGTCTTTTACTGAACGAATTTAAAAGAAATGTGACTAAAGCCGAAGTCTACAGTGACCTTCAGAATAGACGAAAACGTCGGGATGAGACATTTCAACAATATGTTCTTTCGATGCAGGAAATCGCTGCCCAAAGTGCCGTTGAAGAAGAAGACATAATACAATTCATTATCCATGGCGTCACCGATTCAGAAGTGAATAAGACAATCCTGTACAATGCCAACAGTGTCACAGAACTGAAGTCAGCGCTAAGGAAATATGAAAAACTGAAGACCAACTGCCGCGATCATCACTCCGACAACCGTCCATCAAGAAGTGCACCACATCAACTGCATGCACGCAATATTACACCTAAGCGATTTGATGGCAGTGTGAATTCTAGTCGCAAAAACGTTCGAAAACCTGGCGAAAAGAAAGAGGTAACATGCTATAAATGTGGAAATCTTGGTCATATATCACCAAATTGTACGACCAAGAATGGAGTGATGAATGTTGACACCAAAGTTGGAGCGGAAACTTCTGTGAACTTGTTTACTTCAGACGATGGCTGCAGCGATGTCAGGCGCAGCATGAGCATCAAGAGCAGAGAGTCGCCTAGCAATAAATTCGAATACAACATAAGCTTTAGATTCATCAGTGGCCTTATGGAGGTATCAACTTCTTTGCTGACTCTATTGGACTCGGGGAGTCCCATCAGTTTTGTTCAGATCCAGTTTGTGCCACCGTTTTTGATTTCGAAGCTCGATAAGAGAAATCATAATTATGTTGGAGTTAACAATAGCCCGTTGGATGTACTGGGAAGTATTAGCAGTATTATTTTTTATCAAAAGTCTTTTATAAATTTACAATTGTTAGTTGTGCAAAATTTTTCAATGAGTTATCCTGTAATTCTAGGTAGAGACTTTATGGAAAAAACTGGTTTGGTGTTACAACAACAAAGGGAAAATGTGGTAATTGGATTTGATCGGGATCTCCACTTACCATCTGAAGTTCGCGATTCTCCAGCTCCAAATCAACAAGATGCGCAAATTATTGAAGGTGATGATGAATTGTTTATATCTCAAATAATGAATATCGACGTGAATTTTGATGTGAGTAAAAAAGATTTTAAAATTAATGATAATTTACCTGAGTTGATTAAACAAAGTGTTGTTCGGATAATTACACCAACTTTCTCGACTTCAGATGATGGTCAAATTTCCAGTCAAGGTTTTAAAATGCGAATAAATTTATCTAAAGAGATTCCTTTTCACTGTCCACCTAGAAGGTTGCCCTATGTGCATAAAATAGAACTCCGAAAGATTTTAGACAATTTATTGGAAAAGGGCATAATTCGTGAATCGACTTCCTCATTTGCGTCGCCCATTGTTCTTGTGCAGAAGAAGAATGGGGAGCTAAGGCTCTGTGTTGATTATCGCGAATTAAATAAATTGACTCTTAAGGAAAATTTCCCCTTACCTCTTATTGAGGACCACATAGATCGTCTTAAAGACAAAAAGTATTTTACAACTCTTGACCTTAAAGATGGTTTTCATCATGTTCAAATGGAGGAAGAGTCCATAAAATATACGTCATTTACGACACCCCTTGGACAATTTGAATTCATGAAAATGCCTTTTGGGTTAAAAAATGGCCCCTCAGTTTTTGAGAGATATATTAAGCAGATTTTTAAAGATTTAATTTCGAAAGATAAAATTTTAACTTTTATGGACGATATTCTGATTGCTACGGAGTCTGTTGATGAACACCTTGATATATTGAAAGAGGTTGTTGACATTCTAGTCCTAAATGGTTTGCATCTCAGATACGACAAATGCGTGTTTTTGAAAACGGAAATCCAATATTTGGGATACAAGATAAGCGATCGTGGCATTAAGCCCAATGATTCAAGCATTGATGCTATTAGAAACTTCCCCATTCCACGAAGTACAAAAGAAGTTCAGAGCTATGTTGGACTTTGTTCCTACTTTCGTAAGTTTATACCAAATTTCTCAAATCTTGCCAAGCCCCTCTACGATCTTTTAAAAAAAGAGACACCATTTGTATTTGGTGCTCAAGAAGAAGAAGCTTTCACCTTGTTGAAAACAAGGCTTACAGAATCTCCAGTCCTTTCGATATATAGTCCACATAACACCACGGAGCTCCATTGCGATGCAAGTAGTGCAGGCTTCGGAGCAGTTTTATTACAAAAACAAAATGATAAGAAATTCCATCCAGTTTTCTACTTTTCAAAGCGTGCGACAGAGTCTGAGAGCAAATTTCATAGCTATGAGTTGGAAACTCTGTCTATAATTTACGCCTTAAGACGGTTTAGAATTTATCTGCTAGGTATACCGTTTAAAATAGTAACTGACTGTCAAGCACTAACTCTGACTCTAAAAAAAAAAATCTCTTAATCCGCGCATTTCTCGTTGGGCTCTAGAGCTTCAAAGCTTTGACTATAATATCGAACATCGCAAAGGTAACTTGATGGCTCACGTTGATGCCCTGAGTAGATCGTTTAATATTCTTTATGTTGACGATGAATCTTTTGAGTTTGTTCTCGCGGCCGCTCAGAGGAGGGACCCGAAAATAATCACTATTGTTAATGATCTGGAAAAGTCTGAAAGCTCGTTGTACGAAATGATAGATGGTTTGATTTATCGCAAAGTTAAGGACAAACTTTTGTTTTACGTTCCTTCAGAGATGGAAGGACAAGTTATTCGTACACATCATGAGGCGATGTGTCATTTAGGGGTTGAAAAATGCTTTGAACATTTGTCCGTAAGCTACTGGTTTCCTAATATGAAAGTAAAAATTAGAGATTATATCAAAACTTGCCTGAAGTGCATCTACTTTTCTCCGGAATCAGGTAAAACTCAAGGTATATTGCATTCAATTCCCAAGGGTAACATGCCTTTTCATACCCTGCACATCGACCATCTCGGTCCGTTGTCAACTGGAAGCAAAAAACATCTATTTTGTGTTATCGATGGGTTTACAAAGTTTGTAAAACTTTACCCAGTAAAGACCACAAGCACCAAGGAAGCCACAATATGCCTTCAGTCGTATTTTGAAAATTATTCCCGTCCAAATCGAATTATATCCGATCGTGGATCTTGTTTCACGTCTCAGGAGTTTGCAGAATTTTTGAGTTCTAAAAACATCCAACATATAAAAGTTGCTACACATTCTCCTCAGTCCAATGGGCAAATAGAGAGGATAAATCGAGTTATAATTCCGATGTTGGGAAAGGAAACTGATCCCGATACGACTAGTGGTTGGGATAAGCATATTGCAAAAATTGAATTTGCTCTAAACAACACCATAAACCGCAGCACTGGATTTTCTCCTAATACACTACTTTTTGGGACAAATCAAAAGGGCGAACTTTGTGATCGAGTTAGGGAATTTTTGAACATAAGACTAGGACCAAAAAGAGTAAATTTTGAAGACATTAGAAACAAAGCTAGCGAAAACATAGAAAGGGCACAAACTTCGAACAAAAGCTATTATGATAAGCATCATAAAAAACCACACGTATACAAAAGAGGAGATTATGTAATGATTAAAAATGTAGTCACTACTCCTGGAATTAATAAAAAACTATTCGCTAAATATCGAGGCCCATATGAAGTCGAGAAAGTTATGCCTAACGATAGATATCTAATAAAAGATATAAATGGTCTTCAATTGACACGTTTGCCATATAGAGGAGTCTCGTCACCAGCAAATATGAGACCATTTTTGACAAAGCGATATAGTTTGGAGTATGGCGAAGCCGATGATGGTAACAAGAATCTCGATTAGCCACATAAAATTTTAAAACAAAAAAATCAGATCTCAGATGTAATTAGTATGATTATTTCGCATAAAGCCAAACCACTTATTTCCATCAAGAGTTTTTTTTTTAAATAAATGTATTAATGTATCTTTTTTTAAATTCATGTTCGTATGAAAATGTATCTTTTATCAAAAAAGTGTATTAAAGTTTTAAAGTTTAAACTTAACGTAAATTAAATTTCATGTTCGTATTAAAAAATTAAAAAGAAAGAAAAGAAAATAAATAAATAAATAAATCGAGAAAAATACAATGTGTAAAACACACAATCGAACAAATAAAATGTAATCGGGTCGATTACTCGATCAGGCTGGCCGAGCTGTAGAATTATTTAATCAATACCGTTCACGTTTTACGGCTTCCACTGTAATCGTGCTCTATTTACTAAGTGAAAATATATAACTATATCGGTATTGGTCAGCTAAATCGAATGATCTTCCCCCACTCTTCTAGTGGTAAATGGCGAATCCGCTATTCCAGGTTCTTTACACGAAATGTTAGTTTTTAAGAAATATTTTTGGGACTCAATAAAGAACCATCGAGAAAAGAAGTTGTTGCGATTTTTTTTTATTCTGAAGAAGTTAAATAAACTCCACAACTTGTGAATTACAAGTCACAAATTTGTCGACAAATAGAATTTTTCGTAGCACAAAAAAAAAAAAGACGTAATTGTTAATTACAAGCTAAAATTTGTGAAAATCGTTCTTTTTTTGTGGGTTTCGATTGCACCATAATAAAGCGATCACAAATTTGTTTCAGTTTGTGAACAAATTCTACGGGTGAAAGACCGTGTGTAAATATTTCTACAAATTTGTTAACACACTCATTTGGAACATGGTGCAACAAAAAATCGTATACAGAATTTGTATTTGTAGATTACAATAACAAATTTGTGGTTATAAATTGTAAACTGGTGCAATAGGCCCCTGGTCTTTTATTCATTCACTAGATTGTTTCTCCATGAAAAGACAATCTTTTCCCGATTTTTCCAGCGGTGTAGCTACCCGAAATCAGCTCAAAAATCAGCAATACATAATAAGGGAAGAGTATTCATGTACCATCAGAAAACCGCCGTAAACGTTGGAACGACGTCCTAAACAAAATGTAAGCGTTTCTTTTCCAACAAATCGTAAACTAAGCTTTCCGATTCCAATTTAAGTGGTAAGCGAAGATGGTAGTTATCGTAAAGTCGTAAACTCTTTGTAACGGTACTACGACATCTATAAAGTTTCACAATTTATCAAAAACAAAATCGAATTGTTTTCAATTTTGGGGGTGGCCTTGGCGCGATGGATGTGTGCTCGCCTGTGAACCTCATGATCACAGGTTCGATCCCTGCCGTCGTCTATGTCGTTTTAATTCCATTAAAAAACCTTCTAAAATTTTCATCAATGGGTTGCTGGTTTACTCATTACATGTTGTTCAGGCATAACACTAACAACATGTAATTGAGCTAAACTAGTATGCCCAACAAGGATGAACACGAATAAAATAATGTGAATTATAAGCGGCATAGAAATAAGACACGGCATTCTCCGCTTTAGTTCAGCCGCCATCCCTGGAGATAAAATATCTGAGACAACAACCTTCAGTCTCAGAACATCGTGCCACACATCTTTCCTATCCTTCTTTCTCTTCCTTAACTTCACGCCCGCGCTGTGTTCAAACATTTAAAGGGTAATCATAATCCCTTGAGCGCGTGTAGATTATAAAAAAAAAAAAAAAATTCGATATCTGCTTTTCAACTCGAGATATCGAAATTTAAACCTACTTTCAAAATTTCCAGTCAATTCAAAGGAATTTTTTTTTTTTATTGAAATAATCGTGCGGTTGAAGACATAAAATGCACGACTAGATCGCACGAACTTGCTTTTATGTAAAAGTACTTTGAAATTTAAAATACATTTTAAATGAACACGTGAACACGTATAGTTGCATCGTTTTTTTATTAAATTAATTTGATTGTCTTATTACAATTTTTACATTACAATTTGGTGTGTTTTTTGCTTTTCAAACTTTTTGTATGCATACTTTAATGCAATAAACTAATATAAACTATAATAAACTATAATATTCTTCTATAATAATTTGATATAAAGTCAAGAAAAAATCATTAATTGGTGACAAAGTTATTTCTATATATTTATAATATATAGTAAAAGAGAATACTTTTGCTGCTCTCCATTATTTGACTATTCGCTCCCGTTGAAGTTCATTTTCTTCCCCTCCACCCGGTGAGTGAAATTTTTTTTTATATGTTCTGCCTATGAAGCATTGAGAGACTGCATTGTATCCCAACAATTTTGCCTACCATTTCATGCCACTGCCATCTTGCTAAGGAACCGAACTTTATTGTTGTTGCTGCTAGCTGCATACATCTCCTGCCTTCGTAGTACACGGAAAGACGAAAGAGTACACTTGCTCCCGCTGAGGATTTTCTGCTTCCCTCCACCGTACTGCATGTCATGATCCCTGACATCTGTCAACCATACATTCATCTATCATCTGCCAACAACTATATTACCGACAACTCATTTCCATTGGTTTGTGTATTTGCTTAGTAGAAATTCAATTTCCCTAGTACACTAAGAATCAACATTTTAATCAATTATTTATTTTTTGTTTAAACTACAAATAACTATCGTAATCATGACTAAAGCTAAGTGTACACGATTGGTAGATCTTACAATATTGTAAGATCTTACAATGTCTGACAATTATCTACCAATGAGCTGACAAATAAGTTGTGTGTGTACACGGTTGGTACAAAATCTACCAATCTCTTACAATTAATTGTCAGAAGTTGGCTGACAATTCATTTTCAGATAGTCCGCTTAATACCTACCAATTAATTGTAAGAGATTGGTAGATTTTCTACCAACCGTGTACACACACAATTAATTGTCAGTTTTTGTTGGTTATGGAAACTGACAATTAAACCTTGGCTGCAAATTTTCTGACAATGAAAAAATTGTATGATGCTAAAAAACGAACATCTTACAATTTCTTCATTGTCAGAAACGTCAGACAACGATAAAAATTGGCAGGCCTGACAATAAATTGTGTGTGTACACGATTATCAAATACCTTACAATTTACCGTCTTACAATTAATTGTCAGATACATTTTCTGACAATTAATTGGAAGATTACACGATTGTCAGCTAGCGTACACACGATTGTCAGGTTTCTTACAATTAATTGTCAGACAATGATCTAACAATTAATTGTCAGACAAATTTTCTGACAATTAATTGTAAGACTACACGATTGTAAGACATTGTAAGCATGTTTTTCACTGACAGATCTGACAATATTGTAAGATCTACCAATCGTGTACACTTAGCTTAAGTGTGCATCTTGTGACAATATCTCAGACTTCATGATCGATTCTATAATTTGTCATGGAAATTGTCGAAGGAGTTTTCATGTTAAATGTATAGATGCTCCTTTCAGTACCATCAAACTTTTTGAAAAAAAAAAGTCATTCTACTTTTTTTGTGACGAATGCGACCCCTTCGCCCACACAAATATAGTTCGAGATATATTACAAAACACAAAACAACTGACAAATTTAAATATCCAATTAACTCAGCTATCTGCAAAAGTTGATAACTTAAGCAAAAAGTCACAATGTAATGTTATACAAACGCGAAGTAGAGTAAAAAATAAAGATCCTATCCCTCACTCAAGCAACGAAGCATCGACTAAAAGAAAATGTGAAGTACTTGACAATCTAAGTGAAACTCAGTTAACAAAGAAACAAGCAAGATCAATATTTGAATCGTTTGTACCGCCCCACTCCATCTCTAATTTCAACTTTAACAATGGTGTGCCAGTTCCATCAAGCCTTCTTCCGCCACTACCACAATCATCTGCACAAGAAAAACCGTCATCATCATCTTTATTGTCATCGCTCCAAGTTTCAGTTCCTGTTATGTCATCGATTTCAATATTATCTGCACCAAAATCACCATCCCCTCTTAACGTTTCTTCAGCAAACGAACGTTCTACTCCCTCTTTAACATCCGCAAATACTGAACAGGATATTCTACCTGAACATAATATTGACCATGTGTCTCCTATCAATTCCGGGCTCAAAATAGTCGAAGGGCAAAAGACCATCTTCATTTCTAAACTTGACCCAAAGACTAATGCTCTAGATATTAAAAACTATATACAAAATAAGATTGGCACAACTCGATACTTATGTGTTGAAAAAATGATTCAGCGTAATTACTCCAAATATTCATCGTTCAAAATCAAAGTACCTGATTCACTATTCTTCCTTTTAAATTCAACGTCCTTTTGGCCCAATGGTATTATTATGCACGAATTCGAAAACAGATCATCAAACAAAGAAAAGACAAATTTTCTACGACAACAGACAATGCGAAAATCCCGGCGAAGCAGCTACAACAAGTACTAATATATTACCAAAATGTTAATGGATTAAGGACAAAAACCAGCAAGGTTTATAAAAATATAAATAATATCCCACATGACATTATTGTGCTAACTGAAACATGGTTGAATTCATCTTTTGCTGACAATGAGCTTTTTGACAATACCTATCAAGTATTTCGACGTGATCGACACCTTCTTAATGACTCAGCTACTGTTGGAGGGGGTTTATTAATAGGAGTAAGAACCTCTCTTATTTGCTCACTTGTTGATGATTTTCTTCAGTCATCACTTGAATTGCTTTGTGTAAAAATAAAAGTGTCATCTGGTTACGTTTATGTGGTTGCTACTTATATTCCACCCAGCTCTAACACTGATATTTATGAAAATTTTAACAATTCCATTGAAACCATTTATGAGAAAATTGATCCAACTGACGAAGTCATTGTAATTGGGGATTTTAATCTTACAAACTTGAAATGGTGTAGATCTACTAACGATGATATCTATTTTCCAATAAACGCATCGAATATAAACGAATTTTGTGTATTGGATGGAATGGCTTCCTTCGGCTTAAATCAGCTGAATGGAGTCAAAAATCAAAATGGAAGAATATTAGATCTTGTTTACTTCTCTGATGTAATGAATACTGATGCTGCCGTTATCTCATGCGATTCAAAGATTGTAGAAGAAGATCGCCATCATCCAGCCTTAACTATTTCATTGAATTTATGTGTATGTAAAATTCTGAATGCTTGTAAAAATCAACTTGAGTTCAATTTTAAAAAATGTGATTTTAATCAACTTTTTATCTTATTAATGGAGACAAATTGGGATGATTTATTTTCAAACTTAAGCTTAGATGAAATGATTTTGCGATTTTATGAAATTTTGTTTGATTATTTTTTAGATACCATCCCATTTCGCAAAGCAAAATATTTAAGTAATAACCCGCCATGGTTTGATTCGCATATAAAAAAATTGAAAAATATAAGAAATAAAGCCTGGTTGAAATTTAATCTATCGAAGACTGAAGAGACATTTCGTGAATATCAAGAATTGCAAATCGACTTTATAAACTATTCAAATCTACTTTACTCTGATTTTATTTCAAACACTGAATGTGAGCTTAAAGATGATCCACAGAAATTTTGGAAGTATGTCAATAATAAAAGGAAATCTGATGGTTACCCAGTTAGTATGAACTATCAAAATTCTTCAAGTCATGATCCAGAAACGATATCTAATATGTTTGCTGATTATTTTAAGAGTGCCTTTGAAGACTTTTCTTCGAATACTTCTTCTTCCATTCCTTCTTATACTCAACAATACACTCATCTTAATTTTATAAATTTTTCGATTACAGAAGCTTCTATACACGACAATATTTTGAAACTTGATGAATGTTTTAGTCCTGGCCCGGATGGTGTTCCATCATTTATATTAAAAAAATGTGGGTCTTACCTATCTTATCCGTTATATGTTCTTTTTAACGAGTCGATTAGAAGTTCGAAATTTCCTGCTCTTTGGAAAAATTCATATTTAACGCCAATACATAAAAAAGGCCTAAAGAATTTAATAACAAACTATCGTCCTATTGCGAAACTATCAGCTATCCCCAAACTTTTCGAATCTCTGGTCTGTGACATACTTTCTTTTAATTGTTCATCCGTTATATGTGAAAATCAACATGGTTTTGTAAAGAAAAAATCCACGGTCACAAATTTATTACAATTCTCTACCTTTTGTCTAGATGCGTTTGAAAAACACTCTCAAGTAGATTGCATCTTTACTGACTTTAGTAAAGCCTTTGACAAATTAAGTCACAAAATACTATTAGATAAATTAAGGAACATTGGATTTAACCATTGTTTTGTTTTGTGGATATCTTCATACCTTAAAGATAGATTTTATAGTGTAATATTCAGAAATAACCGTTCGTGTCAATTTAAAGTTAATTCTGGTGTACCTCAAGGGAGTCATCTTGGCCCTTTGCTATTTGTTTTATTTATAAACGATCTTCCCTCTATATTAAAACATTCTATGGCTTTAATCTATGCTGACGACGTGAAAATTTTTCGAACAATTAACTCCATTGCGGACTGTGAACAACTACAAGACGATCTTCGGAGATTTTATGAATGGTGCAATAATAACTGTTTGTTTTTAAATATTGACAAGTGTAAGACTATGTGTTTTACACGCAAACGTAATTTATTTATTTTTGACTACCTGTTGAATTCGTCACATTTATGTAGAGTGTATAGTTTCTCCGATCTCGGAATCTTATTAGACTCAAAATTATCATTCACCGATCATTATAACTATATTGTAAAGAAAGCAAACAAAATACTTGGTTTTGTAAAAAGATTTTCCCGTGAGTTCCGTGATCCATATGTTATAAAAATTCTTTATGTTTCTTTTATTAGGCCAATTCTTGAGTATGGGTGTGTAGTATGGGCACCATACTACTCTGTACACATAAATAGAATAGAAAATATTCAAAGAAGATTTTTAAGATTTGCCCTGCGTTTTTTCCATTGGTCAGATAGAGTTATATTACCCCCATACGCTAATAGACTTCAGTTGGTAAGCCTTCCATCTCTTTCTGTTCACAGAGAATATTTGCAGTTCTGTTTCATAACTGGAGTAATGAATGGATCTATTTCATCTTCATCAGTTCTTTGTCGATTAAATTTCAATATAAGCCGTTCTAGTTTAAGAAGAAATTTACCAATTTGTACTATTTTTAGTAGATCAAACTATGGCGCTTATAGTCCTCTTAACCAGTTAATAAATATTTTTAATAAATTCTCTTTTCTTATTGAATCTACAAATGTAAATCTCAAATCCAAACTCTTTAAAAATAATTTCTATGCTCAAAATCGATCAAACTTTGTTTATAGATAAATTTTAGATTTTAAGAAATATTGTAATATTGTAAGTTTAACGTTAGCATTAACGTATTGAAATAAATATAAATATAAAACATGGATTTAATGAGACAAAAATCTTCAAAAGCAATTTTATTGTCGTCTGATTTCTTGAAAAGTATGAACTAATGCAAATAAAGTTTAAAAATCGTTTTATTATCAAATTATTTTTCATATAAGAAATTTGCTTAAAATTTTTCAAGAACAAAATTTGGGATGCCAATTTTAAGTATTTAGTAGTACAGATTTTAAGAAATAATTTCAAAAAATAATCATTTATACGCGTTTTGAAGATATTGATTTTTCAAAAAAAAAAAATGGTATTTTTTTCATAAAATATTTTAAGGGGGCTCCTGCTAAAAAATTTTGGTTAAAATCGTTAGAGCTTTAATGAGATGGTCGAAAATCAAAAAACGGTTCTATGACAGGTACCGTTAATAACATTTTTCCAAAAATTTTTTCACCATAATACGACCCAAACGCAAAATAGTTGGCCTACTCATCAATTAACAAATTAACATTTTTTATGTGCCTATATTTTCTAGTCCCCAAGCAGTTTTTTTTTAATTTTTTTTTGTCGATGTAATAAATTACATTTAATAAGTAAATTAGACCAAACAGAACTAAATTCGAGAAAGCACATATGGCTCCAGTTTGCATTCCCTCAAACAAAGATAGAGCATAATAGTTGGACTACTCTCTCTGGGATGCAAAATAGTTGGCCTATGAAGATTTAAATAGATTTTCAGTTAACCGTTATTAAAAAAATGACATGCACTTGTTTTGTTGCTTATTGATCTCTTGTTTTATGCAAGCCAGCAACAATTTAATGTCAACCATGGTGCGTGGCGTTGCATTATCAAGAGACCTTAGGGAATCCATAAATAAAGCCTTCGAAACGGGATTATCGAGCTATAAAATCGCAAAACAATTCAATTTACCGCGCTCATCAATTCGAAACATTATCTCAAAGTTCAAAAATAGTGGAAGTGTGGAGATCGGTTAAAAAACGGGACGCCCACCAATTGCAAAACATCGAGATTGCCGAGTTTTAAAAAAAATAATAAAAGAAAATCGACGTCAAACGGCCGCTGCAATAACTGTTCAAAGGAGGGAAAGAATAAAAAAAAGTGTTTCGGTCGACACTTGCAAACGGACTATGAAAAAAATTGGATACAAATTTTATAAGGTTTGTTTTAGATTTATTTAAATTAGAGCAATTTTAATTCGTTAAAAACATAGGCCAAAGAAAAACCACTTTTAACACCTAAACAAAAGAAAAAGCGGCTAGAGTGGGCCAAACAACGTAAAAACTGAACTTTAAGTCAATGGCGGTCCGTTATTTGGAGTGATGAGTCCAGGTTTGAAGTTTGCGTGGGCGACGAACGAAAAGGAGTCATTAGAAATTCAAGAGGTTTTTCACAAAGATTGCCTTAAAAAAACGGTCAAGTTTCCAGCATCTCTAATGATATGGGGATGCATGTCGGGGCGGGGTTTGGGCAATTTGCATTTTGTAAATGGAAGTGTCAATGCTGCCAGGTACAGAGATATTCTGGAAAATGAGCTTCTTCCATCAATACCACGACTTCAAGCTAGTGATCGAAACTATATTTTCCAACAGGATGGAGCTTCTTGCCATACAGCAAGGTCTAAAATGGCGTGGCTATCTGCTGAAGCTATTTCTTTACTGGAATGGCCTTCCAGCAGCCCTGACCTTTCACCAATCGAAACTGTCTGGCATAAAATGAAACGAAAACCGCGAAAAGAACCATGCCGGACCTCTTCAAGACCTTAAAGCTGAAATCATTAATATTTGGGAATCTTTTGGCACCGAAGAATGTCAAAAATTGGTTGACACAATGCCACGACGCATAGAAGCAGTTATCAAGGCCAAAGGCGACGTAACACCATGGTAAAATAAAAATTAAGACCCATAGGCCAACTATTTTGCGCTTAAAAAAAAGTATCAATCGTTATTTTATTTTGTATTATTGCTCTATATCGTTATTTAATTGAAGTCATTTTGTTTTTGTTACTTATTCCTATTCAAAATAAATATATCTTAAGAAAAAATACCAAAATATTTTATTTCCGATGGAATTGAAGAATCAGAAGATTTTTGTTTTTTATCATAGGTAGTCCAACTATTTTGCGTTTGGGCTCGTAGAACATGGACAACATACATATTTACACATCATATCATATACATATGGGTGTTCAAACTTGACAATTTCTTATACACGTTTATTTTTATATGAGTTTATTTTAATACCTAAGTTTATGGAGATTTGCTTTGTGCCTTAGAATAAGCATCTTATTAGCGACTTTTTCTTGTATGAGATTCTCTTATATCCGTCATCGACTGAGACCTAAACATTTCATCTTCTTCTTCTTCGTGATCGTCATATTCAAGTGATGATGGTGAATTCGTTGTGGAATTTTTGAAAAAGGATTTTACTCAAAATAGAAGATCCCAGGCTCAGAAACTGGCTCAATATTCCTTTAAGGTAGCACGAATTTTCACATGCGGATTACTACTTTTTAATAACAAATATCACAATTTTAAAGTGAGGAAACAATCATAACTATTTTTAATCAAATTTTAAAGTTTCTCAATTTACATACAAAATGCACTTTTTTGTAATTTTGACATTACTCTTTGTGTAAGCGGCCAGTTATAGCACATCAGAAAAGTCCATCAGAAAAATTTGAACAATCGAAATCTGAAACATTTTTCTTATGGCCGGTTATAGCTACCAATAATTTTACGTCAGAAAACAAACAACTTTTTCCTGTCATATCATCAGAAAAAATTTTTCTCATCAGAAAAAATTTTTCTGATGCATTCGGAACAGAAAAAAATCGCAACACAAAAGAAAAACGAAATGGAATATATTTTGAGTTTTGGCAATCAGCTGTTCAGAAAAATTAAATTCCATCAGAAAAAATATTTAAATCCATTTTCTAAGTAAATTTAGCAACAAAATATTGTAATTCTTTTTGTAAAAATTAGTCCAAGCAAGTATTCGTCTAATTGCATTCAAATTTTACTCAAAATCGAGTTGTAATATGGTCAAATTTGGAAGACAAAATTTTTTCTGATGGACTTTTCTGATGAGCTATAACTGGCCCCTAAGTATTACCAGAGTCGGGTTATTTTTGAGACATTATTTGGAATTTTTGCTTTTTGTTAATTTTGTAAGGGAATTATTTGTTGATTACAGGGAAGTTTCTGAAGCCATAGTACTTTTAAGTTTAAAAAAAAAGTTGACAAAGTGAGGTTAAAACTGAAAAGTAAAACTTTTTTTTTTATGATTTAGCGATTTTCTTTTCACTTTTATATTTTAAATCTGTCATATTGAGACCACTATTATACCTTAAGGGAAAGTCGCCCCCAGAAATTCCTGGAAAATGTACTCGTATCATATCTTTCAAATTAGTATTCACCATTTTTACGAATAATGAAAAATGAAAACAACTTCAATGTGCCATCTGCATTTGATGTTTCACAAATGTAACGAAACAAAAACTCCATAATACAAATAAGTGTTGAAACTTGTTCGTTTGTTCCGGGTCGGGGAGTTCTGGAAGGTTCTTCCGGATTACCAAACCACAACGCTATTAACTCACTAAAAACTTAAAATGCCTTGAAAAAAAATTTAATTTCAAGTTTATTTCAAAACGTTTTGCTTACATATCTGAATTCTTTTTATAAAAAATAAACAAACAAAACAATAATTCTAAAACTTAAAAACTACTTAAATAAATTACACATACCAACACTTTTTCCTTTTACATTATTGAGGATAAGTTAACAACTTTAAAAAAAAAAAACATTATTTTAAACAAAAAATAAAGCAGGTGAGTTTGTGCCCGCTTTCAAAGCATTTTCTCGCTCCTAAAGATGGGTTTACAAAAATTAAATAATAAAATGCATTTCTGCCAGATAGGACTATTTTAATCGAAACAACAATAAACAACAAGCAATTGCACAGTATATCTCAGAATATAAAGGTTTATAGACGAAGAACCCAATTTGTATCTATTTTCGTTGCTTATTTCCTAAAGGTGTAACGTCTTCCACATCTACTTCCTTCGATGCCATTCGCTGAAAGTCACAGTCTATTATTCGTTTCCGTTTCCTTAATGGCCTGCTGCATTCACTAGGCGAGGTTTGAGCTTCTTTGGGAGCAGCTGGCGTCGTGCTTGCTGAAGAACAAGGCTGTGAGTTTGAAGAAGCGGTCACAAGCCGCTTGCTATGCAGCCGCGTAATTTTAAGCTTTGGCAGTTTCTCCTCTTTAAATTTGTCTTCAGAATGATCTTCGGAGTTGATGATGGGCTGATCTTTAGATACTCCAGAGGGAGGTGATTCATCTTCTGGAGGGTTTTCGTGTAGTGTCGGTTCCTCGTCTTTAGACTTTGTGAAATCGAGGGGCTCATCATTTAGCTCTGATGTTTTAGTGTTACTTGTGGTGGGTGTTTCAGGCGACATTGTAGCTTGTTGCTTCTTATGTGCTGCCTTGACAAAATCCATTATTGGCAGAGGTATTGGAATCGGGATGGGTAGCGGGATTATAATGGGATACGGAACCATCACAGTCACAGGTGGAGGGCCTCCCAACAGTCCCGAGACAGCGTCTGGTGGCGGAAATAGATGTTGAAGTCCACTATAGAACCTTGGGTGAGGTTGTGGGATAAACGGTGGTCTGGGCTGAAAAGAAAGACCAGGGAAGAACCCAGATGGCAGGTTTGAAGGCCGTGCTGCTGGATGTTGCTGTGGAGGATGTGTTGGACCATCTATTGGTGATATTGGTGGAGCACTTATATTTTGAAAGTCTTGTACACTTGGAAATGGCTTTGGTGGAAGTTTGGGGCTTGCCGCTAAGCTATTGGCTAGAATCTTTGATTTGTTTGAAATGTTGCTGTTGTTGTTTATACTATTGGTGGTTTTGTTGTTATTGCTACTTTGAGGACCTACACTAGCGGTTGCAGCACGAGAAGGCCTCTTTTTCCGACTATGCTTCGGTGACTGTCGGTTGTTCATGATGCCTGGACTTTTCGACATCAATTTCGAAACTGGTGCCACTGAGATTAAAGGTTTGTGTGGTTGTGTTGGTATAATCTGTGGAGTGGGTGTGGCTGGAGAAGGCGAAACTGAGACTGTCGAGGCAGGTGAAGCTGATCTACTTCGGCAATTTCGTAACCACAGATCTGGCGTTATAAGTCCTCCACTTCCACTTGCCGCTTCCAGCCCTTTGTCACATAAATGTGGATTCATATCCAAATGGGCCTGTGTTTCCTTACAGAAGATTTGCATCTTGTACTGGTTAAGACATTTGTCCGAGCAAAATTGCAGCTGAGAAGCACCATCTTGGAAGTCAACATAACTCACAGCATGCCTAACGTGGCGACACCAATCGCATGTCTTTGCCTTCTTAAACGAAGCCCGTCTACTTTGGGTAAAGCATGACTCTGAACAATACCTTGGTCCATCGGCAGTTGTGAGAAAGTCCGTTGAATTGTCGGGTACTGGTCGACGGCACCAAACGCAATTGTTATAATCTGCAAAAAAAAAAGAAAAAGGTAATTTGATTAGGTATTAACAATTTTCCAATTAATAGTAATTAGAATATTTCGTAAGCACCAGGGCAAGCTTCCAATCTTACGGAAGCCTCGCAATAAAGTATGATCTTTTCTGCAGTCCAGGTCAGCCCCATTCCCCTATATATAACGATTTTCATTCCTCAAACATATATACACCTAAATATAGAGATTGTTCTATTAGAAATATGATACTCCTGCCTTGGCTTGTATTAAAAACGAAATTTCTCCAGAGAAAATGCAGTATGCACCTAAAAGTTGTATCCTTAAAGTTTTGTATCTAATGAGCATTTGGCAGTGACTATAGAGAGAGGATATACAATATAGTAGATAAAAGGTACATGTGAAAATCTGCAGAAAAGAGAGGTGGTATAGGTCATTGTAAACGTATAGCTCGTGTTTCTGCAAAGGATGAAGTTACATACTTTCATCCCTTTTGTTTCGTTTTCCCAAAGCAGTTTTTAATGATAAATAGTTTACCTCTATGCTCATTTTAATACATTTAACCTTTCCTTTCTGGATTCATAGAAAAAGTTGATATCGAAGTATTTCTAGGATTTCAGAGAGGTATTAATTTTTAAATCCTATCACAGATGATGATGTGGGTTTTCGTTTGCTTGTGATATCATATATCATTATGCTTTGAAAAAAGTTATTGCGGTATATGTTCTTACATTGGAGCTCTAAACGAATATATTTAAAAAAAATTAAAAAAAAAAATTGGAGGGTAGTGAAAATAACGAGGGTCGAATATAATGATTCGCTTTTAGTAGCCAATAATACATGTTTGAGTAAATCTCTTTAAATTTTATGAGCGGTCCTAGTTGGACAGTGGTTTACGTTTTATTAAATTTAAAAATATGTTACAAATAAAAAATAAAATAAAGCCACATTTTGACACTTAATACACTTAAAATAAATAACCACGGTAACCAACACGTGTAAATGATAAAACTTTTTTATTTGAAGCAATTGAAAATGGACTCCGTTTTTACCAAACAAATCATCTTCAGCGACAAGGTCGATTTTTAGTACGTCAAGAAGCAAAATTAACTGATTGGGGATGATACCAATCCACAGAAAAAAGACACTGTTTGGCGGGAACTATGGGCAGACGCCACCGTCATCAGTCCGAGCTTTTCGAAAACGAGGATGGCATTCTCATCAATGGAGAGTGTTACTAATCCAACCATAATAAACAATTTCCTTTCGTCCAAATGTGATTTACGGTATTTAACGAGATGTGGTTCGAATCGGATGGCACTGAGTGCCACACAGCTGATGCCACAATGGAAATTCTGTGAATGCATGGTTATCTCGGGTAGATGCGGCGATGTAAACTGGAATTTGACTTTTTTTCCTTAAGGTTTTCCTTATGCCAACAAGCCGTTTAAATAATCAAATTCAAATTGATCTAATACTTGAAATAATTCAACATATACATGTATACATATATGTTCGAAGCGACAAACTGATTCTTCCAGCTGCATGCTATAAGATCATTGAAGATATTATACGGGTTATTGTCACTCACTTTTCAAGGTCTCTTTGAAAAGTGGTCGAATTAGGATGAAGCAAAAGCATTCTAAGGATTCAAGTTTCTTGTTTTGAGATTTTTCGACATAAGACTTTTTAAAATTCTTTATCATGCAGAGGCAAATTTTTTGCATTTTCCTTGGAAATCTGTTTGTGTTAAACCAATGTATTGGTCAGATATCTTGTTAATTCAGCTTTTATTTGATTTTCTTGAAAATAATTTTTTCGAATGATCTAAAAAAAAATTTGTATTTCAAATTTAACCTTAGGTCTCCTTACGAGCCAGGCGGTATAATACAAGCTGTATAATTCTGAGAATTCTTACTCTTTAATAGTTGCTTAAATCGAGTCCATTTAAATTTCTTTGGTAATTAATCCCAGATCTCAAATATATACGTTATCACAACTTTTGACCATATGAACTCCTTCCGCTGCATTTTACATTCTGTTTCTTCTCACATCACTCGATATTTTTTAGTAAACAAACGGCCACTCTTTCCTATTCTAATTTTTTTTTTTTTTTTTTTTTATAACTATAATCTACTCACGCTCAAGGGATTATGATTACCCTTTAAATGTTTCAACACAGCGTGGGCGTGAAGTTACGGAAGAGAAAGAAGGATAGGAAAGATGTGTGGCACGATGTTCTGAGACTGAAGGTGGTTGTCTCAGATTTTTTATCTCCAGGGATGGCGGCTGAACTAAAGCGGAGAATTGCCGTGTCTTATTTCTATGTCCCTTATAATTCGCATTATTTTATTCGTTTTTCATCCTTGTTGGGCATACTAGTTTTACTCAATCACATGTTGCTAGTGTTATGCCTGAACAACATGTAATGAGTAAACCAGCGACCCATTGATGACAATTTATAGAAGGTTTTAATGGAATTAAAGACGACATAGACGACGGCAGGGATCGAACCTGTGATATTGAGGTTGACAGGCGAGCACACAACCATCGCGCCACGGCCACCCATAAAATAAATACATTTAACTCAAACAAAACTTGTTATATACATATAAACAAAATTTTTTATATACATACATACATCCTGATCCGCCTAGGAGTAAATGACATTCTTTGAAGATGAATCGGTTTTGTGTTTTTGGTCTGCAAGATTTGCGTGTTATCGGAATGGATAAAATTATGGTCTAAGATTTTTCGATGTCATTTTTCCCACTGGAAGCTTCTTTAACTTATTAAATCTAAATTTTGATAATGATTACAAAACGCTCAGGAACAATGCACTTTTTTCTCTGATTGAGCTGTTTTTCTCTGATCAATAGTTCGGGAAAAACGGTTTAATTGACAAATTTGAAAATATACTGGAATATTGAGTTATATTTGTCTTGCCAATCAACATAAACATTAGTTTTGGAAAGCAGTGAAAGATTTAATAATAAATAATCTTTCATAAAGGCTGTATGGCAGGTTACGTTAATTTTTTTTTATCTAAAAGAAATAAAATGCACGATTGGATCGCACGAACTTGCTCTTATGTAAAAGTACTTTGGAATTTAAGATACATTTTATAAATATAAAACACGGATTTAATGAGATAAAAATGTTCAAATGCATAAAATTGTCCTCTGGTTTCCGGAAAAGTATGAATTTATGCAAATAAACTTTAAAAAATCGTTTCATTATTAAATACATTTTTTATATAAGAAATTTCTCTAAAATTGTTCAAGAAAAAATGTGGGATGCGAATTTTAAGTATTAAATAATATTGATTTTAGGAAATAATTTCAAAAAATAATCGTTCATAGGTTTTGAAGATATTGATTTAAAATTTTTTTTTTTTTAAAACCCAACAAATATTTTGTCCACTATTTTTATATACAATATTATTTTAAACTTAAGGGGACTTCTGCTGAAAATTTTGGGTCAAAATCCTTAGAGCCATTAATGAGAAACTCGAAAAATGTAGCCTATGTTCATAATATCACAAAATCGTTAGAGCCGTTTTCGAGATAAATAGGAATTTGCATTACGGGTGTATGGGGGGTACCGTTAGTTTTGGAGCTAAAAAAAAATTTCAATTCTCCTCTAGGGAATCACCGAAAACCCTTAACTACCGAGATTGAAAGAAATAGGTCTAGTGGTTTAGGCTGTCGTGAGAGGTACAGACATACAGACACACTGAAACTTGTTTTTTGTGTTCTAAATTTTCCTTAAAATTTTTCTAAAAAAAATTGATATGCAAATTGTTAGTATTTAATAAAATACATTTTAAAAACGTAATTTAAAAATTTAATCGTGTATCGGTTTTCAAGATATTGAATTTTCAAAAAAAAATTTTATTATTTTTTTTAAAATCCAAAAACTATTTTTTTCGAAAAAATTTTTAGTTTATATTTTTTCAAATGCAAAGCAGCTCTTGCATAAAAATTTTGGTTAAAATCGTTAGAGCCGTTGGTGAGAAATTCGAATATCAAAAAAAACCGTTCTATGACAGGTACCCCTAATAACATTTCCCCCCAAATTTTTTTTTTAACCAAAATATAGTCCATGTCCATAATATCACACCTAATTTTTTTTTATCAAAACCGTTAGAGCCGTTTTCGAGATAAATAAGATTTTGCAGTATGGGTGTAGGGGGGGTACCGTTAGTTTTGGAGCTAAAAAAAAATTTCAATTTCTCCTCTTGGGAATCACCGAAGACCCTTAACTACCGAGTTTGAAGAAAATACCTCCGGTAGTTTAGGCTGTAGTTCGAGGTACAGACATACAGACAGACAGACGGAATTGTCGGACCCACTTTTTTCGTCTTCGCTATCATCGTAATGTCAACTTTGATCAAAATCACGAGTTTGATTTTTTTTCCAAATGCAGAACTTGCCCTATAGTACCTACATATGTATATCGAAAGTAAAAATTTAGTTTCTCCTCTTGTGAATCACCGAATACTCTCAACTGCCAAGTTTGAATAAAATTTAGGTCGTTGTACAGACAATTGTACAGAAATACAGACATAATCACGGGACCCATTATTTTGTTTTCTCTATTCGATCAAAATCCTATAGTATCTACATATATAGACGTGCATCGCAAGTAAAAGTAAAAAAAAATGTGTTCCCTTTAATTTTTTTACAAAGTTAGAAAAATTACTCAGTTTTATTTTTCCATCAAAGCGGAATCTGATGAAGACCGACGATACGCGCACAGCGGGGCTAAACCGGCTTAAGCCTAGTGCTATCATTTTTTTTTGTATTTTAACACACATTAAATGATACTATCCGTTTTATGACTAGAGTCAATAGGAAGATATGATTTGTTCATAAAAAGTGGAAGGTATATTCAAGAACTGACTAGGATCAAGGAGAATTATCAAAACGGCTTTGACGTTTTTCTCAGCAATTCCATTTAGTTGTTAGAATAATATTAAGCAGTAAAACTTATCAATATGATTTGGTATAAACAAATAGAAAATCCTTTTTTAAAGGATTAAAATCATTCCTTAAACCTGAAAAAAATTGATTCCAAATGAGTATACATAGTTTATAATGAGAACCTGATCTTTGATACAATTCTACTGAATTATATTCAGCTGTAATGCGAAATTTCATACATTTACCTTCCGTGATATCAATTATACTTTACAGAAAAACCAATATTCTAATATGGACCCTTTCTTTCAACGGGATATTCGATACACCGTTAAATCAGAATTAAAAAAAAAACTACTCTTTGTCCTTATTGGGCATGAGGATTCGATTACCTTGGGATGGATTGTTGGGAATCCTGATGAGTCAGAGGATAAAGTAAAGTATATTCTCGTCATCCTCTGCCTGTTTTAATGACCATCATCCATGTTTTAAATCCATGCTAGCATGCACAGCGTTACCCAGATTATTCCAAATAATGAGTTGTATTTCGAACTCATTATTTTTTCAAAACAACAAAACAAAAAACACCTTCAATATGGTCCGCTGATACTGAGCTCTCTGATAGCAAAACATTAAAACTAATTAACGCTGCAAGGATAATGATAATTTAATATTTTTTAGGATTTACTCGACTCACGATGTTTATCATAATTTGCAAAATGTTGTCAATACAATATTTACACAAGAGATTTAAGACAAGAAATTATGGCAACAATTTTTGAGTAAATCGCCGCTCCTCAATAATTAATATATTGGTGTTGAACTTAATGTAACTTTATGCGTAAAATCTATTTCGCTAAACTTAATTGTTAAACAATCTTTTTTGTATAGCTTTTTAGCTATGACTGTCTCTTTTTCTTTTAATGGGTGAAGAAGAACGATAGTTTTGAAAAGATGCAACATTAATGTTATGTAAGTGAAATTTTATAACGACTAGAAATTATAAGGATTTATAAAATTAAATTAAAACCACAACTGACCACAAACGAAGTTTTGCGAGGAATCCTCTGATTTTATCTTTTGCAGTTATAATGCTTTCTTCACTCTCAATATGTTAAAGTGGTTGAAAAGATCAGCAAGAAATGATAATTTTAAGAGCCAGGTGGGATCAGAAAAATGATCCGAATTTCCAGATTTTGAATCTTGTAAGAATATCAGTAATTCTGCTTTCAATTCCAGAAGTCGTGTCAATATCTTTCCTTTTGACAGCCATCTGACCTCTGTGTGAAAAAGGAGATTTTGATGGAGTGAACCCATTTCATCGGCGGTCAGCCATCAGACGAATAGGGGGAATAACATGTAGCATACGAAAACATGCACGTGCCGTAACTATTCGGGACTGGTGGAAGTCTGATCATAGCCTCTCCGTGGCGGCCGCTAGAAACAAGCCTTTAAAAAGGTTTGGCTAATATAATCAGGCTGGTTCCTCAGGTTGGCGACAGGTTAATTCCCTGTCCCGTAAAACTTATGAATTACGAGACCGACAACAAGCCTCGGAAACGGACTGATCACACGACGACAACCAACGCAACGAAAACTGAAAAACGATTTACGAATTTTCTTATGGAACGTACGATCGCTCTATAGAGCTCGAGCTGCTCAGCAGCTAGCCGATGGCCTGTCAAAATATAAAGCTGACATAACAGCTCTTCAAGAAATCAGATGGACAGGGAATGGTGTTTTAGAGAAGAAAGAATATGACATATACTATAGCTGTCATACAAAACACCATGTGCTCGGGGTAGGCTTCCTAGTCAGCGAAAAAATGAAGTCTACCATCATCGGCTTTAACGCTATAAGCGAAAGGCTATGCACCCTTCGCGTGCGAGGCAAATTTACGAACATCAGCCTCATTAACGTTCACGGACCTACGGAGGAGTCCTCAGACGAAGAAAAAGAGACTTACTACGAACAAGTCGAGAGGGCCCTCAATGCCTGTCCAAGGTATGATGTTAAAATCATCCTTGGGGATTTGAACGCAAAAATAGGTCGGGAGCCGGTATTCAGGCATTACGCAGGCACCCATAGTTTGCATGAGAACACTAATGACAATGGACTTCGAGTCTTAGAATTGGCAGCATCGAAAAACATGGTCGTTGCGAGTACCAGGTTCCCGCGTAAAGATATCTACAAAGCCACCTGGGTATCACCTGATGGAGTCACTCGTAACCAAATAGACCACGTGTTGATAGACCGTCGCCACTACTCGAACTTGATGACGGTACGAACGTACTTAGCTGCCAATATCGACTAGGATCACTATCTTGTTGGTATGGTTTTCCGAGGGCGGATTGCCTTGCGAAGACGCATTGCATCCGCCGATCAGGTTCGAATCAACACGGCTGCCCTGCGCAATGAAAACACCAGTAACACCTTTGGTAATGCGTTAGGACACGCCCTAGAAACACCTGACTTAGGGAGAGTAAGCCCTGGAGCCAGTATGCTGGGCGTAAATGAAAAGTGGACACGTCTTAAAAATACTGTCATTAGTACTGCCAACTCCATCTTAGGCAGCAGTCGTAAAAATCGGAACGACTGGTTTGATGATGAATGCAAGCTAGCGACTGAACGTAAGAATGTTGCGTACCGAGCAATGCAACAATCTCATAGAACGCGGGCACGCGAAGAGGAATATAAAGAGCTCAGAAGAACAGAAAAACGGCTTCACAGACAAAAGAAATCAGCCTGGGAGAAGAACCTAATCTGTGAAATAGAAAACAGCCGAGAGCGAGGTCCGCACCAGGCGCGGAAGTTCTACCAATCCGTCCGAAACATGACGCAGTACACACCACGCTGCACATACTGCAAGGACGGGGAGGGAAATCTGATCACCGATCCTGAAAGCATACTGGAGCGATGGGAAGTGTACTTCAATGAATTGCTAAATGGTCAGCTCACTGCAGAAGTGGAGGCTCCACTACTTCAAGAAGAATACCCTATGTTGCCGCCACCAAGCATAGAAGAGGTTGAGAAGGCTATAGGCCGGCTTAAACAGAACAAATCCCCGGGAGCCGATGGCATACCAGCCGAATTATTTCATCACGGCGGGCCAGCCTTACGTCAAGCAATTCATGATATTATAGTGCACGTATGGGAGCAGGAAGAAATGCCAGAAGACTGGCGAAAAGGCATAATATGCCCCATACATAAGAAGGGAGATGTCACAACGTGCAGCAATTATAGAGGTATCACGTTGTTGAGTACCGCTTATAAGATATTCTCCTCTATCCTACAAGACCGGATAACCCCATACGCTAAAACCGTAATAGGACAATATCAGTGTGGTTTCATTCCAGGCAAATCAACAACTGATCAGATCTTTACCCTTAGGCAGGCGATGGAAAAATGTCTAGAATTTAACATCCCAACATACCATCTGTTTATAGACTTTAAGGCCGCCTATGATAGCATAGCCAGGGTAGAACTTTACAAAGCCATGAGAGAATTCGGCATCCCAAATAAATTGACACGACTATGTAGGTTGACCATGACCAACGTAACAAGCCAAGTAAAAATAACCGGATTGCTATCCAGACCAATCAACATCTTTAATGGACTCCGACAAGGGGACGGTTTGGCCTGCCTCCTCTTCAACCTGGCGTTGGAGAAAGCAATCCGTGACTCTGGCACGGCAACAAGAGGGACCATCGTCAACAGGTCCAGCCAGTTACTAGCTTACGCAGACGACATTGACATCATCGGAAGAACCGAACAAGCTGTACACGATTCCTTCATCCAGATTGAGCAGGCGGCACTAAATCTGGGGCTGCACATTAGTGAAGGTAAAACAAAGTACATGGTGGCGTCGAATGCGAGAGGAACAGTTGGTCAAACAATCAAGGTTGCGGAGCACGAATTTGAAGTGGTGCAATCCTTTAAATACCTTGGGTCAATAGTAGCAGCCGATAACAATTTAGAAGAAGAAATACGCGGGCGGTTTCTCAAATCCAACAGAGCCTACTATAGTCTGTCAAAGCTCTTCAAATCCAGAAATCTCACCATAACTTCAAAACTGCTGCTGTATAGGACCATGGTCCTGCCAGTACTCACATATGGATCCGAGACTTGGGTGCTTAGCAAAAGGCACCCCGACCTCTTAGCTGCGTTCGAGAGAAAAGTCTTAAGGAGAATTGTTGGCCCCGTATGTGAGGAAGGACGATTCCGGAGACGGTACAATCATGAACTATACGCAATCTACCTTGAAGCAGATATCGTGACAAAAATTAAGCTCGGTAGACTCCGGTGGGCAGGGCACCTAGCTCGCATGAGCGAAGAGGAACCTGCTCGGAAAGTTCTTTGTGGTACATTCTATGGTAGACGACAGCGTGGTAGACCATGCTTGCGCTGGAGAGATGGCGTAGACCAGGACGCCCGAAGCCTTGGGGTGCGCAACTGGATGGCGTCGGCTAGAGACCGGGATAGGTGGAGAGACTTGTTGAAGGAGGCCAGGACAGGAACCCGGTTGTCGAGCCGATGATGATGATGAACCCATTTCATCACATATGATCCTAAACAGCCGACTTTGCAAGGCCTTGCCTTTAATAGAGTTCACAACGCTAATCACATCTTTAAGCACATCATTTAATTCAGAAGGTAACACCTTAGATGCCAGAACTTGTCGATGAAGAAAGCAGTGTGTCCATGAAACGTTTGGCATTAATAATTTTAATTTTGCAATGAGCCCACTTTTGTTGCCCGTCAAAGTTTTAGCACCATCGCTTCAAATAGCAAAAAATTTTGTCCAATCAATCTCGTAGTCGCGAGAGCTTTTTAAACACATATCGTGCAAGCACTGACCGTACAATTCTGATGCGAACTTAAGAATTCAAAAAAATGAAAATTACTGCAAGGTCTGCTACAATTTTTTTTTTTTTGCAATACGGGAGAAAATTTCATCACGAATAAGTAAAATCTTGTGTAATTACACCGGGCTTTGAAGGGGTTCAGTGTATATAGCTTTTTAAATAACTGACATTATAATGGGGGGTCGCCAAAATTTTGTTACTAGCAAAGGCAAGGGGTCGCATACTCAAAAAGTTTGAAAAACACTGCCATAGAACATAGAAAATGTTCGACTGTCTCGGTAATGGTGTTACTAAGCTTAGGAAAAGTTTATATGCAGAAGTACTTGTGTTCAAATTAGTAAGATAAAATTTTATTTTTGTTTTTAGTCTTTCTCACTGTAAGTTTAACAGTTTTAAATTAAATTTTGAAAGCAGATGATTCTAGTGCATTGAACGCAATAAGATTTAACCCAGGTATACGTTTATTTTACCTAAAACTAAGTCAATTTAAACTTTTAAAAAACCATTTTAACTATTAACAAATCATTTTAACCAAAACCAGAATTTGTTTTACCTTAAAAAGTAAATCGGCGAATGATAAGAAATGTTTCACGAAACGGTCAAATACATTTAAGACTAGTTTTTAAGTCTCAATTTAAAGTGAGAACTAATAGGACTTGTAGATTGGTTTGGTTTCTAAAGCTCACTAGTTCCACAAAAAGTGGGCGGAAGTTTAAGTTACAATTGCAAGTGTATTCGGTTCAGGGAGGTTGCGGATGCTGATTTTTACACATTCACGGTTGCAGTTGTGGATTTTTAAATCTCACATTCGTAGATGCAGATGAAGAAACTACACATCATGGGATCTGAAACAAGTTTCTTTAATAATCAATACTTAAAATCAAAAATTGGGGCGTTATATTTTATGAAGAAAATTATGGCAGCTTTTTCTGGGTCGGTATAATTCGCAAAGGTTCAGAAATTAAATCTGCGCTACCAAACAACTGTTCACCGGGAATACTAAAAGGTGGTGCTGACACAAACCTGCGTGCTATTACTGATAGAGTTAATAATTCTTTACGATCAACGATTTGAAATAAAAACAAGAACAACAAAGGCAGCGTCTTTTCTCGACCAGTTTTTTTCTTGCCTCAACCTGCATTAGATTTGCATTCGCTTAAATATCCGCATTGATTTTTACCGATGCGAATGCATCGAAAACTCCACATTCGCGGATGTACATAGATGCGAATTGAATTGGTTTTAGGTTAAATATATTTGCGTTAAGCTTAAACAAACAAAGGTATTTGCATTTAGGTTAAACGATTCAGCCAATCATATTTTTCTCCTGACTTTTTATATTTTTTTAATACATATATGTTCCATTGACAATAACTTAAATCTGGGTTTCCTTTATAAATACAGGGTGCGTTTTATGTTTCAGGTCAATTTTTTTTTATTGATTAATTATATGGTCTTTAATATAAGGAATATAATGTCGGTTGGATAACAATTCCGCAGACTTCTGCCGTTATTTATTTGTTTTTAGTCTTTCTCACTGTAAGTTTAACAGTTTTAAATTAAATTTTGAAAGCAGATGATTCTAGTGCATTGAACGCAATAAGATTTAACCCAGGTATACGTTTATTTTACCTAAAACTAAGTCAATTTAAACTTTTAAAAAACCATTTTAACTATTAACAAATCATTTTAACCAAAACCAGAATTTGTTTTACCTTAAAAAGTAAATCGGCGAATGATAAGAAATGTTTCACGAAACGGTCAAATACATTTAAGACTAGTTTTTAAGTCTCAATTTAAAGTGAGAACTAATAGGACTTGTAGATTGGTTTGGTTTCTAAAGCTCACTAGTTCCACAAAAAGTGGGCGGAAGTTTAAATTACAATTGCAAGTGTATTCGGTTCAGGGAGGTTGCGGATGCTGATTTTTACACATTCACGGTTGCAGTTGTGGATTTTTAAATCTCACATTCGTAGATGCAGATGAAGAAACTACACATCATGGGATCTGAAACAAGTTTCTTTAATAATCAATACTTAAAATCAAAAATTGGGGCGTTATATTTTATGAAGAAAATTATGGCAGCTTTTTCTGGGTCGGTATAATTCGCAAAGGTTCAGAAATTAAATCTGCGCTACCAAACAACTGTTCACCGGGAATACTAAAAGGTGGTGCTGACACAAACCTGCGTGCTATTACTGATAGAGTTAATAATTCTTTACGATCAACGATTTGAAATAAAAACAAGAACAACAAAGGCAGCGTCTTTTCTCGACCAGTTTTTTTCTTGCCTCAACCTGCATTAGATTTGCATTCGCTTAAATATCCGCATTGATTTTTACCGATGCGAATGCATCGAAAACTCCACATTCGCGGATGTACATAGATGCGAATTGAATTGGTTTTAGGTTAAATATATTTGCGTTAAGCTTAAACAAACAAAGGTATTTGCATTTAGGTTAAACGATTCAGCCAATCATATTTTTCTCCTGACTTTTTATATTTTTTTAATACATATATGTTCCATTGACAATAACTTAAATCTGGGTTTCCTTTATAAATACAGGGTGCGTTTTATGTTTCAGGTCAATTTTTTTTTATTGATTAATTATATGGTCTTTAATATAAGGAATATAATGTCGGTTGGATAACAATTCCGCAGACTTCTGCCGTTATTTAAGTAATTTCGTTTCTAATACTGTCCCAAAACTTAGAGGTTTTGGGTTATTTGATGATGTAAATTTTTGCCCTCAAGTACGCCCAAAAGAAGAAATCGGGATATGTCCAATCAGGGGATCGTGAGAGCCAGTCAATATCACAACTTTTTGATATTGTTCGAGCGGACAAAATTTATCCTTAAATTTAATCGAGGGTTTTCAGTGCCCCAATAGAGGCTATTTTGTTTATCAACAAAACCAGCCAAGTCGAAATGTACTTCGTCGCTCGTAATGATTTTTTTCTAAAAATGGCGGTCGTCTATAGCGATCTGTAAATCTCGAGAACTCCAATTTCGACGACGTTATTGCTTCGTTAGATGATCTATAAAAAATTGCGTTCAATGAACTAGTTCACTTTAATGAACTAGTGAACTTAGTTCTCACCTCTAGTTCTATAGTTCATTAGTTCATTCATTTTCCAGTCAATCTGATATTTGCTTGAATCTGAACAGTTGACAAAATTCTTTTACCCCGTTTATATGAAGTATCGAAGAGTCGAGTTGGATTAGGCTTATGAATTTAAAGGCTTTTGAATTAAAATAAAATATTTAATTTGTTTTTTATTAATTTCCTGATTTTATTTTTGAATGTTTTAATTCAACTAATAGTCCAGTAGTTTTAATTTCTATGGGTATTAAATACCTAATTAGAGAAGATATTTGTTGTTTGTCATCGTAAGAAAACCTAACAAAAATCTTAGTTTCAAGCTTTCGACCATCAACCTCTTAAAAGGTTTCCGCCATATTGATTTAAAAAATAGTAAATTTCTAAATGGGTATAGATATAGAAAACTAATTATTTAATAAATTTTCTAAATATAAGCAACATTAAAATATTGGCGAAAACTGGAAAGTATTTACACGTTTAAAAAATGTGCAATAAATAACAATGATCTTGGAATTTAAGGAATTATATGTATTTTTTCTTAAAAAAACATACAAATACTTTATTTTATATTTTATCAAAAATGGTTAAAATTATAATTACGAATGTTATCGGTGAAAAGTGAACTCAATTTTAACTCAAGATAGCGGCAATATAGTTATAAATGACTATCAGATTGTAGTGTGATATAAATAAAATGCATGACTGGATCGCACGTTCTTGCTCTTATCTTTGTATATATATCCTATAGTATTATCATGGAGCGTGATTTTGTATTGCAAACTCTAGCCTGGTGGTGGCAATGAAATTAGCGCTACATTTTGCAGAATAAGATACAAAACAAGTAGTAAAAAAGAAGATATTTTTTTTAATTAGAGAAAAATGTTCAAATACATAAGATTGCCGTCTGATTCCTAGAAAAGTATACATTAAAAAAAAAAAAAAACAAATTTTAAAAACAGTTTTATTATTAAATTAATTTTTTATATCAGAAATCTCTTTAAAATTTTTCTAGAAAAAAAAATGAGATGCCAATTTTAAATATTTAATAATATAGATCTTAGGAAATAATTTCAAAAAGCAACCGTTCACATTTTTAAGAAATTGATTCTTCAAAAAAAATCAATTTGAATTTTTTTTTGTTTTCTTTTTTTCAAAAACCCAAAAACTATTTGTTTGGATATTTTTATAAGCAATATTTTAATATTTTATTTTAAATTCAAAAAAGCTCCTGTACAAATATGTTGGTCAAAATTGTAAGAGCCGTTAATGCGAAAGACGAAAATCAAAAAAAATTTCTATGATAGGTATCGTTAATAACATTTTTTCACAAATTTGTTTTGACCAATATTTAGTCAATGTCTAAAATAACACACCTAATTTTTCTTATCAAAATCGTTAGAGCCGTTTTCAACCTTTAGTTTTATAAGTAAATAAATTTGGTGGTGCAACAGCTCGAAGTGAACCAGAACCTATAGTGACTTACAACTCTCAACCATTCCTGCGTGCGTGTTACCAGGAACGGAGGGGACCTACAATTTTCTGCCGATTCCGAACGGCTAATGAGCAGCACTTTCCATGACAAGAGATACTCTTGTAGGATTTGTCAATTCCTCGCAAGAGGCAGTACATCCCTGAAAAAAACTTTCTTGCAGCGGCTGAGAATATAACTTGAGACCTTCCGCATGACAGTCCAATGCACTAACCATTATGCCAAGGGGTACTACAACCTTAAGTTTTGGAGCTAAAAAAAATTAAATTAAAGACATGCATGACATACGTACAGACGGACCCACATTTTCGTGTTCTCTATCATCGTAATGTCAATTTTGATCCAAATCTCGAGTTCGAGCTAAAATGAACGAACTAGTTCAGTAGAGTGATTTGAATTAAATTGATCGATCAGTCAAATGAACTTGATGGCAAAACTCTACAAATTTCATTTACGCAACCAAAAAATATCGAACTGAAACATAAAACGCACCGTGTATTAAGTAAAGCTAATTTCAGTAAAGTTTATTAAAACAATTTAGTATTACTGAGTAAATAAATCGTATTTTACATTTTATATTCGTCAAGACAAGATTGACGATGTTTATGTTTCTTGCTGATCTTGTGTCATCTTGCCATGATAGGTTAAACTACCAAGTCTTTCAATGAATCTCAGTATTTAGGTGGTAAATTTTCGAAAATTAATGCTGTATACCTACATATGTATGTGATGGAACTTGCAACTGCATGAAGATCTTCAAGTCACTCAATCATCACTTTTAATTTAAATGCCATTGAAGTTTTATATTTACAGCATTATTTGATTTTTAAATACCCCGACTGTAGTCAGAACCTTCAACTGAAATAAGGACCCACAAAAACTGCAAAGATAACCAAATTACTACTTCTGTCGAGTTAAATCAAATTGCTTTTACGAATCTTCTTCGCGACATTGAACTTGTACCTTAAACTTAGCTAAAACAACAAGATTATCACCTCTTAAAACTTGCTTGATTAATAATACCTAAATTGCTGGTGCGGTGCTCAGTGCTTAAGGGGGTTCGGTAAATTTTTCTTTAACTCCAAAACTTGCAGTATACCTTCCATACAGCCTTTATGAAAAATCTTATTTATCTCGAAAACAGCTCCAAAGATTTTGATAAGAAAAATTATGTGTACAATTTTACATTTTGGTCAAAAAAAATTTTTTTTAAATGATATTAAAAATAATTGCCATTGAACCGTTTTTCTCATTCTCATCAACGGCTCCATCGATTTTGATAACAATTTTAAGACAATAACATTTTCAATTTTAAATTTTCGAACAATGGTTTTTTAGTTTAAGCAAACATCTTTTGAACTATTCTTGGCATACCAAATGTTTTTTTAGAAAAATTTAAAAGAATTTTCGTATATAAAAAATTAATTTATTAATCAAACTATTCTAATGATATTTTTATTATGTTTATATACTTTATTTTTTTTTTTAGCTCAAACTTTTTAATGCATTTGAGTAATTTTCTAGAATTACATCTATGTTTTTCTATGTATATATAATTTTTAAATTCCAAAGTACTTCCACATAAGAGCAAGTACAATTTTCAGGTCTACTGACCGCCATTTTGAAAAAAAAAATTCTTCTGGTGGCTCAATTTTGGTAAACTATTTTCTCACGAGGACTACACCTTGTAGACCTAAAAACCGTCAAAACATTTTGTTGGAATTTGTCCCAAGAAAATCTAGTATTGACTCGTCTAAAAAGGCCAGTCATCAAACTTACCACACTTTTACAAATTTTATTCTGTGTACACGAACGACTTTGGCCTTATACTCTTACAGCTTTAATCAATTTTCAATTTCATTTTTACAAAAAATTTCAATTTCAAAAAAAACACGAAGAATAGAGGCGGCATAATCTAAAACTGGTTCATAGGAGGTTTAAAGCCGTGTTAGTATCTAAATGTCATTTTGACATGACATCGTGTGAAATTTAAAAAAGGAAAGGTAAACAATTGTTTTTCGTTTGTTACGAGGACAAAATGGATAGATATTTTTCATTAATAAATTTTTACATTTTTCAAACGCTCAACATAGTCCGGTCAAATTAGGTCAAAAAAACAAGAGCAAAGCTACAAAAATTACCATCAAGCTGAAACTGAGTAAACTTGTTCAAAACACAATTAAAAACAATTTTTCAAAATTCCCCATCGTTACGACCCATGGAAAAAAATTGACTCAAGGTCAAATGTCAAAAAAATGGGTTTTTCACGATTTTCTTCAAAACGGTAAGTTTTATCGTAAAATTACCTCAGATTGGGAGTACCCTTTTTTAATATTTTATTAAAATAATGAAATATTCTTAAGTTTACAATAATTGTTTTCACACAATGATCTTTTTGTTTTATGGATTTAAAGTTTTGAACCAAAAAAACCAATACTGAACCTAACATTAATATATAAATTTAATAAAAACACAAATGAATTGAGTGTCTAAAAACTGACAAAAGATTGAAGACAGTACAGTTTACAGAAAACTAAACTCAAACTTATGAAAATGATGGATCTATTCATATGATCGGCAATGTATTTTATTTACCTAACATTCCACTCCAATTTAAGCAAGCCACTAACCACTTTCAAGTTGCGACTCAGTCTATCGCTTCTTCTTTTACCTACCTGGTTTTTCATCCATAGCTTTTCCAGAATTAGGGCTTTTTGAGTCTTCCCTTGAACTGTGTGTATCATGATCTGATGTCGTACTGTCACCACCTCGATGACTCTGTCGACTGTCACTCAACCCATTGCGACTTCTGCTTCTGCCTTTTTCCATATGATTCGCTGAAGCTGCGGATTGTAATAAGCGGGAAGTTTTCGATGACAAGTCTAAGCGATCAACACCATCATATCCATACCATCCAAGAAGTTCATTCATTGCCGTTTCAGCGAATTCCTAAAGAAAAATATGTTAATTTAAATTTCGCTTGAAACAATAGGAACTTATAATTATTGGTGTTGAGTTTAAAATTGTAATAAACCCGATTGGTTGGGAAAAAATAAAACTTACGGATTAAATTACTCTACAAAACGTGTCGTGGGATTTCACTTTACCTAAAAGTGTGTATATGTATGTCTTTTTGTTTGTTTTGTAGGAGAAGAAGAAACATAAGGTTTTTTTTTTATTGAGAAAACTCTTTGTTCAATTATAATAGTTAACTAGCAGACGGGTCTCGCTTTGCTTCATTAGATTTTTTAATAAATTCAATGAATTGGTTAATTGAAATTTAAAAATGCTGATGGCAAATTATAAATGAATTCTAGCAAAAGTCTCAAAAACTATTGGTTGTACAGACATGCTCAAAATAATTTTTGTTGGTCTTATTTCTTTTGATAAAAATAAATAAATTTGTAGCACAAGAACTCATAGACAACCAGGTTCTAGTGACGTAGAATGCAATGTAGAGTGCAAACGGTTAAGATGAGACGCACTTTTCAGTTTTCATGATATGAGAAACTTTTGGAAAGCATCTTAAAAAATAAAAACACGTCTTCAATCCACTGTTTCAACACAAATACTTTGCTATTCTCCTATTTCTCCTATATAATGGCGCCCAATTACGGTTACAATTAGAAGACCTTAGATTTTGCAAGCATATAGGACCCATTTCAATATAAGATTTCCAATTCTACAATGCACTTCTGGTTCCAATGACTTCCCGCTATATTCAGTATATCTCGCAAATTCGCGAATAGTATTTTTTTTATGATTGTGAAAGCCATTGGGTATATTATAAGAATCAACGATTTGCATTTTTTCCGAAAATTTTCCCATTATTTCTTAAAACTTTTTACTAATTCAACAAAAGCTCATATGCTAGATACAATTTATATTTATAAAAAAGTCAACTTTTATTGAATTGAAATATCTCAAAATTGATATGAATGATTTAAGAAATAATGAATTTATATGAAATATAAAAATTGTAATATTTTAGATTCTAATATTTTAGAATCTAAAATATTACAATGATCAATGTCCGCGAAAAGAAATGTTGAAAATTTCATAATATGAAAATTATTTCGGTTTAGGTGGAGTGATTGAATTTAATTCAATTAAAAACTCAAGTGACCTCAACTCCAAATTGCGTTTCGCCCAGGTACGTCAGTGGGCTCATCAGTTAGATGCTGTAGTACCCTTCTAAAAGTCGGTAAACATCAACCAATATTTGCGTCTTAGGAGGGTACGACAGCATCTAACTGTAAAGTATATTTAAATAACAAGTTTTTTTTGATACCAAAATCGAGACTTCATATGCGAAGAAATCTAATTTTATCCAAACCAAAACATCAAAAAGCTTCTCTTATATTTGTGTCTTTGCATACGTATATATCTGATTTCAGTTTTATTTACAGGAAATGAGACATAATAAAGGAATCTGATATTTAATATCTCCTCAACGAGTGGCTGATGCAAAATTACATTGTTTCAAATTCATAAGTAAGAAATTCTTAAGCGACTTTTAAGATTTTATTACAACTGGGAATTTAATTAAATTTCAAATACGTTTCGATTTTCAAGTTTTTTTTACTGCACCAATGAATGATATTTAATCAAAAAAAAAACATTAGCTTTTATATCGAATTCAGTGCATCTTCTACAACCTAGTCTCATATTCCAATTCTTTCAACCCCTAATACATATCGCCACCCAAATTGTTCTGAACTGTGTTGGCAAATTCCATAGTCAATACTTGTCCGGCTTTTGTTTTGCAGTCATTCTACACCGCTAATTCACATGAATTTAAAACAAAGCGCTGACACCCTCGCGACACCAGTGCAAGAGGAAAAAAATTACAATAACAGAAAAATAAATTCCCCGTGTGAACTATACTCCCATTAGTGTCACCTACTTCCCACCTTCGAGTTACTTGACGCGGTGCTCACAGGTAACCCAATACCCGAGTAATTGAAGACAAACTGCATGCAGTCGCTGCTGTCAACATTGTCGTCGCCATCATCGCCATCGTTGTCTATATGAACGTCGCTATCGTATTCTTTCGAAGCAGCAGCAACCAGCAACGTGAAATCATGATGCTTCATATGACACCTTCCGTTGACATACCTCATCTATTCACTAATTGACGGAGTTCATATTCAAACACAGACAAACAGAATCTTATACAAAGCTTATACATATATTTATGTAGGACGTAGGTATCTTCAAGGCTTATGTGTCCACATTATATTCACTGAAAGTTGATACAACAATGAGTGTAAAGTTTCAGTTTCACATGCATCATCCGTCTATCTATCCATCATCTAATGCAGCAAATAATGAACACCAAACTGTAATCGGAGCCTTAATAGCGCTTTTTCCGCCAAGCAGGGCCAGGTCGCACCAAGCGCTTCATTGGATATGTTGTAAGATGTAACGCGTCACGAATGGAATCATAGTCACAAACCTATAGACTCTAATGCCGGAGTAGAGGTGACAAAAATAATTACGGACATAAGGATACAGCACCAAGAGGAGGTGCAGTTGGCCGTGATTATATGGTCAGTAGCTACTTTATATTACAGAAGAAACGCCAAACCGCAGCAGCAGCGTAAGATATACATAGTGACCATGTTCATGTCGAGTGTCAAACATTTGACAGCTAGGCTAACACAGACCAACCTTATTCCAAGAAGAAAGAAAGGTATAATTATTTGTAACGTGACACTACCAAGCGTGACTGCGTAATAAGCCAAACGACCGGACGGCGGAGCTGAAACGAAGTTAACATGATGCCCGCGAACAATAGCATGGATTCGAAATTTAAATTGTGTGTCGTTATCACTTTTGTATTTTTGAAACTACCTACATTAGCATTAAGCTAATAATAAAATCCTTTAATGTGAACCTCGTGAGAGAATGTATATCTTTCAAGGTACGGACACTTTATACCATACTTAAGACGCACAACCTACGCGAAAATTATAACCATAATGGCAATGAATATTTCTTGAATATAATACAAATATGTGTGCGTTTATCCACAAGAAAAATATGTAACACCCACGTTGGGCGCCAATAAAAGTTAGTTTTGATACACAATCATTTCGGGACATAATCAAAATTGAAAAAAAGTTGACATACTAGTAAATGTATCATAGAGGTTAAAGTAATTTACATGCAGTTAAATCAAGCAATCAAGTTTTGGAAATAAGAAAATCAATTAAAAAATTATTTTATTGGTGCAATATGGCTCGTCTTGCATTCGCAAAAATATCGTATTCATAATGGCTGACCGGTCCCCATCCGTTATTTAATAAAGTACATTGGATTATTGAACATTTGAAAGGTGACCTGTTCTTTCGATCCATCTCCGAGTCATGTTAAGAAAAAAGAGGTAGTCACAGGGACTAAATGTAGATCAATATCCTGGATGAAGTAGAAGTTCGTGACCTATCTCTTGCAATTTTGCCATTGCGACTGCGAGCTTCAGGGCCCTAGCGTTGTCGTGATGGAAAAGAAATTCTTGCTTCAAATCGGCTTGGAATCGATCATCTCTGCGTAATATGCGCCGGTGATCGTTCTACCCTTTTAAAGATAAGCGATGTGAATATGTGTTTGCTGACGAACCCATCTTTTTCGACTTCGATTCACCAGTAAAAGCCCATTATTTCTCCTGTTTCTCGGTTTCTGGTTTGTTTTGGTGAGTCTATGTTTCATCTGCCGTTGGGAAACGGCGCAAAACTCGGAATTTTTTCTTGAAGTTGTCAAACTATTGCCTTTAATATCTTTCTTTTTCATTTCCAAATAATAATGTAAAATCAAAATCACTCCATGTGGTCAGCCCCGCACAGCTTTATTCGACGATCGTCCATTATCAAACCGTGGATTTTATCGATCATTTTTTGTGTGTTGACCTCAGTTGGGCGACCAGTACAGTACATTCAGCGTCACTTGGAGTCCTGGAACGATCGCATCGAAATTTAATTAGCTAGTGGTGAATGGTTCCAATCGATGGTGAAGAGCGCCCATAGTAAAAATGGTTCTTCTCAGTAAAATATTTGCGTTTAACGAGCACTTGAAATTCACTTGTTCCCCTTTTAACGAAAGTGTTAGCAGGCGTCTACATAAAATGGCTGCCATAACAAAACTATTTGACAATTGACAGATTTGCTGGAAATTTGAGTTTCTTCTTTTGAAAGATAGTTCTTGACAAATAAAATAGAATGAAAGACAAGAAACATTGCGGCGGTGCTCCAGAGATTCAAATATCTCTGTTTTAGTTCTATGCAAGAGACTCAAGTGGGTTATTGTAGCACGTACTCAAATATGGGAATTTTAATCGAGTTTTGGACGAATATATCCTTATAGATTACAACCCAATCAGAGGGACTGAAACATTTCTTGCAACGTCGAAAGCAACGTTTTTGCCTACGTCGAGACTCGGGGACAAAACGGAGCACACCAGCATTTATTTTTTTAAATAACAGATTTAATGATTACAGCTTGTGTTCGAAAGGTTATTTCTAATCAAGTGAAGAAGAGATTCACCAACACCAAATACACGCATTTTCGATAAGAGAGCTTGATGCCAAACTCTATCAAATACTTTTGAAATATGAAGTCCAATAATCTTAATTTCTCCATATCTTACTTTCTTTGTGCCACTGTTCGGTGAGATACTTATACCATCAGATCACCAGTGGTCCTATTGCTAAGAAAGCCATATTGGCGGTCGTTGAGAAGATTTCTAGAGCTGATAATTTATCAGCGTTTCCATGACCTTGGGGAGAAGGGATGTAAGTGCGAGTGGACGATAATTAGAAGGGGACAGGCTGGATAAATGCTGTTTTCCTTCCGCAGAAAGAGATGAGCATACCTAGAGCAGGGCACATTGAAAAACGTAAATAATAGTTTTCTAGTGTTAAAGAACGCCTCTTCATAACAAATGGATGGATGGATGAATCCAGGCCAGTGGTTTTCTGTATATCGAGTACTTTCAGTACTCCTGCCACTGTACGAGTGCGAAAGAAGTTTGTCCGACAAAATCGATTAACAGGAGGAGTCATGACAATTTCTGGGAGCGTCGAATTAATAGTAAACTGTGCTGCAAGCAAATTGGTTTTTCTTATAAGCTGAGAAAAGGAGTATCATTGAAGACGAACGTAGGAACCGAAGATGAAGTAGTATTTTTTAACTTTTTTACAAAATTATCAAAAATTTATACTACCTTTGGGACATTGTATTCCTTTTTACCTTAATTGGGTTTGTCGAATACTAGCATTACAGGTCTTTTTGCCCTGTTTGAATTTACTCCGGTTTTCCCCGGGGTTGGCTGTATAATATCGGAAACTTACTTTCTGTCACTAATAACCTCTTTACAGTTCGAATCAAATCAAGAATTCTCTTTTGGCTTGATAGATTTTTCCTATTCGGCATAAAAATTCTCATTTCGAAAAGAATTAAATTTGTAATCATATCTGCATTGGAGTCCACGTCACTATCGAGGAAGCATAGTGACTAGTTAAAATTCCTGTTTGTAGTAGAAGACATCATAGTTTAAACTGTTTGCGTTTCAAACAATACGTACAGAAAGGTTTAAGTTTGCGGAAATTAATTTTTCCCCTCCTTTCACGTCCTACTGTTCATATGTGATGACTATGCTGCGTGTCCAAAAATTTAAAGCTTGAGGAAATTGTAATGAAATCTGTTGCTACCCCCCGGACTATAAATTTATAAACAAAAAAAAACTTGAATATTTTTTATTCTATGATTACCATCAAAATTCATAGAGTAAAAATGTATTATCATGCCAAACCAAAGACAACCGACCACAAGTAAAAATAAAATTTAAGGACAAGAATTCTTTTGCTGCCATTTTCATTTTCATCATTACGTTGAAAATGAGATTCGAGAAGAAATTTAATACTCGTAGCTCTTTCGGTGTCAATTTCATTGTGCGTTAAATTGTTGTTATAAAAGAGAAACGAACTTCTAATGATGAAGAGCTGGGGCACTGATTCTCTGTTATAGCCGAAACCAAAACCCTAGGAAAAATGAAGGATGCGTTCTTCGTCGTTTAATTGAAAGTCGAAATGTTCCCCTTTCCTCGCAATCATTCTCAGATCAGTCGTTTTATGATACTTTGTTTGATATTAAATTTTTAGATATAAATATTATTACCGAACCTTCCGAAACCTTGGTCTCATGGTCTTTGGGCGGTGTAAAGGCTTGCACAATGTGGCAGCGGTATGCATAATGCAATTCTATATCCTATTCGTGTGTCGTTTTGTTGTCATTGTGATATCCTTTTTGGTCCAGCAAAAGGTGTCAGATGCGGTAATCCATTCTCATGAGATGCCATATTTTTACTTTGTTACTAAGACGTGGTGTGGTGTCAATTTACAATACATTCGTCGTTAGGGACCGACCGAATTTGATATCTTGGTCGTATTGTGTATACTTAATTTGAAACTGATATGATTGTGAAAAAGCAGAATCTTTTGCTGGTCGACGTTTTTCTATGGTTGTTTTCTGTTTATCGTTTTGAATTGACTGATTTCAACAAATAAAAAAGGAGACACACTATCTTTTTCAACAAATGCTTCATAAATGCTTTTGTAAAAAAATCAACTGATCGCAGTTATTCAGTAAAGCTTTTATTGTAAGAAAGTTTTGAGCATAGGTTTAGGTAGGTATGCAATCATAAAAAAATCGAAATCGAGATTTCAGGCTTAGCATTACGATAATGGAGAAGACGAAAAAAGAGAGTCTCGCTATTTTGTCTGTCCGTCTGTTCGACTACAGCCTTAACGGATCGGCCAATTTTCTTCTAACTTGCATTTTTAATCCCCCACCTGCACACACTCGTTTTTTCCATTTAAGACCAAAAATAACTGTAGCTGCCATACGATTTTTTTTTTCAATTTTTTTTAAATATTTTTTTCTCGAAAACTATTCCACAGATTTTTCTAAAAACAAATAAATACATTTCTTTCACTCAAAGCTATAGGTAATACTTAAAAAAAAATCTGAAAATGCTTTTTAATGGTTAAATACTTTTAGTTGTCAAGTTTGATTTTTTTTTAACTCAAAACATTTTTTTGGAAAATTTGAACGCATAATACTATCTAAATTTTTGGAGAGCTTTAGCATAAAAAAATGATCAAAATCGGTTTTACCGTTAGTTGGTTTGATCGTCCTTTGAATCGTTCGTAACACAGTAATCGTTGGCAACAGCATTTACTTATCGTTGTTTTTAGTATTTCTCAAATGAATTAAATATTTTCAAAAGTACAAAAGTGCCCTTTTACAGAAGTACCAGATAATGTGAAGTTGTGCTGATCCTTTGTCAGAAATAAATTGAATTAAGGTAGACATAAGTGTAATTTGATTAGATTTTTGCTGTTTTATCAATGAATAACCAACCAAAGAAAGGAAGTGATTTTAAGCATGCACACAGTGTACTATGTAACTGAGGATACCACCCAATTACTGATCGCAATTTTCCTCAATCCTAATAGCATACAAGAATTTATAAAATTACAAACAAGAATTATAACTATTTTGCTGTACAACAAGATAAACTCAGTCCCACGTTGGGCACCACCTTTAACGTACGTCCGAGATGATGTTCGAGATAACCATCCCACAACGCAGCCAAACTTACATGTGTTTTGTAAAATTCCGGACAACCATCCACAATTGTCCCCAATAATACGAGCGCAGGGTACAAGTTTCAATAATATTGCATACAAAAATGTTCAACAGTTTTTTTTGAAAATAGAAAACTTCAAATTTAATTTGTTTTTAAATTTTGTCAGTCTGTCTGTTCGAATACAGCCGAAACGTCTCGACGTTTTTTTCTTTTTTTGTAAGACCAAAAAACATAACCTATACAATACAATTTTTTTCGAAATTTAAGAAAATATTTTTTTCTCAGATTAAAAAAAATCATTTGGTAAAACCAAGCTGAAGTTACTAAAATTTTCCGAAAATGGTTATTAATTGTACCTACTTAAAACAATTTTTTTTTTCAATTTTCTCAAAAGCGGCACAACTGATTTTGATACATTTTGTGTGCTAAGACTCCTCAAAAACTAAAATAATATTGTTTTAATTTTTTTTTGTTTAAACTTTTTTTTTTTATAACTCTATATTTGGAAAACACAATGCTTGATTTTTTGAATCTTGGCAATTAATCTTCTTCTTCTTCCTTTGTTTCGGCGCTGTTATGATCTCGATGTCGAGGGGATCATAACTCTCCCACGTATCTGCTTCACACTAGTGATCCGCCTGTGGGGTTCGCCGGGTTGACCTCAGAAATCGGCGGCAAGCCTCCCGGTTTTGTATTGTTCCATTTCTGAGGCCAACTGAATGCTGGTGTTTTTGCATTTGTTTGTACCAGGAGTGTTTAGGCCTACCTTTCTTTTTATTCCGAATTGGAACGTTGTATGATATTGCCTTTTTGACGGGGTTCTCAGGATCTCTCCTTTGAACATGGCAATACCAACTAAGTCGGTCGTGTTCAATTTTTTGGGAAATGGTATTCTTAACATGAAGGCTTCCTCGGATCTTCGTACTTCTAATTCGATCAAGCTTTGTAACTCCTGCTGTCATACGAAGCATCTTCATCTCAGCTGCCGTTAGCTTACTCTCATACTTTTTGTACATTGTCCAACATTGTGAACCGTATGTGAGTGCTGGACGCACAACTGAAGTGTAGAGCTTTCCTTTCAGCTTAGGGGGCATTTTTCGGTCACAGAAGATAGCAGAATTTTCCCGCCACTTCATCCACCCTACGCTTACGCGATGATTGATATCGTCATCACAAGTAGCTTCGTTATTTATCATAGACCCCAGATATTTAAACTTTTCACACTTGGGAAGCACTACTCCATTCAAATAAATGTCTGGAATAGGCCTGTGTGGATCAGAAAATGGGCAGCATAGGTATTCTGTCTTTTTCGCGCTTATGCGGTACCCACTTCCTTCTAGAACATCCACCCATACGTCAAGTGCTCGTTGTAGGGATATCGGGTCTTCACTTATGATGGCTCCATCGTCAGCAAAGAATAACTGATGCACTTTTGGATCCGTCACTTTGCCTTCAAGCAGGTAATCAAGAACTGTAATAAAGAGCAGGGGACTCAAGACACTTCCCTGGTGTACACCTACTGTGATTTCGAATTCTTCGGTGACTCCAGCTGCGCATCTTACTTTAGTAACTGCTCCATCATACATGTCCATAATTATCCGCACATAGGTTTCTGGAACTCCTCGTTGCCTGAGGGCCACCCATATTAGATCTCGTGGTTGCCGATCGAATGCTTTTTCAAAATCAACCAATACTACATGCAAATCCTCCAAAGAATCCCGATGTTTTTCCATAATTATTCTTATACTCTGGATTGCATCCGTGGTTGACTTACCCCCGACAAACCCGCACTGGTCATCAGATAGCCTAATTATTTTTCGCAGTCGGCTACCCAAGACTCGCTCAACGATCTTCATGGTGTGTGACATCAGCTTAATCGAACGGTAATTATCACAGCTTCGAGTATCACCCTTTCCTTTATAAATTGGAAGAAGGTAACTTTCCCTCCATTGATTAGGCATGCGATCACCTCGTATAAGTTTGGAGACAAGAATCATGAGCCATCTAAACCCGATGTCTCCCATCTTTTTCCAAAACTCTGAGGGTATTTCGTCTGGGCCAACAGCTTTTCCCTTTTTGGAGTATTTTACCGCCTCACTAACTTCTTCGACTGTGACGTCGGATACTTCGCTTAAGTTAGGTGAAGCTATTGGAAAGTACAGCCTTGGAAATTGTTCGTTTAGAAGTCCGTCACAATACTGTCGCCACCTGTGAAGAATTTCGTTGTCTTCCACAAGAATTTGGCCTTGAGCATTGTTAATGAACTTTGGCGAACAAATCTCCTGGGCATTTCTTCTTCTTTGAGCGGCTATTTTGAAGATAGTTGCGCCCTTATTCGTGTTTTGCCGTAGCTCTTGAATAGCACCAGCTGTCGGGGTAGAAATTTCATCCAGCTCCCGATACAGGTTTTCTGTATTCTTTGCTTGAATTTGGGCGCACTTCTTCTTCGCTTCTTTCTTGCAGTTTCTATATTCCACTTCGAGGCGTGACTTTTGCTCTGTATCATTAGAGGGGCACTTCGACCAAGCCTTGAAAGCCATTTTCTTTTTACTTATAACTGATTTAGCTTCATCATTCCACCACCATGTTTCTTTGCCTTGTTGGTTGTGTCCTTTTGAAACCCCTAACAGTGTTTTGGCTTTTTTCTTTGCAAGTTCTCTGTAGGAGATCCCACATACTTTGTGCTCTACTCTCTTCATTTCGAACTATATCGGTGTTGTTATACAGAACGTTTTGCATATTCGAAATGAAAGCTTCGCCTTTTTCCTTATCCAGATTATACCATTTGATCTTCCCAAAAGTTTTTGTATGTTTGTTGTCGTTCACTGTCTCCATAAAAAATTCTGTCAATAGGAGACGGTGTTGGTGGGCGATCGCTTCTCCTAGTATCACTTTGCAATCTTTTACCCGGGGTTTCATGAAACTAGATACCAAATGGTAATCAATCTGGGTTTCATTTCCACCACTGCTGTAAGTGACCAGGTGTCGGCTTTGTTTGACGAACATGGTATTTAGTACGATAAGACCGTATGTTTTGCACATGCTCAGGATGTCTTCACCAGGAGGGTTCCTGGTGCCGTATCCGAGGCCTCCATGGCAATCTTCATAGTCTTCGTTTGTCTTGCCGACATGTCCGTTCAAATCTCCGCCCACGAACAAAAACTCTTCCTTTGGGATGTCCTTAAGTAGATTGTGAAAGTCTAGCCAAAATGCATCTTTTTCCACCTGCTCACATCCAATTTGGGGAGCATATGCAGTGACAATATTCCACAACTTTCCTTTAATCACCAATTTAAGGGACATCAAACGGTCGCTGGATTTCGAAATGGTCAATACGCTGCCTAATAGATGTTTTTCAAGGATGATTCCGATTCCGTTTTTACCCTTTTCCGTTCCATAGTAGAACATCTTATAGTTTTTTGTCCTCGTATCCAAGAAACGGGCCCTGTTTCCCGTGTTTCGCCATTTTGTTTCTTGAACACATAAGATGTCCACTCGCCTTCTTTTCATCATCTCTTCCAGATCGAAGCTTCGACCTGTCATACTGCCAACGTTCCAACTCGCAACTCTCAGATTTTGTATAATCTGCGGCATTACTTTGCTAGCCCCCGGAATCCGTCTAGCTCTGACCCGAGCATTGCTGCTCGGTCCAGGATCAGTACCATGTGTAACAATGGTAGTGCCTGGCGGGGTAGTGTCATTTCGGACGAGTACTTCCATAATGCTTGAATTCACAAAATCCGTTGTAAGTATCGACGTGTGCATGCTCCAGTTTTGTATTTGATCTCTCTTTTACGGCACCGGTGATCTCCAGTCGTGCCAACCCAGGGACTGGCATGCACACTTTTGGGAAAGTTTATAGGTGTTACGTGTCGCTAGGTTCACCTTGCTGTTTGTGGCCTAGATGTATTTACTCCTTTAGTCGCCTTTTACGACAAGCGGGGAGGCGCTGCAGGAATATTCTAACCCGTCCCTGCACAGGGAATCTTGGCAATTAATAGTTTTTTAATAATTTCTTTATCTGAAAATAACGGTACCTCTCATATAGATGTTAGAAAAATGGCACATAGAAGATCTATAGCTTGATAAAAGGAATTTTGAAATTGAGACATAGGGCGTTTTTCTAAATGCAGTGTTGCAGCGCGTCGTGCATTTTGATGCCCTCGCAACGTTTATCTTTACCCTGAAATTCAATATTTACTTTTACAAATCATAAAAAAAAAACTATAAAATTTAGAATTCGTATTAAATAACGTTAATTTAAAGCAATTTAATAAAAAGAGCATCAAAATTCACGATGCGCTGCAACACTGCATTTAGGAATACATAAGTACCATAGAACCATTATTGTTCCGAATTTTGACTTTCTCATTATGAGCATTTTTTACTTTTTGTTTTTTATTTAGAAGTTCCTGAAAATTATTGCATATCAAAAATTTGAGAAAATTAAAATATTTATTTTTATTGATTTAAAAAAAAAAATTATTTATTTACTTTTTTAATTTAATCTCAAAGATGGGCTTATTTTTTTTTTTTTTTTTTTTGAAATTTAAATACAATAATAAAATCTTAAGGTTTACGTACACACATTTTTTCTTAAAAATGTTTTAAAAATTGTATCTATATACAAAAATTTATTTTATTTTAAGATCTATAATTTTTGTTCTTGCATAAGTTTATATTTACCTAAGACTTCTCATTCATTATAGATATGCACTGTTTGCTCGAAGGACAGACGATGAAGGGTGGGATTCATTTGGCTTGAATTTGGAAACTTTCCTATCGATTCTTTTAGACTGACTGACTGAAATGTTTACTTTGAAAACAAATCGAACTCGAGATTTTGGTCAAAGTTGAAAAATTGTTTTCAATGGCACAAAATTTTAGTTGAATTAGTACGATGTTAAAGCTGTTTTAGTATGAAACTAGGTTAAAATAACGATTTTGAAAATAATCGAATACCTAATAATACTTTCTCTACCCTTTTATTAAAGTTAAAATCATGAAATTTATTATTTTGGATCGTGCTATTTAAAAACACAACAAAATGTCTGTTTTTTTTAGTTTTTTGCACGAATTGTCATTGATTTAGGAGTGTTTATAAAGAAAATTGCTTTAGTACGATACTAGTTTAAAACTAAGAATGAGTTAGTAAGCTACTTCAAAGTTAGCATAAGTAATTAGTATAATACTAATACCTTAATAATAGGCTGTTTAAAGTTTGCGCCATTATTTTTAAAACGTGTGAACGGTTATTTTTTGAAATTATTTCCCAAATTCTATATTACGAAATACAGTCGACTCACTCTTAGTCGAAATTTCACGGGATATCAAAACTAGTTCGAGTTAGAAGGAGTTTTAGAAAAATTCGAGTTAGAGAGAGTTTTTTTTTATGATTTATTGAATTAAATAACAATTAAAATAAATAAATAAAATAAATAAAGCTAAGCTTCTTGCTTTTATTTCTCATTAAATCATAATTAAATAATATTAAAATATTTTATATAATTATATATATAAAATATTTTTCAACTTAATTATTTAAAAAAAATTGTAATTATAATTTGTAATGTATTGCAATGGGAATCTCACCGCCACGTCCCCCTTTTCTTTTTCAACACACAGACCCACAATGATTTAAGAGAACTTCAGTGATATAGTTTTACTGGTTTCAAATAAAGTACAAAATGTTTGGAATTTGGAATGGAATGGAATCCAACCAACAAATGTTTTTTTTTTTTTGCTTTGCAATTTTTTTATGAATATCTTTTTAGGAAGAGATTTTTGTGATTAATTATATTGTAAATTGCAGGTATAGCATCGCAGCCACTGACATGACGGTGACGGCGCAGGCGATGCAACATAGAGAATCAAAGTGTTCGAGTGTGTGATTGATATTTTAATAAGAAATACAAACAATAACGGGTTTCGATTTGAGAATTTTTTCGGCAAAAGAAAAAAAATTCGACTTAGAGGGAAAGAAAATAGGTCAATAATCAAGAGAATGTGTTCGAGTTAGAGGCAACTTCGACTTAGAGGGAGTTCGACTTAGAGAGAGTCGACTGTACTTACAATTGGCATCCCAAATTTTGTTCTTAAAAAATTCTAAAGAAATTATATAAAAAAATAATTTAATAATAAAACGATTTTTTAACGTTGCTTGCATAGATTTAAACTTTTCTAGAAATCAGACGCGTAATCTTATGCATTTGAACATTTTTCGCTCATTAAATCCATTTTTTATATTTATTTGTACATAATTTTTAAATTTCAAAGTACTTTTACATAAGAGCAAGTACGTGCGATCCAGTCGTGCATTTTATTATTTTTACAACTGCGTGGACCACTTTTAAGCTCATGATTACAATTTTTGATCTGCTACCGATAGTTTCGATATCGGGAGCGCCACATTAATCATGTAAAAATTGTGAAAAAAAAAACGGTGAGAAAAATAAAGGCAATATTTATATTTGACCTTTTCGCCTACTGAAATGATCAAAATTGAGCTTTTATAAAAAAGATCTTTGATAAGAAGATTTTAAGGCCACTTTACAAAGTAATACAAGTCTTATACACTACACGTCGTCATTTTATTTTCTCTAAGATTTATCAAACGAGCTGTCAATTCGATTTTCATGTTTACATTTCTATTACTTCCCATATGATTTTCCACAAAGACAATAAATTTAGTGCGACTTCTCAAATTAAATTAGATACAGTTCTAATATCAAAAACTTTATACCTATGTCCTTTTGTTTCAGAAGTGATGTTACCTCCATGAGTGCGTTCAAGCGCATATGACTTTCATTATCGTGTATAGTGGTTCTTACAGAAAATCAAGTTATTGCACTTTCAAGAATTTTATAACACTATTGGCCAATGCAATTAAATTAACGCCTGTCAAAGTTAATGAACCCCGAAAAGTCAACACCCATTTTAGAGTTTCACTTTTACATTTTTTACTTAATTTCAAAGCTTTAACTTATCAAAATTTTGGTATAATGCCCCATCTGCTTCATCAGAGTTCTGTTAAATATTTTTTTTTTAAATAAATCACTTTTTTGTTGATCGCCCTTAAATCAACATAAAACTACATACATCGCAGTTCAAATCAAATACCTACACTTGTTGTTGAAACTAATGCGCCATTCATTCATTCACAGTCACAATTTCAACGACAGCCATTCCAACACCAATCAGGCAACAAAATAAAATACAGAAGAGCCAAATCACCTCCTCTTAGCCACCATATCTTCAGCCTGCCGACATTCAGAATTCAGTTGTTGGTAGATCAATTACCAGAACTCAGGTGCAACCTCGTCGTCATCATCATCGTTCCATGGCACAGTGGACCCAAACTGCCGGTTTCTTAATATTAATCTATTATTTTCCTGATAAAACTGAATTTTAAAAAATTGATTGAACATTTTGACGTGAACGACGACTTTCTGAAAGGAATTAAGGCCGGTTGTACGAACGTGATTCATCCTCGGATCAAAATTTCAAGTCACCAAATTTGACAGATTAACTTTGGTTACACTCAATTCAAGTTCGTTTAGAACGATTTAATTTAATTTTTGCGTGGTTTATTTTTAGAAAACAAAAGTCTGCAAGTAACTTTGACCACAAGGATTTTATTTCTTTCATAAATTTTGTATAATAAACTTCGATCCATAAAGAAGGATATCAAATTTATAAAAATGAACAAAAAACGAACGAATTTAAAAATCTAGTAATTTTAAAATTATTGTATTTTATTCGTATTTTTCGTAGATCCTCAGAAATCAAAACATGTTCAGATTATACAAAATAAAGTCAAGGCAAGCGAAATCATAGTTTCCATTTTAGATTTTCGTGAAAAAAAAATTAAACAATTTCATTCACTGAATTAAATTTACAATCATAGGAAGTAAGATGTTGCGAAAAAGTTAACAAAAATAATTACCTCTTTTTTAGAAACGCACCAGATCGGCCACTTTTTAAATATCTCCAAGCAAAACGTTGAATATTATGTTTAATCTATCCTAGCATTACTCAACATCACATGTATGCAATTATATCTATCTATTGAATTCTTTATTTTTATTTATTTATTTATTCTTTTTTTTGAAATTTTAATTTTAAATATTATGAGAAGTTTGAGAAACCAAACATAATTTGAAAGTTTATTCAATTTTTGTCATCACACTGCATGAATTGTTCCCACTGTATAGAGCTAGTAAGCGGCAGGCACGGAGTGCGCTGTCGTAGTATCCAATTGTGTTGTCTTTATTTTAATTTATGTTTCGGTTTAAATTTCTGATTTGTGCTACATGAAATTGATGCCAAATGGGAAAAATCAATTAATTAAAAAGCAGAAAAAAACGCTACCAAACCAACACACTCACATTTCGTCAATCGTTCGTTCACACACCCAGCTTATGATGCCATTTGACTCCACACCAGAGACACAAACCCGAGAAGGCACAAACATTCTCTCTGTGTTTAGATTTACGACTTGTGAAACCCAAGACATCACCGACGAATAGACGGTGCGGCAAGAGGGTTCGGTTCTAGCATTATTATATTCCTTCCCATTTTGTCCCGGGGTATCAGTTTCGAGTTGCAAAAAAAGTTGCCCGAGATGGTGATACAGATACCCTACCCATTACCCATCTTACTTTCAACAACCTTCGCGTGAAGTTGAATGCCGCAAATTGAGCTATGCTTAATTTTTAGAAGATTATTTTTTGTTGTTGTTTTGTTTTTTTTTTTAATACGATCCAAGTAAAACAATTGGTTCAGTTCAATCAATTCTTGAAAATAAAAAAAACACAATTTCTTGGATTGCACTGACTCAGATAAATTTTCGTTATTTTTTTACTTTTAAGAAACAATTTTAACAACAAAAAGTAAATAATTTATTTTTGAAAATTACGGTCAATGACGTTCAAGAACAAGAACGAGAGGACTCAAGTAATTGCGGCGTCAAACATGCACGTTCGAAATACTCGCATGTATCTATTTTTTTTTTAAATTAAGTTTTTCATCTTTTTGTCAAATAACAAACGTATCTGCATTTTTCGTTTCAAGTTCGTCAGGACCCGACTGGTTATACGCTAGGCGAATAAGGTTTGGTGGGTACCATTATTTTTAAATAAAATACATTTTTTTCTCACATCTTGTAGATTGTATGAAAAAACTTTTAATTGTAAAGTTTTAAGAAAATCGAGCATGTGGTTTTCATAATTTTGGGTTTTGAAAAAAACACAATACTATCCAAAAATGTTGCGGGGTTTCAGCGTAAACAAAAATATTGATCAAAATGGGTTGTACCGTTTTTTGAGAAAAACAAAACAAAACAAATTGCTCTAAGTGGGGTACAATTAATAATGGTTTTTCTGAATTTTTTTTTTCAAGCTAACCTAGCTTTAGCTTAATAATATTTTTTGATTTTTTTAAATCTATGCATTAGATTTTGAGAAAAAAAATATTTTTAACATTTCGAAAAAAAAATCGTATGGCATGTACCGTTATTTTTGAGCCTTAAAAAAGAAAAGAACGTGTGTGGGAAAAATTCAAAAATGCTACATATATCTACAAAGTTTCAAGACAATCGGCGGAGCTCTTAAGGTTGTAGCCGAACAGACAGCCAGGCAGAAATGCTAGACTCACTTTTTTCGTCCTTCCTATCATGGTAATGTCTGTTCAAAAATCTTAAGTTCGATTTTTTGCGAATGCATAGCTTGCAATATAGTACGCAAGTAAAAATTCAAGCTATCATCTGGCTAACGGTTCTTTTAACTATGTCTTTAAAGATTTAACTATGAATACTTTAGAGCAATTTGAGAAATAATAAATCTTTATATCTATCTAATTATTTATCTATATGTATTCTGTATCTCGAATTTAGCGCTCCTCTGATGTTTTATTAAAAGTTAAAACTTGGTAACGACGGTATTTATGTATGTTCTGAACATATTCCACTTAACCCGATTTAAAAATTAGAACGTTATGTGGGTTTACATTTTCATATTTTCATCGGCCTTAAATCTATAAGATAAGAATTTATATCGATCGTGTAAACGGGTGAATACTGGTCGAATACGAACTGAGTGCGTTTACTGGATACGTGTTTCTCCGTAAAATTTCATCGTATTGTGTCGAGAAACCAAATTAAGACATATTTCAACGTACGAAAGTGTTTAAAAATCCCAACAAGTTCCGAATGTTTTCGAACTAACACACAGCCCATGTGCGCCCTCCCATAGCACTTGGATGGTCGCGATTGTTCACACGAGTCGAATTCGTACGAAAGCGCTTCCAATTCAAATGTGTTACTGGCCTTGATACGCTCATTCGCTTCTGTCATTAATTTAAAAGAAAGTGAATTTGCCTAACACATGACAAATTTGAAATCACCATTTCACCATCCCGCCGGAAAACCGCAAATAAACTGCATAATTCCCCGCGCAACGGCTATGCTCTCGTCTACTTACCTCAGTGTCATGCATGTGTAATTAAAAACCAAAAGTAGAAATAAAAATGAGTATTAAATATGCTTATCTATATATGTACATATGTACGTGAATGTCAAGATGAGAAGGTGAGGCACATTTACACTCTGTAAGCCGCATCGCACCTGCGGACTAGATAGGACCACACTATCAAATAATGTAAATGGATGAAAGAGGACATCTTTGGTTAGGACGAGTGTTTTTTACCGTCTTGTATCTAGATAATGTGCCATGGTGATTATCTTAAGGGTGCTCGAAGTTGGGTCATCATCATGGGTAATGGGATACTCTGGTCTTGGTGTATCTTTTCATCAGAGCATTTCCTGTGGGGAATTTATTTTAAAGAGGACAAATGAACAGAATATATTTGTATTCTTTAGATATTTCTTGTTGCATACTGAGTGAAGTTATGTGCATAGATATCCGCTTGAAAGAAAAATGTTTGTAAACATTATTTTTACACTCTATGCTTCACTTTCACAAAGGTCAGCAAGGTCTCAAAAAACAAAAAATTGATCTTAGACTCATATACACATGCTTCTTAAAACCATCAGTACGATATTATTAAATTTGTTTGATGATACTTCGATACAAATTCATAAAGGTACTCGTATTTATTGATATATGTACTGTTCTGAGAATTTTAATTTCATTGAGTATGAGAGTGAAGCAAAGGGTAAGCTTATAATCAACGTTCGTTTGAGTTAAGCAAATACCATACAAAAAAACATATTTTCGATTTATATTTAGGTAGAGTTTTGAGGCACGAGAATTAGTTAATAAACTCAGCAAATAATAAAGTTTAGCACTCATCCTAGAATCAAATTAGCAACTTGCTCTTTATAGGGCGTGTCAATAAAAACAAATCCGATGTCAACTTGACTGAACGATTATCGACGAGTACCTACTTTATTCAGCATCTGAAGGGTATATGGAATTCCTAGCAGATGAGCTATAGAAGATTAAGCGTAAAGAATACAAAGCCAAATCAGTCTTAGACAAAAAAGGCGAGAAAGGCTTAACTTCAAAGCGTTTAGTTTGGTCAGCTATTAAGGAGTGCATCATGATGAGGAAGTTATGGGTATAACTAATTCTTCAAGCATGATATTTGCTTGCTTAAAATCATCGTCATTGTGGCGTAATGTTGAAAAAGTACAGCTGAAAGTAAATATGCTCGTTGAAGATCCATCCGCTGAAACATTCTCAAAACAACTCTTAAAGATATCGGCGATGGAAAAGTTACTATACTCGTAGATGAAACTGGATAAGTAAAATTACCGACCGATTTCTGCACAATCATTGATTCGCAAGATGCTCTTATTGAACAAACATTTCCCGATGTACACAAACAGTACATGAATCATGAGTGGCTTGCAGAAAGAGCAATTTTAGCTGCAAAAAATGTGGACGTTGATGATTTAAATCTGAAGATACAACAGTTGTTGCCAGGGAACTTAGTATCATACAAATCTATTGATACCGTTTGCGATGCCAGTGAAGCTGTAAATTTTCCAACAGAGTTTTTGAACTCACTGGATTTGCCAGGCATGCCACTGCATAATTTACAATTGAAGTTTGGATCTCCGATTATTTTGCTTCGTAATTTGAACCTGCCACGGCTGTGCAATAAATTAAAAAAATTAATGTTTGGTGTTTTGTTATTTTTATATTCCCTCATCGTTCACAGCCCTGCATGCCTCTTTCACTCATATACCACATCCTTACACACTTACAATAAGTTAGTTATTTTTTTTCTACACTAGAAATTCCCTATAAATAATTTATATGGCAAAACAACGTTTGCCGGGTCAGCTAGTTGTATATACTAACCATATTTTTTGACCAGGAAATTTATAAAATCCTAATTTTCAAAATTATTTCGCCTAAAGTTTCTAAACCAAAAAAAAGGTAAAAAAATTTATTTTCTACGATGGCCATGTTTAGCATACTTTTAAAAAAATAATTTATTTCGATTTCTATTAGGTACATAATGTATGTTCGTAGAGAGAAAAGATTTGCACTTGCAGAAAACTTATGATAGAAAACAGAAAAGTTCACAAATATCAATCAGAACACAGCAAGAGATTTTCGGAAAAATTGTTCAAACCGTTTTTTTTTTTCAGATTTTTCAAGCCCAAACTAAAATGCATCTAGTTTCTAACGACTTTTGCAATAGGGATTTTCGAACTTGGAGCGGTAATTGCGACCGTATTGTTAAAGCTGCACCTGTCAAATTGGCTGCCATTTATTTACTCTGTCATGCGAAATCAACATATGTAAATAGTTATAGCGTTCAACAACATGTGCAAATGATTGAATTGTTTTATGAAAGTGGGTCTTCTTTGTTCTTTTTGGGGAAAACATTTTGCGGGCTTCACCCTTATTTACGTTCGTCAATACCGTACTTCTGAGAGGACTTTTCGCAACGTGGTGAAGAAATTCGATTCGACCGGTTCATTTGCCAGTCCGCCAACATCCGTTTTCTTATGTCACAGGTCTATTCCCATAAGCCGAAAACCTACACTGCCTTGAAAGCCAACATAATCAATGCCATTGGTAAAATTCAGCTTGATTTATGGGCCAGACTTATGGAAAATTGGACGTTTCTGATGAAAATAAAATAATTGAATTCCGAGTTCAGAGAGCTGAGTTCAGGTACCTGTTCCAAAAATAACAAAGTCAATGTAATAAATCGTCATATTTAATAGATAAAATTATAAATTTCTTTTTAATTTCGTTATGCATATACTACGCTTTTGACATACCTACTTCGATTTTGAATCTACTTCACTTTTGACTTTTGGGGTTATTCATTTACATACATCCCTGATAATCGGTACTGTATTAGGTTCAATTTCTATTTATTTACTGAACAATTAAAAAATGTCAATGGCAGTACTAAAAGCCTTTGAATTCTTAATTTCAGAATTACTCGTAAAAAACTAATTCAATTTTTATGTATTTGATGATATCTCAAATATCCAACCATCAACGCATTCAAATGAGCATTGGAGAATATTGAGTCAAAACTGCAAAATGCAATTCAATACCTTTGAAACAAAATTTTAGAAATATTAAATATCAAACAAAATCTGTTGAAGAGCACTCATCACTATATCCCACAACTGACATATCAAAATCCTCTTGTCTCCAATGCATTCCCCAGAACATTTTCCATCAGCCTCTGTAGTTTCCCGACATTTCCCATATACATATACATACATAGGTATCCTTTTCAAGCCCAACTATGCAAAGTGCGTTTATATTTTGCATGTGTGTATCATTCATCAAATTATAATATATCCAATGTGTGTGGAATGTTTGTATATATGGTGTCAAAGGAGATAATATTACAAAAACAAAACTTGGGTCTCTCTTTTAGTGGAAAGAAGATGATCAAAGCGGTATTGCCGATGGTACATAAAGGAAACTTAATATCTTTAACTTTGAGAAGAAGGCAGCCTGGGAAGCATACATACTTGTACCTATGCCTTTTAAGAAGAGTGAGTAGTTCTAAAGTGGTAGCAAACGCCTAACACCTTGTAATAGAGAAAATCACCATCATAGGTGTCTTCATGTCCATGTCCATCAATTCCCCAAATAACTGAAGAAGCAAAGCTGTTATGAGGTTTGAAATTTGAAACTTTTTATGTGCAGAAGAAAAATACATTTTTTAATTGAACCTGCCCCCGTAGTATAAGAGTAGTATATTTTAATAGAGAAGAAAAATTAATTTTAAATTGTCACTCTCCATTGTATACAGAACTGGTTTTTTAGTTCTGTATGTTTGGTTGTATCAATAAAGCTTTTTTACACGCATAGGATAAATTTTATAGATCATGCATACATGATTTACAATAACAAATAAAATGCACGACTGGGTCACGTACATGTGTACAAATATGCTCATTTTAAACATGAATGATATTAAGTGAAAAATGTTCAAAAACATGAATTACCCTTTTAAATGCTATACCTAATGTCTCCCTTATTAGTTTGAGACAAAAAAAATAATGTTCTCTGATTTCTTGAACATACTCGTACATGTGAATATTTAAAAAGAAAAGGAAAAAGATTTGGAGTGGTTTAATAAGAAAGAATAAAGAATAAAGAATTTTTAAGAACAAATTTTGGTACGCCAACTAAAAGTTTTGTACAAATAAAACTAAATTTCCAAATACTGAGCCGTTTTTGAGATATCGAATTTTCCCAACGAAAATTGATATTTTTTTTAAGTTTCGAATGCATTATTTTTTTAAACTTTTTAGAAGCTTCTTTATAAATAATTTCTTTAAAATCCGTTGTGCCGATAATGAGAAATTCAAAATTTAAAAAATGGTTTTATGGTAGGTATCTAGGTATAGTCAGTAATATCTTAATTTCAATTTTTTTATTAAATTATAACATAGATCGTTAAAATCAATCAAAAAAAATGTATCGAAATTCTCGGCGCCGCCGGCCGTTTTCGAGAAAAACACGGTTTTTGAAAACCATTTTTTAACATTTGTATGGAGAGTACCGTTATTTTTAGGTACATCAAACCCTTTTTTCATGCATGGGGTTTTCGAAATATTGAATTTTGAAAAAAAAAAACAAAAAGTTTTTTGAAAAATCCAAAAAAAATTGTTTGAAAATTTGAATACATAGTAATAATATTCAAACTTTTGGAGGGCTTTAGCACAAAAAAATTATCAAAATCGGTTGTACCGTTTTTGAGATAAAGACAAAAAGATGGGTCCAGGGAGGGTACCATTAATAACCAATTTTCGGAACTTTTTTTCAACCATTTCCTCGCTTTAACTAAATGAAATTTTTTTAATTTAAAACAAAAAAATTTGTATGATAGCTTTTGAGAAAAAAAAATATAAAATTCGAGAATAATCGTATGGTAGGTACCGTTATTTTTGGTTTTAAAAAAATAGGAAAAAGTGCCAAGTTTAAAGAAAATCGCCCGAGCCATTTAAGCTGTAGTCGAATCTGTAGACAGAATTGCGGGACCCACTTTTTTAGTCTTCGCTATCATCGTAATGTCAACTTTGATCAAAATCTCGAGTTCGATTTTTTTTACGAATGCATAACAGCAGCCGTATCCTTTTTTTAATAAACATTTTGGCAGAGTAAATAAAAACTATCACATTTTAATTCCAAAGGTGGGGCATTTTTTGTGAGGATAAGTGTTCATATTTATGATGATATGGGCTTCTACAAGATCATACAAATATAAACTAAATTAAAAATAAATTTCAAAAGAAATTGATTTGTCTGTCCCAAAAAAAGGAATACATCATTATTACTCCATGAACACAGTCGTTGAGATACAATTTAATAAACAATGACACCAACATATTAAAACAAAACCACCAAAAGTCCAGTCGATATTCGAATAAACATCTAAAACCCATTGCCAGTAGGATTCTAAAGAGTTTTCCAATAGAGAATTCCAAACTTTGACAGGTAATTGCGGCCATATAGTTCGAGCTATATCTATCAAATTGGCTATTTATTAAGTCTGTCTTGCCATTGATTGCAAGTGATAGCTTACTACAACATGTGCAAATGATTAAGGAGATACTAATGCACATTGGTTTTGAATTTCTGAATATCATAATGGGAAGAAAATATACTAGAGTCGATTAAGGCATTCCACATTCGTGTAGTGCGGCCAAAGACAGAATCTCTGACTACGTCTGAAGTTGGACTCAAGGGTAAACTGATAGGCACTCCCTGAAGCGCGGGTATTACGGTTTAATTGTTTGGGCAGTAATGCAACTGGCTATTTTACTAGAACACTTTTAATAAAAATAATGAAAGACAAGAAACATTGTGGAGGTTATTGAGAGATTCGAATGTTTCTGTTATACTTCTATCACCTATCATTTGCTGTTTTTCATCCACTCGGAAAAAGACCAGTAGGGTAAGACAGATGGAGAAGCTTACAAAGTGGTTTTGCCAGCATTAGAGAACACATCTTTAGAGCATTGCGAGAGCCAGCGGATTTATGTATGTATGTCAAGTTCTTTCAGAACTCCTGCAACCGTACGAGTACGAGTACGAAAAAATATTGGTCCCATGGAAACGTTTGTCTTTTCAAGTACGGCAGGAGACTAAGAGTCGAATGAACAGAAAACGTCTTCTCATTAAATAAAAACAAAATTATTTTGCATCGGTTTTGCAGATATTTATTGCCATTTTTGAACAAGGATCACATATAATATGATGAGATAAGACGGTTTTTTTCGCAATAAAATAATAATATGGAATTAAATATGTTCAAAATGAATTTTTTTCGAAAAGAAAGTGATTTAATGCGAGTTAAAAGTTCAGTTCTAATGAAAGATTAAGATTTTTAAATTAAAGAAGAATAATACAATACATTTACTTAATATAAACAATAACTATTTGTTTAATTCGGTGAAATTTTAAAAGGGAACACTGTAGGAATCGTGTTTTATAGACGCCACGCCACTGGTGATATCAAATCCGATATGATTCGCTTAAAAATAATTTATGGTACGTTCTTATGATCTGATAGTCGATGTTTAGGTTTCTAGGATTTGGGAAGATAATAGAATATAATATATATTTTTTTGATTAAATTAAACGACCTAGATGCTGGATTCTTCGCATAGAATGAAGTAAATTTACACTAATTATTCAGGTAAAACTACTAAAACATTCGTAATCTTGTTATCGACCGCTAAAGAAAAACAAAACAAAAATGGTCTCATCCTTCGATACCATTTAAATAAATAAGGAAAGTCAAAACCATATTTTATTCCCTTCTATAGAACTTAGTTTAGAGTTTGTGTGAGTGTGTTAGAAATGTACACTTTAACGTGTCATATAAGAACTCAAAAGAAGGACGACATCCAATCCTTAGCTATCGATATTCGATTACATCTTCTTTCGCATAGAAAAGGCAAGGCAAAGCAAGGCACACAATGAACGGACATTCTAGAAGAGCACTTCCATTACAGAACTAGGCACGAGGACGCCTAAGAGTAGATAGGTGGGTACATTGGTGGGGGTCTTGATGTCTATGTTTTTTCGCCTGCTTTTGCTACACCGCGTGGCAGTTCTAGATTCCAGTGGATGACGACGATAATAATGATGATGACGCTGTCATTCGATAGCCGATTGTAAGTCTAGACTCTGCTTCAAAGTTTTAAAAGCGACTGCGTGAAATCATCATCATCAACAGAAGCATTCGAGTCATCAGCGTCATCCAATCTCAATCCCACCATCAAGAAAGGTACTGAAAGCGGAATTCTGTTATATTGAGAAGCACTCCAATTCGACGAAATGGGATACTCTTCTAGGGGTAGCTGGGTCGGATGGGTGCTGGACTGATTTTGCAGGCCAAAACTAAACAACAACCCCCAACGCAAGCACTCATTCCCGGCTTTTCAACAACAAATATCCTTTTACACTAATACATACATACTATGTATGTAGTAATAGACGAAAACTAACGAAGTTCGAGTGTTGGATTCTTGGCTTCAAAATAACTCATTTCGCTATACCCAGTTTTAGGTTATGCTTGCTGTTCGAGCAGTACATAGAGGGTTGTTTAATTTTTTTTTGTTTTTGTGTTTATATTTTTGCTATAATAATGAGTTTATGAAATTGAATACGTTTAGGAAATTATAGATTCCGCCATGTGAGCCGTTTGCTGCGGTATAATATGAAATAGATATGTAAGTTCTATGTATAGCTAGAAGCTAGTGGACTTGAGTTTGAGTTCGAGAAGATTGCGAGTGAATTTATTCCATTCATCAAGACATAAGATACTCGTACACCAGTAGCTTATTGAGTCACTTGATACAAGAATTGGTTTGAATGCAGGAACAATAGGAGGGTAGTAAAAATACACACACAAAATAGGTCTTGCGCTTGTTTTTTGTTTTGTTCTTGACAGAAATCGAAACAAGAACAGTAACGTTGGGATAGGGTATGTATTATGTGAGTAATTGAGACCGGTAGTGGCCGGAAGTTTTAAGGTCATTCTTATTGTTGTGTGAAATGATGTATGAAGAAGCAAATTAAGATTGATTTTTTTTAAACTTTGAGTACCTATGTTATAATGGAAAACAAGAATGTTGCTTCGAAACTGTGGGAAAGTCATCTGCGATTGTTGATTTTTGCCAGGATACACTTTTTCAGAGAGTTAGATGTTAGTTTTATATAGAACTAAGAACAAATAGTCTGAAACATTTTCCATATACATACATGGGTACCCCAGAAAACTCATTTTAGGGCATTCAAAACATTCATTAGTTTTATGTAAAAAATCGAGAAGCTATTCCTTTTTTCTAATTCAATTTTTCATTTGGTCGCGTTGCGTGTTTAATAGTGTTTATAGGTGAATTTTGTTTGGTTTTTTTAATTATTATTATATTGCGAAAACATTTTTCATTGCTTAATCTTCATGTATGTTCCGATTAACGGTTTCCTTTGAAATGGATACAATGTTAACTATCGCACGAACCTTGATCTGGCGATCATCTTGTAAAATATTTTTGACTCTTTGAAGTATTTCTTCATTTGTGATAATACAACCGATACGAAATTCAGTGAGTGAGTAGGTGGTGCAGCATCCCATGTAAGGGATCAATATTTTTTTTTAGTTTTTCCTCAATCTCCTTGATGGTCTTACCATGCAAAAAGTAATGCCCTACAAGAAAACGAAAAATTATCTGAGGAATTTAAGAGCTTTTCGCAGAACTGTAAAAAGCTTATTACTTCACACTTCAATTTGATTTCTATTTGTCCAGACAAAACAGAAAAAACAGAGTATCGAAAAAAATCTTCCATGTGATCTGAGCATCATCTATGAAGTCACTTACTTATACTTATCATAAGACTGAGAGTTGAATATTTGTTACAAAAACCGAAGTTCTTAGAACCGTAATTTACAATTTTCATATTACATCTCTGGAATGTGTGGTTGTAAAAAGTTGTTCTATAATAAATTAGCATAAAATTAATGACATTGGGATACTTGGTTATTTTTTTTAACTCTTATTCACTAGTGGGAGAATCACGATATTTTATGCAAAACTTTTGAAAATCGCCAGATGTTGTAATCTTACGAAGGTTAGGTTAAGGTCTGGATGTTTTGACAAGTTAACAAACTTTTGGAAATTGCATAAGTTACCATATCATTTTAACAATAAAAAAGCATTGTTGATCTGTCAATTTCGTAAAGTCTTTCGAAGTGTCAATTCCTCCTACACTGAAGGAGGAATAAAAAAAAAAAGATTAGGTATTTTTATTTGTAATAAATAAGGAACTCAGTCTTTCATTTTTATTTCAGTTTACTTTAATTTATATTAGCTAAATTTAAAAAAGTAGAGACTAAGCTACAAATTAAGTCAACCAATACAAGAACCATTTCATAAAAATAAAGCAGTAACTAGGTAATGAAATGAAAATTCTTCATAATCAGTGATTCAATGATACGAGTATGTAAATAAAACCAACAAACATCAAAATTTTAAAGTCAACGTTGAAATACATCTTTGGCCTTGATCTGTAACTTGATCAATTGGCAATGGAAATTTTGCTGCAACATCAGCCTTTAAGGCCAAGATGATGTTCTCTACAAGTGGTCCGTTGAAGCAGTTTTGGATCATTTGACGACGATATTATATTATGGTGTATGCCAAGAAACTTGCCTCATACACATTTAGAATCTTATCGATTCCAATCTCCTTAGTAGCGTTTTGAATGCTCATCTCATTGATGTTGCGGTCATGGTTTTTTTATAAATATTCGGAATTTTAAAATTCTGAATAAAAGTTGCTTAGCAAAACATTTTCTTTTCAACATATGAAGGAGGATTTGATAATCTGTGAATTGTTTTTTCAACAAAGCTGTCAAAACCTCCCTTTAGTTCACTTTTGGTAATAATACTACAAGCACTTGCCTTTAGATGTTAAGGTTTAATTGTTGTATAGCATAGCATTTATAAAAAGCACTTACTAAAGAAGTTGCAGTTGAACCACTTGCCACAAAAATTAGATCAAGCGGATCCAAATTAAAAAAACAAAAACACTTGTAATTCCTTCAGCTCTCAGAAAACAATTTTTATTTATCTACCACTGCAACCAAGCGTTACCATCTTTGTTTCCTCATCTTTAGGTAATAGTGCTCCTAGGTCTAAATGATGTCAATTTGTCACGACCTTACCTATACCAAATAATCAAATTCTTCAGGATAAGGACTTAAAAAGTCTACTAGTGGCGTGTTTGAAACCACAACCAATTTCATTTTAGATTTTCAAACTTGTTAAGTTGATACTCGTACAAGATTTCATAATTTTGAAAATAGTATTTAAGAAAGTAACTGCCTTAATCATTTTTTATACAATTTTCATTCAAAATGTTCATTCAATAGTACAGGCCCTTTATAGATTTTTTTCTGCAAAAAAAAATCAATTTTAATTTTTTCTTGAACGTCGATATACATATGTTTATTATATTTATGATATATTTTTATGACATTATAGAAAAATTCTTCTTTTTTTTTAAGTTCCGGAGTAGTACTCGTACCTAAGTATAGTGAAGTAGGTGTGTAGGGTTAGAATTAAATAAACAATATCCACTAAGGATATTGTTTATTTTAGTCAAGACCAAAAAAAAGTTTTTTCGATTAAACTTGAAAGTATTAAGGCTAAGCACAACTAAAAATGGAGTGATGACCGGCTTGGCAGCCGTGAAATACCTATAACTCCAGCCAAAATAAAAACACACTTGGTGGTTGTTCATTCAAGTTGTTTTTATAATATTCAAAAATCATAATATCCACTAAGGTTATTGTGTTCATTCGATATTTTTCTAGAATATAAAGCTTTCTTTTTCTTCCATAATAATTAAGTCAAGTTGAAAGCAGTAAATTATTTTTATTTTTTGTTACAAACGATGGAAAAATGACCATTCTAATGAGGGTGATTCGAAAAAAGTTATTTTTTTTTTTATTTTTCTTGGAGCAACCCACAAGGAAAATCAAATAAATTGATATTTTCGATCGAACATTCGATAATTAAATATCTTTTCGAGTTTGAATAAAAGAAGATTTCAAAGAATATTTTTCGTTCATACATGTTGCTTATGAAAATTGAATTAGTTAGGTTAGGTTAGGTTAAAGTGGCTGCTGACCGGAAAAGGTCAGCACACTTAGACCAATATTTGGTCCGTTGTGATACCACAAGGATTTCAAAAATCCCCCTTACTCGTTAAACCATTTTGAGCTAATAATGAAGCGTTTGAGACAGTGAATGTCGGAATTATTTAGATCACTAGGATCGTTATAGTAGTAGTCTCCCAAGTGGAGTCTACGTCTTTGCGCTAGGGCAGGACAAGAGCATAGAAGGTGGGGAATTGACTCCTCTTCTTCTTCATCCATGCAGCTTCTGCAAAAGTCATTTGCAGGAACTCCAAGACGAGAAGCATGTCTTCCTATTAGGCAGTGCCCAGTAAGGACACCTATAATGGAGCTAATATGTTTACAAGTAGCTAGGGGTATACCGATGTTAGATTTGCTATCCAACAAAGGTAATATTGTTCCGTTTTTTGCAAGTTCGTCAGCTTTACAATTTCCTGGAATGTCTCTATGCCCCGGCACCCATGTAAGGTGAATGTTAAACTGTTTTGACATCTCCACCAGAGATGATCGACAATTTTGGGCTGTTTGTGAGTTAATGGAGACAGAGTCCAGTGACTTTAAGGCAGCTTGACTGTCTGAGAAGATACGTATATCGGTTGTCGATATAACGTTTTCTTTTAGCCAAGAGAGGACTTCTTTTATTGCTAAAAGCTCTGCCTGGAACACGCTACAGTGATTGGGAAGACGAAAAGATAGACAAAGATTTAATTTTTCGGAGTATACGCCTCCACCGACCCCGTCATCGGTTTTAGATCCATCTGTATAGAAATGAATTGCTTCGTCTATCAACAACGACTCATTTTCCCAAGAAGTCCTGGAAGGGATGGATACTTGAAAATTTTTATCAAATTTTGGATGAGGGGTGGTGTAATCGACGTTACTAGGTAGACTACTGAACGAGTTCAGTATAGTAGAGTGACCAATATCATTATTGATCCACTGCGAGGAGGCTTTAAGTCGAATGGCTGTGTTAGCGGCCGATTGTTTGCTAAAAATATCTAGCGGTATGAGATGAAAAAGAACATCAAGTGCAGCAGAAGGAGTTGAGCGGAGAGCTCCACCCATGATTAAACAGGCTGTTCGTTGGACTTTGCTGAGCATATCTCGGTTTGTTGCTCTTTCCAGCGCAGTCCACCATACTGTCACTCCATATGTAAGTATCGGTCTAATGACTGAGATGTATAGCCAGTGTGTTATATGAGTTTGTAGACCCCATTTATTACCTACGGCTTTTTTGCAAGAGAAAAGAGCTATGTTGGCTTTGTTGACTCTCTCTTGGATATTGGGCTTCCAGCTTAATTTCTTGTCCAAAATAAGACCCAGATATTTTGCTTTGTCTGAGAATTTAAGCGGTATACCTTTGATGAGGGGAGGGTCTATGTGTGGGATTTTATATTTCCTGGTAAATAGGACAAGTTCAGTTTTGTGGGGGTTGACACCGAGTCCACATTGATCTGCCCAATTAGTAAGCTTGTTTAGAGCATTTTGTAGGAGTTCTTTCAGAGTATTAGGATGCTTACCAGATATCGCTATCGCAACATCGTCCGCATAGGCAATCACCCTGTGCCCCTCCCCTTCAAGAATCACTAGTAGTTTATTTACGACTAGGTTCCAAAGGAGAGGAGAGAGGACGCCGCCTTGCGGCGTACCCCTACTGACAGTCCTTCGAGTAGTAAAATCGCCCAGTTTTGAATTTATAATCCTGCTTATCAGCATATGATTTATCAAATTTATCAAACTCTGGCTTCTCTTCAGTTGTCGAATAAATCTTTCGCCTTTTGAATTAGTTAACATTACTGTTATTATTATGGTGGTAAGTGATCCAAAGACACATTTAAATAATAATAATAACTGAAAACGTAAAGCAAAAATGTGAAAAAGGAGCACGCATTTCATTGTGGATTTAAATTGATCTTCATCTATAGATTTGATGAATAGTCAGATATACATCGAAATACGGGCGTGCGATATAGTATACAACTGGTAACTCTTTTTTACTTGCTAAAATTTGCCATAATTTTTTGATAACCGTCACACTGTCAGTAGTTAGCGTCATTTGTAATGCCTTGTCAAAATGTTTTGTTTTTTCCTCTTTGTTCGACATTATTTCTTAAATTTCAATGGTATTCTGGGATGAGAATTTTCCGCGATGAACGTTGAATTGAAATTATTGCATTCAATTCAGTTCAATTGAATTATATTATTATTAAGTTAAAGCAATTACGAGTAACAATTTATTAATTACTTTTTTAATTTTTTGTTTGGGGAGAGTACGATAACTTAGGGTACAAACAGAGTGGAGCGGAGAGCAAAGAGCAAAGGGCTCGAGCAGCGAGCAAGGATGATGACTAGCCAGAGTGAGGAGCAAGGAGCAAGAGCAAAGTAGAAGAAAACAAGCAAGAGATTATTCTTTTTCATTTAAATATTTGTATTTTTCAAATAAAAATGGATTCTAATAATTTGAATCTGTACTTTATTGAAAACCCATTTTTAAGCATATGATATTTTCTGAAACGCGGAAACAGAAAATCATGTTAAGTTTCAAGCATATTTCCGAATGACCATGAAAATATTCGGTTATTTACTTGACAAAATTCAAAACAAGCTTACGAAGAAGTGGACAGATTCTAGTCAATAAAACATCTTGCAGTAACTTTAAATACAAAAAACAGTTCAAAATTTCACCACTTCTAGTTAAAAACCGCAGCGATGAGAGCGGAGAAATCAAACATGTTTGAAATCGCCGCTTTGCTCTCTTGACGGCTCTTTGCTCTATCTTCGAACTACGCTGCACTCTGTGTGCTACCCTTTCAATGCACGTGTTTGATTTCTCCGCTTTGCTCTTTGCTCGCTGCTTTTGCCCACTCGCTGCTCTACTCTGTTTGTACACAGGCGCCAAAAATTGATAACGGATTTTTGTAAAAGGGTCAAATTCAAGCGTTTTTTTACTATTGGAGGAAGGGTCTATCTCGCCCCGTTTAGGAGGTAGAGGCGATTTTAGAAAAAAATTACTTAAATAAAAAAAAATATTAAAAAACAACGGCAACACTTACAATAAAGTACTATATTGGTTTTGAAAGCCAAAAGTCTGTTCTATAATTCTAAATTAAGTTACTTATGTCAATAGTTTTTGAAAAATTCGCATGCAAACTCAAAATTTTGTTAAAAAAATAAAAAAAAAAAAGTTTAGACCAATTTTTTTTCAAAATTGTGAAATGAAATGCTTAATTGGCTTTTTGTGGTCAATGCTACTATTAACTCTGAATCGAACACAAAAAACCGAATGGTTTTATGCCTTCTAGGTTTTGAGAAAATTGAAAATTACTAAAACTACTGTTTATAAAGTTTTTGATTTTTGGTATTTACCTACTGTGATTTCATTTTGAGGATTAATGTTAATGTGGTTCATTTGTAAGTAAAGTACAGCAAATCATTTAGCGTTACCAAGAATGCACCACGAGGAGGTAGAATTGCATGGCATTCCGCGTCTCAGTCAGTCAGTTTGTGAGTAAGTCAGGTGTTAATTAAAAATAATCAAGTCAATTTTTCAATTTTCAATGTATTAAAACCGTGTTTACAGGCATTTTGATCACAAAAGAGATAATTATAGCAAGCACCTCCCGAATTTCTTGCCAATATTGAGGCCCATGGAAAAATGTGCCGATAGATGGGTTTATTGTATTCTTACAATTTTTGCCTCCTTTTTTTAGAGCTTTTTTCGGAGCACCGCCACATCCAACCGAACTTGAAGTTTTTATATTTTTCTACCTTTATCGGTAAGTTGCAACACAGTGGGGGAGATGACGTTTTAGTTGTTAGACCAATTTCTTCTAAGAACGTGATGCTTTTGAAATATTTTTTTGAAATATTGAAAAGTTATTTAATTTAGGATGAAGTAGTGGATGCTTAGTCGCCATTCTTTATTCAAAGAAAAAAATTCTTCAATCTTACAAAGGTTGAATAACGAATGACCTTGGTAAACAATAACCTGTACCATATTAGCATTAAAAATGTTAGACACAAACAATAAACATAAATATTAATTAAGGAATTATATAAATTTGCTGCATTTGTACAGTAGTACAAATTATTAAATTTTTAAATTTTCACGTCTGAACATTTTAAATGTGCAACTTTGTGCTACGTACCTACATATATTTAGTTGACATTGGATATAGGCCATAGGGTAACTTAAAAGTTGAGTTAAACTAGTATGGCCAACAAGGATGAAAAACGAATAAAATAATGCGAATTATAAGGGACATAGAAATAAGACACGGAAATTCTCAGCTTTAGTTCAGCCGCCATCCCTGGAGATAAAAAGTCTGAGACAACCACCTTCAGTCTCAGAACATCGTGCCACACATCTTTCCTATCCTTCTTTCTCTTCCGTAACTTCACGCCCGCGCTGTGTTAAAACATTTAAAAGGGTAATCATATTCCCTTGAGCGTGAGTTAATTATAATAAAAAAAAAAAAAATAGTGTGCCCAAGTAGGGGGGTTGCAGGGGGGCAGAATGCCCCCCCCCCCCCCATACATACCTCACTGTTTATACGCCGTATTGCGTAAGCAAGCAAAAAAAAAACAAATATACCATGAAAAAGTAGTTTTAGTTATTTTCAATTTTCTCAAAAACTAGACGACATACAATCATCTAGTTTTCAGTTTTTGAATAAGAATAAATTAGAGAAAAGAATTTTAGGAAAAAAATAATAATATTTAACTTTGCATTTTTGAAAAATTAAACTTTAAACTTTTTTTTATGTTTTTTTTTCCCAAAATTTGAGTTTGAAACTCGTTTTTTTCAAAATCTGTGCATAGATTTCACTTGATTTAAAAACTATCTAATAGAACAGAGTATTGGCTTTAAAAAAAGGTATAATACTTAATTGTAAGTATTACCGTTATTTTTTTAATATTTTTGTTTCCATTTTAGTACCTTTTTTATAAATTGCCCCTCCCGCCCAAATGGGGGGAGATAGACCCCCCCTCCCACAGTAAAAAATACTTGTTTTGAACTGTTCTACAAAAAACCGTTATAATTTCTTGGCGCCTAAGTTATCGTACTCTTGCCTTTTGTTTCTATTCATTAATTTAAATTTCGTAATATTTCCAGAAAACAATTCCAATTAAGTAGTTCTTCTTATTTTGACAGTTGCGCAAGAAAAATAATAGGAACTATTGAAGACATCAAAAAAATAGAAATGCAGATTGCAAATGGCGATGTTATAATAAAGTGAATATGATTGTCTTCACTATAATCTTCACCTTCATTTCTCGAGTTTCCTATAATCTTTATTCATGAAAATCCCTGCATATTGGTCTTCTCTCTCTATTCAGTAAATGTAAATTTTTTATCTTATGTCACGTTTTCTTGCAGAACTCACATGAAGATTAATGTAATTCAACCATTAGATATACTGCAGAAGGATTGTTCGAATGTTATTGTTTAATATCCAAATGGGCTTAGAATGTATACGGTAATATTTTATTTCTGAAACCTATAAAATCATTATTTATTTTTAAAATTAATTTTTATTTCTTTTTTTTTTTCCAATTTTTTTTATTATCATTGCTTAATTAATAATGAGACTAATTTAATTTGATAATTTACATATGTATTTTTAATTAAGTGACATCATAACTATTTGCGACTGGCCAGACTTGAAATTGTATTGTTCTTGTATGTCTTGACTTAATTATTATGGTCTTAGTACACAAGACAAATTCGGGATATTTGCATTTCCAGCGCCTGCCCAATTATGACCCTACTATGTATATATGCATAGCTGGGCACCGTTAATCAAACAGTTAACTTCGTTAATCGTTAATCCGCTACTAAAAAAGTTAGCTTCGTTAAACGTTAAAGCGTTAAAATTCGGAAGAATTAACGCAAGTTAACGTTAATCGTTAATCCGTTAACATGTGATAAAAATTGCATTTTTTATATTTTTTCTCTAAGCACCGGCGCTAAGTAATGCCGGTCGTCCACTAGGCGATCAACGCACAAATTTCAAATTCAACGCATTCAACTCTGATGTACGGTGCGCCTTCAATTCTGTTCAACCAACGGGTTGGATCTAGTTGTTGGCCGTTGCTCAACGAATTGCGCAACAAGTTTTTTTGCTCTCAAAATCGAACAAGTTTAACAACTAGTGTACGAGGTTATTCAACATTTGAGTAAGTTGGTCAACTAGGTGTACGGAGCTATTCAACACTGAATTAAGTTCTAAGAGTTGTTCAATTAGGTGTGCGAGGTTAATCAACATATGGGAAAGTTGGTCAATTATGTGTGCGGGGTTCCGAACGCATTTTGTTCAACTTTAGTTGCTTAACGTGAATTACGTAAGTTGCTGCACTAGTGTAAGAGGTTGTAAATCCTTTATCCAACTAAAGAGTTGAATAAAAAGTTGAACGAAGTTGGTTGAACTTATCGCGCACATATTGGACGACCGGCATAATGAAATGATCAAACGAAACGAATCTCTTCGCAGTTTTCTCACTTGCACGCGCCGTCAAAATATAATACGTACCTATGTACATACCTAGCTGTTTTTGTTTCACCCGCGGCACGCGCCGCGCGGCACTTGTCTCATACTTGTCTGAACCTGTTTTTCGCGCCGCGCGGTAAATAGTAGGCATTGGATTAACGATTAACGGACTTAACGTGGATTAACGGATTTAACGTGTCCGTTAACATTTTTAAAAGTTAACTTAAAAGTTAATCCGTTAATCAAAATTTTAACTTCGTTAATTAACGATTAACGGATTAACGAGTTAATGCCCAGCTATGTATATATGTATATATAAAGTGTGTCACTAAAGAACTGCTAGGTTAGGTTAGGTTAGGTTAAAGTGGCTGCTGACCGGAAAAGGTCAGCACACTTAGACCAATATTTGGTCCGTTGTGATACCACAAGGATTCCAAAAATCCCCCTTACTCGTTAAACCATTTTGAGCTAATAATGAAGCGTTTGAGACAGTGAATGTCGGAATTATTTAGATCACTAGGATCGTTATAGTAGTAGTCTCCCAAGTGGAGTCTACGTCTTTGCGCTAGGGCAGGACAAGAGCATAGAAGGTGGGGAACTGACTCTTCTTCTTCTTTATCCATGCAGCTTCTGCAAAAATCATTTGCAGGAACTCCGAGACGAAAAGCATGTCTTCCTATTAGGCAGTGCCCAGTAAGGACACCTATAATAGAGCTAATATGCAATCTACCGATAGAAATTAGTTGTTTTGAGCGTTTAGCATCAAACAATGGCCAAATCAGTTTAGTAGACCGGCAAGTTGGGGTGCTGGTCCACCTGTGGTTAGCTTTCTTTATGGTATCTTGCTTTAGCATAAGTTTACAAGTAGCTAGGGGTATACCGATGTTAGATTTGTAATCCAACAAAGGTAATATTGTTCCGTTTTTTGCAAGTTCGTCAGCTTTACAATTTCCTGGAATGTCTCTATGCCCCGGCACCCATGTAAGGTGAATGTTAAACTGTTTTGACATCTCCACCAGAGATGATCGACAATTTTGGGCTGTTTGTGAGTTAATGGAGACAGAGTCCAGTGACTTTAAGGCAGCTTGACTGTCTGAGAAGATACGTATATCGGTTGTCGATATAACGTTTTCTTTTAGCCAAGAGAAGACTTCTTTTATTGCTAAAAGCTCTGCCTGGAACACGCTACAGTGATTGGGAAGACGAAAAGATAGACAAAGATTTAATTTTTCGGAGTATACGCCTCCACGACCCCGTCATCGGTTTTAGATCCATCTGTATAGAAATGAATTGCTTCGTCTATCAAAAACGACTCATTTTCCCAAGAAGACCTGGAAGGGATGGATACTTGAAAATTTTTATCAAATTTTGGATGAGGGGTGGTGTAATCGACGTTACTAGGTAGACTACTGAACGAGTTCAGTATAGTAGAGTGACCAATATCATTATTGATCCACTGCGAGGAGGCTTTAAGTCGAATGGCTGTGTTAGCGGCCGATTGTTTGCTAAAAATATCTAGCGGTATGAGATGAAAAAGAACATCAAGTGCAGCAGAAGGAATTGAGCGGAGAGCTCCACCTATGATTAAACAGGCTGTTCGTTGGACTTTGCTGAGCTTATCGCGGTTTGTTGCTGTTTCCAGCGCAGTCCACCATACTGTCACTCAATATGTAAGTATCGGTCTAATGACTGAGAGATGTATATCCAGTGTGTTATATGAGTTTGTAGACCCTGCGCTCATTATGATCTTCAATGGGAATAGTGCAGCATAACCAATTTGGGTTCAAAGCATCCCACTCCACTTTCGACCTGTTGTTGAAGCTCCACGCTGATACAACTTTGGCTCTTAACAAAAAAGAGACCACTGTAACATATCTGCTTGATATTCAAAAAGCATTTGACTCTGTCTGGATAGATGGTTTGGTTTTCAAGTTGAAGTCTCTTCACTTGCCTAGACATCTTGTCCTCATCATCGATAGTTTCCTCACTAACCGTAAGTTTTATGTACGCGTGGGGAGTACAAACTCAATCCTTAAGAACATCTTAACTGAAGTTGCTCAAGGATCCCGCCTTGGACCCGATCTATTTAACCTCTATACCTCCGACAAACCTGCAAACCTGCCAATGACAAAAACTCGGCTATTCGCTGATGACTCCATCACATATAGCTCATCCATTAACCCTGATGTAGCCCTCCGAAGAGTTAAGGCACATATCCTTAGACTATGGGAATATTATCTCCAATAGGGAATTAAAGTCAATCCCTCTAAAACAGAATTAATCTGTTTTAGACGACCCTCGCGTAACAAAAAAATGCAAAAACCTTTCCTTGACTCTTCCTGATAACACAGTTATCACTCCCAAGCAAAGTGTTAATACCTTGGAGTTCACTTCTTCGAAAGGTTCAAGTTTAACCAACACACCAAATTCACACTTCGTAAGGTTCATTATGAATTATCACTTTTACGTCCTCTTATGAAAGTGAGGGGTGGTCTCCAAACCAGGACGAAGCTTCTGCTATACAAGCAACTCATTCGCCCAATATTAACATATCGTTTCCCTATTTGGCTTACAATAAGCCCCACTTATATGAAAAAATTGCAATTATTCGAGCGAAAAGCTCTCCGCCATTGCACCTCTCTTCACCGAAAACCCAACTCTTACCGCTATTATAGCAATGAAAAGCTGTACCAAGCTTCAGGAACTGTCCCGATTGACAAATATATCTACAATCTGAGCACTAAGATGCTGAGAAAAATCCCAACCCAACCCAGTCCTCTTATTAATTTAATTACAGGTAACTCAGCCACAGACGACCGATATCTCCAGGTGCTCTCCATGATGGACCAAGCATTTGGAATAGCTGGAGAAGACAGCTTCGCAAACTTCTATGATGTTGCACGGACGCAGCACAACAGAGGTTGAAGCCACCAAAAGACCAGACAACAATCAACAATGACCCATATCCACCCCTTCATCACCACACGAGCCAACGACCGTTAGCACTGCTCAAGCTGACGTAAATATCATAAATAATAATAAGAAAAAAATCTAAACCTAAGGCACAAATGTTATTCAAATGTAAAAAAGAAAACATAACCAACCTAACGAAGCAGAGCCCCTTTTGTGCTCGCAGATTAATAAGATAGACTTAAGAAATTAATTATTGTAAATAACATATGAACATATTTTGAGTGTAATTAAAAATAAACTATTGTATATATAAACTGTGTCACTAAAGAGTATTCAAATTTGTAGTTTTGAACAATTGTTGTCATGTATCCGATTCCCTGTAGTTAGTTTCCTTGTAGTTTTATGCCTCACTGCAGAGAGTCGAGCTTAAGCTGATATTTACTGGCTATACATCAGAAAGGTGGAATGAACTGCTAAACTTTGTTTTTATGCTTTACACCTTGAGGAAACAAAAATAAAACTCAAAGTCCAGCTCGTTATAAATTATACTGTTAAGGTACCCCCATTTCAATGGCGATATACAATGTACACACAAAGGTACTTTAGATGAAGTTTTGATTTTCAAGAAAATCGAACTCGAGATTTTAATCAAATTCGATATTACGATGATAGACTTTACGACAAAAGCGCGATTCGCAATTCTGTCTGTAAATCTGCATGTATTTGATCTACAGCCAAAGCGTCTATTATCTTCAAACTTACGTGTTTTAACGTTTTTAAGTACCTACATTCTGGAGGGAAAATGAAGAATTATTGTTAACCTAAATCATATTTTCTGAAGAAATCTGATAAAATTTTGATTTTTTTAACTTCAACAATTTTAAAATAATTCTCCAATTTACAATTACTTAGGTTTTGTTTAAAAAAATTGAAAAATAAATCTTGCAGTTTATTTGTTGAGTTATATGGCTTGATTTCTAAATATATACGTGGGCATAAAAATAAGGTATAAATGACTAAGCTTTCTACTGAGATAAGAAGGTGTACCTACATGATATCTGGGACCAGGAAAAGGATTTCAGTTTCAAAAATAAAATAAACTCATTCCCTATCACGCACAAGCTGCAAAATTCATTCTTTTGAAGAAAATAAAACCCTATCGCTATCGCACAGCCATAACGACAATATTCAATTACTTTCATTGTTATTCAAAATCTGATACCCGTCTGACCAACCAGGACCACGGCACAATGTCTAGAATTTACATGGCTGGATATCAAATAAATTTACATTCTACACCATCAGCAACCAGAGACCCAACAGCCGCAACTAAACTGGCCTCCTGAGAGACCGATGCAGCGAAAAGCACGGTGGTAATGGCGAGGCGATCGGTGGATACTGTTAAAATAAAATAATATCCACCATCATCGCCATTATCATCACCAACAAATTCGAATTCGAATGCAAACCACTGCAATCGGATATATGGTAATTTTGCAGTATGCTGCACTCATCGTCATCAGAGTAGCCAGTCAAGCAGTAGGTACTGTGTCTGTCAGCCTTAGTCGACTGCCACCGCGCCGCCCGGCCGACGACTTTGGCTTTTGGCCATCTGCTCCAGGAGGGCTGCATGCCCCACGACCAATGTGATTCGGAATCGTCTCCTGCCTCCATTGTCCACCATGTATTATAGGCGGAGCAATACACACTTCTCTACTCACTACTCACCGTTACCCATGGGTACGAATACGAAAATTAATTTCGTTGTTTGGAATGGTGTAACCCAATATCGTGCCTGAAACCCAATCCAAAACGTACGAGTGCACATAAATATTTTGTTGTTTGACGTTTTTGCTATTTGGTCGGTTGTTGTTTGACTGTATACTGCCATTCGATGCTTGTAGCTGGGCATTCGTTACATTCTTCTCTTTTTGTGGGTAGGTATTTTTTTGATTAATATTTTGAATGAGAAATTCAACGGAACAAATAATCAAACCAGAATAATTCTACTTATATAACAAAATATAGTATAGAAACTGCCAAAAACTCAAAACTCGATATATGTACATACAAACATATATGTATATCTACCATAGGTACCTTTGTAGGTACATACATAGTAGATATTATAATCATAAATTTAAATAAAACATTTCTTTTTTTTTAAACCAATTGAAATTTAATGATGACAGAATTAAAATAAAACATAACGATGACGATGGAAATCGAAAACGTGGCCAAGTTTAAAAACAGATATGTAGGTAGGTATATTCCCTTGTAAAATATCTTAAATACTCGTATCTCAACCAAAATAAATTTAAAATATACATACCTACGCAAAAGCAGACAAAACAGCTACATGCCTATGTATGCACGTATTTATGTGTCTAAAAAATTAATTTTTAAATTCAAGGAAACAATATACCTACATAACAATCTATTTCTATTCGATTTAGTTCCCTGAACTCTGCCAATGTTTACATTTTTCCTTCAGTGCTGGTAGATCACAAACAAACACAAGGTTGAGCCAATAAGGTCGTTAGCCGACTTTACTTGTGATAATGATTTTATTAAATTAAAGAAGAATTTATATAGGACAGTACCTACAGAGGGTAAGTGCAGAAGCAGGTATGATAAATACTTTCAATTGAACATTAAAAGATCGAGAAACAAGACGATGAGGGTATTGTGAGTCAGATCACATGTGAATCATTTCTCTCGAGTTCTCATTGTTTCCGTTTGATGTCTTGTGACTTTTCTTCTTCTGATTTTTTGGCCGTGATTCTTCTTAGTTATCGAAGAATCCGCTTAGACAGTAGACAGATACAAAATAGAAATAAATCTTGTTTTTTTTTTTGTTGCAATCATGGAACCTAATAGGAAATATATGAGAGTGTACAACTTTATACAGAAATAAAATGCACGACTGGGTCGCACGACTGGGTCGCACGAACGTGCTCCTATGTAATAGAATAGGAATTTCAAAAACGGATGTTATTAAAGAAAACTGTTCATAAGGATAAAATGATTTTTTTAAATTCTTTAGTAGTAAGAGATTAAAACAGAATGCTATGCAAATATGAATTTATGCAAGAACAAAAATTATAAGTCGTTGTAGTGGTTCTTTAAAAAAATACGCTTTTATGTACAAAATGCTTAAAACATTTTTAAGAAACAATTTTGGTAGATACGCCAACCTTAAGATTTTCTTACTGTACGAATAAGAGTCTAATTTCCAAAAAAAACATACTTAGCCGATCTTGAGATATCGAATTTTTCAAAAAAAAAATGACTTTTTTTTCTAAAAATTGAAAAAATATTTTTTTTAAGTTTTGAAATGCAATATTTTTTAAGCTTTTTAGGAGCTTCTTTATAAAAAATTTAATTAAAATCCGCTATGCCGATAATGAGAAATTCAAAATTCGAAAAAATCGTTTTATGGTAGGTACAGTCAGTAATATCTAGATTTCAATTTTTTTTTTTCATTAAATTATAGATCGTAAAAATTAATCAGAAGAAAAAACAATTTTAGCAAAATTTTCGGAACCGTTTTCGAGAAAAATACGACTTTCGAAAACCATTTTTTAACATTTGTATGGAAGGTACCGTTAGTTTAAGATAAAACAATTTTTTTCTCAAATCTTGTAGATTATGCTAAGAAACTTTTATTTGTCAAGTTTAAAAAAAAATCGATCTTGGGGTTTTCGAAATATTGAGTTTCCAAAAAAAAATTTTGAATTTTTTTTTTTAAATCCAAAAAATTAAAAATTTGAATATGTAATAATATTCAAACTTTGGAGGAGCTTTAGCATAAAAAAAAATTATTTAATTCGAGAAAATCAAAAAGAAAAAAAAATGGACCCAGGGGGGGTCTACCAAAAATAGCAATTTTTTGGAAAATTTTTTTCAACCATTAGCTAATTTTAACCAAATGAAATGTTTTTAATTTTTTTTTTTAAATCTGTGGGACAGTTATATATTTATAAAGTTTCGAAAAAAATGGTATGGCAGGTACCGTTATTTTTGGTCCTAAAAAAAAAGAAAAAAACGTGTGGGGGGAAAAAATTAAAACTCATATCTACCAAGTTTGAAGAAAATCGGCCGAGCCGTTTAGGCTGTAGTCGAACCGACAGACAGGCAGAATTGCCAGACCCACTTTTTTCGTCTTCGCTATCATCGTAATGTCAACTTTGATCAAAATCTCGAGTTCAATTTTTTTACGAATGCATAACTTGCCTTATAGTACTTATAAGTCGCAAGTAAAAATTATGTGTTCCAGTTAGCTTGTAAATCTGTAGGTTAGCTTTATTTACGAGCCATAAGTCAGGAGCTTTTTTATATAATTCATTCCAATCTTGAGTCCACCTATAGGTACATGTCGGTTTTTTGCCGCAACTTGTGCGAATCGCCTCGCATATTTAACAAAATCTTTATTGTTCTTGAGTATACTAAGGTAGTAAAGACTTCTTAAGTTAAACAGTACTTTATGTGTAACTTTACAATTGTCTGCAGGGGCGAACGCAGGTAGGGGTTTTAGGGGTTCAACCCCCCCCCGGAACCACCAAAAAAATAAAAGTTCATTTTGTTAAAAAAAAGTGTTATTTTCGTGCATAAATCTTCTGATAGTGTTGTTTTTTCTTACGATTTATAGGTACTATAAGGCAAGTAATGCATTCGTAAAAAAAATTGAACTCAAGATTTGTATCAAAGTTGATATTACTATGATAGCGAAGACGAAAAATGGGGTCCCAAAATTCTGTCTTGCTGTCTGTTCGAATACGGCCTAAAGGCTGGGCCGATTTTCGTTAAACTTGGTAGATATCGTTTTGAATTATTTTCCCCCACACGTTTTTTTTTTTTCCTTTTCTTTTTAAGACCAAAAAATAACCATACAATTTTTTTTCGAAATCTTATAAATATTTTTTTCTCAAAAACAGTCCCACAGAATTTTGAAAAAAAGAATCATAAAATTTCATTTCGTCATTTTAGGTAATGGTTGAAAAAATTTGTTCAAAAAATGGTTATTCTTGAAAGCCCCCTTCGAACCATTTTTTTGGTTTTTGATTTTCTCGAAAACAGTACAACCGATTTTAATCATTATGAAGCCCCTCCAAGGTTTAAATATTATTGCGTATACAAGTTTTAAAAGGTTTATTTTTTGATTCTTAAAAAAATTTCAAAATTTTTTTCTGGAAACTCGAAAACCCCATGCTCAATTTTTTTTGGACTTGATAAATAAAAGTTTTTTAATACATATAATCTATAAGATCTGAGGAAAAAAATTTGTTTTACGAGTACCTACAAATAAAAGTACCCACAATACAAATGTTAAAAAATGGTTTTCGAAAATCGAAATCGAAATCGAAAAACGGCTCCGAGAATTTTGATAGTTTTTTTTTTGTTTCGATTAATCTTTACTTTTAGAGAAGCTTCTAAGAAGTTTAAAAAAACATTGCATTTTAGGACTTAAAAAAAAAATTTTAATTTTTTAAAGAAAAAAAAATTTTTTTTTTTTTGAAAATTCGATACCTCAAAAACTGCTCAATATTTTCTTTTTAAATTAAATTTTTATTCGAACAATAATAAAAAGTTTAAATATGCGTACCAAAATTTTTTCTTAAATATATTTTAAAAATTTCTTATACAAAAGCTAATTTTTTTAAGAAACCACTAAAACGAATTACAATTTCGTTCTTGCATAAACTAATATTTGCTCAAAACACATATCATCCTGTGTTTAGTTCCAATTACTAAAGGAGTTTTAGTCATTTAAAAAATGAAGTTTATGCCTTTTCTCTAATAAGATTAATTTTTGAAATTCTTAGTCTTTTACATAAGAGCAAGTTTATGCGACCCAGTCATGCATTTTATTTCATGTGTCTTCGTATTTTAACGCAATTGTCTTAATTTGAATTGATGATTAAAAAATAGAGACGAATCGAACAGCAATTGCGTTTTTGATAATTAACATTATGTATAGGTCAGAAAACGAACGGAGCAAATATACCGATACAGATATCCGTGTTAATCTTAAGGGCCGATTTATGGCTAATAAATGATTTCGATTTTTATAAGTTTGAGTTATTGATGGCTCCAAGGTCGGAGTGTGTTGAATTACAGCAATAGAAAAAACTCACTCATTTCGTTTGTGTGAAAGTTACAGTTAAAAATGAGTAGCACATAGCAACCTTTGATAGCGTTTTGGTTATAATTATGTAGTACTATAGTTAACTTAGGCACTAATTGAGTGTTGCTGGTGTCCTTATCTTTTCGTATAACTCTTTTTCCTATGATCGAAAAAGTACAACAAGTTATAACTTCACGTATGAATATATGCCGGATTTAGTTTTGCAGATTTGGACCACTAGGCGAACCTAGAACTTATTATAACTCTATTGTTATAGGTGCACTTATGGAATCACTTGCACTCTTTTTCTTCTTGTTGCATTAATGATATTTTACGAACCAAATAATGGGTCTTGTGAATAAAAAAAAATTAAAGCTTTTTTTGGAGGAAGCTAAAGCCAACTAGTCATAGCTTTTACTAGCAGCTAAAGCTAGACAGTACTAGCTTAAGCTTTGTTTTATGTGAATAAAAAAATGATAACGCTAAATAGCTTATGCTGGAAAATTCTAGCTTAAGCTTCGTAATTTAAGGTGTTCGTTTTTTTATTCACATGTTTCGGCTAGTTATCTTTAGCTAAAACTGGTACATGTATGACCGAAAGGAAGGTTTTTTTGCCTCAATTTGTTATCTGTTCTACAGGGCAACTATTGGTTTCGGCTAAAAAATGTTTTTAACATTTCGTATGTCAGTTTCTGGGTCTATACGTTCACAGTCCTATTTTTTGAGATATTCCCTTATGTTTAATTAACAACTCGCACAAGTTAATACTGAAAATAAGAACTAGTCAAAGCTTTCTAGACAGGTCGAAAAAATCTTGAAATTTTTGTAGCTTTAACTATAATATTCTAGTTTAAGCTATTTTTATTCACACAAATTGAAGCTTAAGCTAGGAAAACAAGCTAAAACTAAATGAATTTAGCTTTGGCTATTTTAAAATAGCTATTACTGGAAAACATCTTTAACTAGCTAGCTTAAGCTTATTTTTATTCACTAAAAATCAAGCTTTTACTTAAAAATCCAAGTTTCAGTTTTAGCTTTTTTTTTATTCACAAGGCCCAATGGCCTCCATCACAGGGCCCGTAGTAAAAGTCTATTTCTAACAATTAATTCCGGAATAAAAATGCCCAAATGGGAAGCACCAAAAACGCCCTCGTAGTGAATATTTTCCAACTTTTGGTAACATTATTCAAATTTGACAAATAGGTATCCGTTGCACCATCTTTATGATGTTTTGTTTTTGTGATTAGCTGGGTCCGTATTACGATTACGTTTTACGATACTCGTTTTTTTAAAACGATAATCGTTTTCTCTTACGACTGCTTTTGGCACTCGTATTTCATTGTTTTGACACATGTACTATTTTTGACAGAAACATTGAAAGAATGAAGTTGGATGCGCTTAAAAAAATAGATTTTTTTTATTTTATCAGGCAATATTTTGATGCATCCATTATCGTAAACCATAATCGGTCCATGTGTTGACTATCGTTTTCTAGGGTATCGTTTTTTGCCTTTCGTTTCGTAATCTGTAATACGGGCCCTGTATGAAATTGTTCCGATAGGTCCTATCCCTAAGAGCAAATATCATTTAGTTATAACTTATAACATATTTATGTTAATTACAATAAAGAATATGTAATTAACAGGTACCTACAATATAGTAATAAAAAAATATATTTATGAATATCTCATATTTTTTTGAATTTTTTTCTCAGAAACCTTATTAGGTAATAACATAATTTTAAATAAATAATGAATACATGCGTCAAGAGTACAAAAAAAATGTTTTTCTTAAAATTTGAGAATTTTGGCCGAATTATAGAAGGCCCAACGTCGACCGTCGACTCATCAAAAAATACATTGTCCCATGGCGGACAGTTAATCTCAAGATTGGCTGGACTGAAACAAAAAAACCAAAGTGGGTTATTTAAAGGAAGGTTTCTTACGAGACAATTTCCCACAATTTGTTTAAAAAGTCAAAACAAAAAAAATCTCGAGCTTTGAAAACAAATTTTTTTTTGGCCATTTTTGGGTCGCCATTTTTTTTATTCATAACTTTTTGGTCAAATTGTGGTAAATTGTCTTAGAAAACATAAAAACAATCTAGTTGCAACAAGTTTTTTGAAAATCGGTTCAGTAGATCCGGAGATTAACTGTCCGCCATGGGAAAATGTGCTTTTTGACGAGTCGACGTTGACGCCCACTATAATTCGGCCAAAATTCGACAAACTTTTTTTTTCGTAGTCTTGACACAGGTATTCATTATTTAAAAAAAAAATTATGTTATTATCTTATAAAGTTTCCGAGAAAAAAATTCCTAAAAATCATGCGTTTTTTGCAATTTCTTGACCGTACTATAGTACCTTAATAAATAATATTTATTGAAAACTGAAATCAATTGATTAAATGGACTATTCAAACCATAGTTTGCTTAGGAGTTGAAACTGTAAGTCGAGGTTCAGACAAACAGGCATAGAGACAGTCACACGGAATTTAGGCCTTTATGTTTAGAAGAAATGCCAGCCTTTGTAGTTGCGTTAAAGTAAATTTGGTATCTTAACTCGGTCTTGAGATATCCAGTTTCCAGCATGTTCCATTTTTCCTGCCTATGCTATTTTTTTGACTTTGGGCTCAATTTTCTGTAGAAAATGCGTATTAAGCATAATGTTTTTCTATTTTTTTTTTTTTAAATGCCCGTTAGGTACGAGTACTATAATAAAAATAAAACTCAATGACAAAATTGCGGAAAAAAAACATAGATATTATGATACTTGGGAAAACCTGGAACAGGCCCTCTATTATGCACGAATTATAAGGGACACTCTGTAGAGAAAGTAGTTCGAGAATGTTCTGCATGCACAATAGCTGTATCGAATCTAATTAAAGCTCCATTAGCATCTTGGCCAATTCACGTACTCAAATCAACGTTGCTGGACCGTTTCAATAGCGCATCGTTCTTATCATCGTCAACGCTTCCAAGTGGCTAGACATTTTTAGCATGCAGCCAACAACAACATCTGCAACGATTACTACCTTGAATGAAGTATTTTCTTGATACGGATTGCCGAATCTTATAGTTAAGGATAAAGGAAATCAGTTCACCTCTAGAGAATTTAATTATTTTTGAAACTCTGGAGGCATTCAACACATTTGAACTAGAAGTTTGTTGATATTTTTGAACGTGGAATGAACAAATTGAAGGCTGAAGTAACCTTCCGCAATCTTCAAACATTTCTTCAGTGTTATCGATCAACTCCAAATGAACAGTTGTTAGAAAACATCTCTCGATCAGAAGCCATGTTCGGTTTGATTCCCTTTGATTCACTTCAGGCACTTACACATGAGAAAGCACAACCTAACTTAAATATGACGCTGCAGTTTAACAGCAGCCACACCATATGAATATTGTGTATAATTTATGTATAATTTCTTAGAGAACTATTTAAAGATCATTCAGCTGTCGAAAAGTAGTCCTTATTAAAATACTTAATATACGAGTATCTTCCTACTCTGAACTTTATTAAATAAATATCCCTTTACGAAATATAGAAAATACCTCGATTTCCTTAGATCGATCTTTAAGAACACAACACTTTTTTAATTTCTAAATTGAGTAACAGCCCGTTTAGTTTCTAATTTTATTTCAACCAGAAAAAATATCACTTTTAAATGTATGATCAATCAAAATCAAATCTAACAACATATAACGAAGATACAAAATTAAATTCCTTAAATGATCATTATGTAATGGAAGACTATTTCTGCTGTTGATTTGTTCGTGAATTCATCTTTCTTTTTTTTAAAATATATTTAAACAACGTGTCAAAGCCAAGGGGACACATAGATATATTACACAAAACATTTGGCAGTTTTGTAAGTAATATCTGAGAAATATTTGTTGGCAACAGAAAATTGATTTTTTTTAATATTTTTTTGATTATTTTTTTTTAATTATATTTATTTTTTGTCCAGTTTTGAAGAGTATTTGCGTCGTGATTATTCATATCAGAATGATTTAAACGAAAAAATCCAACTTTTATTTATGTCGTACATTTATTAGTTTCTTGCTGTTTTTTTAATTCTATTTCAGCCTTTTGGGGTAGTTACCCTGTATATCTACATGTAACTAAATTAAATACTCTGTCAAATGTTCTTTATACATACATAATGTCATTGAAAGATGAATGGCAAACATGGAAAAAACACATTATTTTTGGTGTCCATTAAAGTGGCAGCGGTTTTCCCTTCGTTAAATTTTGTGGCAAAAATCATTTGATACATTTCTTGACGAAAGTTAGTGAAATTGTGTGCAGTTAATGGCCCTGAGTAATAGATCCGAATCTAGCCTAAGTTCGATTTTAACCAAACATTCGTAGAAATAAAACAAATTTCAAGTATAAATACTTAAAAGCGGCTTTCCTGTAACTAAGTTAAATTTAAAATGATAGAATCACAATAGAACTTTACGAATCTGGTTAATAGAAATCTGTTTGTGTATCAGTTCACAATAACGAAATTATGAAAATGAGTCACAATTATTGGTATAAATAAGACTGTTGTTTAATTTGATCTGTTACTACGAAATTTTAAAAGCAACTTTTCTACATCTAACAAAAAGTGACTTTAAAACCGATTCTATTAATGTCTATTACTAAGGGCCAATGATTTGAAGAAGTCGAATTTAATGATTATATCTATTTTTAAATTTAATTCACAATTAATGTTAAAATATTGTAAAGGTCATGAATATAATTTTGACAATCAAATTTTAGGCCAACTTTTCAGCTCGTATTTATATAATATTTAGTCGTAAGTTACTAATTTCAGTTCATATTTTGGTAAGATTTATCTTTAAGTATTATATGTTCGTATGCTTAATTTCCATCCAAATTAATGCGTTAAGATTTTTGACCATAAAAGTAATAAAACTAAAATGTATTATTAGAAATCTCATAACATGTGGGACATATATGTACATACATATTCATAGTTAGGAAATTGGGTGATTTAATGTGTTTAAGTATGGCCACTTATTTCATAGTGGGTTGAATCTATATTTTGATTGTTGCGGATTCTATTGTGATACTAATTAGGCGTTTGTGCAATAGTGGTTAGTGCGTTGGACTGTCATGCAGAAGATCTTGTGTTTGATTCTCAGCCGCTGCAAAAAAGTTTTTCAGAGGTGTACTGCTTCTTGCGAGGAATTGACAAATCTTTAAAAAGTAGCTCTTGTCATGAAAAGTGCTGTTCATTATCCGTTCGGAATCTGCAGAAAATTCCTGGTAACACGTACACAGGAATGGTTGAGAGTTGTAAGTCACTATAGGTCCTGGTTCTCTTCGAGCTGTTGCACCACCAGATTTTATTTATTTTTTTAAATACAGAAAAAACACACAATTCTACTTTATATTTGGGATATTCTCTGGTGCCAGCGGGTAGTTTTATATGTATGTATATAGTGTCGGTTATTAATGAAATACAAACAAGCTCACCGCTTCAACTGTGTTATTATCCGCATCATGTGAATAGTGCAACACTACTATTGCCGTAAAACATCCATACTTATAAAATTACTTTTTTTAGTTTTTTTTTGCATTTTAAACGAAATAAAATGCATGCCTGGTTTGCACGAATTTGCTCCTATGTTTAAGAAACTCGGAATTTTAGAAACTTTTTATCTAAGACATGGATGTTATTAGAAAAAGATTTGCTCCTATGTTTAAGAAACTCGGAATTTTAGAAACTTTTTATCTAAGACATGGATGTTATTAGAAAAAGATGTTCAGAAGCTTACAATTCATTTTACTAGTAGTTGGAGGAAAAACTAAATGCCATTTTTTTTTTCAAATTATTTTAAATGATTTTTTTAACAAGTTTGTGTATTACATTTTTATATATATATATTTTTATATTAGTATTCCGACTTTAAGTTTTTATTATTGTGTAAATAATAACTAAATTTTAGAAAACTTTTTAAAGATATCGAAATTCAAAAAAAAAATATTTAATTTTTTTCTTCAAAATCTAAAATAATGTTTTTTTAAAAGTTTTGATAAGCAATATTATTTAGACTTTTCAGGGGCATCTGTGTAAACATTTTATTTAAATCCTTTATACCGATAATGAGAAAGACAAAAATAATAAAAATGGTTCTGTACAAATATGATCTCAATCTCAATGCATTTTAACACAATTCGTAAAGATATTTTTGATAGTACACATGTTGACACAATGTTCATCAAAGACTTACTGTAATTATAACTTTTTTGGACGCAACTTTGTAAATTCACAGTGGTTTGTGTGATCTGTGTGAAATTTGATGTATTAAATGGTGCAATTTTTTTGTCTTAAACACGATCAACTGGATTTTTTGCCTCCTTAATTCATGGTATGTAATTAACACCTTATGAGAACATTAAAACCATATTTGTTTTATTTAAATTTTAAAAAGAAATATGTTCGTGTCCTACCCATGACACTATTTTTTTTATATCAAGAAAATCATCTAATTTTTTTAGAAACTACGAACGTTTTGTGTAAGAAACCCAGAAATCTAAATAAAAATGTGAAACAAATGCGCAGAGTTTCTATAAAACTATATGGCCCACCATTAACTTTTTTAACTTTCACTTGGATTCGTGTGTTTATTTTTTCAACAGTCTTAGAAATTATTTTTACTTCAGTCTTAAATAGTTATAAACATAAAAATAACATTATAAAAAGATATTGACAAAAAACTAAAGGAACTTCATTTCGCAATTTTTCAAAAAGTGTTCCTTATATGGACCACTTGGTTTCAAATATGAACCAGGGTGGTCTATATTTAAAACAAATGTTTTTTAAAATATCATGTTTATCAAAATGGCTGAAAAAATTCGACGCTTTCTTTTGAAAATTCACTAACTCCAGCAAAAGATGTTCTGGTTGGCTGCCGAAATGACAACAAGGGAGGATGCCTTAGGAATAATCGCAACCAAGCCCGTCCTGGAGCTTTTTTTACCAACGAAAACGGGTTTGGTTAAAGCAAGATGAAAGTTGGGTTTTCTGCCTAGTTTAGCACTCACTACTTTTTCTAAAAGTTTATTAGCCTCTGCTACCAAACGCCGTAATGTGGTTTTAGGTACCTTGAATTCTTTTGACGCTTTTAAGAACCCCATTTTTCGAAATACTAGCAGTCTTAATTTCAAAGTTTTTTCATTGAATAATAGATCGTAAAAATTAAGCGAAACAGAAAAAAATGTATTAAACTTCTATGTGCCATTTCCGAGAAAAATACTATTTTCGAAAACCATTTTAAACATTTGTAAAAAAAAAATTCTTCATCTTATAGAGTTAATTGTAGAGTTTGAATAAAATCGAGCATTTGATTTTCTAAATATTGAGTTTGGAAAATAAAAGTCAGTTGTACAGTTTTTTGAGAACATTGAAAAAAAATGTTTATTTGGTATACATAGGTACCATTAATAATCATATTTTAAAAATTTTCTCAAGCATTAACTAGTTTTCACTTACTTACTTACTTTACTTTAGATGGCGCTCACAGTCCAGGGTGGACTACGGCTTCAACCAACAAGCCCCTCCAGCTAGCTCGGTCCCTAGCTAGCTGCCTCCAGTTACGCACACCAAGTTGGTTGAGGTCGCTCTCCACTTGTGCGCGCCACCTGAGGTGGGGTCTTCCTCTGCTGCGCAGACCATCAGGGGTGGATTCGAAGATTCAACGGGCTTGTGCGTCGGTGTCCATACGCTCCAAGTGTCCCAGCCATCTCAGCCGTTGTATTTTCAGCTTCTTGACTAGGTCAACGTCGCTGTAAAGCACGTACAGCTCGTTGTTGAACCTTCTCCTCCATCGATACAGACTGGACCGAAGATCAAACGAAGAACTTTTCTTTCAAAGCACCCAAGCAGATTTTTCTCCGTTTTAGACAGTGTCCATGCTTCTGCCTCATACAGCAGGACCGGGTGATGAGGGTCTTATACAAGGTCTCCTTGGTTCTTTGAGATAGGGCTTTATTACTCAAATGCCTTCTTAGCCCGAAGAAACAGCGGTTGGCAAGAGTAATTCTTCGCTTGATCTCTGCACTGATGTCGTTTTGCGATCTTAGAGTGGAGCCCAGGTAGACAAAGTCTTTGACGACTTCGAAGTTATACCTATCCACCGTGACGTTTTGCCCGAGTCGACTATGTTGAGATTCCTTTCTCGATGATAGCATATACTTCGTCTTGTTTTCGTTAACAGCCAAACCCATTTTCGCCGCCTCCAGTTCAATACTTGCAAACGCACCGGTAACAGCTCGCTTCGTCCTCCCAATGATATCAATATCATCCGCATAGGCAAGCAGTTGAACTGACTTTTGAACTAGTTTTCACTATATAAAACTTTTTGACCTTTTTTTCAAAATGTAACAACTGAAAAAAAAAAAATTCAAACATTTCGAAAAAAAATATGACAGGTAGGTATCATTATTTCTTGGTCTTAAAATAAAATACATATTTTCTGGGTGAAAATTTTAAAAATACTATCTACCAAATTTAAATAAAATCGGCCGAGACGTTTAGGCTGTAGAGGCCAACAAACTGACAGACTCCCTTTTTTAATCTTCTATATAGGTTATAGTTATGTCAAGTCTGACAGAAATCTCTATATCGATTTTTTTACGAATTTATAACTTGCGATATATTTACATAACCATTGTGTACATTCCTACATATGTACATATATTCATATGTAATTATGTATGGATCTCTATACATAAATAGATACATACTTTACTTAAAGTCTTTTGAAAGTTATTTTTTTAAATTTTAACATGTCCTTCATTTGATAAAATAGGGCTTTTAGTCACATGTACCTATTCTCATGGAAAAAATTTATAGGTTCCACAATCTTTCTCATAATCTTATTTTCAATTAGGCAGTGTGCGACCCAAAGAAAATAAAACTGATGAAGTGGAGAAATATTTGGCTTTGTAATATTTTTTGTTAATATCAGCTGAGGAGAGTAAACAAATGTGAAAATTATGTTTAATTGCTGTCTTTTTTCTATGCTGATTATATTTTCAATCAAAGCACTTTTTTGTTATGGGGATGGCCGTCGCGCGATGGTTGTGTGCTCGCCTGTCAACCTCAAGATCGCAGGTTCGATTCCTGCCGTCGCCTATGTCGTTTTAATTCCATTAAAACAATCCAAAAATTGTCATCAATGGGTTGTTGGTTTACTCATTACATGGTGTTCAGGCATAACACTAGTTAAACTAGTATGCCCAACTAGGATGAATACGAATTAAATAATGTGAATTATAAGCGACATAGAAATAAGACACGGCATTTCTCCGCTTTAGCCGCCATCCCTGGAGATAAAAAATCTGAGACAACCACCTTCAGTCTGAGAACATCGTGCCACACGTCTTTCCTATCCTTTCTCTTCTTAACTTCACGCCCGCGCTGTGTTGAAACATTTAAAGGGTAATCATAATCCCTTGAGCGTGGGTAGAGTATAAAAAAAAAAACTAGACCAAATTTATTATCCGAAAGCTCAATTTTTTCGAAACCTCTGCTTCGCATTTGATAAGTTTTAATTAATTTACAATATTTTAAATTCGTCTTGTGAATATAATTTTAAATAGAATACTCCAGTAACGGAGCATCTTTTTTTTAAATAAAAAAAAAAACAAAAGAAGATAAAGAGATAAGTTGTAGTTCACTGAAATGTAACTTTTCAATGGAAAACGTGCGATCGCTATATATATATATGAAACAAATTAACTCTGTTTATCTTAAATACATAATTTCCATAAACAAACCTTAATTTCATCGCTGGGTAGCTCTTTCTTGATCTTGACAACACCAGTGTTGGTGGCGGGGTTTGATGTTGCCGGTGGCGATGCCTTTGTTGTCATCTTGTATTTTTTTTCTTTTGTTGGATCTTCGAAACACTCTTCCACGCACTTTTAACTGGAAATCACTTATACCACTGGAATAAATCAATTCATATACACCGTTATCTTCACTAATCAAAACGTGAACATTGGGTAACTTATATTTTGTATGATATTTGTAGATATATCCTTTGCTCCCCGTTCTCGGGAACAATAAATTTGTTTTACAAAAAATATAAAACCCCTAATGTCATGTAACTAGATACGCCATATCACTCTTGGTTCACCTCTTGGCACGCATATACATATACATAGGTACAGCAACACTCAACAACGGTGCGGTGTCAAATAACAAACGGAAAAAATATTTTAATTATTTTCTTCGGTGGAAATCACTTTTTGGTATTTTGTTTAGGTACCGAATCACTATTCCAGATGTCAGCACTATATTTAGATTTTTTCCGCGATGCACTTGGTCGTATGAGTGATTTTTAGGGCTGAATATTCTCCGCGCAGGTTTTTCGTTTTCACTTTCAATCGGGATGCGTGATCTTTCAACTATCGAAATTATTTAGTACTAACACTTTGTCAATGTATCTTTTTCCGTTTAGAGATAAGAACTGCAACTGAAACTTTGTTGTATTTCCAAAAACCCTCCAAACAAAGGTGAATATGAGGACGAGGAAACGTTTTATTCCGTATCGAATCGTTGTTGTCTTTAATTTTTCGAAAATGAAAGAAGATGAAGAGGAGTAAAATCGAAATCAAAGAAAATCGCTTTTGAAATGAAATTTTAAATCCAAAAATAGAACACGCGAAGACGAGAATTGATGGGAGCGCGGGAGATTAAGAGGTGAATACGATGTAGATGCGGTGGTGGGATGCAAGGAGACTTTACGGATATTCCCCCCTCAAGAGAATATAAATAAACACTGAATGCGAGATGAAAATGAAATTCTAAATCAATAGAGCTACAGATTGATCATTTGCAAGGATTTCGTGATGTGTCCCCTCTTTGCGGGTGGTTAAGATACAATTTTTGAAAAATGCATTTAATATCTTTTTAAAAATATATAATTTAAATATTTTTTCTTTGTTTTGCTAAACAATTATTTAACAATTTAATTTGTACACTTCACTTCAGTAGAATTAAGTTTGGATGCGATCCAAAAATAAAACGCACTGTTTCGAATATTGCGAGGCATTGGTTTTAGTTGTTGCACTTCGAAGAGTCATTTACTAAGTTATTTTTTTTATTAAATCCTATTTCGTAGATAATATGTAGATGTCATAGATAAATATTTAAATTTAATCCATTTAATTGACATGACATATGCATAGTCTGCTTCGCGCGCCTGTTGACAGTTTGTTGGTAAAACTATTTTCGAACCGACTATTTTCTCATGTGTATGAAGAAATGAGATACTACTACGAAAATAAACGACAGACGAAAACAAAGACGGGACGACGACGAGATAGAGAAAATCGAAACGTCTTTGCCTAAGCGAAGTCAAAGCACAACAAAACCGAATGTGGAAATACACTCAGCGGTTGAGTCTATTTGAGCTGAGAGGATGACGGAAACTCTTGTTATTGTGGTGAATTTCAAATGGGGTGGTTTTGTGTATGGGGAACTTGATTTAAAAACATTTCAATCGTTGGTTCTTTCGGCGTTTGAAACAAACAATTTATAAGGTCATTCTATTACAAATTAATAATATGTATGTATGTATAACTGTTTTTGCTGGATTCTGTTTATCTGAATTGTCTGCTTAGTATTATTTTATAACAAAACTATAAACGAAACCTAACATGGAATATTTACCTCCTGTATTGGTAATTGATTTTATACCTAGTAGTAACTCGTTAACACGAGTCAACTTTTGCAAAAAAATGTTATTATTACTCTAATTCTATTCTTTTGATAAATTTAGGGTACATTTCTTATAGATTGGAAGCAAAAACGCGTTTCGCATCCCTAACTGTTTGTTTTTCTTATTTGCAACATCTCGATTATTTGTATCACTTTGGTAATATGTAACAAATATCAGACGGATATTTAGAAATATGTAGTTCAGAAAAAAAGATAAGAGTTTTCCAACGCCAAATGTGTAGAATTGCATATGCTACAATTTTTATCTTTATATATTTTTGGACCTTATTCGGAATTCCCCCCCCACCAAAATGAACTTTTTTTTTACGAATCGATAAAAAAGTGTTTGCTGTTGATAAAAAACATCAAATAATGGAGGAGAAACACTTTTTTATGGTAAAAAAGTGAAGTATAAGCGGACCACCCCCAGTACTGTTGGCCCTTATTCGGAATTCCCCCCCCCCCACCAAAATGAACTTTTTTTTAACGAATCGATAAAAGAGTGTTTTCTGTTGATAAAAAACATCAAATTATGCAGGAGAAACCCTTTCTTATGGTAAAAAAGTGAAGTAAAAGCGGACCACCCACAGTACTATAACTAAAACTACTTTTGTATGGGATATTTGCTTTTTTTGCTTGCTTACGCATTACGGCGGCGTTTAAACAGTGATATCTGTATGGGGGGCATGCTGCCCCCCTGCAACCCCCCTGCTTGGGCACACTATAGGATTTGGGGTAGGTGCGAGGTTGGGTGTATCCAAGGTTTCTTTTGCATTTACAGAATCTGGATTTAAAGAAACTTTGAATTTACCCTATGGCCTATATTCATTTTTTTATACATACTTCACTTTTTTACCATAAAAAAGTGTTTCTCCTCCATAATTTGATGTTTTTTATAAACAGCACACTTTTTTTTATCGATTCATTAAAAAAAAGTGCATTTTGGTGGGGGGGGAATTCCGAATAAGGACCATATTTTTTTTAACAAATTTGAACCACCCAAAAAAAAACTTTAGCCACGGTCCAAATTTAAGGTACTTTTAAGGAAATGCTTAAGGTTGCGCGTACAGTAGTGCGATAAAGCGATGCGATGCGAGAAGCGTTTGCGTGCGAGAAAAATATTTACATTGATTCTTATGTACGTGCGCACAGTGAAGCGATATTGTTGCGAGTTTCTCGCATGCCTATCGTATGCATCTCGCACACAAATTGTTCTGACCACTTTTTCAAGCGGGTTTGTGCGAGAAAGCTCATATTAACCGTGTTTTTTGGAAAAGTTATCCGTAGTACAGTAGGATTTTATATGAATAACAAATACAACATCCGCAGTAGGATCACTGCCGATAAAAGGGGAAGTGAAATCCTGCTGCGGATAGATATTTGACGTTTATTCGAGTATCGGCAGTGATTCTACTGCAGATGCTGTATTTGTTATTCATATAAAATCCTACTGTATTACGGATAACTTTTCCAAAAAAACACGGCTAGGTATTGTTTGTTTTGAGGTTTCAAAAAAAAAATCTAACGAGTACAATTTTGTTATTTCACTGCTTGTGTTGTGTGGTGCAACTTTTGATAATTTTGGTGGCAATAATTTTCAAGGAATTAATAACACAAGCGCACAAAATCGCTTTTACCGTGCGCACTATGTCGCATCTAATTCTGGCATCTCAAATCGCTTGTCGCATCGCTTCTCGTATCGCATCGCTTTGCCGCACAATTATTGACACCAAAATTATCAAAAAGTTGCACCACACAACACAAGCACTGAAATAACAAAATAATACTCGTTTGATTTTTTTCTTTAAACGTCAAAGCAAACAATATGAACCTTCTCGCACAAACTGAAAAAGTTGTCAGAAGAGTTTGTCTTTGTAAGCGAGATGCTTGCGAAAGATATGCGAGAAACTCATAACACTTGCATCAAATATCGCTTCACTGTGGACACGTGTATAAGAAAAAATGTAAATATTTGTCTCGTATGCAAACGTTTCTTGTATCGCACCACTGACTGTACGCGCAGCGTTAGACATAAAAAAGTAAGGTCTTCACCAAAATTTTTCAGAATTATCTAATTTTTCTGGGTTAATAGTAAAAAGCTCCTTAAGTAGCTTCATAGCGAATTTGATTGGTCAGAAAATAGCAATTGGCCACACAGGTCATTATACATTTTAACTTGCGATGAACATAATATGTAGGTACTATAGGGCAAGTTTTGCATTTGAAATAAAAAATATTACTCGATATTTTGATCATTTCGATGATAGAGAACACGAAAAAAGGGGGGTCCCACAATTCTATATGTCTGTTCGTTTTTCCGTGATTCCCTAAAGTAGAAACTCCAAAACTACAGTACCTGCCTTATACATATACAAAAATCAGACAACAATTTTATGCATTTTACAATTCTTCTCTAATTAAATCCATATTTTTGTATTTATAAACAATTTTTAAATTCCAAACTACTTTTAGATAAGATCAAGTTTGTGCGATCCAGTCGTTGTTCAAATATTGGTGAAAATAAATCTTTCATCATTTTGTGTTACATTATGAATTTTTGTAATATAGTAGAAAAATACAACAACAAAAAATAAAAAATAAAAAAAAACAATAAGAATTATTTATTCGTACTTGTAGTGTACGGGAACAAGTATTTAATAAAAAAAATGGTAACATAGACCCCACATAAGAAATATAAGAAATACCTAAATTATTAACCAAGAAACCAAAAATTATTCTGAGTGATGAGGGTCAATTCCATATATCTGGTTACGCTAACAAACAAAACTGACGCATCTGGGGCTCCAGAAAATGACAATTCCATACGTAAAACACATCTTAATATACATATAAAACAAAGTCGCGTTTGTTCGAAAACTTATAACTCGAGAACGGATGGACCAATTTTCATAGTTTTGATTTGTTGTATAGAATAACTAATAAAACCATTAGAAAAGAAAAGAAAAGAAAAGAAAAGAAAAGAAAAGAAAAGAAAAGAAAAGAAAAGAAAAGAAAAGAAAAGAAAAGAAAAGAAAAGAAAAGAAAAGAAAAGAAAAGAAAAGAAAAGAAAAGAAAAGAAAATAAAAGAAAAGAAAAGAAAAGAAAAGAAAAGAAAAGAAAAGAAAAGAAAAGAAAAGAAAAGAAAAAACATTTTCACATACAAAATGTTCATGTAGTTTACTTAATTAATGTTGTCTGTGATTTGTTTTGATGTCATAATGCAATTAGGCTACGGAATATTGCGAACCAATTAACTGATGAAGAACGACAAATTGCACGAGAAGAACGCCGCGTTGGTGTCCCAAGAAGTAGGGCTCTACTTTGTGCTTCTTAAACACAAGGGCAAACAGAGGCAGCCCGTGAAACGGCTAGATTAGAAACGAGAAATTGTAGAGCTAATCGCACAGACCAACAACGAGATAGTCTTCGAAATGCAAGAAGAAATACTTCAAGTGTTGATTTGAATCCTGCAGTGTTTTTATACGATTGCACAAGTGACTACAGCTTCTTTCGTTTGCATTAGTCTAATGGCCGTAGTTTGCGAGTATTGTGCCGCATTGAAGTTTAATGGAGAAACGCCTGGATTGTGCTGTCTTAATGGCAAAGTGCAATTGCCATTATTGGTTCCACCACTGCATTCCTTGCTTCGTGGCGAAACACCAGAATCACGATATTTTCTAGCAAACACTCAAAAACATAATGGCTGTTTTCGAATGACTTCATTTGGAGCGGAAATTCCAGAAGAACACGGATTTAATCCAACATTCAAGTTAATTTGTGTTGAAGAGTAAATGTTCATTTTCTAATATGAAGGGAGGAACATGTATATTTCGCAAGTGCAGGGAAGTACATATGCAGTTTCCCTGAGATAAGCCCTTTTATTCAATTTTGGAAAAGAGTGAGGGGGACTATCTTAGTAACGGCAAAAAAAAATATTGAAACACGTCTTCTTAACGTTTCAAAAAAATGAATTCCAAACTCACTTTAAACACCGCCTGTTCATGAGTTTATATGAATAAATGATGTACTTTAAAACGACGAGTTTAACTTAGAAACAAATTAAAGTTTACTTTATTTCATTTTGGAAATAAGGAGGTTGGAGGGAGAGCGACCACCCAAAAACTCAAATTTAAAAGTCTTATTAATTAAAATTAAAAAAAATAATTTTACAATTTCACCATATTTGTGATCTCAACTTAAAAAAACTATTTTTTTTTTCATGATTATTTGTACGTGGCATGTTGACGTGTCGGCAAATCATCCGCTTTATTTGTTCTTTCGATGATAAAAAAAATAACAAATATCGTACATCACAAGGTGCTTCAATGAAGAGAATTAAACCGATAGCATCCCATAATGTACAATATGTACAATGTACATAGTTTAATTCAATCATGTCTTGCTGACACGCGACACTGATTTACTTGATTTTTGTACTTTTTTATTTCTTTTTGTGTTATTATCTTAATAAAATAGTGAACTTAATATTTATTTTGTATTCATTCATTACTTTCATAAAATCATTAATTAATTAAGTTAAGCTAATCTGTAACACGACATTCATTGACTATTAGGCGGTACAAAGTTCGCCGGGTCAGCTAGTTTCTTATAAAGTGATATAGTTGTTGCTAGCGTTTCAGAGAATAGATTGTGTTACCAAACATCAGCGATGTTAACTTTCAGCAAAACTAAAATTCGTCACATACCACACAGCCCGTGAAATAATGGCTATTTTACGTGAAAAATTTCCTAGATCTTCCAATCTAACGACAATAAATTTTTTTATTTGGGGTTAAAGATAAAGCCCACGCCAATTGTACACTATCAATATATTTATATAAGAAAAACAACCACAACTATGCGTAAACTTGTAGGTTGCCATTCTGCAGATAGTTTATTTTGTTACTTACAGCAGAGTTTGTCCTTTAGTTGATTAAATGAGTCAAAAACCATGAAAATCGGTCCAGCCGTTCTCGAGTTTAGTTATAAGTGTTCGAACAAACCCGACTTTGTTTTATGTATATATTAAAAGATATTAAGATTAATATGATTTAAAAAAAAATACCTATACACTATATTTGATGTATAAACCTCATAAGAAGTCTCGATTATTAAATTCCATCCAGACAGACTATTTCACGTTTAAGATTTTTCCAAAGTCAGAAATTTTTCAAAAGACTGAAAAAGCCGTTTAAATTTAAAAGAACAAATGATAAATAAAGTGGAAAAAACATTTGAATTTCGGACTTCTGAAGTGTAGTTCGGATTTTGATTATTTTTTGAAAAATGGTTGTTTTTATCTTATTTAAATATAGATATGTACATACAATTTTGAAGCGACTCGTTACTATTTTCATTTTTTTAAATCAAAATACATAAATTTGCGTGTTTGCGCAACATATCGATACCTTAATGCACACGTGTGCTATGTCCATTGTTTGCTATTTTGAGATAGTAGTACCAATGTAAAGGTAAGAAGCAGTACTTTCATATGCACTCAAGATCTATGTCTAAATAAACTCTAAAATTGCTTAAATTTGTAAAAAAAACTATGTCCCCTATTGAATTATTTGGAATTTTTTTTTTTGGAAATTTAATTTTCATTCGTACAATAATAAAAACCTAAAGTTGACGTACCAAATTTTTTTCTTAAAAATGTTTTTAAAATTTTGTATATAAAACCTTATTTTATTAAGAAACCACTACGACTTATAATTTTTGTTCTTGCATAAATTCATATTTGCATAGCATTCTGTTTTTGTCTCTTAAAATTTAAAAAATTATGATATGTAATTTTATCCTTATGAACAGATTTCTCTAATAACATTCGTTTTTAAAATTCCTAGTCTATTACATAGGAGCAAGTTCGTGCGACCCAGTCGTGCATTTTATTTTTTTGTATATTTTGCATCCACTAAAGGTATTCTGACTACCTTTAATATGTTTGAGCACAGTGCGAGCATTCCACATTCATGTATTGCGGGTAAAGAAAGAATCTCTGACTTTAACAGTACTTACGTCCGAATTTGGGCTCAAGTTCAAACTGAGGGGCATTCAATGAAGCGCGCGTATTACGGTTAAATTTTTTAAGGAGAGGAATGTAACTGGCTTTTTCACTAGAAATAACTAGAAAATAACGGTAAAATAGGGAAATACAGGAAACATTGCGGCGGTGACCGAGCGATTCCAATTTTTCTGTTATACTTTTATCACCTTTAATTTTCAAGCTGTTTTTTGGATTGTGGGTTGGAGCACTTACCCAAATATGGGGATTATACCCAAGCTTTTGATGAATATAGGCTTTATACAGCCATTGCTTAAAAACTGGATTTGCTCTGCTTACTCAATCAATGAGTTATATCTAATTAGTAGGTGGCATTTTATAATATTTTCCCATCATATAGCGGTGTTCGAGACATCGCAGTATGGTGCAACGAACATGAAAAGGAAAACCTTGCAAATTAAAATTATTAAATAATCGTGTTGTTTTTTACTCTTATTGCTACAAAAAGTATTTTTATTTATTAAATATTAATAATATACCTACATACATAGCTTTCGTTTTATTATAACACGTTTTGGTGAAAAAGTAATGTCTTAAGCATACTAAAGTAATTTATAAGTTAACGGTTTAGGAACTTAATTGTGTTCAATGTCCTACCTATTTGAATATCTGATATGAAGCACAAAAGTGCTATGCCCTTACATGTTTTATTTTATCATGAATAAAATGGAAAACTGTTGAAGAATTATATATTTTTTCTTATATGTAAGTTATCAGGCCATAACATACTTAAACATTAATGCTTATTGAGCTGCTTTGTAGAGTTATGCACGTATCTAAACTACTTTGAGTTTGCCAAAAACAGCAAAAATTGACATAGCGCATGTGTGCATTAAGGTATCGATATATGTATTATTATATGCGTAAAAAAATAAAACTTGAAAAAATTGTATTGTTTTCTTTTCCAAATTTTACGTACATACATATCGATACCTTCCCATAAGAATGTATTAAGCTACATTTTAAAAATTGTTCAGGAAACGAAAAAAAGTCTCATTTAGTTTTGTTTATTGAAAAATACACAAAAAAATAACTAAATGAGACTTTTTTTCGTTTCCTGAACAATTTAAAAAATGTCGCTTAATACATTCTTATGGGAAGGTATCGATATATACTAATTTAGAATTTCGAAAATAAATGGTTTCAAGTGATTTAGTTTTTGGGAAAATTGAAAATCGCAATCTGTTTCTAATGGTTTTTTAGTTTTTTTTTTTAAGAAGTGCGCTCGATATTTAGCGGCAGCGATGTATAGATATCGAATTTTAAATTTTCAAATTCACCACACAAAGCACTACTGCCTATCGAGCATCGAAGAGCATTTGACATCTGACGTTATCAGCTGTTTAATGAATATAATGTTCAAAACAAACTAACAAAAATATTTTTTAATTTTCTTAAACTCTTTCCTCTCTGTTTCAATCGAATATATTTGATAATTAAAAATAAAATGAATAAATTAGCAAAACCAGCATTAAACTTGAAACAGGTATGTCAATTTATAAATATAGTTAATTATAAAATATTCAAATTCAAAATTTCTCAGTTCATGCTACGCCAGGAAGTTCTCAAACTTTACCGAGAAATCTTCCGTACCATCCGTCAAGTTCCCGAAAAATCCACACAAAACGAATTGCGTGAATGGGCTCGCTATGACTTTCGAACCAACAAAAACCAAAACGAGGAAATTGCTATAAAGATGCTAATCCAACATGGAAGAAGGTCTTTAACAGAATTGCAAAATAGTCTCGATCTCAGTGGCAATACAAATAATAACTTAAAAAAGTAATAGTCTTCTTAGAATGTGTTTTAAATAAATATTTATTTTGTCCAACTTGAAGCTTAGAACATATTCTTTATGAGCGAAACCCAAACAACCTTGAACACAGCACATATAAAGAGAAATGTACCCAATCCGGTTACCAGGAGAACGATGGTCTCTCGTTTGGCTCTCTCGGCTATCCGATTGACGAGGAAACTATTGATAATTGTGCTAGAGATGTGATATCCATCCATTCCAAAGCAGGGTAGGGCATTGACGAGAGCGAGACCCAAAGAAAACACAATGTTGTACTTGAGGAAGAGAATAAAAGCATCAGCCAATTGTGGTTGAAAAATTCCCGACTTGGGAACAAACGGTGAAATACGAATGGATTTCGAAACATCCCCCGGATGGCCCAAATAGATTACATCTGGCTTTTTCTCTCTCTTAATGCTGAGAATCGTTGTTGTGTTTTTAAGTAAAGGACGAATGCAGAAACCTCGGTCGCATGCTCCCGAACAGAATCCATACGAATCTTCGATGGTTTTTCGGATGTTAAGGCAAACATGCTGTGGAATCTCTATAGGTCCATCGTTGCTTAAATCATCGATGTACTCGTAGCAGCATTGAGCGTAGTTCTTCGCATCACAACACTGTATGATGCCATCGCTTCCATGGTGGGTTATTTCCACGCTCTCGTCATGCAGCCGAATGAAGTCGGATGAAACGCAGTAGCCGGGCTTCGTGCGCAGCGATTGAATGAGGCAATCGTACCACGAGTCTATGTCTCGCACATAGCAGTCGTTGATTTGCGTAATGATATCGTTAGCGTGTAGCCCACGTTCTCCACGCAGAGTTGACTTTGCTGTCACTTCGGTCACAAAGACAGCTTTGTTGGTACTGTAGACAGGAGCCACAAGGAATCCAAAACTCGAGAAGAGAAGATAACAGAAAGCGGAGAATATGATATTGTGCCAAATACCGCCACATAAGATGCGCAGTTTCTTCATCCAACGGAGGGAATTGAGCTGTTCCGAAGAGATGTCCGTTTGGGCTAAGGGAATGCAAAAATAAACCTGAAATCCGAACCCATTCAGAGTAACATCTTCTATGACGGCTGCTAAAGCATGACCCAGTTCGTGAACGACTGTCGATATCGCGAGCGTGCACACATAGAATCCAATCTCTTCCAGCGGCAGATTGAATCCTGGCAATAGGATCTGAACTTTTACATCACTTACCAAGCCGCTCCCTCCTTCGCCTCCTTTGTGTCCATTAAATATAGTCATAAACAAAATGATAAAAGCTAGCGGAAGCATCGCGAGGGAAACCAGTGCCCCACAGGTAAACCATTTAGTAAGGAACTTATTGCCTGCGGAACCCCACTTGAAAATGGTTCGATTGAAAGCTGTTGTATACCATTTAAAGCGCAGAAAGTTAATGGTGAGGCCGGTGTTTGTAAGGAACTGTTCCCAGGGATAGTGCATGCAACTCTAGAAATGAAAAGCAGTATAATTTGGAAATATATTTTTTAGCAATAAAAACGCCTACCTTGAAGAAACAATCTAAGAAAAATACTACAAAATATATGGCAATGATGACTGAGAAGAATATCACTGGATCCATTGTTGCTGTTTTGTAAATCTTTGGTTTTGAAATATATTTGTGCTTGATAATGTTAGGTCATTTTACTTTCAAACGAGCAGAAAGAATGTTTTTCTATTTATTTATTTATCTATTCATTTAGTTATTTTAGCGGCGATGATGTTGACATTTTTTATTTATTTTGGAATTTGGAGGATTAATTGAAATATAAATGAAGTTGGCAGTAGTTCAAGAAGTTACCGAGGCTCGAAAAGAGGACTTCGGGGTGAAATGAAAACACATTTTTAATTATTTAAAGTGATGTAGTTTCGACCAGAGCCAATAACGATCGCTCGCAACATTTTCAACTGCCGTGTTTTAGGTATTCATAATGATCCCCTGTGCATACTATAGTTAGGATATCAATTTTTTCAGTCTGATGTACAAATCGTAGCTTTTTCAGAAGCGTTTCCATTCTCCAGTATATTTGGCAATTCAAATTTAAGTCCCTATTTGAAGAGGCATCTACACACATATGAAACATGAAACATATGAATTTTCTTTGGAACTAATAATTTTTCTCCAAAAGCATTTATTAATTTTACTGATAAGCTTATTGTCATTTTATTTTGAATAAAATTAAATAATTCATTTTAGTTATGCATGTTTCAATTTTTTACTGTTTCTCTAACATCAGACAAAGAAACTTATGCAAATTGTATAACATCAATTTTTTGAATACTGCTGGCACAACCAAGTAATAATATTTTTTCATAATAAGGGTATTCATGTAAACGCGGAAAACCCTGATAAACCTTGGAAACCAGATAATTTTATCCCCGCAGAAACGAGCTGTCAAAATTTGTATGGGAAAAACTTTCTGCAAATCTGGTAAAATTATCTCACGAATTTGATGCAGAAAGTGAAGAAATATACCTGATAAACTAAATTAATATAGATTCTGACTTTTAATTTGACATTTCACAAAATATTTCCCACATTTACGCAAGCATTTTTAGGGGGTGTTCATGAAAACATGTTGCGGAAAGTTATATCTTTCTACAAAACGGAAAATTATCTCGTTTCATGAATACCCTTAATATTTCTGTTCAAAAATTATGAAAAGGCTAAAATGAAGAAGTCTTATTTATAAGGTGTCAGTTAGGCTAGTCGCGCACTGGCAACTGTGATCGAAATCAAATAGTTTAATCACCAGTTGAAAGAGAACCGCACACTGGCAACTCTTTACTCACGCTCGCACTCTTTTCTCTCTTGCACTTATAAAAAACAGCTCAACTGATGCGAGGCAATCGTTTAGTTTGTGTCAAAACACAAACTTTTTAGTTTCGAGAATCGAGTTGCTCTAAGTGCGCGGTGTCCCATATAAGCCCATGTGTTTCATTTTAGCAACCAAACAGTTGCGAAACTGAAAATTGAATGTGCGCGCCTAGCCTTATACTCGACTCAACCTAGAAATAGTAAAATTTATACTACTTTTTTTGTAAATTTCACACGATATTGCAAATGTAATCGTAATCGAAATCAAATAGGTAAATCACCAGTTGATAGAGCACCGTGCATATGCAAAACTTCAGTCACTTAATTTTCTTTTTTGGGATTATAGAAAACAAGTCAACTATTTAGTTATGCGCACAGGCATCTATGATAATGATTATGTGAAACACAAAATAGCGAACTGATTTTAGGCAATCATTTAGTTTTTGTCAAAACACAAACAGCCGTATCTGTAAGATTTTCTTATCCTTTATATTAGAGGTTATTTCGATAGGCATACTTAAATATTTAATTTGCCTTTGAATTATGAAACTTCAATTCGTATCTATAATCGATTTTTCATTGGTTCTTAAGTAAACTATGGTTGTGTCACGTAACGTAAAAGAATGTGAAAATCTATTACAAAAAAAACAAATGCTGCTTCATTTTATACAACACAGCTGTTTTGTGAAACCTTGAATTAGTAGATATTTTGATAGACTCATTTTTAAATCTGTGAAATTAAGAAAAATGCTATGGAACACACACCCACCCCCATCGGCATAAATAAAAAAAAAATCTAAAAATTGGGATGTTTCCGACAAGGATACGTTTTTATTTTAAAATATGCCATACTAAATTAAGAAAAAAAATTATTATTTCTATGTACAGATTCTCATCCAACAACGAGGACAAAAGTGTCGATACAAAGCACGTCAAAAGTCTAAGCGGGAAGCGTGGACGAAAATTCTTTGCGCGAACACATATATTTTAATCAATACAATTTTCTTAATTCTAAAGCCTAGTACGCAGATCGAGACAAGACAAATTTTATCTCTACAATTTTAGTCTCTACAAAATGTTTCCAAATCTCACGCAAAAGTTTGATTTTCGAGAGATAAAATCTAATTTATTGTGTTTTGTAGTGTATCTCTGGAACGGGTTGTCATACAAAAGTCGTTCATACCTTTTTGAAATTTCCTCTTGATGGTCTCAAGAGAAGTATCAGTACCTTTTACATAAAACCTGTTTTCACAAAAATCATTTTCGGAAATTCGGTGGCTGTCAAAATTTGGTGGAGATATTTTGTTCAGCAATGCACAAAAGTATGAATTTTGGGCGCGAACTGCGAACTGCTTGGAAAAATATCCAAGACAAAATTTGTCCCAGGACAAAAATTTATGGGAGACAAAATTTTTCCCGATCTGCGTACTAGGCCTAAGATATCACAACAGACCCTCAGTAGACTTTTCGGAGTGATTCATTTGATGTTTCTCACTTCCTAAGGCTAGGCGCGCACATTCAATTTTTAATTGCACAACTTTTTCGTTGCTTATAGAAATTAGATAAACTATTTGGTTGAATGTCTGCGCAGGTGCATATAATTATATGTTAGACAAAATAGCGAACTCATTTTAGGCAATCGTTTAGTCAATACACAAACTTTTTAGTTGCTCGAACCAAGCAGTTGCGAAACTAAAAATTGAATGTGCGCGCCTAGCCTAATATCATTTAAAAGTTCATATATGGTTGTGTGTGCAGTAGAAAAGGATCAAGTCTCAAACATTTTCCCAAAATGTGAAAGTTTGAGAGCTTGTATTTTAATATTCCATTGAAATTAAAAAGGAGTAAAATAAATGCAGACCTTTAGGTATGTACTCAGCCCTAACTCCCAACATCACCGTCTTCGAGAATCGAACAGAATATCCTCCTTGACAGATATAAATTCGAGGAGGTAAATAGAAACTCATTACAAAATGTTATGAAAATTTTCAGAGAAATATTTATTTTTAATATTATGATTTGTTCATGTTTATATAAGTTTTTATAAGAATCACAACGTTTAATACCCTTTACGTCCACGGAATCTCTGTCTATTGTCCAACTGAAAAGAATTAATTAATCAACAAAAACCCTACTCTCAAGTAAACAACGTACAATAGACCTCTTGCACTCAAAAAATGTGTTTCTTAGCACCTGGCACTCGGTAGGGACATCGCTCGATTGCAGACATTGTCTGGGAGTCTTTTTATCCTTAAATATAAAAAGAAACAAATTGAAATACAATTTTGTGCGGCTTTATAGTTGCGATAACCTTTTTGCAGCAATCACTTTCTAGGAGGCACATTTTCAAGTCTGCTCGAACCCCAGCGCAAGCTGTATTATCAGCCAGCTTTTCTTCGCCTTCATATCGCATCATCTTGATGGTTTTTATTTATAAATTCTGATTATTTTCTTACAAAATAATATTCACAAATCACAAGTTCGACTATCCGTTTTCGCTTTGCCGAGTGGGAATAGCGAAAAAGTAAATTGAAATTTAATGAAAACTGTTATACACATAACATCTGTCTTGTGTCAAATTCTGTCTGACGTTAGGATTCGGAAAGGAAATTAAATAGAAGTTGTTTGTTCTGTTTAAAGTGCATTTGTTTATTGTTTATCACTAGAAATTCAGTAATATTCGCATCTAGCTAAGCTGTTTAATAAGAAAAATGTTGCAAATAAGGTAAATATGTGTAGTTGTTGAAAAACAGCCAATAAATAGATTCATTCAAGGATTTCTCATCGACTATCGCTGCGACAATTTTGTAAATATTCCCACCAATGGCACCAACCAACCGGCTACAAAACTGGTATACAAGTTTATAACTGTGTCACACGTTCAAATGTACCCCTAGTGTTGCAAAATGAGCACATTGCAACTTGGTACACTTGTGGCCCAACCGTTTATGACTCGTCTCATCTAGGTCATGCAAGTTGTTATGTTAAACTCGATATTATACAAAGAATTCTTCGCAATCATTTTAAAATTAATCTTGTCACAGCCATGAACATCACCGATATTGATGATAAAATTATCAAACGTAGCCAAGAATATGGCAGGTCATGGCAGGAGTTGGCTAAATGCCATGAAACGGAGTTCTGGAGTGACATGAAGAGATTGGGTGTGATGGAGCCGAATGTTAAGATTCGAGTGACAGAAAATATACCACAAATAGTTGCATTTATTGAAAAAATTGTCAGAGACAAATTGGCTTATATTGGAGGAGATAAGTCGATTTACTTTGATGTTAAAGCTTATTCCGGCTATGGGAAGCTCCAGAAACTCAATTTAGAACAGGTCAGTCATGAAACAAAAGAATCAACTATTGATTTCGCCCTTTGGAAAGCGAAAAAGGCATCAAACGAACCTTCGTGGCCATCACCATGGGGCGAAGGACGACCAGGTTGGCACATAGAATGCAGTGCTCTGGCAAGTATGATCTTCGGCAGGGGTATCGACATTCATGCCGGAGGCTTAGATCTCAAGTTTCCTCATCATGAAAACGAAGAAGCACAAAGTTGTGTGTTTCACAAAACTCCACAATGGGTGAACTATTGGCTGCACACAGGTCACTTGAGTATTGTTGGACAGTCGGAAAAGATGTCTAAATCTCTGAAAAACACAATCGGAATCGATGAAATGCTTAAATCTTACTCTAGTGATGAGTTCCGAATGGCATGTATGTTATCCAACTATCGAAATTCTGTGGAGTATGGAGATAAAATGATGAGTACTGCACAGGGTACTCTTAAGAGGTTCTCAGATTTCAATTCGAACGTTGAAGCCTATTTGAAGGGAAAAAAACGTGGTGTATCGATTGATTCCAACCAGATTCTTGAAATACTTTCGCAATCCAAACTACGTATAGACCAACATCTTAGGGATGACTTCAACACAGCTCGATGTATAAGTGTTCTAATCGAACTTTCGTCAGCAGTGAGTAAATCTATCAATTCAACGCCAGAAGCAGTAGAGATTTTCGCATCTAGTCTAGATACAGTAGCCGCTGTTCGAAATTTTGTCAACAGTAATTTAGAGATGTTTGGTTTTGAAATGGCAGAAGTAGCACACACAAGTAATAATAATAATAACATAGATTTGTCATCGTTGTTGGATGATTTAGTAAAAGCAAGAAGTTTAATGCGACAGCGAGCAATGGAAAGCAAAAACAATGAAATGTTTAAAGTTTGTGATGAATTAAGGCATTGCTTGAAAAGAAATGGTGTTGATTTAAAGGATCATAGTCAAGGAAGTATATGGAATTTTATCAAATGAACACGTTTAATTTAATTTCGTCAATTTAAGTAAATAAAAGAAACTCCTATACATATGTATATGTTTATTCATATTCTTAGATGGTGATGTATATTGTATTACCTTCTTAGATGGCAGAGGTACATATCAGGCAACATATAATGTAATTCATAAATTGTATTTTTCGATTTGCTTGTATCCTGACGCTGCGACATGTCCGCTGTAGAATAAAAAAAATTAGTGGTTCTAGCCGAAAGTCTTACCAAAACAAATAGCAAAACTCGAATTACTCTTTCTATGGTTGCGGGTGAGACAGGGGCGAACGCAGGTAGGGGTTTTAGGGGTTCAAACCCCCCCCCCCCCCCGAAACGACCAAAAAAATAAGGGTTCATTTCGTTAAAAAAAAAGTGTTATTTTCGTGCCATAAATTCTTCTGCTAGTGTTGTTTTTTCTTACGACTTATAGGTACTATAAGGCAAGTAATGCATTCGTAAAAAAATCGAACTCAAGATTTTTATCAAAGTTAATATTACTATGATAGCAAAGACGAAAAATGTGGGTCCCAAAATTCTGTCTGTCTGTCTGTTCGACTACGGCCTAAAATGGTAGGCCGATTTTCGTTAAACTTGGTAGATATCGTTTTGAATTTTTTTCCCCACACGTTTTTTTTTCGTTTTAAGACAAAAAAATAACGGTACCTGCCATACGATTTTATTTCGAAATCTTATAAATATTTTTGCTCAAAAACTGTCCCACAGAATTTCGAAAAAAAAATTCATAAGATTTCATTTCGTCATTTTTGGTAATGGTTGAAAAAAATTTTCAACAAAATGGTTATTCTTCGAAACCCCCTTGGAACAAATTTTTGATTTTCTCGAAAACAGTACAAACGATTTTAATCATTATGAATCCCCTCCAAGGTTTAAATATTATTGCGTAGGTTTACAAATTTTAAGTTTTATTTTTTTGAAAATAAAATTTTTTTTTCTGGAAACTCAATATATCGAAAACCCCATGCTCGATTTTTTTTTAAACTTGATAAATAAAAGTTTCTTAATATAATCTACAAGATCTGAGGAAAAAAATTTGTTTTACCTAAAAATAAAGGTACAAACAATAAAAATGTTAAAAAATGGTTTTCGAAAATCGTATTTTTCTCAAAAATGGCTCCGAGAATTTTGATAGTTTTTTTTTTGTTTCAATTAATCTCTACTTTAAGAGAAGTTTCTAAAAAGTTTAAAAAAACATTGCATTTTAAGACTTAAAAAAAATATTTTTTGAATTTTTGACAGAAAAAAATTATTTTTTTTTTGAAAATTCGATTCCTCAAAACCTGCTCAATATTTTTTTTTGTAAATTAAATTTTTATTCGAATAATAATCATCATCATCATCGGCTCGACAACCGGGTTCCGGTCCTGGCCTCTTTCAACAAGTCTCTCCACCTATCCCGGTCTCTAGCCGACGCCATCCAGTTGCGCACCCCAAGGCTTCGGGCGTCCTGGTCTACGCCATCTCTCCAGCGCAAGCATGGTCTACCACGCTGTCGTCTACCATAGAATGTACCACAAAGAACTTTCCGAGCAGGTTCCTCTTCGCTCATGCGAGCTAGGTGCCCTGCCCACCGGAGTCTACCGAGCTTAATTTTTGTCACGATATCTGCTTCTAGGTAGATTGCGTACAATTCATGATTGTACCGTCTCCGGAATCGTCCTTCCTCACATACGGGGCCAACAATTCTCCTTAAGACTTTTCTCTCGAACGCAGCTAAGAGGTCGGAGTGCCTTTTGCTAAGCACCCAAGTCTCGGATCCATATGTGAGTACTGGCAGGACCATGGTCCTGTACAGCAGCAGTTTTGAAGTTATGGTGAGATTTCTGGATTTGAAGAGCTTTGACAGACTATAGTAGGCTCTGTTGGATTTGAGAAGCCGCCCGCGTATTTCTTCTTCTATATTGTTATCGGCTGCTACTATTGACCCAAGGTATTTAAAGGATTGCACCACTTCAAATTCGTGCTCCGTTACCTTGATTGTTTGACCAACTGTTCCTCTCGCATTCGACGCCACCATGTACTTTGTTTTACCTTCACTAATGTGCAGCCCCAGATTTTGTGCCGCCTGCTCGATCTGGATGAAGGAATCGTGTACAGCTTGTTCGGTTCTTCCGATGATGTCGATGTCGTCTGCGTAAGCCAGTAACTGGCTGGACCTGTTGACGATGGTCCCTCTTGTTGCCGTGCCAGAGTCACGGATTGCTTTCTCCAACGCCAGGTTGAAGAGGAGGCAGGCCAAACCGTCCCCTTGTCGGAGTCCATTAAAGATGTTGATTGGTCTGGATAGCAATCCGGCTATTTTTACTTGGCTTGTTACGTTGGTCATGGTCAACCTACATAGTCGTGTCAATTTATTTGGGATGCCGAATTCTCTCATGGCTTTGTAAAGTTCTACCCTGGCTATGCTATCATAGGCGGCCTTAAAGTCTATAAACAGATGGTATGTTGGGATGTTAAATTCTAGACATTTTTCCATCGCCTGCCTAAGGGTAAAGATCTGATCAGTTGTTGATTTGCCTGGAATGAAACCACACTGATATTGTCCGATAACGGTTTTAGCGTATGGGGTTATCCGGTCTTGTAGGATAGAGGAGAGTATCTTATAGGCGGTACTCAACAACGTGATACCTCTATAATTGCTGCACGTTGTGACATCTCCCTTCTTATGTATGGGGCATATTAAACCTTTTCGCCAGTCTTCTGGCATTTCTTCCTGCTCCCATACGTGTACTATAATATCATGCATTGCTTGACGTAAGGCTGGCCCGCCGTGATGGAATAATTCGGCTGGTATGCCATCGGCTCCCGGGGCTTTGTTCTGTTTAAGCCGGCCTATAGCCTTCTCAATCTCTTTTATGCTTGGTGGCGGCAACATAGGGTTTTCTTCTTGAAGTAGTGGAGCCTCCACTTCTGCAGTGAGCTGACCATTTAGCAATTCATTAAAGTACACTTCCCATCGCTCCAGTATGCTTTCAGGATCGGTGATCAGATTTCCCTCCCCGTCCTTGCAGTATGTGCAGCGTGGTGTGTAGGTAGGTAGGTAGAGATGGTAGTCGCCAGCCAACTGGGCCCGCAACTCAATTAGCGCTGGGGTGCGCCGTTTTGATACCATTAAACTCGTGTCAACCTAATAAAGATTTAGTACGGAAGAAAATGGCTTTTATATACTTTAGCGGAGCATTACTAAAGCCATTTTGTCGCATTCAGAAAGATAATCAGATCTTTGATTTTCTTCTCCGAGAGTTCGCTGGGGTCATCGAGGAAGGCTTTCCCAAAGGAAGCCATCCTGTAATTTGCTAAGGCGGGGCAATCGCAAAGAAAATGAACCACAGTTTCTTTTTCTTGTGGATCTCCACAACTACGGCAGTGTGGGTTGAAGGGGATGCCTAGCTTTCGTGCATGTTCACCTATGGGCCAGTGCCCGGTGCATATTGCTGTGATCCTGGCTATGTCGCGCCTGGGTCTGCATATTAGATCGTTGGAACGTGAGTTGTTGTAAGTAGGCCATATCTTTCTTGATATGACACAGTTTGTGAGACTGCTCCACCTACGGTTGGATTCATTGAGAAAAATCGAGAAGATTTTTCTCTTCATAGCACCAAGAGGAATATTAACTTTTTCCGCTAGTGAGCTATGTAAGGCCGAGCCTTGCCGAGCTAAAGCGTCAGCCTGTTCATTACCCTCTATGTCACTGTGACCTGGAACCCAAATGAGAGTGACCTGGAGGTCAATGTTCAGACTCGCCAGTTCGTCCCGACATTCCTGGACAAGTACTGAGGTAGATGTAGATGATTTAATGGCCTTAATGGCCGCCTGGCTATCTGAGCAGATAGCTATATTTCTGAACTGGTTTTGGTTAGATTGGAGCAACTTGCATGCCTCCTTGATTGCTAGTATTTCAGCTTGAAATACACTCGCAAAGTCTGGTAGTCTGAGGGACTTGGAGATGTTAAAGGACTCGGAAAAAATTCCTGAACCAACACCGCACTCCATCTTAGATCCATCAGTAAAGATTATCGAATCGAAATCCTTTGTGACAACGTCATTTTTCCAATCCTCTCTGGTGGGAAAAATGGCTTTGAAATCCCCGCTTGGGCCAAGAGGAGCTACGCAGTAGTCGGTGTTCGATAAGAAAATATCCGGAGGTATCAATTTTGTTATGTTTCCATGACCATAGGGTTTGGAGAACCAACAGTTAGATTCTTTAAGTCTTACAGCACTGCATGCCGCTAGGTATTTTATATGAAGGTCGAGTGGTAAAAGGTTCAGGATAACGCTCAGGGCATCTGTTGGGCATGATCTGAGAGCCCCCGTAGTGCCGACGCTAGCCGTTCTTTGAACCCTTTTAAGTTTTGCGACGTTATATTGCTTGTTAAGTGCAGGCCACCAAACAATCGATCCGTAAGACAAAATTGGCCGTACCACTGCAGTGTACGTCCACAAAATCATCTTCGACTGAAGGCCCCACTTCTTACCAAAGGTTTTTCTGCAGGCATAGAAAGCTATACAGGCTTTCTTAACCCGTTCTTCAATATTTACCTTCCAATTCAATTTGGGGTCGAGAATAACTCCAAGGTATTTAGCTTTGGAAGATAAGGAAAGAGTTTGACCGTTAAGTCGAGGTAGGGTGAATGTAGGTATTTTAGTCCTGGTAGTAAAGAGCATCAGTTCCGTCTTGCTCTGATTAACTCCTAGTCCACTACTAGTGGCCCAGTTGCTAACTCTTTTCAGAGCCAATTCAGTGATTTCACTAATCACAGTGGTAAACTTACCTGATACTATTGTGAATATAACTTAAAATTACTTTTTTTATCTATCTGGCAACACTGCACAATCTTGTACTGTCAATGAACTTTTATTAAATCTTCCCTTTTTTTCTTTGTCACTCAACAAGTTCGGATCTTTTTTATTTCTTGTGCTCCGCTCAACTCCGATTTTTGCTACAGGTTATGGGCCCAGGTTTCGCATTAGTTTTAGCACAAGAAAGTAGGGAAAGTCGCGAACCGAAAAATATTTTAATAAATTGGTAATCACCACGGATTGCCTGGATAATTATAGATAATTCAAGTCATCAATTTCGTTTGATTCCATAAGCTCACAAAATGGCTGCCGCTAACCATTCACTATCTGTTGAAAAACTGAAAGGACGGGATAATTATGACTCGTGGAAATTCGCAGTCAAAAATCTTTTTGAATATGAAGAACTTTGGGACTGTGTCGAAGGTACGTCCGACAATGAAAAACAGATTACGAAGGCGAAATCCAAATTGATCTTGCTAATAGATCCCATCAACTACGTCCATGTCCAAAATGCTACGACCGCCAAAGAAGTTTGGGATAATTTGAAGAAGGCATTTGATGACTCAGGTTTGACGAGAAAAGTTGGATTGTTGAAAACGTTAATCACAACCAAGTTAGAGGACAGTGAATCAATGGAAGATTTCGTGAATAAAATAGTCACGACTGCTCATAAATTACGGGGCACAGGGCTAACGATTAATGATGAATGGGTTGGTACGTTGCTTCTCGCAGGTTTGCCAGAACATTATCAGCCGATGATAATGGGCCTGGAGAATTCCGGAGTGGATATAACATCCGACTCGATCAAGACAAAATTACTTCAAGATGTTACTCATGCACCAGGTAACACAGTAGCTTTGTACAGCAAAAAATCTTTGGTGAAAAATAAAAAGCGTGTACGATGTTTCCAATGCAATCGATTTGGGCATTATGCCAGGGATTGTCCCAATCCGAAATCGCAGCAGCAAAAGTCTAAAGGAAACCAAAATGTGTTGTTTACGTCATTGGTAGTAAGCGAAGTCAACACTCAGGCGTGGTTTCTGGACTCCGGGGCGTCAGCCCATATGACCTTGCGGCGAGATTGGCTCAAAAATGTTACGAAACCCAGTAACAATGAAGTCATCATTGCAGATAAAAATCGATTGAAGGTAGAGTGCATGGGTGATGTTGAAATTCGATTGGCGAATGGTGAGACTGCTACTGTGAAAAACGTTCTGTATGTCCCGAACCTTTGTGCGAACCTCCTTTCCGTAAGCAGACTAACAAAAGGGGGGAACAATGTTAGGTTTCATGGAAGTCGAGCCGAAATTTTCAGTAAAGTGAATCGTCTGCTTGTCACTGCGTTCCTTGAGTCAGATGTCTACAGGTTGGATCTGCCAACACCGATGTGCGCAAACTTCTCAGTTCGTGTCAGTCAGGATATGAATTTGTGGCATCGCCGGATGGGGCATCTCAGTTTTGATAGTTTAAAAAAACTTAAGGATATGACAAATGGCGTAAACTTCACCGTGGCAGATAAAAACATCTCGTGTGTCGTTTGTTGTAAAGGCAAACAAACTAGAATTCCGTTCAAGAACATTGGAACTCGAGCAACTGAGATTCTACAAATAGTTCACTCCGATGTTTGCGGTCCGATGAGTGTAAATTCCATTGGAGGTGCGCGTTATTTTCTAGTTTTGGTAGACGACTACAGCAGAAAAATTTTCTTATACCTGATGAAAGAAAAATGCCAAGTAAAAGAAAAATTCGAGGAATTCATGCGGCTGGTTGAGAACCAAACTCAAAGAAAAATAAAGATCCTGCGCACCGACAACGGGACTGAATACTGCAATGCGGCATTGCTCTCGTTTTTACGTAAATACGGAATTCAGCACCAGACAACCGCACCGTACACACCGGAGCAGAATGGTCTTGCAGAGAGAACCAACAGGACGATCGTAGAAAAGGCCCGCTGTTTGCTCTTCGATGCAAAATTGGAGACCGAGTTTTGGGGCGAAGCTGTATCGACGGCAGTGCACATAATCAACCGTTCTCCAAGAAGGGGATTGACCGACAAGACTCCTGAAGAAACATGGAGTGGACAGAAACCAAACTTGGAATTCTTTAAAATCTTTGGTTGCCGTGCAATGGTGCACATACCAAAACAGTTAAGAAAGAAATTTGACCCGAAGTCCAGAGAATGCCTCATGATGGGATATTGTGAAAACTCGAAAGCTTATCGACTTGTGGACCCCAAGACAAAAAAGTTATATGTAAGCAGGGATGTAGTTTTCTTTGAAAACGAAAGTGATAAGCCAAAAAATAAAAGTTTCGATGGAAATGAAACTGATAATGTCAGTATATGCTATGACGATTCAATGGGGGATGAGTCTGACCCTGTTAACGTAAGCACATCTGAAGAGGAAACAACTAATGAATCACAAGAAACCCATACTCATCATGAAGCAAGTTCCAGATCCATGCTATCCGATTCATCTGAAGAAACTTTTTTCTCTGAAAGTGAAACAACAATTCAACCTGAAGATGAAGACTATTTACCACCAGAAAGTCTCGAAGTTCAAGTCTCAGAAACACGAAGATCATCTCGCGCACCGAAGCCTATACAGAGGCCTGATTTTGTGAGTATGGCAGCCGTAAGCTTGGAATTAAATGATCCAGTCACAGTAAGCGAAGCTATGGCCAGAGCGGATGCCAACTTATGGCGTGCAGCGATGAATGAGGAGTTCGAGGCTTTGAACCAAAATAAGACTTGGACATTGGAGACGCTGCCACCGAACCGAAAACCAATTGACAGCAAGTGGGTGTTTCGGACAAAAAGAGATGCTACAGGTAAAGTTGTGAAATACAAAGCTCGTTTAGTAGTCAAGGGCTGTGCGCAAAGAAAAGGCGTCGATTATGGCGAAACATATTCGCCAGTGGTGCGCTACAGTTCTATAAGAGCACTTTTGGCTTTGGCAGTTCGTTTTGATATGGACATCGACCAGATGGACGCAGTGTCTGCGTTTCTACAAGGGGAACTAAACGAGGAAATCTTCATGATTCCACCAGAAGGTATGAGTGGTGATGGTGATACAACGAAGGTATGCAAGTTACACAAATCGCTGTATGGTCTCAAACAATCGAGTAGGGTTTGGAACATAAAATTGGATTCAGCATTGGCAGCCCTTGGAATGAAAAAATCTTCAGCTGACCCCTGTGTTTACTACAAATTGGTGGGGAATAAAAAATTATTTGTAGCAGTATATGTGGACGATCTGTTGGTGATGGCAAACGATGTTACGATGAAAACGGATTTGAAATCAAAGCTGATGGAAAGTTTCCAAATGAAGGACCTGGGAGAAGCGCGCTTCATACTAGGTATGCAACTAAAGCGCGATCGAAACAACGGTGCTATCTCTGTTGACCAGGAGCAATACATTAAGGAGATTCTTCAGCGATTTGGAATGATGGATTCCAATCCAGTTTCAACTCCAGTTGATGTCAACCAGATTATTTCAAAAGAAATGTGTCCAAAAAATGAAGAAGAAACTGCAGAAATGAAGAATGTGCCTTATCAAGAAGCCATCGGGTGCATAATGTTCGCTGCTCAGGTTACTCGTCCAGACTTATCGTTTCCCGTGAGCTGTTTGAGCCGATATAATCAAAATCCCGGTAAGTCACATTGGAATGCTATTAAAAGAATTTTTCGTTACTTAAAGGGTACCATCAATACGAAGCTGGTTTTTACAAAAAATGGTAACAAAGATTTGCTGGGCTACTGTGATGCTGACTGGGCTTCCGATACCGACGAGAGGCGATCAACAACCGGATACGTATTCAAGCTGCAGGGTGCTGCAATTTCATGGAGTACCAAAAGGCAACCTACTGTTGCATTGTCGACCACAGAAGCTGAGTATATGTCGATGTCATCAGCGACTCAAGAAGCTTTGTGGCTGCAACGTTTCTTAGGTGAGCTACTTGAAGATGCAGCTTCAACAAAAATCTACTGCGACAACAAAAGTGCATTGGACTTGGCTGTTCTCAATGCGTATAGAGCACGTACAAAACATATAGACGTGCGTCATCATTTCGTCAGAGAGCAGATCAACGCAAATAAAATCATCCCGGAATACATTGATACAGACAGGATGTTAGCAGATGTATTAACGAAAGCAGTTAAAAAATTAAAAATTGAATTTTGTTGTAAGGGTATGGGATTAGAAGTACAGGTTGCCAAGTAAGTTTTTTCATTATAATGGGGGTATTGTGAATATAACTTAAAATTACTTTTTTTATCTATCTGGCAACACTGCACAATCTTGTACTGTCAATGAACTTTTATTAAATCTTCCCTTTTTTTCTTTGTCACTCAACAAGTTCGGATCTTTTTTATTTCTTGTGCTCCGCTCAACTCCGATTTTTGCTACAGATACCAATAAAACCAGATCGTCAGCATACGCTACAGTTTTTACACCACTACCTCTGAGCTTGACGAGAATTTTGTCCATGACTAAGAGCCATAGAAGAGGGGAGAGAACACCACCCTGGGGAGTTCCCCTACTAACATGTTTAGTAGAAATTGTGTTTCCTAACGTTGCTTGGATCCTTCTGTCACTGAGCATAGATACAATCCATTTGGATATGAAACTTTCTACACCAAAGTGAGCAAGTGATTCGCGAATGGATTCAGTTAGGACGTTATTAAAAGCACCCTCCACGTCTAGGAAGGTTGCTAGGGTATATTCTTTGTAGTGAATCGTCTTCTCTATTGTACGCACTACTTCATGCAGGGCAGTCTCCGTAGACTTGCCTTTTAGGTATGCATGTTGCGATTCATCAAGAGGACGACCCTCTAGTAAAACTCTGATGTGAGTATCAAGGATGCGCTCTAGTGTCTTTAGAACAAAAGATGTCAGACTAATAGGCCTAAAGTCCTTCGCGGATTCGTGACCTCGTTTGCCGACCTTCGGAATAAAGACCACTCTTACATGTCTCCATGACTCAGGTACATGATTGAGATAGAGACAACCTTTGAAGATCATTTCTAGCCATGGTACTGCCAAGTCTTGCAGTTTCTGCAGCATAACTGGGATTATGCCATCAGGGCCAGGTGATTTGTAAGGGGAGAAAGTATTAATCGCACATGAAATACTATCTCCTGTTATAACAGAATTGATTTGCTCCCTATGAGCTATAATGGTATTTGTAGTGCTAAGCGTTTCGGGGTAGTTATTCTCACAACCCGGGAAATGTGTTGTCATAAGCAGTTCCAAGGACTCAGCTGGAGAGGCTGTCCAGATACCGTCACTTTTCCTCAGAAATGAAGGGCTGCAATGTTCCTTTGACAGAACTTTACTTAGCCTTGCAGAATCCTTAATATTTTCTATTGAGTGACAGTATTCTCTCCAGCCAAGCTTCTTAGCTGCTGCTATGGCTCGCTTGTACACTTTTAGGCAGTCTTTATATGGTTGATAGAATTTCTCCTTCTGACATATGTTGAAAATCTTTCTGGTCATTTTTCTAAGTGCAGAAAGATCTTCATTCCACCAAGGAGGGAATTTTTTGCGGCTATATTTAACTGGACAGGAGACCTTAAAGGCAGTGTTAATCGCTGCCTCGAAAGTCTTTACCTTAGATTCAAGAACTTCCACAGATTCTACACTAATTAATGGTAAATTGCCTAGTTTGGATTTTGCGATCTGACTGAATTTCTTCCAGTCAGTTCTTTTGGGATTTCTATATGGAGGGGGGGTTTCTATCTTGAAACCTATGTTGAAAAGGATCCATCTGTGATCCGAGAAGGAATTTAAAGAGGAAACTCTCCAGTTTTCCACCACCAAATTACAGTTGTTTGTAACAGTGATGTCAAGTACATCTTCCCACCCATCGTAGTTTTCCGAGCTTGGAAAAACGAAGGTGGGTGAGTCACCTCTGTTACAAACAATTAAGTTATTATCAATAATAAAATCAAAAAGAGACTCACCTCGTTCGTTGATTTCAGAACTACCCCAGAGAGAGTGCCGTGCGTTCGCATCGCATCCAATCAGGAGGTTCGTTTTTTGCTGATTAGCCGCTTCAACCAATTTCTTCACCTCCTCAGGCGGTGATTGCCGGTTGTGACCGTAGTAGCCAGATGCCACCAGTAGTCCCTTTGCATCTTTGTCTTCCAGCCTGACGACTGTCAAATCCGGAGTGCTAAAATTGGGACACAAAAAAGCTTTTAAGTGTTTTTTAGCTAAAATACAAGTTCTGGGATTACCTTGTTCTTGGGTTACTGTTTTGTATAATAGGTCGTATTGATTGTCTTGGAGGCCTTTTACATTGAGGCCATTAACCCATGGTTCTTGAATTACGCCAATATCAATGTTTTCCTCACTGAGGAAAACTCTTAGATTATCTGAGGCACATTTAGAGTGCTTCAGATTAATCTGAATGACCTTGAGCGCGTTTTAATTGGTTGAGGGTCCTGCGGCGCCAAGGACAACCGAACCGTCGACAACAGCGCTGATCTTAGCGCTCTCATCCACTTTATCAGTATCTGGTCCCTGATCCTGCAGGATTTTGATTTTAGCATGCCTGATGCCAAAACGAAGTTTATAGTCAGCCTTCTCGAGAGCCCCTTTGCTTTCTTCCGTGATCCTCAGAAGGTATGAAGAGCTGGTCTTTTGCGGTTCTTCCGCCTTGATGACGACCCAGTCGTGCATGGGGACCAGCGGGTTCAACCTCTGAAGACCCCGGATCAGCTCCAGTCCGCTTGGTTTAATGCCCATGAGGGGCAACCAGATGCGGGCCTTTGGTTGTCTAGGGATCTCCTTAGCTGGGATAAGCTTGAGCTTCAAGCCCTCCCAGTCATTGCTGACCTTAGCAATGCTGTCTCTAAGGAAGTCCCTTGAAAACGCGTCCTCGCATTTGATCACCCTGTATCCCCTGAGCATCTCCCCAGAGTCGAAGCTGGGGTAGGGTCCCTCACTTGTCGACAGGGTGTAAGTAAATACCATCTCAGAGAGCTTGGCTTCGATTGAGCTCCACACCGACAGCAGACCCTTGCTGTTGGTGGAGAGTTCATCTACAACCGCTACCTGGAGGTCATCCCTGACGACCTCGCTTAGAGTAGGCGGTTGCGCCGCTCTGAGAGATGTAGTTTTTCTCTTCTTTATGTTTCCATCAAGTTTACTCTTCTTTTGGGAAGGTAAAGTCTCTTCCTGAGATCTGTCTCGCTTGACGGCTTTTTCTTTTTTTGTCTGAAGGTTATTGTATTCATCAATAACCTTCTGGTACTTGATTTTATCCTCGGCGTCCCTCTCGTGACAAGTTCCCTCTGCCTCATTCTTGGCAATCTTGCTAAGAATAAATGAGGCATGCAGGAACTGGTTCTTTCGAAGAACGCCAGAAGATTTCTTTTTACTACGGTTAGCATTGCTATGGCTGGCATTGCTACCCGATGGCTTGGCAGTATTTTTCGGTTTAGGGAGCACAGGAGTACTATGGCTGGTACTCGCTATGCTCCCTGAAGGTTTAAAAGTTATCTCATCGGCACAGGTTTCTGTGCCGTGAGAGCTTCCGGTCAGTGTCTCTTGGCTAGAGGCCAAGAGTTCGTCTTCGTTGTCAGTTGTGTCGATAGTTTGTGTAGTTTGTTTGTTCATTATATAGTTTTAAAAATGTTGGTCCCACGAGTAGGTCGGAAAAGAAAGGTCAGCCCCGGCAGAGCCGATATACCGGGGTAAGGCAAGTATTAAGACGGACCCGGCCAGGGCATCCGAATGAGCTCGTTAGTGACTGGTTTTCCCCCCAGCCTTCCATTTCTTCGGCACGGATTATGAATAATCGCTCACACCACCACTGAAAATTAGGGACCTGTATCTATGGTAAAATCGCATTGTTGAGGGTTGAACTATTGAGGAGTAAAGGAACCTTACAACATTGCGACCTGACCTTAGCTGATCCCCATCTTGACAACGCACAAGATTTCTGTGGTGATCATTACCGCCCGGCACCCACTAGGAGGGTTTGATACGAGGATTTATGCCGGGCACACCAAGCGTGGTGTGTACTGCGTCATGTTTCGGACGGATTGGTAGAACTTCCGCGCCTGGTGCGGACCTCGCTCTCGGCTATTTTCTATTTCACAGATTAGGTTCTTCTCCCAGGCTGATTTTTTTTGTCTGTGTAGCCGTTTTTCTATTCTTCTGAGCTCTTTATATTCCTCTTCGCGTGCCCGCGTTCTATGAGATTGTTGCATTGCTCGGTACGCAACATTCTTACGTTCAGTCGCTAGCTTGCATTCATCATCAAACCAGTCGTTCCGATTTTTACGACTGCTGCCTAAGATGGAGTTGGCAGTACCAATGACAATATTCTTAAGGCGTGTCCACTTCTCATTTACGCCCAGCATACTGGCTCCAGGACTTACTCTCCCTAAATCAAGTGATTCTAGGGCGAGTCCTAACGCATTACCAAAGGTGTTACTGGTGTTTTCATTGCGCAGGGCAGCCGTGTTGATTCGAACCTGATCGGCGGATGCAATGCGTCTTCGCAAAGCAATCCGCCCTCGGAAAACCATACCAACAAGATAGTGATCCGAGTCGATATTGGCACCTCGGTACGTTCGTACCGTCATCAAGTTCGAGTAGTGGCGACGGTCTATCAACACGTGGTCTATTTGGTTACGAGTGACTCCATCAGGTGATACCCAGGTGGCTTTGTAGATATCTTTACGCGGGAACCTGGTACTCGCAACGACCATGTTTTTCGATGCTGCCAATTCTAAGACTCGAAGTCCATTGTCATTAGTGTTCTCATGCAAACTATGGGTGCCTGCGTAATGCCTGAATACCGGCTCCCGACCTATTTTTGCGTTCAAATCCCCAAGGATGATTTTAACATCATACCTTGGGCAGGCATTGAGGGCCCTCTCGACTTGTTCGTAGTAAGTCTCTTTTTCTTCGTCTGAGGACTCCTCCGTAGGTCCGTGAACGTTAATGAGGCTGATGTTCGTAAATTTGCCTCGCACGCGAAGGGTGCATAGCCTTTCGCTTATAGCGTTAAAGCCGATGATGGTAGACTTCATTTTTTCGCTGACTAGGAAGCCTACCCCAAGCACATGGTGTTTTGTATGACAGCTATAGTATATGTCATATTCGGAATCGGAAGTGTGCCATATAATTTACATCAGTTCTAAGGAAGTGGGCGATACCACCTCTATGATACCTATAACATAAAATACACTTTGAAAACCAATGTTTTACTTCTGGAATTCAAAAAATTTTAGTAGTCAAACCAGAATTGAAAATCAAGATCATATATTTAAAGTACTATCTGCTTTATTATCGCTTAGATTTAATTATAAAATGGATTATACGTAACCCAATGTGCTCGATTCTGTTCTTGTTCGCTTTTGTGGCTCGTAAATAATGACTTGTATACATTGGTTGCTTTTGGATCATGTGCAACGCTGTAATCATCCTTCAATCGCTTGATTTCTGGGTCTTCTAGAGTCTTCGCACCCTGCCTTTTATTGGATGAATTATAACTATTCTTGCCAGACTTACTTGTTCCACTACAAGCTGCATCGTTAGTTCCTTTAGTAGACAACGTTGGGGTTGTCTCTGTGCTGGGAATGTCTTCAACAAATTTGCTTTGTTTGGATTCTATATTGCTTGCCTCGATAATTTCATCGCTAACAACAGTTGTCGAAGTAACAGCAAGGTTGGAACTTTTAGATTTGGATTTCTTCGACGCCTTTTTCTTAGCAGCACGCATTTCAACCTTGAATTTCATCATCTCAACATCTTCTTCGTTTCCATTCAGAACAATAACGTCTTCAATTGAATAGGGGACCTGACATAATGGACAAGTATTGGTTTTAATTTGTTTCAATGCGCGTTCTGAAAAAACGCAGCCGCAGGTCCACAATGCAATGAATCGAAAGTTGCCAGACATCTCAATGCCCATCAGTTTGCAGATATATGGAGACCCCCGGGGATCAAGACCACCTTCAGTTTTATTGCAATCTTTGAATGCTGGATTGGATGTAAGATGTAAGTCTTTGATGTCCCGCATACCTTTGATGTGTTTTGATGATTCAGGCATCTTGTCTTTTTCCAAGAGTTGTTCAATGACGTTTTGTTTGGAATAGAGGCGTCCTAGAGTACACATGACAATGGGTTCCTGAAGACGTTGCTGGGTTAGTGCACAATGCAACCAGAGGAATTGACGCTCAGCGTCTTTGTCTTTCTATAAGGAACATAATAGATAGAATACGAGAAAAGATTTGGAGAAATTATTTTTTAACTTACTTGCTCAGCTTTCTTCTTAAGACGAACCAGTTCATCTCTACGAGGAATAGTACCACCATCACATCCCATTTTGTTTTATTAGTATTAAATAAAGGGGAATATGCCAACAGTAAATAAATAATAATGCGAAGATCCAAGAAAATAAAATCTATGAAGATGACACACAAGATACAAGCAATCCAATATCCAAATCCAAATTGATATATCAAAAAAGCTGTCAGTCTCAGCAAGCTGGCAGAATGAGAGAATTCTGTTCAGCCTATAATTACTATTCAGCGCATAATTGCTATTCAGCGCGTAAAATGGAATAGTTTTGGTTACCTTAATGAATATCAAGGGCACCCACACATTGGCACTATTATATATTTTGGTACAACAGAAACAGATGGTTTTCTATTGATTAATTTGGATTACAATCGAACACTGTATTCGATATCTTAATACTACGTTTTCACCAGGAGATAATCCTGCATTTAAGTGGGCTTACCATAAATCTTCTTTAAATCTCGACATACAAATTTATTTCATGAATCTAGTAGATTATACTATGTTTTCACCAAGAGATAATCCCGGATTTAAGTGGATTTACCAAACAAATTTATTTCGTAAATCTAGTAAATTAGAAATAAAACTTGTTAGATCTTCATTGGATCAAATATTCTATATATATATATCTATATCGTGCTATATTATCTCGATGATTTTTATTCGTTTGACACAAATGAAAGTTTCTTTCTCTCCCTTCCACTTTATAAGACAAATTAAAACAGCATTAGCATTTTGATAGGCGTTGTCAAAATTAATCAAAATGGAAAAACCGAATAAATCCCTTGCCTTAAATCTCAAATTATCTTTTGGTGAAAACGTAGTAGAACATGGAATTAAGGGCATCCACACATTGGCACTAATTTATATTTTTGTACCAAAAAAAACAGATGATTTTCCATTGATATGTTTGGATTGCAATCAAAAACAGTAATAGCCGTGCTTTTTTGGAAAAGTTATCCGTAGTACAGTAGGATTTTATATGAATAACAAATACAACATCCGCAGTAGAATCACTGCCGATAAAAGGAGAAGTGAAATGCTGCTGCTGATAGAGATTTGACGTTTATTCGAGTATCGGCAGTGATCCTAATGCGGATGTTGTATTTGCTATTCATATAAAATCCTACTGTACTACGGATAACTTTTTTCAAAAAAACACGGCTAATAATGGAAAACACTTTTTGATGTAATTCTATTCATTTCCCTCAAAAAATAATCGAGGTTCAGTGTGATTTATCATAAATCTTCAAATCTCGAAGGTTTCCGTAAAAACTTTTTTCTATCTAGCAGATTTCAAGTTAATCTTGCCAAATTTTAATTGGATAAATTGAACACGATTTTAAAAAGTACTTTCAAGGTAATTCTTCTTTTTCATCTTTTTGAGTGGTACAAGTAGTCTCCCCATGCTGTGGTGAATTTCGTTGTGAGTTCTCTTGTGAGGAATATCCAAGAATTCCAAAAATGTTATCGAGTCACAACTATAATCACAAGGAATCAAGTCACAAGAACTTGTGACTTGTGACCACTCACAACAGCAGAATCGGGCTGTTAGGATAGGCGCGCATTCAATTTTTAGTTTCGAAACTGTTTGGTTGCTAAAATGAAACATATGCAGCTGTATTTATTAGAATTCGCTAAACGCGTGAATAGTTATGCAATGCATAAGGACTTATTCATCCACTATGCAAATTCATATTTATAAAACATTTGCCTACCCTGCATAGTTATAATGAGCTTGTGTCAAATAAAGTACCAAAAAGTAAGAATCTATTACATTTAGCCTTCATAACACTCAGCTGTTTGTCAAAAAACAAAACATTTTGGGGCGTATTCATAGAGAATTACTAAAGTTGTGATTGCTAGATCCTTAGTTTAAGGCTTGTAGGTTAAATAAACACAGCTACTATTCATAGTCAGTTTCCCAGCTATTTTTAGTAGAACACCAGGTTAAGGCTGTGTTCTACTACAATTATCCTTCAAATAATGACGGTTCAAAGAAAATGGAAATTTTGTGTCGTATAATACGCCTTGGCATAATGGTTAGTGCGTTGGACTGTCTGGCAATGGTTCGATTTTCAGCTGCTACAAAAAAAGGTTTTTTCAGTGGTGTACTGCCTCTTGCGAGGAATTGACAAATCCTCCAAGAGTATCTCTTATCATGAGAAGTGCTGCTTCTTAGCCGTTCGGAATCGGCAGAAAATTGTAGGTTGAACAAAATTTAATGGTTGAGAGTTAAAAAACACTAGGTTAAGCATCTCTATTACCCGTTTGTGTGGTATTTTTTGATATTGCACGTCGAAAAAAATTAAGTAAAACAAAATTATAAAATAAAAAAACCAAACAAGAAGCTCAAACAAATATTCTTTAATAATTTTTAAATGAACAAAAAAAGCAATGCTGTAATGCAAGGGCTCAAAGAGTCTGGAACTTTTTTGTATCAATTAAATTTGACATTTGACTTGGATAATAATGACTACTTAAACACAGCATTTCCTATGTTTAAAGTTAGACCACAGGTCTAGCCCTAAACTAAGGATTAAATTTATTTATGAATAGCCTAAACTATGGAATTGCTTAATAACAACATAGCAAGAGTTTAGAAAACATATATGAATATGCCCCTTTGTCTGTCTATCGAATTTAATAAACAAAAACGAAACTACCAAAAGCTAAAAGAATTCGAACAATTAACTTTGATCCGCGGAGAGAGATCACCAGTTTATTTATTTATTTATTTAATTCTAAACAATTTTCAATTCAATTTGTTTTTAATATATTAGTATAACATTTTTGTTTCAATAAATAAAAATAACACAAAGTTTTAGTTTCAATATCAAGTCAAAGGCATTTTATTTTGTTGATTATCTTTATAATTCAATGCGATGTCAAAGTGAATGTGACAGATCAATACTAAAATGTCCTTATGTAGGCACTATTCAACCTCCAAACGCGTTTAGCTTATAATAGGTGCGTTTTATTATTCACAAATCTATCTGGATCCGGATCTGGATTAAGTTTTAACATGTATTACAAAAACAATTTGGGATCCTGTTTTCTATCGGGATCTATTTCAAAGATCCAAAAATTAGTTATTACAGTGGCGAGTAGATGGCTTTTTATGGTAAGGTAGTGTAAACTACAGTGTAAAGAAAAGAGACAAGAAATAATTTAAAATTTACAAATCCAAGGATAAAAAGAGACGGGCTTATAACACTGCTGTCACTAAGATCCGTATCGTTTTATTTTCAAGGGAAGATCCAGATCCGGATCCAGATAGATTTGTGAATAATAAAACGCACCTAATGCCTCTATTCAACGTCACATAAGTTTTATAAATAACGATTTTGCGTTTAGAGGCATTATAAGGGTTGCATAGCCTTATGTACTCACTATAATGAGTTTATAAATATGGCTGATGGGCTTGTATGGGACACCGCGCACTTAGAGCAACTCGATTCTCGAAAATAAAAAGTTTCAGCCGTATCTATAAGATTTTCTTAAATTGCATCTTAGAGGTTATTTAGTTAAGCATACTTAAATATTTAATTTGGCTTTAAATGACGAAACTTCAATTCGTATCTATAATCGATTTTTCATTGGTACTTAACTAAACAATGGTTGTGTCACGTAACGTAAAAGAATGTGAAAATCTAGTACAGAAAAAAAAACAAATGCTGCTTCATTTTATACAACACAGCTGTTTTTTGACACCTTCTTTCAGTAAATAATTTGAAGACACATTAATTTATTTGTGAAATCAAAAAAAAAATGGCTATCGAACACACACCCACACCCGCCGCCACAAATAAAAGAAAAAGATCTGAAAATTGGGATGCCTCCTACAAGGAAACTTTTTTATTTTAGAATTTGCAATAATACACTAGGGGTATTCACGATCTAATGCAACAGGTCTAGTATCATTGTAAAAGTGCAAAAGTGTAAAATCTTACAATACTACAACATGTTGTAAGATTGTAAGATTTTACACTTTTGCACTTTTACAATGATGTTGCATTAGATCGTGAATACCCCTACTATAAAACAGAATTATTTTATGCACAGATTGGGCGTTTTCCTAAATGCAGTGTTGCAGCGCATCATGAATTTTAATGCTTTTTTTTATTCACTTGCTTCAATAAAATAACGTTATTAAATACGAATTCTAAATTTTGGAGTTTTTTTTATTGAATTGTAAAATTAAATTTCAGAGTGAAGAAAAACGTTGCAAGGGCATCAAAATCCACGATGCGCTGCAACACTGCATTTAGGAAAACGCCTATTCTCTTCCAACACTTCAAAGGCTAAGAGGGAAGCGTGGACGAAATTTCTTTGCGCGTACACATACTTTAATCAATACAAATTTTATGTTTCTTAAATCGTTGCACTTTATAGTTCTATATAATATCACAACAAACAATACCTACAAACTCACAATTTGAAACTTCAAAATTTCAAAGATGACAATCGATATGTCAAAATACATTTTAAAATGCCTTTAAGTGACCCTTAAACGCGGTTGATGGCGTTTAAGTTAAGAGGCCTTTAAGTAACGTTACTTAAATGTGAAAATTGATTATAGATACCGATTTCATACTTAAGAGCTGCTTAGAGGTATTTTAAAGTTAAGTAACCTTTAAGATTTGTTTATAGATTCGCCTGTTTGTGTTTTGACATAAACTAAACGATTGCCTCGCAACAGTTGAGCTGTTTTGTATAAGTGCAAGAGAGAAAAGAGTGCGAGCGTGAGTAAAGAGTTGCCAGTGCGCGGTTCTCTTTCAACTGGTGATTAAACTATTTGATTTCGATCACAGTTGCCAGTACGCGACTAGACTTAATCTTAGGCTAGGCGCGCACATTCAATTTTCAGTTTCGCAACTGTTTAGTTGCTAAAATGAAACATATGGGCTTATATGGGACACCGCGCACTTAGAGCAACTCGATTCTCGAAACTAAAAAGTTTGTGTTTTGACACAAACTAAACAATTGCCTCGCATCAGTTGAGCTGTTTTTTATAGGTGCAAGAGAGAAAAGAGTGCGAGCGTGAGTAAAGAGTTGCCAGTGTGCGGTTCTCTTTCAACTGGTGATTAAACTGTTTGATTTCGATAACAGTTGCCAGTGCGCGACTAGCCTTAGGCAAAACTTTTTAGTTTCGAGAATCGAGTTCCTCTAAGTGCGCGGTGTCCCATATAAGCCCATATGTTTCATTTTAGCAACTAAACAGTTGCGAAACTAAAAATTGAATGTGCGCTAGCCTTAAGCTTTCGGTATGAAAACTTCGAAGAAGCCATATTTTAGCGTATTACCCTGAATGCAACCATACACAAATCACTCATAAGTTGACCATATCGATACTCGATGAGTATTCTGTTATGGCTTTTGGCTTATGTTAAATGCTATGTATGAGTCAAATTGTCAAAAGAAAAACGCTGTTGAATTTTGTTTACAAATTGCAATTCACTTTCTGTCGACTTAAAGCGCATTTTACTTTAATAATGAACAAGACATGCTTCATTTAAATAAAACAAATAAAGATTTGCATAAATAAATTATACGGAATTTTAAATATAAATGGAAAACGATAGTGATGCACCTTCAGAAACCGGACATGCTGCACCAATGCCAAAACATATACCATTCCCCGAAATCCCCAGCAGTTCGGAGCTGCTCAATGAATTGGTAATGTTTCTGTTTATCCTCTTCGGGGCGGGAATGCAATTTTTGCATATTTATCGAACAGTTTGGTGGATTCCTGAATCACATACAAACCACACAATTGTAAGTTGAAGCAATCAAATTTTTGCCCATTAAATGAATTGTTGTTTCTAGAATTACTACTTGATTGAGCCGTATTTGGTAATTTTTACAATAATAATACTTTCTCGACGGCTTCTTTATTGTTTGATGAACAGATGCCTGGATATCTTCTACAATGACAAACAATTGAGATCGTATAAATTAGTGGCTAAGTATATTTTCAGTGCGGTGCTTTTATTGATTCTGGCTCTATGTATCGTTAAAGTTTACACAAGGCAGAACTATCTATCACTTTTCCTACTCATGTATCCGTAAGTTCTACTTATTTATTTCATAAGACTAAGTTGATACATTTTCTTCTAGGTTGGTAGTATATTCTCTTATCTTTGGATTCCAAGTGGAGCCTTTCTTTCGCACATCTTGCGAAGTCGAAGGCTCTTATCTGAATGGCCTTCCAATGCACTGCTGCTCATCGAGCCCAGTAACAATCCGCGATGAAGTTGAAAGCTTAAAAAACGATTTTAACAATCGGTTCAAGCAGGTCATTTTCACCTCTATTGCAAATGCTTATTATGGAGGCTTTGTTCCTTGTTTCTATGCTCAAAACTTCATCCACTACAATGTGCTATGGGCCTCTCAACATATAATATTCATTTGGCTTGGTGGATTCACCATGTGCACGGTGTTTTGCTTTCCGGCAAAATACAGTGACATCCTTCATCGATCAGCTTTGCATTTGGGTCTTTGGTGTCGTTTGGACGGGCGCTCCAGTGCGAATTCTCAACCGTCACTCTGGTCCAAAACATCTGCTTGGAGTAATGCCAGCATTGTTCGGTACACTGGAGATTTGTACAAGTCTCTGGGACCAGTGACGACTGCTTTACCTGGAAACACATCGCACTATCGATTTTTTGTAAGATATCTATTATTTTTAATGCTAGTTCTCTGATCTTCTCTTCTTTTTGTTCCTTACAGAAGCTCTTCAACAATCCATCGGCAATTTATATGGCTCTTTCTTGTATGCAGGTTTTTCTTGTGCTCTTCCAGATTCTCATTTTGTGGTTCGCTATTGAATGGCATCATGTTTTGTCTCTTAGTTTTCTAGCACTTACCAATCATTTTACATTATTTAAAATACTTCGTGACTATCTTATTACTAAGAAAGTGTATGCAGCCGAATCTTCGATCTCTGAGAAAATGAATGCACACTACAATTAAAAAAAAAAAAAACAATGTATTTTTTATAAATGTATTTCTTGTGACACATCATATTATATGAAGTATAGAAATAAATAATGTAAAGAAACATTTGTTGCTTTTTAGCATTTCTTAAAACATTTATTATTAATAAGTAGTGCGTAAATGGCAAATCAATTAATTGTGCAACTTCTTGCTTATAATACATAGAAGAATCCTTTGAAGTCTGAATAACAAAAAATATCATCAGGCGGTCTCGGCACGTACCAATGTGGCTTCCGGCTCGGCATATTGACTATAGACCAAAAATTAAGGCAAATTCTGGAAAATACAAACGAATTTTAAGTCGACTTCAAAGCCACATATGATAGCATTCATCGTCAGGAGCTCTGCATGACGATGGCAGAACTGTGGATACGTGGTGAATTCTGAACTATTCGAAACATGCACAGGGTTTCGGCAAGGAGTTGCGCTATCAAGTGATTTTTTCAATCTCGTTCTAGAAGAGGTATAACACGGGGGTACTCTATTCAACAAATCTGTCCAACTGTTGGGGTATGCGGATGATATCGACATCTTCGGTCGTTCCTATTGTTTTCTAATAGAGTTCTTCACGGCTGTTGAAGATCAGAAACTTGTTGGTCTTGGAGTAAATGAGGGCAAGACCAAGTGGGTTAAAACGTCACTATTGATAGACAAATCTTCGAGGAAGTTAAGGAGTTCATCTACTTCGGAACGACACTTAAGTGCCAACAAGCCATCAGAAGTGCCACCACTGATGTGCTGGTTTCACTTGGCGTCTAAAACGAAACCCCTGGTTCGATGAAGAATGCCGGCTGAAGAAAAAGACCTATCAATCAATGCTGTAAACTGGAACCAGAACTGCTAAGAGCCCAGCCCGGGATCTCTACGGGCAAAATCGAAGGGAGGAACGCCAGCTTATTAGGAGGAAGAACAGAGAAGCGGGCGGTTGAGTCTGCAGGAGGGATGTTGGAAAGAACCCAAGGCTATACAAGGCCAGAAAGGAAGCCTGCCAAGACGAGATGGGAATATGGTAGTAGATGCTTTTCACAACACTTTTCTAGACTGCTAAAATCTGAAGATAACCGAAATTCTGGTATTAGACAGAATAATCCATTTAACTTGGGCGATGGTGGTCAAAATTTTCGTTAACCCGATCTAAATGAAATGCGGCTGGAATAAGCCAAGCTTAAAGCGTCCAAGGCTGTTCGTGCGGATGGCCTGCCAGCCGAAGTATTTAAAGCGGTAGGATGTAGAAGATGACTTGGTAATGAGCATATCTCCAAAATTTGGTCGAATAAACGTATGCTCAATGAATGCAACTTCGGTATAGTGTGCCCCAATAACAAGAAAAAAGATGATCTGACCTGAGCCAACTACAGTGGTATAAGTCTGCTCAACGTCGCATCAAAAATCCTGTCATCTGTAGTGTGTGGTCCCTTAAAACCGTTTGTCAACGATCTGGTCGGTCCAAAAACAGAGGTACAATTTTTCAAAAGTTCGTTCAACTGCTTGCTTATGCAGATGATATTGACATCATTGAGAGAATGAAGCGAACTGTTACTGGTTGATTTTTCAAGTATTGAATCGGAGGTGTTGGAAATGGTTTTGGCTGTTAATGAGGACAAGGTATATTCTATCATCGAGTAAGCAATCTCAACATCGTCGACTCGGCCAAAACCTCTCTATAGATAGGTTCAAATTCGAAGTCGTCACGGACTTTGTCTCCTTGGGCACCAATATTAACTCGCAAAATGACATCAGTGCAGTGATCAAATGAAGAATCAATCTCGCTAATCTTACGTCTCTTCGGGCTAAGAAGCCATTGGAGAAGTAAAGCCCTCTCAAAGAACCAAGGAGACCTTATATAAAACCTAATCATCCTGGCCCATCTTGGGTGCTTTGAAAGGAGATTCTGCGGGTGATTTTCGTTTCAGTGTGTAATGATGGAGTATGGAGGAAAAGACTCAACAACGAGCCTTATTGTTAAAATTCCGTTCGACATAAATTAGCTTTAACGGCATGGATTATAGAGGAGAGTCATGAATTCATATTCCATTGACACGACAGGTCAAAAGAGTGTATGGTATTAAAACTGGGCTCTTAACCGCTCTTTAGCTTGTTTGAATAAATTTTCATAATTAAATGAACTCACGCTTAATTTTTAAATTTAACTTTTGCAGCCTGACAGACAACTTAAGTATGTTATTCATGCCTATCACCAATTCCATCGTAATCTGATACTCTGCAGGGGTAATTTGTATGAGATTTTTCACCACGATGGATTCTGTAATGACTTTTATCGAGATTGGTAACAAGATTCCGATGGTGCCGTGAAATAAGGCCAACTTTCAAAAATTGGCCTTATTGCACTTTGATAAAGTGAAATAAGGCCAATTTTCAGTAGTTGGTCTTATTTCACTTTGACAAAGTGAAATAAGGGCAAATGATTTTGAGAAATAAGACCAAATTGGTCTTATTTCACTTTTTGAAAGCGTAATAAGAGCAACTGAATGTGGTGCTGTGACATTAGGCCAAGTGACCTAAGACCAAATTTGAATACTTGGCCTTAAGTCAAAGGGTTTTCTTGGGCAACAATACTTCGCGGTTTTCAGGATTTTTACTCCCTTTTCGGGGCTCACACCCGCTCACGCAACCCCGTTGCTCCGCTTAGGGTATGTTCAGTCGCCAGGCAGGCGACATAGGGCCAAGTCCTAAAATTTGGCCTTATGTCGCTTTTGTAAAGTGAGATAAGGCCAAATTTTTTCATGAAATAAATATAAAAATGCAGTTCGGCTTTATTTCGCTTTGTCAAAGTGCAATAAAACCAACTGTTGAAAGGGAAATAAGACCAATTTGGCCTTACTTCACTTTGTAAAATTGCAATAAGACCAACTGCTGAAAATTGGCCTAATTTCACTTTATAAAAGTGCAATGAGGCCAATTTTTGAAAGTTGGCCTTATTTCACGGCACCGATTCCGATTACGATGGAATTGGTGATAGGGCTGATTGACTTAATTAAATTAATAGCGTTTTCGTTTTGTAATCCGGAAAAACCTACGGGAACTCTCCGATTCGGAATTTCAAACGAACAAGTTAAGTTGGCAGCGCATGATAAGATCATTAAATCTGATCTCGACAACATTGTTCATTTGGCTATAAAAAACCGAATTGAATTTCGTGTTTCAAAAACTCAATGCTATCTTTTGTGGTTAAAGCGAAATCCTCCTCCTATGGCACTGCTCATGAGTGGCACTTGCACTGAAAAAACCAAACATCTTGCAGTTTTGGCTATGTGCTTTATAGACCATCTTTTGCGGTCTATTATATGTATTCGATGTCAGCAGAAACACTTACCAAGGTTTTCTCCGACCATATAAGAAATTTTTCACCCCTTTTTATCTGGCTGCAATTTATAAAGCAATTCGTCAAGTACAATTCCCATATTTGGGCAGGTGCTCCTTTAACCCACTTGAGTCTTTTAGGCAGAATTCAAGGGCTTTAAAATGAAAGGCGATAGGCGTATAACAGAAGCATTTGCATCCCTCGAACACCGACGCAATATTTCACGTCTCTCATTATTTTATCGCTGTTTTTATAAACAGTGTTCTAGTGAAATCGCCAGTTGAATTCCTCCATGAATGTAGAATGCTGAATGCTCTGCCTAGCTCTATTTTCTTTTCTTTCATGCAAATAAATTCAGTCACTGCAAAGTATGTACATATAAATATAGAAACTTCTGTAGATATATATCATTACATCCTTCTAAGACCTCTACTGATCTTCTGTAGGTACATAAATATATATATTGAATAAATACAGTCTGCGTAAATAATATTCAATTATTACTTTAGCGTATATTCGAACCCCTCGAGTTATTTTTTTTAAAGGACTGAATAATTTATGTACACATTTCGAGCAATTAACAAGTTTAATTTAATCCGCATTCTTCTCTGAGCGCACGATATTTTCAACATTATTGTGTCTTATCACCAAAATATCGTCATCGATTTGCTTTGAAATGACATACAAAATGCAATACAATATTTATATAATAATTTAATTTATTATCTTATGTTAAAGCAAGATAGAACAACTTAACTTTTATCAACTTGGCTACCCTAAGCAAACACAGGGTTTCAATTAGCACTGCTTGCCTTAAATGAATTTTGCATCTTTAACGTACACGATCTTATAGTTGTTCAAATAAATTGGATAATGGGGCATTAACGAATGATAAGCTGATGAAATCAGTCTTTTCTCATCGGGCATCGGTTCATTTTATTTAGTTGAAGAAGTGAAGTCGTTTCAAATATTTGGTCTTAATCACACCATGGAATTTAAAGAAAGTGAACAATTTATTGAAGAGAAAAACAAGATTTCTATTACAAGAACACAGAAACCAAAAGAACAATGGGGTAGCGAGATTGAATTCCTATTTTCGTGCATATCGCTATCCGTTGGACTTGGTAACATTTGGAGATTTCCGTATGTCGCTTTTCAAAATGGTGGGGGAACATTCGTTATTCCGTATTTGATTGTCTTGTTAATTATTGGAAGACCAGTATACTACCTTGAAATATTAATTGGGCAGTTTTCTGGACGAGGAGTTGTTAAAGCATTTTCTTTTGCTCCAGTTCTTAAAGGTAAACACATTTAACAATATCATTGAATGTGAAAGTGATTTTGAGTTTTACAGTATGCAATGGATAGTCTTGTTTCTTAGGCGCAAGACTTTAGAAATACATATAAGCCTATGAACAAATTAGAGTTTCATTAACCTGAAATCTATGTCCTACAACTCAAATAAACATCGATACATTATGAATGTATCGTTATGCTAAATATGAAATTTTGTACTGAATTTATTTCTGTACTTCATTTAAGGGGTAGCTGCTGGTCAGATTTTAGCAACAGGAGCATCTATAACCTACTACTCTAGTATTATGGCTCTAACACTCCGTTTTCTAGTAGCATCATTTTCAAGTGTTCTGCCATGGAGCTACTGTCGAGAAGAATGGGGCGACAAATGCTTGAGTGGAACTGCTATCAACTCAAATTCAACCAGGATGTCGTCGGCTGAATTGTACTTTCAGTAAGCAAAATAAGCAAAACTTTTGAGAATTTATTATCAGCTAACATTGATCTTTCAGAAAAGTAATTCTTCAAGAAAAGGAATCAATCATCGATGGAATAGGATATCCAAATTTAGAGCTAGTGTCCTGTTTGGCAGTTGCTTGGTTAATAATTGGGACGGTTCTCATTCGCGGAGTAAAGAGCTCTGGTAAAGCTTCTTATTTTCTTGGAATTTTCCCATATGTGGTTTTGCTTGTTCTTCTCATGCGTGCAGCAACATTACCTGGAGCAATTGATGGAATAATTTATTTTTTCAAACCACAATGGAGTGAGCTTCTAAACCCACTTGTAAATTAAATCCCCCTATGTATTTTTAAAGTACTAATGAATGGCTTCAAGGTTTGGTATGCCGCAGTGACACAAGTTTTCTTTTCGCTGGCAATTTGTTTTGGAACATTGATAACCTATGCTTCATACAATAACTTTAATAGGGACGTATCAAGGTGGGTATTTAAATTTCGTACCATTGTAGCCATCTTCAAAACAAATATCCTTAGGGACATCATCATTATCACAACTATGGACTCATGCTCATCACTTATCGCAGGCTGTATTACTTTTGGCATACTAGGAAACCTTGCTTTTCAGACGGAAACTGACGATATCGCATCGGTGGTTAAAGGCGGTGCTGGACTTGCTTTCATTTCATACCCTGATGCTATTTCGAAATTTGAGCTCATGCCACAGGTAAGGGATCGAAAGTAGATTTACAAATCAAACTACCTTTAGGCCTTTGCAGTTCTGTTCTTCTTGATGTTATTCGTCCTTGGCATTGGCAGCACCGTTGGAATGGGTTCTTGCATTATTCGAGTAATTCGGGATCAGTTTTGTAGTCTACCAAATTGGCCAGTTGCCTTAGCATTAGTAGTGGTTGGATTTAGTATAAGCATCGTTTATACCACACCTGGTGGACAGTTTATTTTGAATCTTGTGGATTTCTATGGAGTCTCCTTACCTGCCCTTGTTCTTGCCATTGGAGAGCTTTTAGCAGTGGGTTGGGTGTATGGTATCAAGCGTTTCTGTGAAGACATACAGTTTATGGTTGGACAAAAGACTGGCATATATTGGCGTCTATGTTGGGGAGTAATTACACCGGGTCTTATGATATGTGTGCTTATTTATACACTAATCGTTTTCAAGCCTATTACTTACAAGGATGTCGAATATCCTTATATCGCTCATGGTAAGTCAATTTTAAGAAATGTTTTATAAATAATTTTTGTTTATTTTTGTTCAGTGTTCGGTTGGATATTGTCTATGTTTGGATTGATACAAATACCAACGTGGATTTGTTACGGAGTCCTTAAACAATCGAGGGACAATCTACCTTTGAGAAAGGTAAGCCTTCCAGCCGATTTAAGATAAAATCGAAATGTTACATGAATATTTTCATAGAGTACCTATATAATCTAGAGAAACGACTTAAAGGGTTCGCTTTCTTTCACCCTAAAAGTATTTGAGACAAATACAGTCCCATTGAAAACTTTTGGGCATTTGTACAAAGCACACAGAATGCTCATGCGATTGAATATTTAAAAAAAGAATCTGTTAAATCGAAAAATTAGAAATATGTAATACTTAGTGGGTGATTGTAACATTTATTAATCAGTTCTTATCAGCATACGCAACCGTTAATTTACGTGATACACAAGCGAATCTTTAAAAATGGGTGTGTTAGTCATCGAGCAGCAACTTTTGTTCATGGATCGAACCATTTTTGAATGATCACATTAAATTTTCCGTCGGAGTAGGGTGATCACCAAAAATAATTAAAAATTTGGCAGCATTTTGTCATAAATCCAATTATTTAAGTTTTTTGCCTGAAAACTGATGTGTTTTGTATTGAATTGAATGTGCGTAGGATTGTTGGTTAAGTTAAATAAGAATTTCCAGCAATATTAAAAAAAAAAATTTGTTTAAAAAATATATGTATTGCATTTACCAAAACAGTAAATGTTTTTGGAGTTTCATTAAAATTAAAAAAAAAAACTAATGGTTTTCCTAAAACTATGCAATATTTAGGTTCGACTTTAACTAGCTTACCAACTATTTGTGATGCTTTTGCTAATTTTTTTAAATCAAATTATATCGATTCTGAAAATGTCACAAGCACTTCATTTAGTCAGTCCATGAACAATTTAAATATAGGTCACCTAAGTATAACCATATTAGAAGTGGAAATGGAGCTATCTGGCCTTACTGAAGATAATAAATCTGGTCCGGATGGAATTCCGCCCATTGTATTAAAAAATTGTTACACCGCCCTCTCTACAGTTTTGTGTTCAATAGTTCACTAACATATGGTGTATTCCTACCAGAATGGAAAACGTCCTACGTTACTCCTATTCACAAATATGGTCCAAAACAGGAAATATCAAACTACCTCCATATCAGTAAGTTGTCCGCAATACCTAAGGTATTTGAAAAAATTGTTTGTGATAAATTGAAATTCTTATTAAAAGAAACAATATCTCCTTATCAACATGGTTTTGTATCGGGTAGATCAACTTCCACTAACCTAACCATTTTCACGAATTGTATTCTCAACTCATTAGAAAGGGGTTACCAAGTGGACGTTATCTACACAGACTTTGCAAATTAGAGAACATAGGATTTCACTCAAATATGCATAAAATGATTGACGGCCTATTTTACCCTACGTCCGGTAAAATAGGCCGTCAAGCATGTTTTTATAGATTCAATTATCTCTAATCCGTTTTCAGTAACTTCTGGCGTTCCGGAAGGAAGTCATTTAGCCCCAATTCTATTCCTTATTTTTATAAATGACCTACCTGGGGCCTATTTCACCAACTACAAATTACAAGTACAAATTTGTGATTAAAAAAAATTACATATGAAAAAAACTCGATTTTTTACAAATTTGTTAAAAAAATGCTTGTAATCACAATTTTGTAAGATGGTGCAATAGGCCCCTGATGTTCTTATAAACTCAAGGCGACTTATGTTTGCGGATAATCTGAAATTTTTTAGATGTATAAAAAGTATAATTGACTGCAAGCTTCTCCAAAATGATATCACCAATCTTACCGATTGGTGCAAAACAAATCAATTAGCCCTAAATATAAGTAAATGTCCATTTTTTTCGTTTTCGCGTCGTTTGGAACCTGTCATTTACGTTTATAACATTCAAAATCATTTTCTTGAAAGAGTTTCATTAAAAAAAGATCTTGCAGTAATTTTTGATTCTAAGCTTAACTTTGTACATCATATAGAATTCATGGTGAATAAGGCCAACTCTATGCTGGGTTTTATTTAAGGGGCCCTTACACTATATGTTGCTTATGGTAGATCGATCCTGGAATATTGCTGCGTAGTGTGGAATCCTCATTACAATGTTCATATTACAAGAATAGAAAAAGTTCAAAAAAAATGTACAAGGTTTGTAGTAAAGAAATTAGCGTGGAACATTGAATTGCCTTCATTCAATGTAAGATGTCAACTTATTGGCATTCAGACAATAGAAAACCGCCGTAAGATGTTTGCTATAGTTTTTATCAACGATTTAGATGCTCCTTCTCGAGAGCTAAGAATTCGTACCCTATTCCGAGAAAATATTCATAGAGTAAATTATGCGTATAATGAACCTATAACTCGCAGTGTTAGGGAGATTAATAATAAATCGAATAACTTTGATTTTAATTTTCATTTGAGTAGAAACCCATTAAAAAATATGTTAAATTTGTACTTTTTAACAAATTAAATTTATGTTAATTCTAATTATGTAACTAGGATATTATTATATTTATACCTCATTAGTCTAATTGAGATTGTTAACTCTAATTGATGTAAATAAATAAAATAAAGTAAACAAAAATATCAGATAAATATAGGTTATATCACAAATGCTGTCCTCCTTGTAAATAAGCTTTTTGATCAAGATAATGACAAACCCCACTACCTGTGTTTTTTTTTATAATTACAGAAAATTACCAACATAATTCGACCCGAAAAGACTTGGGGGCCTTTAGACAGTGAATCATTTGAAGAATATACAACTCAGAGGAGAAAAATCGAGTTAAGGGAACCTAGACAAAATCGTAGCTTATTCAGGAAATTATTTGAAAATATTTTTGGATAAATCATATCAAAAATATATGTAATTGCAGATTTACAAAAAAAAAAAATAAATAAAATCCTAAAAGTTAATTAAAATATAAAATTACATTTTATTTTCATTATGATTAATTACACAGTTACAATGTTTGTTTTAATCTAATATAGCACTTAAAAATCCAATATTACACTGTACAAATAAAGATACAATTCGTATCTTTTTTCTCTCATTTTTTAATTCCTATTACCTTCATACAAGATTTATTTCAACAGTTTTTTTTTACTTTTACTAGTTTTGGCGAAACAATCCTTTCAAAAGAAATTTCCACATCATGAATTCATGTTGTTTTGTTTTTGTTACTAATCAGTCTTTAAACATTGAATTGAATTAATTTAATTAACGCAAAAAATTGCTTTTTTCTTTGATTTTAATTTGACACACAACTATTATTTATTTCTTGATTACTCGTATAATATATTTTTAATTTTTTGTACTTAAAAGAAAGCAACAATTTAGTCGTTGTTTTTAGAAAAATAAAAGTATATGTACATTTCGGAATAACAATGTTTTTTAATCAGAAAAAACAAACAAGTTTGGAAATTTTGCTGTAGGTTTTAACATAAATAATTATTTTAAAATTAAATATAATTTTTCTAAGTGATGTTCGTTAATATTATTTATTTTTTTTTTATAAAAATGAGGCACTTTTTGGTTAAAGTTAATTTTATGTATGTTTTGTATTTCAATTTAATTCTTAGATACCTACTATATTAATATGTATATATATATATATAAAAATATACTATTTACATTTTATATTACATTTTTTTTTTCTTAAATACAAGCTGAAGCTTATAAATATATTATTAACAGTTTTAAGCCATTCGGATGTTAAGTAGTCATTTTAATCAATGCATTTGACAGATGGAAAGGTGCAAAAGGAGCTGATGATTCAATAACATTTAAAAATATTTTAGTCATGGAAGTTATCATTAATTTCGAAAACAAAACTGGGAAATTAAGTTTAATGAGTTAGTTTTATGAGAACTAAATATATTGCGACTGAAGGGATTTTCCATAATTTTAGCAGAGGCAGCCTATTCGATATGTACATAAATTTTGATAAACAAAGTTTGGTGGCATGATAGCTAGTAAGAACCAGGCCAATTTCGGATTGAGATGAGAAATTCTTATCATGACAAGGGATACCAATACACAAAGGTCAGGTGCCATACCTCTTAAAAAATATTATGTCGAATAGACTGGGATTCGATTCCAGGGGCGAAATGAACATTACGTTCATATGTATGTACACATGTATAAACTGACTGGTGTGTTCTTCCCACTGAAGTAATGCGAAAAAGATAACAAAGTCAGAAATTTTGGACAACCTAGAGAAAATTGTGGTTTTCTTTTTACCGCTTGAAGAATGCATTCAAAGTATCGTATAATCGTGGTTTTGCCATAATTACTCGTTTGAATCAGTTGGGATCTAGAACGGAACCCTACGATTATTACATACATTACGTAGAACTTTGTTTCTTATGAACACTGTCGAAATGTTTCCTTTCTGTTATGTATTGTTATATCGTTTTTTTTTGTCAATAGTGTTGAAATAAAATAGCCAGTTATATTTTAAACAATTCCGCCGTACTACTTATTGCGATATACAAGCTTTAAAGATCAATATGCATCGATGTTTCCTATTAAAGCCTCCCCACTTTACCTATACACTCGCAAGGTGCAATACGCTAACATGATAAGGGCATTCCTTTAAGTATGTAGAAGTTATAAAAACGGTATATATATATATATATATCGAAATCTAGAGCAGGACAGTTCACAGTATATATAATTAACACTAAGGTTTAGCATTTTTTAACGTTCCAGTATTTTTTCTTACTTCCAATGTAAAATAAACCCCCTGAGAGTTCTACCATGTACAAACGATTTTTTTTTCGATCAATGTTATATAATGTATGAATGTACTAAATGTGCATTTAGTATCGTCTTGCTTGACTTCTTCATCACACCAATAACATAGGAAATCAATGCTCGTCAAATAAGTGAATCGTTGCTAATCCTTTAGCTACCTTCTCCTGTCATATGTTTGTATTATTTCAAATAATCACTTTGCATTCAAACCATTTGTATATTTGGCACATCGTTTTACAGACATTTTTCATTCTTTAAGAATTTTCTTCTCAAAAAAAAAAAAACAAAATACATATTTTCAACAATAAAAGATTAACTTTTTGTTCTTAAATATAAAAACTTAACTTTTTACACTAAAATACAAATTCTTACATGAAAATCTCGAACTGTTACGTGAACCCCCGACTGGGTGATTGCACTGGTGATGGTGGTGGTGGCAATGGAGAAAAGTACGTCGAACTCCTTGAACTCGGCGATGGCGGACAACTCTCTGGCACTATTCGTACATCGCTATGGTAATGTGATCGGGGTGTGGGTGGCGGTGGATATGGTTCACTATCGTAATTATATTGCGCTGAGGAAGACAGTTTTGTGGCACCGCTACCACTGCCGCCACCCACACAACCGCCATTGCTATTGTTACTATTGCTTTTGCTGGTATAGTTCGAATCGCTTTCATCGCAAATGTCTGTGGAGCAAGGTGTCGGTGGGGGAGGCTGGTTAATAATTTTATAATGTCGATAAGGTCTACGGCTTCGGGTTGCTGGACTAGGCGGGGGATTAATGGGATACGCAACCATGCTGCTGCCATTTGTCGTTGAGCTGGAAGCACCCGTGATATGGTTTCGATCGTAGCTGTTCATGCTATTTCGGCTATTAAGTGTTGACATTCTGACTGCATCGGCAACCGATGCTATCTTCGAAACACGTTGACTTTTACTAAGTGTTGGCGACAAGGGATCGGACGCTTGGTCATCTTTGGGTTCGTTACGATTCTTTCCCAGTCGGGCACGACAAAACTGTAGTATATAGACAATCGAGAAAATGGTGATCATTGTGGCTACTATAAGGATCATAAATGCTTTTTTATCAGAACCGGGAACTATAGGCCGTTGGTTAGTTTGACTACAAATTTCGGGGTTTTCATCGGCACCATCTGCACAATGATCCCAGCCATCGCAAAGATCTGAAGACGCAATACAAACTTTATTGATGGGACATTGGAAATCCTGAGGCCGCTTGCAGCAGTCTGCTTCGTCATGGCCATTGGCACAGTTTGTAGTTCCATCACATACAAGACTCTTATCGATGCATTCACCCGATTGACATCGGAACTGATCTTGTCTACATGATGGGCATCCAACTTCATCTGATTTGTCAGGACAATCGTTTTGACCATCGCAACGCCAAGAAGCTGGAATACAATCCTTATTGTGATCATTATTTGGCCCACTCCCAGATACTGGTGCTGCACAGGTAAAATAGTCTGGTCCACATGCAGGAAGAGCACTGCAATTTTGTTTATCTTCCAAAAGCATCAAACCCTGTGGACAGGAACATATATCTCTCGAGCGACCTTCTGCCGATGCGATACAAATATGTGAACACTTATTTTTGGCCTGTAAACATGTGTGATTCCGGAATAGTTTGGATTCTGGTGTCCAAACAGCAACAATATCGGTAATTTGAGAAAGGCGTTGGATTTCAGGTCGTCGGCCTTCGCCTGTTATTGTTACACGTTCAACACCAGTCTTATCATCGAGCCAATAGACAAATCCCTGTAGTGCTGCTATGGAAATAACTTGGCTTATATGCGTAGACACGAGAATTTTTCTGAAAATTATAATCATAATTAGTGAAAAATCTTTTTATTAGGTATATACTTACTTATTCTTCCCATTTATGTCCATCGAATCAATTCGTTTGCCATGAGCATAGAAAATCATATCAGTTTGTTGATCAACGGCCAAAGCAGTGACGCCTTCCAATTTAAAAGCTAAGATCACACGCTCTGCACCATCTACTCGGGACCGCATAATGGCTTGCTGACTGCCGACGTCAGTCCAAAAGAGAAGACGCTTCATAGCATGAACTGCAATGTTTCGTGGTTTCTCTGAATCGCCGGTGTCTATGACTCCAATTGATTCACCTTTAAAACTGTTAATAATTCACGATTATATTATACAATTTTCTATTATTAAATTAGTTCATACTTTGTGACATTTATTGTATTTGTATGTGAACAAGTCCAAAAGAGAAGCCGTCCAATAACATCGATTGCAATATCAAATGGCTGTGATCCAGAGCCGACTAATGTTGTGACCCGAGTGCCATTCACTGGTGACCATTTAATGCTGTGACTTCGACCCTCGACCTAAAATAAAAATAGTTCAAAATTAGAATAATTTGTAAGTTTCTTTTTAATTTTTTCAAAAATATTTTGAAATTACATAGGTATTTGGATTCATGATGCACTTTGATTCTCCGAAAATTACCATTACTTAATCAAACTTGTAGTTTTCAGAGAAATCCGAATAAATTAAAAAAGAGTGATAACCATGTCTATAAATTTAGGTTTAGCTTTTTCAAGCTGCTTTAGTTGCTAAGGCTCAAGAATCAAATTAAATTAAATTGAGGTTCCTCTCCGTTCCTGTGGTGGAAAAGAGCATCCAGAAATGCTTTAAAGAATAAGGCACTAGGCAATCAAATTTATGTATTTATCATATGACATTAATCTCAAATAAATACTATGAATAAAGGTGGGTCAACCAAAATCAATAATGTATTTCTACTTCGCAAAGTGGAAGAGTCAGTGCTTGATATCTCAAGAAAATAATAACACTTTGTTTAAGAATAAGCGTTTGAAATATTCACACATTTGACTCATCATCAATTATCATCCAATCGAATATTTACTGACAACCTCAAATGGAAAAATGGAATCGTATTTTCTAAAAATAACAACAAGAAATATTTTTTAAGACTCACCCAATATAAATGATTCGTAATTGGATCATATTCTACTGCACGAACATTTTTCCCACTCACTGGAAGTGGAACGTCTGGACAGTCCGAAGTGTTGGGCAGCAAACGTCCAAACGAGTTTCGTTGACTGAATATGATGTAATTCTTGGGTGGCAGGCATCCCACGTTGTCTTTAGCTAATGTAAAGTGTGTTGGACAGCCACAAGTCATTGATCGTCTTCCTGGCAGTGCCAGGCACAGATGCGAGCACCCACCGTTATTATTTCGACAAACGTTCGTTCCAGTTTGTCTATTGTTATAAAAAATCAACAGAGAGCTTATGTAAGTCATGTCATTATGCACTAAACTTCTGTTTTGTCCAGTAATTTTATGAACTCTCTCAATATCACCAGTGTTCCAATCACTCCAGTAAACATAATCTTGATAGAGTGACACAGCATATGGCTCATCCACATCGGTTCCTACAAGAACCTGTCTCTTTTTTCCATCGGACTCAGCCGATTCGATTTTAGTTGGCCTGCTCTGCGAAGCCCAGTAAAGACGTCTTGTTTCTGGATCCAATGTTAGTCCAGTAGCATGATTGGCTGCCGAGATTATCGTCATTAATTCCGAACCATCCATTGCAGCTCTTCGAATAGAATCTGAAGGCGATTCTGTCCAATACATATACCCTTTCTTGGGGTCAAGAACCAAGCTGCGTGGCTCTTCAATTCCCTTCCAAAGTAGAACTTTTCTACTGGTTCCATCCAATCGAGCAACTTCAATACGCCTAGCTTCTGAATCCGTCCAATAAATGTTATGTGCTAGCCAGTCAACAGCAATTCCTTCGGGACGAATCAACCCAGCGTCAACTATTCGCTGCACTATTGAACCATTCAGGAAAGCTCTATAAATGCATTTTGATTTCTGGTCTGTCCAGTATATTCTACGTTCTACTACATCAACGTCAAGGGCATGTGCATCGCGAACGTTTTTGAAAGGAATCACATCGTCGTTATGGTTTCCTTCGTTGTAGTCTATAGAAATCCTACCTATGTGTTCTTGGCGAGAGAACAGAAGAAACGCCTCAGGAATCACACATGTTTTCTTGTCATTAGATAGTTCATATTCTATCGAGCACCGGCAGACATAGTCTCGAGGTCTATTCAGACAAAGATGAGAACAACCTCCATTTTGCATTGCACAAGCATTAGTGCCCTTAACTTCCCTTAAACGCGTCACTTTCAAACCCATCAAGTCTGGAAATTGATCAACTACAGTGATCCGATTATTCCCTGTAATTTTATGTGCCCGATCAATTGAACGCCGCTGCCAATCGGTCCAATAGAGGTAGTCGTCTAAAAGACTGAGACCTGAAAATAAAATTATAACTATAGGAACAATGATATGTGGGACCTTACTCACCGAAAAGATGCTTCAGATTTTCACTTATGACCACTCTTCTGTCAGACCCGTCCATGCTAGCAACTTCAATCTTATCCGTCTTCCCGTCACACCAATAAATAGTCTTTGCTTCAATATCTAACGCAATTCCGTTTGGCCAACCTAGATCTTCAGATACAAGTACTACTCTTTCCGATCCATCTAAAGATGATCGTTCAACTTTTGGTTTCTTTTCATTCCAATCACTCCAGAACATCCATCCGAGGCTCGGTGCTAATGCAATTGCCCTAGGTTCTTCCAAGTGCTCATAGATTAAAACCTTCCTCGCTGATCCGTCTAGACGGCAAACTTCAATGCGATCAGTTTCTGAGTCTGTCCAGTAGAGATTTCTAGCTAACCAATCTACTGCCAGTCCATCAGGATGCTTCACTTCCGAAGTTAAGAAATCTTGTAGCCCGGTCCCGTCGGGATGAACTCGACGTATTGCGAAGAGCTCAACATCAGACCAGTAAATATATTCCTCTACTGGATCATAGTCGATGGCAATTGCATACTTTACCTTACCCAGGCTAAGCGGGAATATAGTAAAATCAGGCAGATCTAGGGATATTTTACTGATCTGAGTACGTTGAACAAGAAACAACATCTCCTGGGATCCATTGGCACAAGTAAATGGTGTAAGTAGTTTGACTCCAGTCGGACATGCACAGCTATATCCCTGGACATTGGTTGATAATAAGCAGAGATGAGAACAGTTTCCATTGTTATGAGCACATGGATTATCCCCAAAAGGCTGCAAAGAACGATCCCAAGCTCGAACAGCAATTGGAAATTCGGGAGTGTCGATCAATTCTTTCATTTCCTTGGTGACCAAATCGTACGTGTTGATAGATCCAACGGACCAGTCAGTCCAATATAAACGCTGGTCAAAGAATGTCAAACTATAGGGATATTTTAGATTGTTTATCACCGTTCTCCGACCACTGCCATCCAAATTCATCACATCCAAAAACAACAGCTTTCCATCGACCCAGTAGATTAGATCATTCTCAAGGTCCACAGTTAGTCCATTTGGCCAAAAGAGATCATCTTTCACCAGAGTCATTCTTGAAAACGGATCGCCATCCATACTAGCCCGTTCTATTTTCGGATTATCACCCCAATCGGTCCAGATCATGAGACGACTTTTCGGAACTAAAGCTATTGCACGAGGTTGATCCAGGTCTGCCCAAAAAAGAACCTTCTGATATTTGCCATTTAGTGTTGCAACTTCAATTCGATTGGTTTCGCCATCGGTCCAATAGATTTTGTCAGTATACCAATCAATCGCTAATCCTTCAGGTTTGTCCAACCCTGATGAAATTATTGTCTGTTTAAGTGCTTTTGTGGTAGTCGTTGAACTAACATTGATACACTCTATAATCTCGTGACCGCAATCGGCCCAACATACTAGATTCTTCTCATAGTAAAAATCAATGGCCATAGTTTCCATCAAATCTTTAGCTATCACATCAACTGCTGGTGTCCCTGCTAGCCGGGTGATGTTTGCCATTTTTATGTCACGATATGTTGTAAAGAGCAGAGTCGCTGGAGAATTGTGAACCATTGGAGTTGTTGATAGTGCTGTCGTTGTTGACGTTGTCGTTAAGCTGGTGGTGGAAGTAAAAGCGGTGAGAACTGAAATAAAGAAATAAGTTCAATTAGAAACAAATTAAGTTAGGTTCTAATAAAAAAAATAAATAGATATTTGCGTGAACTTGTAAAACTATCAACAGTAAGTTTTGAAATTGTAAAAGCATGAGCTTTAGAAAATTTTAATGAAATGGAAATCATTACAACAACTATTCACTCACCGTCATGCCTATTTTTTTACAAAATGTTATATGATCGAAAAGATGAGAGTTATTTTCTAAGTTAATTTGATAAATACTTTTCTTTTTATGAATTCGACCACTGGTTATCTATAGGCTCAAAAGGGAAACGACCATTCCAAGCAGGCCGCAAATAAAAGTAAGTGTCGAAGGTATTTATCGTCAGATCTAGTAATTTTGTCATTTAGTGAGGTAGAAACTATAGAAAAAAGTAATACTAAACTCTTGAATAGGATAACCAATTCAGAGATAAGCTTTTTTATAAACCAGAGTTGAACAACTTGATCATGAAGTAGAGCAATTCATTGCTGATGTGCAACAGGCTGCAGAAGAAAGTACTCCAACTATTTCAATATGCAGAGAAACAAAAACAAAATATCCTGTCGAAATAAAGGAGCTGATATTGGAAAAAAAGAGCTCGAAGAAGATGACAAACTACGAGATTTCCAGGCGATAAGGCAGTATTCAACCGTCTTAATATCGTACGTTACGAACCGACTCTTTAGAGTACGATTCGACCAACATTACTCGGAACTAAAGAAAATTGAAGCCGGTGTACCCCAAGGAAATGTCCTAGGACCAAGTGTGTATTAGTTATATACAAGTGATATTCCAATGGACATCAACACTATCATGGCTGACGATAGTGCGATATTGGTGCCTTCCTGATAAATCCGTTTCGAAAGCTACAGAAAAACTGCAAAATGCAGTCGATAAAGTTAGAGATTGGACGCAACGATGGCGTATCAAATTAAACGAAAAACAAAATCGACGCATATTAACTTTACAAACAAAAAATTAAACAATTTTCCAGTTGGCTTTGATGAAAGCATCGCTTCCCATCGATCGCCGAAATCAAGCATCATTGCGCATTGTTGGTACTTGGATGGAGTACCGTTCAAATACCAACCGTGTGCTGTTGACATGTGTTTCTTCTGTTGTTCTTTCTTTCTGTCTGTCTCTCTCTGTTGTATTGTTTAAGCCGATGACCTCAGTTGCCAGTGCTTTAAGTGTCCCTACTTCGTAGATTTATCTACGGAGTAGTGTTATATGTAATGTAATGATTTTGGACACGTTTTTAACAAAAATTGACAATAAGAGTGGTTTTCCAAGAATTTTTCAATGCTTTTTAAAAAGTTCTCAAAAAGAGTAAGGTTTGGGCTAAGTAGGTCTATTTGGAAAATCTACCTAACAAAAGTAGTATAAAAGAGTAGAACACGAAATTAATTTATCAGTTAAATATTTAACGCCCAGGCAAGTTGTTTAGAAACGCTATTTGGAATGTCTACATTAAAAAACCAAGAATACGCAGACATTAAATTTTTAGTTTATGTGCTGTGCAATGGAACTTCAACTAGACCCCTATGAAGATACCAGGAATCGACGAGTTTACGAGTATGTGAAAATACATGTCTAAGGCTTCGAGAAATGGGAGCAGTTTTAAATACACGACCTAACACGGGTAGGCGAAGTTGGAAACAAATTAATCAGCCCTTAAAACTCCCCTCAAGCTGAATTCTGCAAACTATCTAAAATTGTTGTTGAAGGAATTTATGGCCTGCAAGATCTTCTGACCTTACAGTACTGGATTTCTTTGTATGGGGAAGAATGATATAACTTGTTTATTCAACCGAAATAGTAAATTTAGGTGAATTAGAAGACCGTATTCTCGAAGCGTCACACAGTGCGGTATTTTGATCAAAAACCTGGCCAAAAATATTTGGGCACATTTTTCACATCAAATAGGTACCAAATGACTAAAAAGTTATTTGGAAGGATAAATTTTCATTTTTTGGGTACAGTAAAACCCACTTTAGTGCTTACCCACTTACCTCGCGATTAGCCGAGAGAAAAAAAATTATTAAAAATCAAAGAAAGCACGTACAATACTCTGCTATAACTTTTTTTAAAGCTTATATTTCATTCTTTATTTTGTTTTTTGATGCAAGCTGTTTCATTAAATAGTTTTTGAGAAATTAAGTTTTAAAGATGAAATTTAGAAAAAAAAAAAATAGTTTTTTAATTGATTTTTTATAAAGTTTTGCAATTTTTAGGACATTTTTTATTTTAATTTTCAATGGCCTAATAAATTTGTATTTAAATACTAAAAACCTTATTCCAATAAATATTATAGTTTCTAAAAAATTAGAAAAATACTGAAAGATACTTTTTTCCCAGAAAACCTCTTTTTTCGATTTTTTTATGAGTGGATTTACAACCGGAAATTTTCTTAATGCAGGTAGCCAATTTAAAATACCTGCGACCCTTTTAATCCAAAATTTGAGAAGGGGATTAGTTTTAGTTGCATATTTTATGATTACAGGTCAATTACTCAATAAAAAGATTAATCTTTTTTGTCTTATATGCAAGTAGGTAATAAAAAAAGACCTGGAATAATTGAATTTTCTAGTTTATATTTTATTATTTATTCATCATCATAAACATCTTCAAAAACATCATCATCACCATCATCACCATCATCACCATTATTACCATCATCATCATCATCATAATCATCATCATCGTCATCATCATCATTGTTATTAACAGTCAAAAATTCGAGAGCCTCCTTTGAAAACGACTGTTTCTTGGTCTTACTTTTTGTCCTTAAACTACTGAGATAAGGGTCTGACGTCAATAGAAGCCGGTTAATCACATCCTCGTTGCATGCCGTCCTGGAGAATTTTCGTGAAAATTTTTCTCTGTATTGGCGGAAATGCTTATTTCTAGCTTCAGCGGCTTCTTCGGACAACTGACCGATTGGCAACAATGCATGGGATATGACACTAGCAGAATGAATTAAAATCTTATGCACTGTTGGAGACATAGGCTGCCATGGATATAAGCTAACATAATGTTTAGCAGTATCCATCGTGAATTTTTCGAATTTTTTAAGATCTATCTCATAACCAGAGGATATCACTTCTAATATAGTTTTGAATTTGTTAATTAATGATAAATCCACGCCTGTAATGGAAGCTGCTTCTTCTTGGCTATTGAAAAATCTACGAGAGGTGTTGCCGTCATTGGTGTTGCCAAACCCAGCTTTTGGAATGTCCACCAGTAAGCCCAATTTGTCGTGGAACTCTTTTTGTATCTGTCTCTTGGCCGCTTGAATTTTTTCCCGGTCACTTTTATCTGTAACGCGTCCCTTATGCACGTCCGCTTTAAGTTTGTACGAAAGATGCACCAGAAATTCGAAAAACCTAATCCTGGCGTGTAGTATTGATAGCCCAAATCTGAAAGTCTCTGGATTCTCTGGTTCTGTAGAAGACAAGTCGTTGAAACTTTTTGAAGTTTTTCCGCATATGTAACAACGTAATGTAGATGAAGTATTCGTAGCTGCATTACACACCTTTCCATCGACCATTGTTGGAAGCAGTACATGGTTGATTCTTATGTTGTCGCTTACTTTTGTTGCTTGAAGATTTTGGGCCTGGTTTTCAATGTATTCGATTTCTTCATTGGTTATGTCCTTATTTTCTTTCAAATAACGAATCCGTATTGGTCGGCACCACCTCGGTGATGAAGAGTGGATATTTTGCCATATAATTTCACTCCCAGACTTGAGACGAAGAGGCACAAGGGAACTCAAAAATATATTTGCATCACTGTTGTCGTCATCTTCAAATTTCTGCTTGTATTGGCTTTGAGTAGATCCATCGCATCCCCACTTATATATTAGCTCTAAATCGGTTTTTCTGTTATCCAAGCACTGTGAGAGTTCTGGTTCCAAATATTTACATAATTGCGATATTTTGTGATCCACTAAATCTTGGAGCTTCACTTCGGCAACTGTCTCACTGACGCTTTTTGGTGGATAACATTCTTGTTTAGCTTTATACAAGTAGGTGTAGCACTTCGTATTGACTTACAGTTAAATTGGCATCGACGAATATCCTCAAGGCGTTTTCAGGTGTGTGTTTCTTCGTTTTCAGGGCTTTACTGCCAATCGCAGCTGCTTTTCGGAACTTCATAGCCCTGGTTGGAGTTTTTGTCATAGTTTGAATCACTTTGGCTACATCATTATTTCCCGTCGCTCTTTGACTCATCTGTGCTGCGTATGTCAGTTCATCAACAGACACATTCCTTCGAAGTTCCACTGTTTTTCGACGTTTTGTTCGGTCACTTGATTCCCCGAATTCTTTGCTTGGGCGACCTTTAGACCTTCCGGGAAGTATGCCAATAGGTAGTATTATTTCTTCGCTAAGCCACTCTTCATTCTTATCCAAGAAACGGCTTTCTATTCTGTGGCAGAGTTGCCATCTTCGTTTATAATTTGGTTTGAACGCCTTTATAATGTTGAGAAGTTCATCTTCTTTCTCTGGGGGACAATTTGTTATATCCATAAGTTTTTTATCTAAATCTTCAAGTTTTTCGTCAAAACACCTTTGTGAGCTTCCTTTTACTAACTCGTGAAGCTGTTTTCTGGTCATAGCTAAGGTGGAATTAGAGTCATCTGGAATAATATAAAAATCTATTATTAAAGGTCGTTTTAAAGGGTTTTTTTCAAAGCCTCTGTTTTTTCTTAGGTGCAAACTTGTGCAAACTCTTGAAATGTAAGATTGTTCTACATATCCAGCAGTTTAATAAAATGTATGATAGACTATGTTGCGGCGTGTTGCGCTATTTCAAAAACACTAATGTTTGAAAAAAACAGCGAAAAAAGTGCAATTTTTTTAAGTGATTACTTCAACTCATCGATATGAAAAAGTTAAGATGGATATACAAATAAATTTTTGCTTAAAATACTATACATACCTTGATTAACGATATCCATATCAAATTTTTTCACTAAAATCACTTTTAAGACTGAAAAAAAAACGCGCAAAAAATACACTTTTTTTTAAAAACCGCAAAAAAAAATCGTGCTTACTCAACTAGTACTAGTTGCAACTGATGGTGTCGCGAACGGGGGTGACCAATTTATAGATAGACTTCACTAAAGAGTAGCCTGGTTATCTACCTGTTATCGGACACAAGCTTAATCCTGGGAGGTAAAATTTTTTTTTTTGATTTATGGCCAGGTTTTTGATCAAAATACCGCACTGTGCGTCATGAAAAGTGAAGCAGAAGTTATCATTAAAAAAATATTCATAGTAAAATCCAAAAACGGGCTCTAGCATGCATACGAAACCATGGAAGACACTTTGAACGCATGTTATAACTGTTTAAGTACACACATAAAATAAAAAATATCTGAACCCACACAAAATCATTTCTTATTCATAGGGCCTTTGGAGCTTAAAGCGAAAAACCATTTATTTTTTAATTTTACATCTCTCAGGTTTTCCCAAGTATCATAAAATCTATGGGTTTTCCGCAAAACATGTCATTGAGTTTTATTTTTATTATTATAACGTTCATTTCAAAAAAATAGTAAAACGGTATGTTTTTACTACGCATTTTCTGGAGAAAAAAAAGTCAAAAAATTAGCATGGGCAGGAAAATCGGAATATGCTAGAATCTCAAGACCAAGATAGGATGTCATATTTGTTTGAACGTAATTACAAAGGCTGGTATTTCTTCTAAAAATAAAGGCCTAAATGAAGTTTCTATCAATAGTAGCTGTGTTTTATTTTCCCCTAGGTCTGATCCGGATTGGATTTTGTTTTCAAAATAACGTGTAAAACAACAAATACAAACAAAACTGGGCCTTGTGTTGTTTTTGTTATACATGTAACTTTGAATGAAGATCCAATCCGGATCAGATCTCGGGGAAAATAAAACACAGCTAGTACTAACAGCGCAATTATCGTTAACATGGGTCAGGGTACTTCAAAACAGGCTTTTTCTTAAGTCCCCTAAATATATGATATAAAAATTGGAGATAGGCCATTACTGTAGAACAATTTTTTTCTTAGAATATGCCCTAAAATATTATGCACGAATTAGGGACATCCTGTATATCGCAAGATAAAAATACTTATTGCTCCATAGGCCTACTTTTCAGTTAATTCTGCAAATTAATTAAAGTCGAGTGAGTTAGATCATTAAGAGTTTTAAGCATTTAATTTTAAGAAAAAAAAAATACCCGAAAAGAAGTGCAAATGGCGCCATTATCGAAATAGCCAATAATAGTGGTGCACTTTGATTTCCATAGATGCACCTTGTAAGACGTATCTCATCAGTTTGTCTATACTATTTTGGTTTCAAAATAAGAATAGTAAACTTCAATATGAGAATAGTAAATTTCAATATGAGATTTTTTATTTAAATTTAATTTAAAACAATTATTATTAATATCACATATTCATATAACGTTCATTTTCTAAGTTAAGAACTGCAGGAAATTTATTTTGAATGCTTGCGATGCAATTGGGACACGTTGTTGGTGTAATTGTCTGCAAACCTTATTATAAGGTGTTTTAAGGCTTTTACTCTCTGTTCTCTTATAGATGAATCATTTCTTCTGTTAAGAATCCATGACAACTTTTTTGAGAGCTCTCTTTTAACGTTATTCTTTACCAAAGACCAAACATTTTCAATTGGGCTTAGCATTGTACTATAGGAACCAAGTCTGAGTTTAGGGTTGTCACGAAATTCCTGCTCCTGCAGAATTTCTTCAATTTGACTATGACAAGGTACATTGTCAATTACAATAACAACTGGTTTACTATGTCTAACCATTGCTTGACGAAGACAGGTTTTCATCCACTCTCTTGCATCATTTTTCTCGAAAGAACCTCTTCTTATTTCGTAATGAATATATCCTACCGTGCTTATGCAGCCTATGACATGAACATTAGCACTTTTTGAACCAGCAGCTATAGTGCTGCATCTTGTTCTTTACTTTAGCTATTCTCATATTGAAATTTTCTATTCTCATATTGAAATTTACTATTCTCACATTGGAGTTTACTATTCTCATTTTGAAGTTTATTATTATTCCACTTTGAAGTTTACAATTCTCATTTTGAAACTAAAATGGTATAGACTTAACTTACACATTTAATGAAATTAACACCGAAATAAGGATGATAGGCGTGTTTTTTTGCAAGTCCATAAGCAATTGTAGCAAAAAACGACATCGGGACTAATCGATTTACATGTAAAAACAACAAAACTATACTTAAGTCTATACAGACTTAATCTAAGACCCGATAAAAACCGTGATGCCAAAATAATATTATCTATATGTTATCGATAATTTGTTCAGAGAAGTCAAAAGTGACGTTTTTGGATGCTGGTTGATGCTAGTCGTCAATACAGCTGACAAATGCCATAGCGTACACAGTGCTTCCAGGTATTTCCTAAGTCCCGATATCGTTTTTTTTTTACAATTCTATGTGGACTTGCGAAAAAAACATGGCTAATGTAATCGTATTAGAATAAAACTCAATGTTTGATTATCACAAAACTGGTCTTATAGAAATGCCAAATAAAAATACAGGATGTGACAATTGGGCTATCATATTAGTCAAAGTTGAACTACAAGACAGGAAAACGACATCACTCTAGAATCGACAATCGGCATTAATGAATAATGACTACCAATGTACTGGGAGAAAGGGGAAGAAAATGTTGATGTTTCATTTTTCTATTGCAAATTATCGTTTATTGGACTATGTCGTTTAAGCAGAGCGTCGAACATAAAAAGGGTGAATATTTCTCCGACATATATTATGACTTATACAAAGCCTAGTGGTATTTGGAAAAATACTGAAACAAAAGTTGAACAAAATGCATGATAGGAACAGGCCGCCCAAGGTCTGTTGCCCAAGAAAACTGCTGCTCCAGTCGCCTGCCGGACAACTGAACATAATATTGATTGTTTTTTTATTTTCAAAGCAGACATTTTAAACGTGATGAAGAAAAAGCAGCAGAGCGCCACCCCGGGTGACTGTTATTTGTTTCTTTTTACTTCATCACATTTAAAGTGTCTTCTTTGAAAATAAAAAATATTTTCTTGTTTTTTTTTTCCAAAATCTAAATTGGAAATTAGACCAGAACAAAATTAATTTTCTGGCCTAATGTCAATTTTGATTTCTGACTCTTTTTCCATACCTAGCTGGCCCAATTTCCAACATTTCTGGCATATTTTCCAAAATAATTTTTGGCTTTTTTTCCAATTTTGAACGAACAACTTTTTCTGACGTTTTGTCCAAAAATAAATTCTGGCATAATTTCCGGGAGCCGTTGATACCGTCCTCGAAAAAAAGGAAATAAATAAGTAGGATTAAAAAAGATGCCTTACGAGTACGACTTTTTGTGATGATTTTGTTGATGATTTTTTGTTAACAAAAAAAGATATGAAAAAATTAAAATACATACATTAATTACATAATCAAGGCACTTGGCTGTGACATTCACTATGTATTCAATGTTTTTATTTTGTGAAGAGAAAAGACAAGATTCCTTCTCAAATCCGGTAGATATGAAGTAATACAAGGCAACGAGATACTGCAGTTACATATGTAGATTATAATTCTTTACATAACACTGTTTTCAAGATCTGAAGAGTCTTCTTCAGCATCACATGGAAAAATTAAATCGAAAAAAAATTATCCGAAGCCAAACCAAACCACCACTTGAGTAATTGTGTATCCCCTGACAAAACTTTTTTTTGTCGGATTACCTGAGCATACGTGTCCGTTGTCCAAATAAAACATAAGTCCTTCTTAAGAACTTTATCTGTCATTACTCCTGCTGTGTAGCATGGGACTGCTACATAGGGCGGAATGAGAGGTTTGAGGCTTAGAAAGTTCATGAATAAAAAATTCCCTCATTATGGACCTGCTCGTTAGAATTGAATAAAACCTTGAACAACTATTATGTTAAGTCGTATACTCTCCAAACCAACGGAACCAGCAACCATCATCTTGCTCCTGGCACACGCTGGTTTATCTCCATCGTCATCATTTTCATCGTTCGACAAAAAAAAACCCACAACACACTTCCTTCGTAGAGCAGCATCAGGATGAGGAAGGCTGTAGCTAGCAGCAAGATTCCGGCTGTATAGTATAAAAATGGTGTTGGTTGGGTTTGCATCATCATAATGCAACAATCCCCTACAAAAATCAACTAGGGTCTTGGCTGTGGGGGAGGTGGAGCGTCGTTGGTTGGATGTGCACAGCATGCCAAGTGATGGCATGAAGAAGGTGTGTGCATAATTAATTCCATGCATGTGGCAAATTACGGGAAATCATTACTTTTCCCATGGGAGTACGGTTCTGGGGCTGATGGAAACAGAGGGATGGATACTGGATATGAACTGCAAGCCATCACTTGGACTGAAAAAGGGGTTTCAAGTGTGCCACCATCTAGAAGAGTGGTTTCCACAAACCACCACAGCAGCCCAATGCAATGCAATTTTTATAAAAAAAAATTCTGAAAGTTTTTTTTGTATATTATTTTATCGTTATGTTTATTTATTTCAATCTAGGAAAAAAAAGTGCTGAACTGAGTCGGACGAACTTGCTCATATGGCAGAAAGTTTACCCAAGTGAAAAATTGCTTAAAATGAAATTCTAATAAAATATTACTTTAACCTTAACTTTTGTAAGACCACAATAACAGAATATAATTAGCAGTAAAATACTCTGTTTTTATTCTTACTTCCTCTGTATGTTGCTTTTGGAGAAAATTGCATAAAATGGAAATAAAATCTTCAAGTTCTTTTAAGAAAATAGTTTTATTTTTTGAAATATTTACGCGTATTTCAAAATGTGTTGACTAATTTTATCCCAATTTTGCAAAAAGATAATTCTTGTTATTTCCACTTAAACTTGACATCTTTTACATGCAGCACCTACGCGCTTTGGTTGGTGTCGTTGGTGGGTGGAATCTGAACTCGGCCCATTCCAATTTATTTTTGCTCAACATTTTACGCATTAAAACTTTGTTTATTGAATAAAAAATATTTAAATTCAATTCACAACGTTAAAAGTTCTTGTTTTTTAAAGAAGTTGAAGAAACTGCTTAAGAATTAGAAGATTGTCTAATATTAAGCTGCCATGTTTTTCGTATATTGATTGTCAATTCTTAGCGAATCAAGACAACATAAATAATTAATCTCTGTTGGTTTTAAATCTATGTTGTTGTATTTATAACTTTGTGCGAATACGTTTCTTGGTCTTTAGCCTTTACCAATACCAGTTAAAAGTGGTGATGGCTTCCCTATAGGTTCTGATGGGAACTTATCGTGCGCGGAATTCTGGCTACGGTTAAGGGTTGGTTATTGTGGCAGTCAGTCAGTTAGCCGGAAACTTCACGAACCCCTTATTTAGGCTCCGCCATTCCATCCATCCATCCATGCGAATGCATCCCATCCACCTTCCCACCATTCATCATAGTATAGTTACCCACTTACGCTGAGGGTAAATATTGCATTTCAACATTTTATTATTTTAACGGATAAACTTGCATCCCCCTAACTCCTGAAGGGTTGTGATGTTCGGGAAATGGGTGGCCACCAACACCAATCCATAAGCAAAACCAGCAGAAGCAGCAAGCAATGGGTGCATTCTTCAATTTTTCATTTTTTAATTAAAATTTTGTTTCATCAGAATAAAAATTAATTATGTTGAATTTAAATTAATGCCAACCAAACCAAACCAACCAACCAAGGAGTAGCCTGCTGCCTGATGATGATGGTACTGGTACTGGGCCTGGGCATATCCTGTGGAAGGATGCTTTAATGCAGATCGGGGAAGGGTTAAGTTGAACGTTGAACAAGTTGAAGGAAGTACACCGAGAAGCAGCACCTAGAGGGGGCAATGGATGGTTGTTGGTTTGGTTGGATGGATGGATGAAATGGAAGCCATATTGTTGCTATTCACCGCATGGATGCCGTTGTGGCTCAATTTCGCCTATTAAGCCTTGAAGTGCAGTTGTTGGTTGGTTGGCTCGACTTGGTTTGGTAGGCTGTTGTGACCTCTTCCATGCGTACATTAATAAATAATATTATGTGGAACTTAATATTGTTGTGATTGCTGCTGATGTTCCTGCTGCAGCAGAAGTAGTAGCTCCTGCGATGCCTCATGCAATTGCATATAGTATATACATACATTTTTTTTGCTGCATTGATGCATAAGTCTTGTCCTCTACTTTTCTCTAGTTTTGTTTTTTTCCACTTGCGCCGTTGTTGATGGTTGGATGAGTCCTTAATTTCAATTTAACTACGCTCGGGTTTAACTTTGTTGTTTTTTGTATACATTTTTTTAAGGGAGAACGAATATGGAAATTAATGACAAATTGTGAGGTTGATTCAGTGGTCAAGTGGTGATGCTGATTGCCTTGGTTATACTTATAACGCTGCATATTTGCGTACTGAATCAGAGGTTTTATTCTTTTTTGATTAACTGTAGAGCACTGCAGATGGTTGAAAAGGGACAATTTAAAGGCAGTTTATGACGAATTTAAATTGTGAAGTCAATTTTATCTAAATAGAGATTTGTGATCGGAGTTAATTGTTGTGATATGTTCAGATTTATAATCTGGTTTAAGTGTCAAAGTTTAAAATTTTGGCACGAGTACGATAACTTGGGCGCCGAAAATTAAAGGAGAAAAATGTATCCACATTTGTTTTGCGTTTTTTTTATCAAAATTTTGAGTTTGAATGCAAATTTTTTGAAAACTATTGACATAAATAATATAATTTAAATGTAGGATGAAAGAACAGACTATGGCTTTTAAAACCCTTATTGTTTTACATTTTAAGTATTGTCGTTGTTTTTTAATATTTGTTTTTCCATTTAAGTCGTTTTTATCGAAAATCGCCCCTCCCTCCTAAACGGGGCGAGATATACCCCCTCCCATAGTAAAAAATGCTTGTATTTGACACTTTAACAAAATTCCGTTATCAATTTTAGGCGCCCAAGTTATCGAACTCTCCTCAAAATTTTTGTCGGTTTCTTTTCTTCACAAATTAGGTTTTCAATAATGATTTTGGGATATGTTTCTAAAATTTCTCATTAAAATATTCTGTATTTTGGAAACGTATGCTTATTCAAACACAAAGTTCTGCCTTTAAAAATGTTATTTAATTCCACGAAATAAGGCAATATAAACTTGAAATTACAGTTAAAGCTATGAAACGAGCCAGATTCACATTTTCTAATAAACTTGAGACAAATTTTAAATATTTAAAAAATGAAATTATATTTAAGACAAAGTGGGAAGAAAATCATACTGCTCAAATTGAAATATCCATCAAATTATGCATTTGTAAAAACAAATCGCAGTCAAGATTTTGTTCTGACTTGACATTACGATCATAGGGAAATGGAAAAAAGTGGATCTCGTAGTTCTGTTTTACTGTTTGACTATACGACTATACCACACGAATTCTTTTCGTAAGTATTTAAAATATTATTTTATTCCTCAAAAATTTGTGGAACAGTTCTTTAAAAAAATTTACAAAATTTCATTTAGTTAAAGTGAAATACATTTTTTTTCGTTTTTGATTTTGCTCAAACACGGTACAACCGATTTTGATAATTTTGTATGCTAAAGTTCTTCAAAAGTTTGGATGATTTAAAACATTTTTTTAATTTTTAAAAAAAGGTCAAATTTTGTTTTCAAAACTTAATATGTATTTCGAAAACCTAAAGCTCGGCTCGATCTATTTAAAACTTGAAAATTAAACGTTTTTTAATACAATCTACTAGATGTGAGAAAAAAAATTAATGTTAAAATTTTTTTTTTAACTTCTCATTATCGGCTTAACAAATTTTAATGAAGCTTTTAAAAAGTTTAAAAACAATGCATTTCAAAACTTAAAACAAATTATATTCTTAGAAAAAAATCAATTTTTCTTAAAAACGAGTTTTTTGTTTTTGATTAGCGTTCCCAAATTTTTTCTTCAAACTGTTTTAAAAATTTAAAATATAAAAGCTTATTTAAAAAAAATACTACAACGATTTATAATTTTTTCTTGGCTAAACTAATATTTGTTTGAGAATGCATGGTATCCTGTTTTTGGCTCCAACTAATAAAGGAGTTGTTTTAGTTTTATTAATTTATTTAGGGAAGTGAAACAAAAAAAAATGCTTTTAATTTGACGAGTTTATTGGAAAACCTCATGATTCCTGTTTGGTTGAAAAGAGCTAATTTAAAAAAGCAAACAATAAAAGAAATATTTAAAATCTCTTACGTTAGGTAAATCAAAGAAGGGGAACACTTAGGGCGCAGTTCTGTCGCCTCTTCTATGTCTTTCAGTCATTAATAAAATTCCTGTTAAATTAGAAAGGTGCACCGTGAAGCCGCTTGCGTATGCAGGTGATTTGGTACTATTAGTATCATGAAAGTTCAGTTTTGTGTCTGATATTTACTATCAAAACTAAGATAACTCCCTTCACGCTACCCCTGCTCAACAGAAAAACACTCTTGCTCTCAAGGTTAAAATACCTAGGTGCTATTTTTGACCCTTAATAAAACTCAAAACTAAGCAATGAAGAAAAAATTAGAAAGGCATGAATTGCTTTCTTAACCAGTAGTGAGGCTTTTTGTGAAAAGAGGGTCTCGAGTCAAAGATGATTTCAGGGGCCGGCTATAGCTATCAAGAAATTTGAAATATGTACCAATTGATGGAAAAATTTAATCACTAACCACATTTTTTTGGAACAAATATTGTTTCTAAAAAAGCGTTTATTAATTTTATTGATGAGAATTCTTTGTTCTACTTGCACCAGGAAAAAAAAGTTGATGTAATCTGCAAAAGTAAAACAATAAATAGGATGATGCTGCTGGTAAAGGTGAATGAAAGAACAAACGACGGGTTTTCAAGTGTATGAATTTTCTTGTTTGTTATATAAGACTATCAGGAACATTACTCAATTTTAAACGATTAACTAAAATGCTGAAGCCATTTTAGTAATTAAAGTTTAAATCACTTTAACTTTTACTAACTTGCTAAATCCATATGCCATCTGCGTTTTCCTAGAACAAAATTTATTGGTAATTTTATTTGAAAGGTCACAGACGACAATGATAGTACGAAAGAAAGCGAAAAACGAGGATTGGCAACAAACGGAGAATGGACACTTCGCCTATACACCAGCAATTGCCACAGCTACGGTCAACACGAGCGTCAGTTAACGGGGCCACCTCTCTTTAAGATTTGTAAAATTCTCTTGAGAAAAGGGATAGCCCCTTAGACTTAATCAGCAATACTGACCATACAAACGGACATAATACATCAACCAATTACCTATCAAACTAATGTACCCCGATGGAAGGAAGGATGATTCCTCAAGTGGGGGGTAAAGGAAAGGATCAAGTCCTTAAAATGCGTCTACCTCTCCTCAACCAGCTGGTTATGTGACGATAAACATTTCTTCAATGACTTAGAACTAACCTTCGACATTTTAGGCTATAGCTTGCTGAAACTCATTAACACCCTTAAAGGGCTTGAATGACACAGGATTGTAATAGGTTTCAATACAAGGGAGTTGCAATCCCTAGGGTATCACAACGGATCTACATCGATCTGAGTGTGATCGTAGGTTTTAAGGAAAGAACTGCGTACTTGATGCATTATTATGCACAATTACTCCCTATAGAACATGCAAGACGCTCACATTTGTAAATAACTGCTTAAGGACTATCTAATTATAGTAATTATTTTTTGTTATCAATCACACCCAAAAATTGCTGTGGGCTCTTAGTCTATTAGTAAAACAAAAAATAAGATTAGATTACAATTTTCGAGGAGCTAATAAATTACAAAATGTTTAGCAAATTGCTAACGAGTAACATGCTAAGCCCTTAACAAAAGGTTGTTTAAAATTTTTACCTATTCGGTTTCAGCTTTTCCTGATCGCCTATATCTGACGCCTTAAGAAACTAGAAGCGGTTGAACGACCGATCATCGATTGTGTGGTGGCCTACACTCAACAAAGCATATAAAATCGATTAACTTGAAAAGGTTCAAAGAACTCCTGACTTTTGCACCAAAGGCCCAACTGATGACTTCGTTAAGATATGACAACACTTCCTCATACCATATTAAATCCATTCAAAGATTCAAACGAATTATGGTATCAAAAGTGCGACCTTCACTGCTAATTGGGCTAAAGACATACATGACAACAACAAAAACATATAAATTCTTAATTTTTTGCTCAATTTTATTTTACAGCTCTGCTGGCTATACACTTTTGCAGAAAATAGGCCCTACTCTAAACCTATTTTCCTTTAGAATATAGACTAAATTAAATTTAAAGAACTTGCTTTGATTTTCTAAATATCATGAAATGTTAGCTCACTCAGGCCTAAGAAAGTGATTTGATATTAGATGATATTTTAATGGTTAAGATGTTCCTTATCGCCATTTTGTTTTATAAAAACTTTCCAATTTTAGTATTCACTAACCGTTGAACCCGAACTAAAATCGTTTTAATATTTGATGCTTGAAAAATTAATGGTGCTTATTTTGACATTCTCTTTCGTTAGAAAGTGAGTCGAATTCGTTGCAACTTAATTTTGAGACCCGGCGATTAGAATGTTAATCGAACAAATCGAAAGTTCACCCAATCCATAGAAAGTTCATTCATTTGCGAAAGCTAATTCAATTTTGACATTCGAAAGAATAGAATTAAATGTCATTTTTGTGTCGTTTGAATTTTTCTGTCGAGTAAACAACAAAACATGTAACTTTTTAATTATTTCATGGAAAATAAATTACTTTTATTATTTTTTTTGTTGTTTTATGTTAAAAGGTCGCATTCCAACTGGAAAAACCGCGAACAAAAGGAAAAGTTAATTAAAATAATGGAAGAAAACCCGGAGGTAGCAAAGGGTTTTTTTTACCACCCGCGTTGATACGGAAAGAAAGAAAGTATCCACTATCCTTCTCCTCTGCACTTCTTCAACACCATCTTAATTTATAAACAACACAAATTCCATATTTTTATTTATTATTTTATGTTTTTATCCAAGAAATTTAAATTATTAAACAATAAACAAAACAATTACAAATAAAGATTTCACCTTTTGGTTTTGACATTTCACAAACACTTCTCTTTTGTTTTTGATATTTTAGTGTGACCAAGTGTATACGAAAAAAAATAAAAATTTAGAACGCGTCATGAACAACTTATTTTTTTTTAGAATAGTTTCAAAACAGCTGAGTTGACACAAAAAATGTAATAAATATGTAGTTCTTTATGGTTAAACTTTACTTTATAATGAAAAAGTGTATTATTTATTTTGTTTCTTGATTATTTATCCAACATCTATAAAATGTTTAGAAACAAAAAAAATGTAAAGTGGTCATACTAATTCAAATAGAAATATAGTAAATGTCAACAGCTGACAATGAAAATTAATCTTTTTTGAAGTTCATTTTATGCTATCTTTCGCAAATGAATGTTATTCGTTCGAATCTCAAAATTAAGAAAGTTCATTCGAAGGAATAGAATCATTCTAACGAATAGACTATTCATGAGAATGTCAAAATAAGCATGAATGTTCTAAGGAAAGTCTGTTCATTAAAAGAATTTTGACTTAAAATTGAAATTAGAGAGCAGACTTCCGACTTTGACAAAAACTAATTTGTAATCTACACGTTACCGTTAATTTTTCATTAACAGCTTTTTTTTTTTGAAAATTAACCCAACCTAAAGATAGAGAAAAAAACCTACCCTTTTATACGATTTTTTTCTTTTCTTGAATTAACATACATGCCTTAGTTTTTTATCGTATTTTATGGGGATGACCCTGCATATTTAAGAATGAATTTATTGAATCATTGTGTGTAGTATTAAGAGAGGGAAATTTGTATAAGGTCTACTTAAGCACTGAGAATCTTCAAAATGGTAATTTTTGTATGCAATAAATTGTTTCGACCATTTATTAAAACATTCAATTTTCTTTCCAAATATGACAAAATAAAACTAAATAGTGACAATTGACCCCAAAACTTAAAAATGTTGGGCTCATATTTTGAAAAAAATCGTTAGAACTAAGATGAACTAAATTTTCATAGTATGAACAAACAAATCAAGTTCTGGGGAAAAATGTCTTCGGGCTAATCAGAATCGTTTACAATTTGTTTATACTTCATACATACATATATATAACTTCCATGTGTTTCAAAGTGGACTTTTATGATCTGTCTGCCCTTGAAACCAACCCATTCGGAACATTGGCTTCAAAAAAAAAAAAAAAAAAAAAAAACTGCTCCATTTGACAGAGTTTCAGTGTGTTTTATAAAAAAGAGCAAACCATTGCAATGTGCTTCGCTCATATTTGAAGAGAGCCGACGACATTGTCATGGAATTCATTAACATTTTTTAGTACGTTTACATTGTGGAAGGTTATGTCACAACTCTGGACCGATATATTATCTGCTTTGTCACACAGGCAGGAGTACATTTTAATGATTGCATTTTAATGCAGGCTTGGATTGTGTAATTGATGCAAACATAGAGATTAAAAACGACGCGTCGGTCGTCTATGGTGGGGCTTGTGACTTAACGAATGTGTTAAATAGGTTAAATTCTTTTGTAATTGTATTCAGTATTCAGACAAAGAATACCTTCAATACAAAAGTGTGTTTGTAACGAGATTTTAAAAATTGTGTCAATCAAAAGAAAGCTTTTGATTAAACGTTTGTCTGGGATTGAGTTTTGCATACACATAGATCTAAGGGTATTTAATGTTTGACTTTTAAAATTTATCATGGAAGTATAATATTTAATAATATTGCACAATTTCCCCCTTATAAATGTTAGGAGCCAGTTATATATAAATAAGTAAGACAAATATTAAATAATTTATACATTTTTATTAAATATGACCTAATTTAGTATTATAAATATTAATCACTTGCGTATTAAAGTGGCCACCCTAAGCCTTAACACAATCCCCGAGTCGCTTCGGCTCATTGTCTAAGGCAGTACGCACCTTTTCCTCAGGAAAAGTCGCCACTGCTCGAACAAGACTTGATTTTAGTCTTTTCAAATTCAAGTGTCCTCTATGGCAAGTCAACACCTCCAGCTTTGTTTAAAAAGAATAAATCCATTGATTGAGATCGGACCTACCTGAGGGCTAATGTTAAGCCCTGAAGAACTCAAGAACATTTTTTTCCAACCACTACCACAGCTGAGTCGATTTGATTTTGTGGGCTGTAGCTGAGTTCTGCTGGAATACCCAATGCCTTTTAATGAATAGAGTATTGTTGAGTGGTTTCACCACTTTCTATAAAACGTATTCTATATCTTTTGCTCTTGTCTCACATAAATGCAACTTGGTGGTACGAGTACGTTGGTAGCTCCCCACAAAAATCAAACCCGGATGATGAACGCTTTCGACCATGCCAATTTTTTCCATTGTTTCCTGAGAACGCCGAGCATAGACCTTATCATTTTGGCGGTTGAATTTTTCCTCTATGGTACAAATGAAGCAAAATTTTTCGAAAGCGCCCATCAGCGTAACGTATGAGCTTTTGCTCTTTCTTGTCTAATTTTCTTAAGGGCATGTAGGCACCCATTTTTCATGAAAATCAAGCTAATGAATTATAGATTTGTTGCTCCGAAAATTCTTAATTCTGATTAAAACTTTCTTCGAAATCCACTTTTATTATTTCACTGGTTTTGGAACACAATCATTCCACTGGATGTGTTCCATTCTCTGCTTATTCTCAAATGTCAGTTTTGCTTTTAATGATCAATTCTAAGACGTCAGTTATAGTAAACAGTTGATACGGAAAAAGAATATTTGTTTGTGGAAAACATATTTCAAGTGGGTTTCCGTCAATTCTTGCCGTTTTTATATTTAAAATAGTATGATAAATAAATTATGCAAGAACATCTTTTCTGACAGGCATAACTGCGACTTTTAATAAATGATAAAATAACACAAAAAGTAACTTATGTTATATATGAATACGATTACTTTTTGTATTTTAGCCTTAAATGTCTGAAATGCTCTCCATAGAAAAAATGTCTACCTTGTATCTTCAGTTAACCTCAAACCAACCAACAGCTCAGTTCAGTCAATAGCTCAGCTCACCTCATTTGATCTAGCTCACAAGATCACAAGTGATCTGTGAGGTAAGTTGAAATTTGAGCTTTTGTCATCCCTGATATAAATATGTAATGAGTACATAGACATGACAAAAATATGTAATGAATGCATATACACTCACGTCACAAAATACATATCTTCTCATTACCAATAACCAACAAGTATTCATGTAATGAGTCCACAAAATAATTTACTGGCTACATAACTCGTAAAACAGTTAGGTATGTTGTGAGTACAGATCTAAGCATTTAAAGTGCCGAAAAGAAAAAGAAAAACATATACGATGTAGAAATTTAACAAAATTCAGCAACATCCGAAGAAAATAAGTTTGTCAAGAGGCTTTGATCTCACATGTTCAAAACTCTACAACAAACATACAGAATCCCAGATATACATATGTAATAAAATAAAACGTACAAAATATGTACTATAGGCGAAGGAATAACTAAGATTTTATCCACGAGCAGTTGACTCATTTTAAAGAATTTTCTTAATTTTAGTATCGTGCTTAGATTTTATCAATGCTAATTCTTGCAAGGATCTAAACACATTTTTTGCACATTTTTAAATGCCGAAGTTTGATATGAAGTTGGTACGATACCTACTAAAAATAAAATGCCCGACTGGGTCGCACGAACTTGCTCCTATGTAGGGGAAGATGGCCTAAAATGGCCCACCAAGGTAAAATAGCCCCCTTGCTAGAAATTGTAGAATTGAACAGAATTAGAAGGTTTTGGTAACACAATTCTTTAGTTTATCTGGCATCACTGACATAAACGAAATATTAGCAGCTTCAAGCTATTGTTTGAAATTTTACAGGTCAAACTGTCTCTAGCCATCTACAAAAGTAGAACCAATATAATGTTGTAAAAAGTTTGTTGACAAACAAAATTATAAGAAACATTCAATTTTGGATAAAACAGTAAGTGCATGTAAGTATTAGGTATTTCTTATTAATTTACTGAAATTAGTTAGCATATAACTATTTCAGTGTGTTCGAAATTAAAACTTAAAGAAAAGAACCCTAAATGGGCAAAATGGCCTACTAAGCACTCGCCTAAAATGGCATAGTGTGCCATTTTATACTCACCCTTACATTTTCATTTTCTTTATAGTGAAAAGCCCTGAATGCCGTCAAAAAAAAAGTACTTGCAATAATTGAGTATTATAATAAATTCTACTTTTCCTTATTTTGTTTTAAGTGAAGTTGTTTTAAATGATTTTTTTTTTTTTATTGAGTACTGTTTATGTTTATTTTACTTTGAACTATGATTTGTTTAAAATAAAGTTTAAATTAAATTGAAAATGGGTTTTGGTTTACTTGCCTAGTTGGTTTACTTGCATACCAGTATGCCATCGTTGGAATTTGAAGAGTTTTTGAAAATTAAATACTTTAAATAATTTTTGAAACTTTTTAAAATCGTAAGGCAAAAAAATGTAAGCGTATGCAAGAACAACAATATAATTATAAGTCGTTGTAGTGGTTTCTTAAGAAAATAGCTTTTATATACAAAATTTTTAAAAGATTTTTAAGAAAAACATTTGGTACGCCAACTTTAAGTTTTTATTATTGTACGAATGAAAATTAAATTTCCAAAAAAAATATCAAGCCGCTTTTGAAATATCAAATTTTCCAAAAAAAAAATTATTTTTTTTTTTCAAAAATTCAAAAAATATTTTTTTTAAGTTTAGGTACACAATGTTTTTTAAACTTTTTAGAAGCATCTCTATAAAAAAAATTCATTAAAATCCGTTATATCGACAATCAGCCTAGGAACCACGTCATCTTCTCTCATAAATATTTCTCAACAACCGGTAGAGAAAGTACAGAGCTTCCAATACCTTGGAAGTATCATCTCTACCGAGGGTGGTACCGAACAGGACATTAGCAGTCGAATCGGGAAGGCAAAGGCTGCTTTCGGTATGCTTCGAAATATATGGAGGAATAACTCTCTTAGCTTAAGAACCAAGCTACGGCTGTTTCGATCCAACGTCGAATCCGTGTTACTTTAAGGTTGCAGCACTTGGAAAGTAACAGTTGTTGTCACTAAGAAGCTGCAAACGTTCATTAATAGATGTCTACGAAACATCCTTAGGATTTTCTGGCCCAATCGTATATCAAACGAAGAGCTCCTTAGGAAAACGGGTCAGGAACCTATTGACTCTATTATACGACGTCGAAAGTGGCAGTGGATCGGACACACGCTTCGAAAAGGCGACAACTGTACTGCGGCGCATGCAATGCAGTGGAATCCGATCACTCAAGAAGGAAGAAGAGCTGGACGACCGAGAAGCTCATGGAGAAGGACAGTCGTGGAGGAGTCAGCCCAACTAGGCAAGAGTTGGAGGGAGTTGCGACTCATATCCAGGAACCGAACAGGATGGCGAGCTGGCGTTGTGGACGACCTATGCCCCACTAGGAGTCCCCCACGGACATAAAAGGTCTGAGGACCTACATAAGTAAGTAAGTAAGTATGTCGACAATGAGTAAGAAATGGTTCTATGGTAGGTACAAGCTGTAATATATAAATTTCAATTTTTTTTATTAAATTAAAGATCGTAAGAATTAATTGAAAGAAAAAAAATTTTATCAAAATTCTAGGCGCCGTTTTCGAGAAAAATACGATTTTTGAAAACCATTTTTAACATTTATATGGTGGGTACCTTTAGTTTTAGGTAAAATAATTTTTTTTCTCACATCTTATAGATTATATAGAGAAACTTTCATTTATCAAGTTTAAAAAAATCTAGAAGGGGGTTTTCGAAATATTGAGTTTTGAAAAAAAAATTTTGATTTTTTTTAAATCCAATTTTTTTTAAATCCAATTTTTTTTTTAAATCCAATTTTTTCTTTTAAATTTGAATACACAATTCTATTCAAGTTTTTGGTGAGTTTTAGCAAAAAAAAAAATATGATCAAAATCGGTTGTACCGTTTTTGAGAAAATCGAAAACAAAAAAAATGGTTCGTTGGGGGGTACCCTCAATAACCATTTTTCGGAAAAAATTTTTCAACCATTATCTAGCTTTAAGTAAAAGATTTTTTTTTATATTTATAAAATTTCGGAAAAAATCGTATGGCAGGTACCTTTATTTTTGGTCTTAAAAAAAGAAAGAAAAAAACGTGTGGGGGGAAAATTCATTGTGACATAATGCATTGTGATTTTTGATCTGCAGAACGCTATCCGATGAGCGAAATCGATGTAACAGATTTCTTGGAGAAGTATCCTTTTATTATAACTTAACTTTCTGTAAGTTTTTTTTTGCAAACTGGAAACTTTACATGAGTATTCTTTCGTTGTCATGTTGGCGAAGGACACAGACAATTTTCGTTAGTTTTCAGTAGCGCACTAGTCATAAAATTCATAAATTATGAAAAAACATACGATAAACGTAAATTGATTAAAAAATAAAAACAGAATTGAAAATTCAACGAAATAAATATGTATCCACCTGACTGCGCTTCTGAGCAAACGTTTACATTTTTAATTTTGTTTTTAACTTAAGTATTAAGATCCAACGCTATTCGTTGGTTGACCCAAAATGCAAATAGGCTTGGATATCTTAAACACAAAAAAGTTCCTTTCCTGCTAAACCACCAAATGGGAGAGACAAACTATATAGACATTAATGTACATACATGTATAAACCAGCGAGGATATTTCAAGAATATAGCAGACCACCTCCGATTTAAGAATGACCATATTTGCTGGATGATGATGGTTTTTGGCCAAATTTACATTTCCCTCATTGCACGCAAGGAGCAGAAGTAGGCAGCTTGATTCTTTCTCCTCTTTTGTTTCAATATTCTTTTACTATTTTATTATGCGCATTCATTCGAATCGAAAAAAAATGTATAAACAAATAAAAAACTTTTCATTATAAATTGCATTATGTATGCATGTATATGCAGACATACATACATATGTTTATGAATATTTATACACTTCACATCACAGGATGGAGGTCACATTTTTATTTCTTCTTTCACAATTATGTATTTTTTATACAATAAAATATTTTAACATTTCGGAGAATTGTGATTTAGAAAAACTAAGTTTTTGATTTTTCTGATTCGTTTTCTAGGCCGAAAACACTGTTTTCTTTATATGCCGATTTGACAGTTCTGGGTTGTTTTGAACTTCGTTAACATTCACGAATTCATTTAAAATTTTTGGTCCAGCGATAATGATGAAATAAATTTTTGGTTTAATGAAGGTGTCAATTAATATAATTGCCGAATTTGGAGCCATGAAAATCCACAAGCCAATGTCGAAACACCATTATATCCAGAAAAAGTCATTGTTTGGTGCATTTTATGGGCCGATGGAATCATTGGTCCTTATATCTTCAAAAATAATGGTTTCCAGAACGTAAAAGTCAACTGTGAGCCGTAGGTAGACTCAAATACTTTTTCGTGACTCATTTGGAGATAAGTGGTTTCAGCAGCAAGATTAGCGTCTTACTGAAAAAGCGAGCGATACAATTAATTTGATAGAAAAAACATTCGACATTCGATTAATTTCACGAAATTGACATTCTGAATGGCCATTTCTTTCGTCCGATTTTTTCGTAATTGCCTAAATATAGAATGTGAGACTGTGTGAAAATTGAACCGCATGATTATGCCGAGTATCAACGTGCCACCTGTCGGAAATCTTTATTAATAATTAATACTAGACATTTTCTGTCAAATAAACCCAATTTTATGGATATTAAAAACAGTTTTTTCTGATTTATTTCAATTTGAACTTTTAAAAATACAAAATTATTATGGACCCACGTGCTTTTAAGAATCCCGGATTTAAATCTGTCTAGTTACAAAAATAGGGATATCAAAGAGCACTTACTTACTTACTTACGGTGGCGCTACAGTCCGGGGTGGACCAGGGCCTCAACCAACAAGCTTCTCCAGCTAGCTCGGTCCCTAGCTAGCTGTCTCCAGTTTTGCACACCAAGTTGGTTGAGGTCCTCTCCCACTTGTGTGCGCCACCTGAGTCGCGGTCTTCCTTTACTGCGCCGTCCCTCGAGGTTGGATTCGAAGACTTTCCGGGCCGGAGCATTTGGGTTCATTCGCTCTACATGACCTAGCTTTTTTTGACTAGGTCAGTTTCGCTGTACAGCCTGTACAGTTCGAGGTTATATCTTCTTCTCCACTCCCCGTCTATGCAGACGGGACCAAAGATCACGCGAAGAATTTTCCTATCGAAGCATCCTAAAGCGCTCTCATCCACTTTCGACAAAGTCCATGTCTCTGCGCCATAGACATGGACCGGGATGATGAGGGTTTTATATAGGGACACTTTAGTTGCTCGAGAGAGGACTTTGCTACTCAATTGCCTTCTTAGTCCAAAGAAACAGCGATTGGCAAGAGTTATTCTCCGTTTGATTTCAGCGCTGGTGTCATTTTCTGAATTTATAGCGGCGCCTAGGTATATAAAGTCCTTAACTACCTCAAAGTTATAACTGTCTATAATGACGTTTTGTCCAAGACGTCGGTGTTGTGTGTCCTTTCTTGATGACAGCATATACTTGGTCTTGCCCTCATTTACCGCTAAACCCATCTTCTTCGCTTCCTTCTCAATGCTCACAAATGCGCTACTGACATCACGCTTTGTTCTTTCAATAATGTCAATATCATCGGCGTATCCGAGTAACTGGACGGACTTTTGAAAGATTGTGCCTCTTGTGTTGGCTCACGCGCCACTATTGCACTATTCTTTCAAGAACGATGTTGAAGAAATCGCACGACAGAGCATCGCCTTGTCTAAAACCTTTTTTGACATCAAATGCATCGGTAAGATCTTTTCCGACCTTGATGGAGCAGCGTGAAATTCTCCATCATCATCCTGCACAAGCGGACAAGTTTGTCAGGGATGCCAAAACTAGACATTGCTCTATATAGTTCGCTCCTATAGATGCTATCGTACGCGGCTTTGAAATCGATTAAAAGGTGGTAGGTGTCGATTTGTAGCTCCTGGGTTTTTTCCAAGATCTACCGTAACGTGAATATCTGATCGGTGGTGGACTTTCCTGGTCTAAAGCCGCACTGATATGGACCTATCAGGTTGTTGACGAAAGGCTTCTGACGTTCACATAATACGGCAGAAAAAATCTTATACGCGATGTTCAGGAGTCTTATGCCTGTGTAGTTGGCGCAGTTCAAAGGGTCTTCTTTCTTGAAGATCGGACAAACAATGCTGAGATTCCATTCATCGGGCATGCTTTCTTCCGACCATATTTTGCAGATGAGTTGGTGCAAGCTCCCAACCAACTCATCGCCTGCCGCTTTGAATAGTTCGGCAGCAAGGCGGTCAGCTCCAGCGGCTTTGTTGGACTTGAGCTTCGATATAGCTATCTTCACTTCGTCCAGGTCGGGTGGGCGGTATTGTTGGTCTACGTCGCACAGTGGCGGAAAATCCCAAAAACGTGGCCAAAACTATTAAAAACAAAAATCAGAATTGTTGTTGTTTTTGTATCCCAACTTGTTAACAGATAAGTTAAGTACATGATCTGATTGATTCCGTTATTTTTTTTGCATCTATTTAGTCAGGCGATGCAACTAAAGTGGGAACATTTTAACCCTAGAAAGGTAATCTTCGTCGATTAGACGAACATCATTTTTTCTTTTTAAAATTTCTCATAGATTCTTCATAGATCTTTAAGGAGAATAAAAAGTCACAAATCTAAAAAAATAAAATGAAAAGTGTGTTTTTATTAAAAGAAAGGTTTAATAAAAATAAATTATTAACATCTACAAGAATTTGTTAATAACTTTTCGAAAAAATTGCATTTAAATTTTACTTCGTCGATTCGACGAATGATTACCTTTAACGTACAAAAAAATATGATTACCTTTCTAGGGTTAATAAGCTGCAATTAAAGATTTTGTTTGTGAGACAAGGTTGGTTTTCTTGATCTTTTTTTTTTCGCTGTGTAAATATTTTTTTCATAAAACAATATGGAATCTATTGCTGGTGGTATGTTTAGTGAAATGAATAAAAAACAGTTAAATAATTTCATGTTATATGTTGATGTATAACATTTACAAGAAACGTCCTTTTGTGACTAAAAAAAAAAAGTTCAACTTTGTGTAGTAATGGAAAAGTTTATGTTTCCCGTGAGATCCCGTGATGAAATGTAGCTCTTAATTTACCTTGATATCTCCTTTATAAGTTATTAACAAAAAATGTTGCGATATTTTGCGATGTTAAGAGCCTTTGTAGATGAAATCTGTTGAACACACTGAAAATGCAAGTTCGCCTCAATAAATAGTTTTTGATTTTTTTATATTTTTATATAGGGTCACAATCAAACTTAATTTTTTTATTAAGAAATCAGCTAAGTGAAGTTTAAAGAACTTGTTCATCACATGATTCAAAAGAAAAAATTGAGTTTTTGTCAGAAAAAGTTGAAAACTTCACCCACATTGATACATCTTATGAAACAAAGAAAATATTGCCTAAATTTGTAAATGGATATAAGGATCGACGGTTATCTTCATCCAGAAATCACCGAGCTTTCAAAAATACATTCAAAACCTGGTTGGAGTTCGAAATACCGTTTCCATGCCGAACCCATAGAGTAGCTGGATGGCCACAAATTGACGACGGAAAACCCCGGAGAATTAAGCTATGCGGCCTAAATGCAACTTCGGCAAAAAGGGAAAATTGATTCTTTCACCGTAGTAATAAAAGATGTATGCTTTTCAACTCCATCGCGCGCCGGAAAATACCAAAAAGCTATATAAAAAATTAAATTGCGAAATAATAATTCCATTCACTAAAGATGAGACTTTGTCAACATTTTTTCAGGCCAAATTAACAAAGTTTCAATACAATATTATTAGAGATGCAGCCAAAAATCACGAACTGGCTACTTTAACTTTATAAAAATTTATATGATATCTGTGAATTTCCACAAAAAAATCTATTGGCAATTTTATATGAAAGAGTTAAATTGTGTTTTTTTTTTATGATTCATTAGCTAATTGTTCTTAAAAGTAAATAAAATAATATAAAATGTTTTCGGAAGACAAAGATTTTGGTATACATACATACATATATGTATGTTTGAACACGAACACTATTAAGTTTTATGCAGTAAAAAGTTCCTAATGGAACACAAAGGATATATCTACTCATATGTACACTAATTAATCTTATAGGAGCATTACATGGAATGGTCCAGTCCACAATAGGGAAAATGATAAAAAAACATTTCGAAAAAAGTTTTTAACAAATAAATAACAAAATAAATGGTAGGTTGTCCCTTTGACTTTTGAGTTTCCAAATTATTAGGTCTGTTCCCCAGACTTGATCTTGTTTGTTTTGTTAATTTTCAAGAACTGTCATAATTTAAACGTATTCAGATGCACCGTTTTTAATAAAAGGGAATTAGAATTTAATAGGTAGTAAAACAAAAAAAAGGTTTAACATTTTCGAAGAGCTATAGTAAATTACTAAAAGTTTGACAAATTGCTAGCTAATAAGATGCTAAGCCCTTAATAATAGGTTCTTCCTAACTTCCGAATCTCATTCCTGCCATGGCATCCTTCTATTTCCTCGATCAAGCGCTTCTCATGCTCCTTCTTTTTCTTTCTGAGAAGCCGGTGTTCTTCCTTCCTTTTCTGCTCGTAGAGCTCGCGAGCAGCTCTAGTCCTTCTTTGCAGCGCCGCTTTGTATGCCTTTTGCTTTGCTGCATGTGCTTGCCGGCACTCATCGTCAAAGAGCACGGTAGTGCCAATTGAAATTCGCAGCATTACACCCTTTTTACATGATCAATCCCAGGCGACCCCTTTTAACTTCAGTACCAACAAGTTCACACACTTCAAATTCACAGTATTTGCTGACCTAATTAACTCTTTAGCATTAATGGTTTCTGAGAAATAGGACTTAAAAAATTGCTTAAACCGTAACTGACTCACTCCATGACAAATCATCAAAATTATGGAGCACTTCCTGACACCTTATTTTGCATAATGGTAGGTCTTGTAGTGCATACAAAGCAAAAGAAATCGAAAATTTTGGAACTTTCCATTCAGGAGGCGTCGAATCCATCCACTTTCTCAAAAATTCTTATAAATTACATGCAGCATTTCCGATTGTTGTAGAACGATGAAAATTGGAAGAGTGGTAGGGCTACAAAGAATACAAAATTGAAAATTTGGAATTTTTTCCATTCAGAGGGCGTGGCATCGATTCACTCTCTCAAAATGATTACCAATTATGAGAAGCACTTCACATTCTCGTTGGATGATGAAATTTTGTAGAGCTTTGGGACTGATATGTACAAAAACCCACTGTATAACGAGTCAGCTGTGAAAAGTAGTGTGATCTAAAAGTACGCTAACGCTAAGTTCTAAGTTTATGAAGTCCAATATTAACTATAAGTTTAAATATTCTTACACACATGAAGCAATGACATTCAATCAATCGGTACCGGATACGCTCTCGATTCTCTAATTATTTCTTATTTAAAAATATGTCATCGTAGAGAGAGAGCGGTTCGAAATCGGCACAATAATGTGAATCTGGTTTTAAGATAACATAAATCCAAGTCTTGCCAGGAGCTCAAGACACAAACAAAAATCATTTGACCCGGAGTGTGTTTACGTAGGCTCATTTTTAAATATTTTGAACTTTTCCATAGGCCATCACCATCATCATCATTATCATCATCATGAGTTGCTACTAGCTTTTCAATGAAAGACAAAAAAATGTGTTTGTATATGTATACATGTATTTAAGTGAAATATAAATCTACATTGGCCTTCGACCAATATGGAAATGGGAAAAACTCTACAAAACAGGTTAAGATGTGGGAGGTATGCAGGCAGGACAGCAGGCTTCGCTTAAAATAGTAGAGAAGACCACAACAACTATAGGTACACAGTGCATGCTTGCTTGCCTCCCTGATCGCTGTTGGAGTGCCACTCTTTACATTTGAATGGAAATCAGAATTGCTGCGAATTGAGAGCAGGGTTAAGTTTATCCACATGTAGACCTTTAGTGTGGTGGTTCCTTCTATTGAAAAAAAAAATAACCTCACAGCAAAATACCACAGAAATTGCATTTAACTTGCCTTGCCACCACCACCGCTTCCCAGTCCCTCTGTATATCATGTCTCTGCTACGCTTTAGTGCTCATTCAACATCCTTTACCGGAGGGATATGAATATTTGCTGAAGCCTCCAAATACATAGTAATCGGGAGAGAAAGAGAGACTATAAATTTACAATATTGCAAAAGTTGCAAGAGGTTCTATACCTTCTACACTGAAGGAAATCTTAAGTTTTACCAGTGGAATGAGAACTATATAGGAATAACTTTAAAAATACTACAATATTTAAAGGATGGGCCGTCTAGTGGTTTCTTTTTAAATCATAGGTTATTTTGACACTGGCAGCTGTTTCCCGCTCGAAATCTTGACAGAAAGTCAGTACCATAACCCCGTGGACCGAAATGAGTCGCTTTACGCTTAAACAACGTTGGGAAATATTAAAAACTTATTTCCAAAGTGAGTGCTGTGTATCCCAAGCAGTGCTTTTTTTGAAAGGATTTTTTTGCAGAAATGAAGTACGCAAGTTTGTGCAAAAATTACGTGAGCCTATAGTCCAGTCATTTTAGGTTTTATCTGCGGAAAAATTCCTAGTGAGCTGAATTTTTGTATACACCTTTATTACGGCATTGTAATGAAGATGTGAAAAATCGACATTGATATCGTGCCGGCTAAAAAAGTTATAGGGGTCAAAAGGTCACAAAAATCAGTTTTTCGCAAATATCTCGCGATCTATTGCCCAGAGGTCAATAAAGGTCATTATAAAAATTGTTTGTCGTGAAATTGTCTACAAAAAATGTCTCTTGCATTTTTCTGTAAAACTAACCGTTTTCGGAGTAGAGCGCTGAGAAAGCGAATATATTATGACGATGCACTCGTTTCCTCACCACCTTCAAGGTAGAATGCAGGGCGCGTTTTTTGTACATGGCTTCCCGCGTAGGCATAATCCATGATATGTAATCAGAAGTTTTATTTATTTACCAGTGAATAATTTTTCATTTGAATAAAGAAAAATACAGAAAAATTAACTTTAGTATATAATTTTTTTTATCATTCATTGTCGATATCTTCAGTTTCTGTGTCATTAACAATTGCATACCGCAATCTTCGATATTAAAAATGGTCTTCAGCTGTGTTAACTTGCTAATTAATTCTATTCAGCATTTACACCAGCGATCTAATAGGTAGTCTAACTCGGGCAATTGTGTATGCCGTCGACATAATAGTGTACAGAATAGCTCCCAAAGTCGAGGTCATCAGAATTATTTTGCACTGTGACTTCAACAAGATTCAGTGATATTGCGATGATATGGAAGTCAGTTTCAGAAATCTGAAACTATTCTGCTTAGGACTCGATCCATCAGTGTGCCACTTGATGATATTTGTTTCGAGGATCTCAAGATAACTCCCATTGCCGCACTTCTGATGGCCTCGTGTAGAGGGGATAGATACAGGAGAACCTCTATAGCTGCGGTAGGGCAGGTTCTCATTGCTCCTGTAATACAGATACACGCGAGCCCTTAGACTTTTTCTAGAGCTTTCCTTGCTCTTGATAATTCGGTTCTCTTGTGCCATGCAACCGCCCCATATGTAATGATTGGTCTTATACCATCATAGTGTATATCCAGCTAAGGATGTTCGGTTTGCATCTGCATAACTTGCCTGCAAGTCTCTTGCAAATCATTAGGGCTTTTGTGGCTTTCCCGACTATAGCGTTTAAGTGTTTGTTCAAAAGGAGTCTACTATCTGGTAGAATTCCTAGATATTTTACCCCTCTCTGCGTTTCAATCACTTCACCAGTTAGATGGATAGGTTTCATATGTGGCAGAAGTTATTCCTTGTTAATGGTATGATTGTCGTCTTGGAGGGGCTTATTGATAATCTTATAGATAGACACCATTTCTGTGTAATTGCTATTCCTCTTTGGATTACCTACGGCTATGATAGCAACATCATCAGCAAATCCAATGGAGAATATACCTTGGGAGGTAAGATTTTCTAACAATTCATCCACTACAAGAAGAAACTTAAGATATCGACAATGAAAGATAAAAAAAAATTATATACTAAAGTTAATTTTTCTGTATTCAAATAAAAAATTATTCACTCGTAAATAAAAAAAACCTCTGATTACATATCATGGATTATGCCTACGGGGGAAAACATGTAAAAAAACGCGCCCTGCATTCTACCTCGAAGGTGGTGAGGAAACGAGTGCATCGTCATAATATATTCGATTTCTCAGCGCTCTACTCCGAAAACGGTTAATTTTACAGAAAAATGCAAGAGACATTTTTTGTAGACAATTTCACGACAAACAATTTTTATAATGACCTTTATTGACCTCTGAGCAATAGATCGCGAGATATTTGCGAAAAACTGATTTTTGTGACCTTTTGACCCCTATAACTTTTTTAGCCGGCACGATATCAATGTCGATTTTTCACATCTTCATTACAATGCCGTAATAAAGGTGTATACAAAAATTCAGCTCACTAGGAATTTTTCCGCAGATTGGGGTTTAAAATGCCTAAAATGACTGGACTACTAGTATGCTAGTGGACAAAACTCATGGTTCCAGTCGTCGTACGGTGCACACAGACGAGAATGTGGCTGCTGTAGCTGAGAGTGTGAGACTCAATTCACGAACATTGACTCGCCATCGCACTAGCCTGGGGAGAATTTTGCACACAGATCTCGGATTATTCGCTTACAAGGTCCAATTGACTCTAGCCGAGGCAGCCACTTGAACGACGTTGTGTTACATAATTAATGAGAATTTTTGCACTACAGGGTGCGCTATAAACAAACTTTTTTTTTTTAAAAGGAATTCTTTCAGGCTGTAGATTCCATTCCTGCGTTTTGGAAAGCGGAAGTTACTTCATGGGTACATAATACAAGGTGCATTTTATGAGGTCATTGTTTTTTTTTTCAATAAAATACAATTTTATGATCTTTCTAAGACTGTCAAATGCCAACTCACAATTTTGATTCACACAAAAATGGTAACCAAATAAAACCGACTTGGAATATAAAATGCACCCTGTATATAATGAACAACAATGGAGTGAATTGTCATGTTATTCCAATTTTCCCTTAAATTGTTGAATTAACATAAAGACTTTAACTTGGTTAGAATATTATAATTAGGATTTATTAATAGATTTAGAAAGAATTCATTTCAGTAAACTTTTAGAACACCTATCTTCGCTCACAACATTTGAAGTTCATTTTTTTAAGTATCTTAAAAAATAATAATTCAATTTTTTCCAAGAATGATTTTCTGAATGATTTTTCTTTCTTTCAGTGTAAATGTCTTAGAAGTTTTAACTGACAGAAAAGTTCCCAAGCCAACGACAAAAAAAAATGAGTAAAGTCTCAATTTTCGTCATCTTACAACGCACAGTTCCAAGTTGATATTATTCGCACAAGAATCCCCTCAAGAGAACCCCATCATGGAGCCATTCTCTCATTATTCTGGCCATGAAGCGGGAGGAGGAATAAGTAAGCGCATCCACATCCGTCGTCTGTAATTCTTTCCCTTCACTGGGTGATTATAATTTAAATACAATGATTAAATACTTTGGTTACTTACAAATGCAATGTTGACGAGAGGACGACACAAATCCATCCTTCGAGGATGCAATGATGACGAAGGCGATGCAGAATTGAACGAATATAAACTGGTTCTTATCCATGAGCGAGGACGTTGGATGACGGTGTGTTTTGCCGAAGATTTTGTTGGTTTTTCTCTCGTTGGGATGCAATTATTACCCTGTTTCTTGTTAAGTATTGAAAGGATGTCTAGTGGGTAGCAAGTAGTTGATGTAGAAATGACTTGATGGATTGCACTAAGAATATAGTGGTGGCCAGTGAAATAGGACCACTTAAAAGTCATTTGATCGAAAAGTACTGCTGTTAAAAATACACATCTACACATATAGTAAATGGGTTAAAAATACCCTATATATGTATGAGTTATATGTGGTCTTCAATAATTTACTTGGTTTTCAGTTTGTTTTTCTTTAATGCAAATGCATCATTGGGCTCAACAAACCTAAAATGGGGAAATGGGATTGTATTAAAAAGAAGATACTGATCATTTTAAATCTGAATAAAACCATGGTATGAATAGGTATAGGGTCAGGCAAAGGATTCAAAATTCGTATAGTGAGTTTAGGAGTGAATGTAAGCAGTTATATGGACATTATAGAAAAAGATGTAAGACCTAAGGTCTTTTAAATGCAACATTAATTTCGGGCACTCATTAGAACGAAAGAGTAGGAAGAAATTTGTTGACGTAGTGAAGTGAGAATAAATGTTCTTTTTTTTTGAAAACCCGCGAATGATATTCAGTTGAAACTGGGGGTATACAGAAAAGAATTCTTACTAGCATGGTGCTTAAATTTTTACATCTAAGTTAGCCATCGAACAGTTCATCTACTGCTCGAATGGAAGTGCCCCATATGATGGATATGATGGACATGCTATGATCGAATATGATTTACATTAGATTTAGATTTATTCAATACAAATAAAATGCACGAATGGGTCGCACGAACTTGCTCTTAACTAAGAGACTAAGAATTTCAAAAATTAATGTTATTAAAATTAATGTTTATTTATTTTTTTTAAAACAACTCCTTTAGTAGTTGGAGCTAAACACACGATGCCATGTGTTTCAAGCAAATATTAGTTTATGCAAGAACAAGAATGTAATTCACTGTAGTGGTTGTACCATTTTTGAGAAAATAAAAAACTAAAAAAATGGTTTCAAGCGGGGTACCAAAAATAACCATTTTTTCGAAAACTTTTTTCAACTACGAGGGCGGGTCAATAAGTCCGTGACTTTTTGAATTTCTGACCTCTTTACTGAAACAGCAACACTGCTCCTGTCAACAGGCATCTGTCAGTTGACTCCTGTCAAAATTTAAACTTGCTGCTTCAGTTAGTTTGTGTTTGACAGCTATTTTTATCAGAGTACTCACTAATTTGAGGAGAAAATGGAAAAAAGTGAATTTCGTGTGCTTATTAAGCATTATTTCTTGCGAAAAAAAACCATTACCGAGACCAAGGCTAAGCTTGATAAATACTATGGGGACTCTGCACCATCGATTTCAATGGTAAAAAAGTGGTTTACTGAATTTCGTTATGGCTGCACAAGCACTGAAGATGCCGAACGTCCTGGACGCCCAGTTAAGGGTCTCTACACCCGAAACAATCGAAAAAATTCACGATATGGTGTTGGCCGACCGAAGATTGAAAGTGCGAGAGATCGTGGGAGCCGTAGGTATCTCGCATGGCTCAGTGGTTTCAATTTTGAATGATCACTTGGGCATGAGAAAGCTTTCCGCAAGATGGGTGCCGCGTTTGCTCACAGTCGACCACAAACGCAATCGTGTAACAACTTCACAGGAAGGTTTGGCGTTGTTTAATCGCAATATGGAGGAGTTTTTGCGCCGTTTTGTAACCGTGGACGAAACATGGATCCATCACAACACACCAGAGACCAAACAACAGTCAAAACAGTGGGTTTCTAAGGGTGAATCGGCGCCAAAGAAGGCCAAGGTGGGTTTGTCAGCCAATAAAGTTATGGCGACTGTTTTTTTGAAGTGCACGCGGGATAATCCACATTGACTACCTTCAAAAGGGAAGAACAATCAATGGGGAATATTATGCCAACTTATTGGACCGATTCAATGACGATTTGGAAAAAAAAACCGACCTCATTTGGCCAAGAAAAAAGTTCTTTTCCACAAAGACAATGCAAGGGTGCACACATGTGCAGTTGCCATGGCAAAAATACATGAATTGGGCTATGAATTGCTCCCTCATCCACCCTATTCTCCAGATTTGGCTCCGAGCGACTACTTCTTGTTCCCAAACCTGAAGAAATGGCTTGGTGGAAAAAGATTTGACTCCAATGATGAAGTCATCTCGCAAACAAAGGCCTATTTTAAGGACCTCGACAAATCATTTTTTTTGGAAGGGATAAAAAATTGGAGAAGCGTTGGACAAAGTGTATAATATTTGCTAAGGTAGTCAGGCACAGGCGCCTCACCAAATTTCAATTTTCTAGCATAAGCGGTTCCTGAGATATAAGGCCTCAAAAATCACAAAAACCGTAACTGACTGACTGACAGATAATCAAAATTATGATAGAGCTGAAGGGAGACTACGTTGAAAAATTAAATTATTTTTTTATCAAAAAATCAGTGTTTTATTCCAAAAGTCACGGACTTATTGACCCGCCCTCGTATTTCTTAGCTTTAACTAAATGACATTTTTTTAATTATTTTTTTTTTTAAATCTGTAGAACAGTACCTATAAGTCGCAAGTAAAAATTACATGTTCAAATTTCTCCTTTTTGTTCTTGCTGTTAACGATATTGTCGACGACCAAAAGTAGCTGAAAACAAACAAATGAACATACTCGATCTTCGATCATGACGACTAGAAGGTGCGCTTAACAACCAAAGGAACACATCTTTTTTTTTTCTTTTAACGTTGGCTACCTTGACGTTTCCTTTTTTAATTTAATTATTGTCACTATTGCCATTTTCGACGGATGAAAGGATAAGTGTTGAAGAATTTACCAATCGGTAAAATTTATATTAATCACACTATAATAATAATATTATAACAAACTTATTATTCCTTTAGAAAATAAACGCCACGCAAGTTAAATTTCGTTTTATTTTTATATTCAACAGATATTGAAATGGTCATTAAATATTCTCATATTTCCCTCTACGCCGACGATACCAAATTCTTCAAGAGCATTTCTTCTACACATCAGGACCCTGCTTTCATCCAACTCAATCTCGATAATTTTTCAGTTTGGTGTCTCAAAAACAATTTAGATTTAAATATTGAAAAATGCCATTCAATCACATTTTCACGAAAATGTTTCAAATCTTCTCCCCGTCTTTATCTTCTTCATAAACAGCCCCTATCTATTATCGAATCTATACGTGACCTCGGTATATTATGTGATCAGGAACTTAACTTCATCTCCCATTATGAAGATATAATTCTTAAGGCCAATTCAGCACTTGGCTTCGTTAAACGATGGTCCAAGGAATTATCCAACCCATACGTGACCCAATCTCTCTATATAGGTAACCTTTGTCAAGTATGGTCGCCTTACCAACAAATTCACATCGCCAGAATCGAGAGTTCAACGTAGATTTCTTTGTTTTGCTCTTCGCGGTCTGTCCTAGAATAATCCCTTGTTCCTACCTCCCTATCAAGACTGCCTTAAACTTTTTAAATTTGGTGGTGCAACAGCTCGAAGTGACGTTTTTTAGAAAGAATCTTAGTAGTTTGTTTGTGGTATCAGATCTTTGATTGAGCTGCATAAAACATAATTGCTCCCACTGTGAAAACTTTATACTTGGAGCTGAAAATGATATCATTGTTACCATCTTTGCTCTTGCTTAACTGTCCTAATCGCAGTTCTGGAAGTCGTTTTTTTTTTTTTTTTTTTTTTTGTTAAAACCCAGGTACTGTTACTCCGTTACTCTTTCTATTTCCTCTCCATAACACTACTTTTCGTTTTCTGATAAATCGTCCTGTACCTCTCTGAAGATCATAGTTTTTGAGTTACTTAGGTTGACAGTCAAGTTCCACCGAAACCAATAGCCACGCAATTTGTTGATCATTGGTTGAAGAGACTCTGCCAAAAGCATCAAACCATCTTCGTACAACAGAACTTTAATTTGAAGACCATCTTTTGAGAGTCCAGATGGCATAATTTTCAGCTAAAATTCAATAAATAATGAAAAGACTAATGGACTTAGATTGCATACGAAGTTTGCAACCAGTTAGACAGATTTGTTTCATGCCATACTGCGTTTAAGGTATTACGCTTCCGAACTTGAATGACATTTCATCCTGAATAGTTTGTATACATAAGAGCAATATTTGTGGGGGTGGAGATGTGATGTGACTGTGGAACATCCCTTTCTAAAACCTATCCGGAACTCACTGTTCTTCTCCTTTTGCATATATATATTTTCCGGTGAAGAGGTAAAATGTAAAAAATCCAAAAACTCCCTTTATTAATATAGATATTTGTATATGAACCCATTTAACTCTTCATTCTCATAGTTAAAAGAAACTTTTTTCCAAGCTTTATGAGGGTACGAATAATATTCTTTTCTATGTCTTTATTATTTTTTGCAATTATACAGGATAATTCGCATAAGAACGACAGCAGGCTTAGATTTGTAAGTTACTTCAAGACAAGAAAAACAATACATCATAGAAGATGGGCAGGGCTCTATTTTTACCACTTAAGAGGGGCAATTGAAAAAAAAATCGACATAAAAACGAAAACAGATTGTGAAATACAAAACAACATTAAAACTATAATTACCAAACATTTTTTATCATTCATTTATACGAGTATATTTTATTCATTTACTTCATCCATCTATCGTAACTGAATAATTAAAGACCACAGAAAGGATAAACGCAACTTATACATACATATCATCATCACAAAAAAAGGCCGTACTGTCGAGCTTCACCCAATACCTCGGTAAAAGCAACATTCATTTTCTCACCATTATTTACTCAGTAACTTTTCAAACAATTGTGACTCTCTCTTTCTTTTTCTGTGTAAAGGTATAATTTTACCGTAAACAAGTATGTAGATAATTTAATTGCTCTTAGGTTTCCACCTTTAATTCCAACTCCAACAACATCAATTTTTAACTAACTTCTCGCATATTGATCGGTTACTTTGATCAAGGGCGCACTGTATTTATTTGAAAATTTTTTTAACAACTATTTTCTGCAATGCGAATGTACATCAATTTTTAAATTGTCTTTTTATTCTGAGTGTACAAATTTGGGATTTTTTTTTGATTTTGTACATATTTGTTCTGATTTGTTACAAAATTAAAAAATAAATAGTCCGTTTACTTTAATTTGCTATTCTTTAAGTCTTAATTATGGACTTTTGATATTTGTTAGGTAAAATATTAGGTCAACTCAATGGTAGATGGTAAATAGAAAATCCCTAAGAACCATTTAAAACTTAAAATTAACCATTTTAATTGAAAGGGATTTTTATTCAGACATTTTCTCCAAAGTCACTTCTTTAGACATAAATACTTCAGATTTTTTAAGTATAATATTAGACATACTTGTTTTGTGAAACACCCTGCAAATCATTATTTTCAAATTCAATAATTTTATTATCGTGCAAATTTCTTTTAAGCAGTTTTGATTTCTGTAACCAAAAAAGTCATATGACCTATATTTCAAGAGTGAAAATTTTGAACAAAAATGTAAGGTTATTACTCTTTAAATTTTAACGTTATCATGTACTAATTTGGTTTTAAGTAAGAAAAAAAAAAGAAAACTTTAAACCTAGTGACTTTCAACTTTCGATCATTCCTGTGTGTGTGTTACAGGAATGGAGGAAATCTACAATTTTCTGCCGATTCCGAACGGCTTATGAGCAGCTCTTTTCATGACAAGAAATACGCTTGGAGGATTTGTCACTCACTCGCAGAACGCCTCTGAAAATAGTCATGAAAAAATCATTCAAAAAGTATTCACTAAAACAACTTAATTTAAAAATGATAGAATATAATGGATTTCTGGCTTAAAAATATGCGAGTCACAATTTGGACATAGATCTTGTAGTCGCACCTAAGCACTGTTAGGCTGCGCGTACAGTGGTGCAACAAAGCGATGCGATACGAGAAGCGATGCGACAGGCGATTCGAAATGCCAGAATTAGATGCGACATAATGCGCACAGTAAAAGTGAATTTGTGCGGTTGTGTTATTAATTCCTTGATAATTATTGCCACCAAAATTTTCAAAAAGTTGCACCACACAACACAAGCAGTGAAATAACAAAATTTTACGCGTTAGATTTTTTTTTTTAAACCAAAAAACAAACAATATGAGCCTTCTCGCACAAACTCGCAGTGGTCAGAACAGGTTGTGTGCGAGATGCATGCGAGAAACTCGCAACACTCGCATCAAATATCGCTTCACTGTGCGCACTTATATAAGAATCAATGTACTCGTAAATATTTTTCTCGCACGCAAACCCTTCTCGCATCCCATCGCTCTGTCGCACTACTGTACGCACAACCTTATTAGATCCCACCTAATTTTATCTTGCGTTAGTCCAATCTCTACGCTATACAATGAATATGATAATAGGCCAGGTCATGACCTCTCAGAATTTAGTAACTGAATCATACCGAACATAACATAACGCTTTTCGGGTAACGGCTGTTTTTTTTTTTTGAAATTTGAAAAAATCTCTATTTTCAACCAGCTCCTTGATCACACTGTTATCCATAATTGATTTTTACTTGCGACTTATAGGTACTATAAGGCAAGTTATGCATTCGTAGAAAAAATCGAACTCGAGATTTTGATCAAAGTTGACATTACGATGATAGCGAAGACTAAAAAAGTGGGTCTCGCAATTCTGTCTGTCTGTCTGTCGGTCTGTCTGTCTGTCTGTCTGTCTGTCGGTTCAACTACAGCCTAAACGGGTCGGCCAATTTTCTTCAAACTTGGTAGATATCAGTTTTAATTTTTTCCCCCCACACGTTTTTTCTTTTTTTTTTAAGACTAAAAATAACGGTATCTGCCATACGAATTTTTTTCGAAATTTTGTAAATATTTTTTTTTCTCAAAAACTGTTGGATAGATTTAAGAAAAAAAAGATACAAAAAAAATTTATTTAGTTAAAGCTAGGTAATGGTTGAAAAAAATTTTCCGAAAAATAGTTATTGAGGGTACCCCCCATCGAACCATTTTTTTTTATTTTGATTTTCTCGAAAACGGTATGACCGATTTTGATAATTTTTTTTGGCTAAAGCTCCCCAAAAATTTTAATAGAATTGTGTATTCAAATTTTCAAAAATTTTTTTTTGGATTTTTTAAAAAAAACTTGAAATTTTTTTTTTCAAAACTCAATATTTCGAAAACCTTTTACTAGATTTTTTTCAAACTCGATAAATAAAAGCTTCTCAACATTATCTAAAAGATGTTTGAAAAAAAATTTATTTTACCTTAAAATAAAGGTACCCACCATACAAATGTTAAAAAATGGCTTTCAAAAATCGTATTTTTCTCGAAAACGGCGCCTAGAATTTTGATAAAATTTTTTCTGTTTCAATTAATTTTAACCATCTTTAATTTAATGAACAAAAATTTGAAATTAAGATATTACAGCTTGTAGCTACCATAGAACCATTTTTTTAAATTTTGAACTACTCATTATCGACATATCGGATTTTAATGAAATTTTTTTGTAGATATGCTTCTAAAAAACATTTTTTTTCTTGGAAAATTCGATATTTCAAAAAACGGCTTAATATTATTTTTGGAAATTTAATTTTCATTCGTACAGTAATAAAAACTTAAAGTTGGCATACCAAATTTTTTTCCTAAAAATCTTTTAAAAATTTTGAATATAAAAGCTTTTTTTTAAGAAACCACTACAACGACTTATAATTTTTATTCTTGCATAAATTCATATTTGCATAGCATTCTTTTTTTGTCTCTTACTACTAAAAGAATTTAAGAAATTAATTTTATCCTTATGAACAGTTTTCTCTAATAACATTCGTTTTTAAAATTCCTAGTCTATTATATAGGAGCAAGTTCGTGCGACCCAGTCGTGCATTTTATTTATTTAAACATTGATCAATATTACGACTTTTTTTGTGCACTCAAGTAGTATAAATCTTACCAAAGCTGACCCTAAAACAAAAATTATAAATATTTCAACTCAATCGGACATAGTTGTAAAAAATATAAATAAAAAAAATTTTAATTAATTACGTATTTTTTGATTTTTGCTTTTTGTGGTTTTGGTTTTTCTAAGTTTTTTTTTTGTTTCAATGAATAATGAGATTATTCTGAAACCAACTTAATTTTACCAACGATGGCGATCTTCAACTTTGCGACGCCACGCTTGGCCAAGCCTTTTACGAAGGTGTATTTTATTTTTACCGAAATTGGTATGGCTTGTTGAAATTCTAAACTTTCAAAAGTAATGGCGATGCCACCTAATCAAATTTTTTTTCAGGATTCTACCCCTTACGAGAATGTGACAAAACATCCTGACATGTAAGGTGCTTCTAATTTTAGTCATCTCTAATAATTTTGGGTTATCTCCATTCCTGTCTACAAGACGCTCAGAGGAATGGTTGAGAGTAATAAGTCACTAGGTCTTGATTCTGATATATATAGTAAACATGTTTGGTCATTTGTAAAAAAAAAAGAACGAAATACTACATCGTCTTCAATTTTAACTTTCGCCCTAACAACACTTTTGCTATCAACTCATAGTCTGCACTTGAGAGAGCGACGATTTTATTGGTCGAATCTTCTTTCGCGCTCGCGCAGTTTCTCAAGTTTTGAAAAAAGTCCCGATATACAGAAATCCGTTGGTTTGAATGCTATGTATGAAGGGGTTCTATTCGACGCTGGAAAAACCACTACTTAAGGAGAAAGTATGATTATTACAATGGATATTTCAAAGGTGTTTCATATAGAGCTTGTCATCGAGCTGTCAAAAATGTGTGCATATTCATTTTCCGATTAGAAATTATCTTTTGGACCGCTTAAGATAAGCTATATTGGATAGTCTGACATTCATAAAATATATGTTTGGGTGCCTCAGGGTTCCGCTTAGTCTCCAACTCTCTTTCTATGTCTTCTATGATCTATTTTCTGAATGACTAACCCTCATTTTTTCATATTTAGTTCCTTATTCTTCGGATGTGTAATTCAAATGGCAGCGTATCATAAGCTCATTAAGTTCTGATCTCAACAGCATTGTCCAATGGGGAATCAAAAGCCGTCTTCTGTTGTTAAAGCGGAACTCATCCTGCATGCTACACTTGGATTTAGAAAACAGAACAACTTAACAGAAAACACATATTCAACGTTGCCAAAAATTCCCATATTTGACAATTGTTTCTATAATACACTTAAGTCCCGGGCACTGTCTTAAACATTAAACATTAATTTAAGAAAACTAAATTAATTTCGTTTATTTTGAGTTTTCAAAAATTATCACAGTTAATGACGAATTGATTTCTGCTGGACATAGGAATAGCACATTCGAAGCAATAACACCATTTTTGTATTTACCAGGCTAATACTAGACTGACGCACTACGATTTTTTTTTTAGGCAATTTTGTAACATACTTTTCATATAATCTTCTTTTAGAAAAGAAGTTTTGATTCTAATAAAAACAAAAATATTTAATTTGAATACACATTGTGGCTCTGTGCTGACAAGCATGTATGCATGCAAACCAATTTTTGACCCCATTGACTGCTGGTTTTGGGTCATTCTCATGGATACAATTCCAGTTGACTTGCTTAGGCATATGCAAACTTATTCATCTTGCCATCAAACTGGACACCGAAAAGCCTAACTTGTCCTCAAATCGTTCCATTTATCCCTACGGATGGGAATCATTGTTCTAATGTCTTATGAACAAAATTCGGCTCTTAAAAACCTTTGTAAAGTAACTTACGAATAAATCAAAATTCATATGAATGGTGCCTCCACTGTAAATACGGCATGGTTCTTATTCCATGGTTCCATGGTAATTAAATAGAATTGGAAATGGTTAACAATGCAATTAGTTTGAAGAAACTCTGGAACTGCAGTATTGGTTGCGCCACCATACAGAATGACCTCCTTCCCACGAGAGGGATTCTATACGTAAATGAATAACATTATTGTGTGGCAATAGCACTCCACTCCATCCATGACGGACAACAGGATGGATGGCTCCATGAATCTCTTGTCACAATGAAGATTTTTTTGTTTTATGTTTCGTACGAGTATCTCCTCATTTCAGAGTTGCTGCGAATCTGAAAATTGAAATCTGAATCCTGATACCAATCTTATATGGGGTAGGGGTATATGTTCGGGATATATCCGTATCCGTATACTGCCTCCCATATGACGTTGCAAAATGTGTGTTGGCATTATTTAAATTACCATCACGCAGTTGCACAAGAATAATGATTCAACTTTATGGGATGTGTTGTGTGTGGAGTTTGAGGCAGCTTCAACCGGGCTCTCGCTGTGGGGATCCGATGATGCTGCAGGGGCCAGGGAGTTGGAAATATGTCAGCCACTCGACGAAAAGGATGTACAAACATGTTCAAGTGCCTAAATGGAGGAAGGAACTGCCTGTGTGCCTGTAACAGCACCTTGCAAAAAAATGAGATATTATGTATGCTGCAACAGAAGTAACATGATGCGAGTCTGGATACTACTCGTATGTGCCTATGCCTGCCTATGGTGTTGTTTTAGAGTTCTGATTTCGAGAAAGAGATACGTGTCCCTTACCATGGGGCTTAGAATATCTACATATATATGGAAGTGGGGGTACCAAGTCAGCAGCAACAGAGTGCATTATTGCATCGAAAATGTGATATAGAAAGATACAGACAGGCATGTCGGGTCGGGCCGGCCCGGTCGGCTGAAGTGGACTCTAATGAATGCGAATGCATATTTACGTAGCTCTGATCCCAGGTAAAACCAAATAAGACTTGACGCGCTGCAGATGCAAGCGATTGATTGGTGATGGTCTGGCGTGCTCGCAAAAGGTCTGGAAGGAATAATGATTATGTGGGAGCCGGGAGCACAATGCGTTCGTCAATGTTCAATGGGTCTGTCATTCATCGTTCGATATGTTGATTGATCAAGTTTGCCGATATACTGTATGAACTGATGTATATGTGAAACTCGTCGCAAAATGAACAATGTTTTGTCTCTGGTTTTGGAAGATAAAATTTTATAAAGGTATTGGAAGGAGTTATAAATATTGTATTAGATTTTGAAGGAACAAAAGGGGGTCAATGGTTCCTTGTTTAGCATAAATTATATAAGTAAACATGGCAGGCTACTACCGTAGGTTTAGATAGAAGACGGACTTGCTTCAGACATACTGATTGTTTGAACTTTTTAACGAGTTAAACTGGATTCCTCTTTTTTTAGAAACAGAGAATCTGCAACCAAAACGAGAGTTAAACAAAAAGTCAAGGTGTAATTCTGCAAGCTATGCTTTATATGCACTGCTCCGCGATTCCACCGAGAAGGAACTGCCCATGTTTGAAGACTTTTCTCGTATCGTGGTATGAGATGATACCTGGGCCAGTGTAGATAACAACTCTAAATGCATCGTTCTTTCACGGACGATGTTAAGGAAGTCGACTGATATGGCATCGCCTGATCCAAAACCTATTTTGACATGAAAGGTACGAGTTTTGGGGATGTCTTTGTCGACTGGGTGTCGATTTGAACTTCCTAAACTTTTGACGTAATGACTTTTTGGACCTAAAAGCACTTAGGTTGTTGCTGAACTGATGCTGCTGTAGTTTTTGCAATATTTATGCCAATATTTTGTAGATGTGTTGGTGCGACTTCCTAACCAAGTCATCGCCTGCCACGGTAAAAATTGGACTTAGCTTTAAATACAATCACCACCATTTCGAATAGAACACCTTAGTTTACATAAACGTAATGTGGGAGAGAATAAAGAACAACGAATTCTACGGAATGTACAGCGATCTGACCAAATAAATACAGAGGAAATAACTTAAGTCACTGATCGTTAAGTTAAGATCGAAGACATCGCCAATGTTCGGATCCGGAAAATCTTTGATTATACCCTAGAAAAAGAAACTCAACAAATTTGACATGACAAGTTGGAGACAACTAGCTAGAGCAAATACTGCGGATGTTTGCATGTCAACAAAATCAGGTTTTTTTCACGGTGAGCAAACTGTAGATATGCACATCTGTGTTTTTAGTATCTTTAAATATTTGGGTTTTTGACCTTTTGGATAGCTAAATAGCTTCGATATAAAATCCTGAATTAATAGTAGATAAACCTTTAAGCCATTTACTCTAACGTTTTAGGATTTTTTTTTTCTAATTGAAATCCAACCCTGCTTTAAGTAACATGAATTACCAAAATGTACTCAACTTGGCATTGTGACGATAATTTGCCAGTTTATAAATGTTCATGGAAATACATTCCCCATGACACCCTTCCAACCAACTACCGCATGCTTATAGGTTCTGGCCTCTGTTGTTTTTTATTAAATCCTTCTTCACATGCAGTTACACTCCTTGAAAAAACATAGCATTTAAGCCTCTTTTCTCGAGTGCATATAAATAAAGAGTAAAACAACATAATATGAACGCAGGGTTGTTTCTCGCCTTATATTTCTGAAACAATAAAATCAACTAAAAAACGACGCAGTAAAATTTATATAACAAAAATTAAAAAAAAAAATTTAAAACAAAAACCATATTCTCAAGAAGAAGCAAAAATTCTCGAGTGCATAATACTTGACAAGTAAGGGAATTTTACGAACGAGGATGATGATAATGACGACAAGTTAACATGAGGAGCAACGCGCGAATATACTTGCCCTGGTTAATACTCATCTACATTGCATAATCAGGGCTGGATTTATGTGGTTTCGAATTTTTAGTTCAGTTAATTAAGGGCGCTTAAGAAAGGCAGAATAACTACAAGGACTATAATTTCCAATATATCGCTTTCTGGAGCTTTTAACTTCATAGATTATTTGCTTTGAAACTCCTTTTTACTTGGGCCTTATATGTAGGTAATATGAGAAGTTATGCATTTGTAAAAAATCGAACTCGAGATTTTGATCAAAGTTGACATTACGATGATAGCGAAGACCAAAAAAGTGGGTCTCGCAATTCTGTCTGTCTGTCTGTCTGTTCGACTACAGCCTAAACGGCTCGGATGATTTTCTTCAAACTTTGTAGATATCGTTTTTAAATTCCCCTCACACGTTTTTTTTCTTTTTTTTTCAAGGCTAAAATTTTTAAAATTTTTCTAAATTTTATAAATATTTTTTTTCTCAAAATCTGTCCCACAGATGTAAAAAAAAAAATCATTTAGTTGAAGCTAAACAATGGTTGAAAAAAATTTACAAAAAATGGTTGTTTCTGCTACTCCCGTTGGAAGCATTTTTTTGGTTTTTAATTTTCTCAAAAACAGTACAACCGATTTTGATTATTTTTTTTGTATGCTAAAGTTTGAATATTATTGTGTATTAAAATTAAAAAATTTTTTTTTTTTTTTTTTGATTTTTAAAATAAAATCTTTTTTTTTGAACTCAATATTTCGAAATTCCCATGCTCGATTTTTTTAAACTTGAAGAAAAAAAATATTTTACCTATACAAATGTTAAAAAATGGTTTTCGAAAATCGTGTTTTTCTCGAAAACGGCTCCGAGAATTTTAATAAAATTTTTTTCCTTGCCTTTTTTTCCTTCCTTAATTTAAATTAAGATATTCCTGACTGTACCTACCATAGAACCATTATTTCGAATTTTGAATTTCTCATTATGGGCATAACAGATTTTAATGATTTTTTTTATAGAGAAGCTTCTAGAAGGTTTAAAAAACATTGCATTTAAAGACTTTAAAAAAAGATTTTCTTTGAATTTTTGAAAAAAAAAAAATATTTTTTTCTTTTTTGAACATTCGATATCTCAAAAACAAGTCAATATTTTTTTTGGAAACTTAATTTTTATTCGTACAATAATAAAAACTTTAAGTTGGCATACCAAAACTTTTCTGAAAAATGTTTTAAAAATTTTGTATATAAAAGCTTATTTTTTTAAGAAACCACTACAACGACTTATAATTTTTGTTCCTTGCATAAACTAATATTTGCTTGAATCACATGGCATCCTGTTTTTAGCTCCAAATACTTAAGGAGTTGTTTTAGTCATTTAAAAAACTAATTTTATGCTTATGAATAATTTTATGCTTATGAATAATAGAATAAGCGCTCACTAAATGAATTTTTTCTCAAAAAAAAAAACCTTTTCTAAAATATGAAAAAAAGTTTATGGCAGGTACTGTTATTTTTGGTCTTTAAAAAAATTGGAAGAAAATTTTAAAATGACCGGTAGAATTTGCGAGACTCACTTTTTTGATTATTTCGGGTAAAGCATTCCAAAGAAAGAATCCGAAGTTAGGCTCAAGGGTAAACTGATGGGCACTCCCTGAAGCGCGAGTATTACGGTAAAAATGTTTAAGGGGTGTAATGCAACTGCCTATTTCACCAGGACACTGTTTATAAAAATAACGGTAAAATAATGAAAGATAAGAAACATTGAGACGGTACTCGAGAAATTCAAATGTTTCTAGTATACTTCTATCTATCATTTTTAAAGCTCTTTTTTGGATTCCATCCAACAGATTCAAGTGAGTTAGTTATTGGAGCAGCTGCTCCAATAACTAGCTTTGGACGAATATAGATTACAGCCAGATCAGAAGGGGTAAAAAATGTCTTGCAACGTCAAAGGAAACCTAAGCACTTCGCAGCGTTTTTGGCGACAGGAGTTCATGGCCATAGACAACGCGGTTTTTTCGCTGTCTTGGCTTCGTACCGTTTGAAAGAGGACCCCAATTTTGTATCCTCAATAAGTTACCGTTTGGCGTGAATTTTGGGCCACTTGTCCATACCTTTTCGAAAACGACGTTGTTGAAGCCGGTGGCCGCAAGCCGGTGGTCGTCAAGCGCTACTGAACGATGATAACCAATTTTTAATGGCTCAAATTGAACCATATAGACCTAGACAATATACATATGGTTCCAGGATGGCGCTACGCCACGATTGACATTCTGAATGAACGATTAGGGGGTAAGGTTATCTCTTGCAGAGGTGACGTGAATTGGCCACCAAGGTCATGCGATTTGACTCCGCCAGACTTTTTCTTGTGGCGTTACCTGAACCCTAATACATAATCAACCGATGCCCTTAAGGTGAACAAAAGATAGGTCATCGCTAAAATTCTGCCGGATCAATATGGAAGAGTCATTAAAAATTGAGCTCCGACATTAAAGGGTTTACTGGATAGCAAATTATAGTTTTCCTAATTGTTCTGTTATAGCAGCTGTCCAAGTTATCAATAACATCTGGTTTGTCAATTCTTCCGCAAGACCATAAAAAACGCCTGAGTTTGCTAATTAGACGCTGGAAATGTTGAAAAAGACCACCGTTACGTTCAATGGTCTCGGGTTATAAAGCGATGTTAGACGACTTTCTGTGGCCAGAGCTCGACAATATCGATAAATCTGGGTTGTGGTTCCAATAAGACGGCACTAAATTCAATACAAATGACGCAAAGCTCCAAGTTGTGATGCAGAAATTTGGCGATTGGATCATCTCACGGTGAGCGTTTATGATTTCGGCGAGCGTTCACCATTTAGCCGCCGCAATCATGCGGGTGAACCGCACTCGATTATTTACTCTGGGGCTTTGTCAAGTCCCTACGCTACGCTAACAAACCAGCCACTATGGACCGCTTTAATAACTCCCAGCGAAAGAGAGGCGGACATTTAAATGGTGTGCTATTCCATACACAAGCTATTCCAAAATTGTGTTAGCACCATGCCATCATATAGATATTGTAATGACAAAACATCACTTTTTCAAGACATTCGAATTTGTTTGTATTTCGAAATTTCGACACGTTATAGGTCAGTAAAAATTGAACCCACATTCACAAAACTCATCATAGCTGGTGACATACGAGAGTAGATCTACGTGTTTCACATGCACACAATCTATTAGCAAAATAAAATGAAATCCTCTGCTGGTTCACACGCACTTGCTCTTATGTACAAGTGCTTTGGAGTTTATAAATTGTAGATGTACCTATAAACATGGAAATGATAAGAGAAAAAGGTTCAAATGGGTTAAATTTATTGCTAAAAGTGGCGTCTGATTTCTGGAAAAAATTAAGAATTTAATCTATATACAGTGGCGATAAAATAAATAGCACAATTCTGTTAAAAATTCTTTCTTGGCCTTAAAACATAAGTGCATTTTGAAATCCGGTACTGTAAGACCATTTTTGTTGTAGATTTTGAATGTTGAGTATCTGGAATTTGAATATCAAATAACGGGATAAGACTTCTCCAGAAATTATTTTATAAAAAAGTCAAATGTAAGTCAAATGGTACACAAGTTGCATTCAGGTGAGGACAATTTAAATAGCACATATTGTTTCCGTTGCAAATTTAATACATTTTTAACAAATATTCTTAACTTTTAAAAGCTTAGTGAAAAAGTTATGATTTTAATAAGGTTCTTAGTTAAGTTGCTTCAATTTTAATTGGTAAAATTTAGTATGAGAAGTGGAAAACAATCAGCTCAATCAGATACAGGATACAATTCTACCGTATTCTGAGGAGGAAATGTCCTTGACGTGTAAATTTCAACAGGATAACGATCCTAACCATATGGCTAAGTCTGTGAAGCAATGGCTATTCATCGAAAAAACAGCTGTTAAGGAATAAGCCAGCTTAGTCCCTAGATCGTAATTCTATGTAAGTAGTACTTGTGGAATGTTGTGGACGAAGCAATAAATTGAACTGGTACTTCAAATTTCGACAAACTTTGACGGAAAGTCCAGCAAGCCTGGTACTCAGTATCTGTTGAACGATTCCGAAGTCTTCCTTCGTCTATAAAACGCCGGTATTCCGCTGTGATTAAAAATAAGGGTTACTCGACCAAATACCGGATATTTTCTTCAAATAATGTTAAAATTTTGTTATTTAATATGTTTTTTATTTGTTATTTACGAAATGTGCTATTTATTTTGTCCCAGTATACTTAAATTGTATAATTCATTTTGTTGTAGTTTTTTTTATGAATTCAATATACTTCATTTTATTTTTAAATCAGAGATATGATATAAAAACTCTTAAAAACCGACGAACTTGCTTCTCCATAATGTTTATCAGAGATATCTTGACTTATCATATTAAATGTCCCGATTTGCTTCACCTTATAATCTTTCGCGTTCCTCAAAGAAATGTTCGCGACTTCAATATACAGTGATCCACAAAAGTCTGCGTACAAGGAAGATATTTTTTAAAAATTGCTGTTATTTACAAATGTAAAGTGAATTATTTTTAAAAAAAAGTATTTTTCATTAAAAGAAATTTACCACGTTTTTATTTTCAACAAAAAAAAAATAAAAAAAAATATTCGTATCACAAAAAATTAATAAAAACAAAATAAACCTCTGAAATTCTTCCACAAAAGTCTGCGTACAGGTGAATATTTCTTGCATTACACTCTCTTTAAGTATCGATAAATTTGTTTTTGCATAATATGATTGTTTGTTTATTTTTAATCGTTCTAAACGCGTATTGCAAATCATTGTCTTTGGTTTTTTTTTTTGTTTTTAAAGCAAAAAATGGCAAATAAAGAGTTAAGTTTGAGTGAGCGGCAGTTGATTTATTAATCTTTACGTTAAACAAAAAAAGTCGTATGGTGAAATATCAAAAATAACCTGAAGAGCTCGGTCAACGATACAGAGAACGGTAGATCGCTTTAGAAATGCGGACAAATTAAATCGGAGACAAGATAAGGCCGACCTTCGAAGCTCTCCGAAAGGGATAAGCGTGTGATCAAGCGAATGGTGGAGCAAGATCACTTTATAACGGCTAAGACGATAAGCACACAGCTCGAAATATATAACAACAATACAGTGCATCCAGAAACGGTAAGAAGAGCTATTGTTCAAGAGGGGTTTAAGTCACGCACACCTAGGAAAAAACCATTGGTCAGTAAAATAAAGAGAAAGAAACGGCTAGCATTTGCAAAAGAGTATGTTAACAAGCCTCCGGACTTCTGGCGTAAGGTTATATTCTCTAGCGAATCAAAATACAACATTTTTGGTTCTGACGGTCGTTTGAGGGTGTGGCGACGACCAAACGATGCTCCTTATCCCAGATGCACAATTAAGACTGCCAAGCACGGTGGTGGAGGTGTTATGGTTTGGGGCTGTATGGCGTCTTCAAAAGTCAGTAAGCTGGAAGTAATAGAAAGATCAATGGATCAATATATATACATCGCTATCCTCAAAAGAAATTTGAAAACAAGTGCTGAAATTCTGGGTATATCCAATGACTATTACTTCTAGCAAGATAATGACCCCAAACATACCGTCCATAATCGCGCATGTGGCTGGCATATAACACTCTCCACCTGCTACGAACCCCACCACAGAGTCCAGATATTAACCCTATCGAGCCCTGCTGGGATGAATTGGAAAAAAAGATCCGAACCCACGATATCCGCAAAAAGGCGCAGTTAAAAGAAGCCTTGTTGCTTGAATGGAGTAAGATCAATAGTTCTTATACAGAAAACCTGGTAGGTTCAATGCAAAACTGTTTGAAAGAAGTTATAAGGCTAAAAGGGTATCCGACCAAAAAATATTAACAGCGAAAGTAGTACAAAAAAATAATTATTTGTCTATATTAACTAACTTTTTTCAATTTCTGTTACAGCTGTACGCAGACTTTTGTGGAAGAATTTCAGAGGTTTATTTTGTTGTTATTAATTTCTTCTTGTTATGAATAATTGTTTTAATTTTTTTTTTGTTGAAAATAAAAACCTTGTACATTTCTTTATTAAAAAATATTTTTTTTTTAAACAAATCACTTTAAATTTGTGAATAACAACAGTTTTTAAAAATATTTCTTCCTTGTACGCAGACTTTTGTGGATCACTGTATTACATGAATACTTTCATCGTTCAAATTATGGGCTGAATGAGCCAGTTTCACGTTGCATCAGATATACTAATGCTGTTAGTTCTTATATAGATATTTTTATTGATTGTTCAAGAGATACGTTTAAAATGTACATATTAAACATTGTTAGTGAACAACCTGTATAAAAAAAAACTGTTTTTATGTTATGGATTTATATTGTATATTGTGAATAGGTACGAGTAATATGTAAAATTAACTAATTTAAATCATTTAGTGTGTTTTTTAGTCTGTAAGAGATTGTATGCTCTGTTTGATGATAAATAAATAAATAAATAAATAAATAGATATGTATATTTGGTCTTACTTCCTCATAAGTCAAACAGCTCTTTAAAGTTTAAGAAAGTGGGAAAAACTTGCATCACAGAAATTTAAGACTACATGTGCTATTTATTTTGTCGCCACTGTATGTAAATAAAAATCAATTGCTGTTCGTTTGTCTCGCTAAGACTCGAAAATGGCTGGGCCGATTTTGATAATTTTGATCTTAAAATATTTGTGGAAGTTCAGGAAAGGTTTAAACGGTGAGAAACATAAATAATAAGTAGCGGAAACTACTAAAAACGACAATTAAATTTTCCAATACAAAATGTTCCATGAAACATTTGACGTCTTTACACTACAAATTACTGCAGAAATTTACAATAAGACATTGATCATGATAGAAGATTTGTTTTTATTGATGGTAAATAAAGTATTGTTGTGTTTGGGCATGACACCACCCAATCGTCCTATGGCCGAAACAGCTCGTTCAAATGTTCCGCAATTGAATGAACAGCAAAGAATTGCGTATGATACTTCGATGGATGCTGTGGTCAGTGGATCTGGTGGAATTTACTTCTTTGATGCTCCCGGGAAACTGGAAAAACGTTCAGCTCCAGTTTCTAACATCGCCAAAAACAGCGCAATGGCGAAGATTCTACAGATATGCAAATTGATCGTTTGGGATGAATGTACGATGGCCCACAAGAGATCATTCGAGGCACTGGACAGAACGTTCTTCGTGACAACCAACACATTTTTGGTGGAGCCATGATTCTATTGTCAGGTGAATTTCGTCAGACTCTTCAAATTATTCCCCGATAAACTGTTGCTGACGAACTAAACGCATGCTTTTTGCAACAAGATCACACTGGGTATTATGTTTTCGAAGAATTTATTAGATATTGAAAATGGTAAGGTCGCAGTTGACAACTCGACCGGATTAATTATTCTACTCACGGATTTTTGTCACTTCGTCGACTCAAGTGTTTTTACGGACATAGAACAATGGTTTAGGGTGTCCTAATCCTGCGTATACCGATGATTCCAACGGATTTGCCATTTGATATTAAGCGTCTACAATTTATCGTCCGTTTTGGCCTTTGCGATCACAAGGCCAGTCTTTAAAGTTTGCGGAATCAACTTGGAGTTTCTCTGTTTTGCGCATGGGCAGTTATAAGTTGCGAGTTTGCGAGTAGGAAAACTATCATCTTTATTTATTTACGCAACGCAAAATAAGACAAAAAATATAGTACACCAGAAAGTCTTAAAATGATTAAGTGTATAACTGTGTTGCATTTTATGTAGATACAAATTTTGTATTAAGTTTTGACCACATTTTCCAAAAATATATGAAGGTGATACGAAGTTTAACGGGTCATCTAGTTTAGAATATTTCTTTAAAAAATCGTTGGATTGATATATAAATTAATTTTTCTTTAAAATTTTCCGTAAAAAAAATGCAATGCAGTATAAATTTAAGAAAATAATTCCAAAAAACAATCATTCACACGATTTCAAGGTATTTAATTAATTCCTTTTTTATTTTGTATACAAAATATTATTTCAAATTCAAATAAGCGCCTGCATAAAATTTTTATGGAAATCAGTAAAGCGATAACGAGAAATTAAAATAAAAAATAAATAAAGTCTAGTGACTAACAGTTCTCAAGCATTCCTGGAATGGAGGGGATCTTCAATTTTCTGCCGAATCCGAACGGCTAATGAGCAGCATTTCTTAACACAAGAGGATTTGTCAATTCCTCGTAAGAGGTAGGACACCCCTGAAAAACTTTTTTTGCAGCGGCTGAGAATCGAGCCCAAGATCCTCTGCTTGACAGTCGAACGCACTATACTTCATCCAACAAAAATATGCAGTACACGTCTTATGGGAGAGCTTTTTCAAAATCAGTAGCGTGCTATATTTTTACACCATACTAAATTGAAAGAACTCCTCCATAAAAAAGTGTTTGTGCGCCCGTAAATTTTCGATTGCATCTGACGCAGACCCGACGTCCTATTGATCGCAATTCTGAGTGAGCCTATGGCTGTTGGTGCTATTCAATTTCAACCCCCATCAAATATTCATGTGCATTCAGAGTTACTCTTGTTCATTTGGTAACTTGTTCAGTTTTTTTTCCTTGGGCTTTTGTTGAGGTACTTTTGATTTTAGAGCTTTAAAAAAAGGTCCATTTAAAATCAACACTACGACAACCCTGTGAGAGCTTTAATGAAGGACAGATTTATGTAATCCACTGTAGCCAGAATGCGAGACAAATGTCCTATCTTGCCCACACTTTGTTGGACAGAGTATAACCATTATGCCAAGGCGTACTAGGTCGAGGTAAAGACAGACAAACGGAATTGCGGGACCCAGTTTTTTCGTGTTCGATTTTTTTGCAAATGCAAAACTTGCCCTAAAGTAAAAAGCACAAGACTGAATGTAACTTTATTATTAGAATAATACTTTATGTTTGTAATTCATGTGATGTTACCTGAGCTCCCAGACTTTTTAATTGAACGTCCTGTTTGAATCAACTATTTTGCAAGGACAGTGAAATTTGATCCTAGGAGGGGACAAATGAATGAACCTAACAAATGCGGACTTGTATTTGTAACATATGCAATGCATTTAAAAGAGGATCGAGGAAGAGGAGCCTCAATGGAAGAAGAAGCACAAAACTGTTTTTGTCGACGTCGATTTGAAGAAGCTCTTGTTAATTTAGTCATATATATAAGTGAATGTATAAGCAACGACGAGGAAGACAACGAGAACGAGGACGAAGACGAAGACATCAACGATGATGATGACGACTATACGACATTCAAGTTATTTGCAGAATTTCGCACGTTTTATTGCGAGTAATGCTCTTTAGAAGTGATAGCTCTAGAGGCAGGATTCATATACGTCCGTTGCTTAGGTTGGTGACTTCGTTCATTGGCCAGGACAGCATAGTCCGAGTCCAATGCAGACTACCATGCTTACAAGTAATGGACACATCTCGTTCTCTTTGTTTTCTTTCTTTTTTTTTTCTCTTTTAATTTTTTTTCTGCTTTCAATATAGAATAAACCATGATTCTTCCTGGCTTGTGGCGTTGGACACGCGAGAGGGACCATCATCATACAACTAGCACTCGACAGGAGTCCGTGTGATGTTCTCGCGGGGGAGTCCATTAGTCGTGACCAATGTGGAAATGCATTAACTATGAAGGTGGCAGCAACCAGCAGTCGCTTTCGCACATACACATACATTATATGGATGAATCGTCTGGTATTGTGGCGATTTGATTCAATCACGTTTTCACCATGAAAAGTGGAAGAATATGCGGTATGTTGGTGCAGTACTTTTTTAGATATATGCGGAGGAGTTCGAGTGGTGTAATGGCAATGGACCGTGCACACTTTTATATTTTTGCTGCTGATGTGTGCGGAGCTAGTTAACTACATACACTCGTATGTAACTCGATGTGGGAATAAACTTACATTTCATTTTGTAGTGAATTTAAATTGGAAAATGGTTAAGAGCTTCGCCTGTATTCAAGTGTTGAGTTGTACTTTGCAAACATGTTGTACCTACATATGGTTTCCATATTTAATTGCATTGTACGTGGGTGTATGCTGTTCTGTTTTGTTAACAACTTTAATTTTATATTTTTTGCACAATAGAAAATTTTGCACGGCGTAATTTAGTCTTTGAATGAATAAAGAAGAATTTGAAAATAAAATCCCTGCATATTCAACTGTTAACACTTTAGTTTTTACATGATTGCGTCAGAAAACTGTAATGCCCAAAACCAGAAGTTTGATTTTATTGTATCTAAAAATGCTCAAAACGGTTTTTCAAATGTCACGGGTAGATGTTGGCGGCCTGTGTCGGCCATGTTGTTTTGGTGATGATTACTGTCAAATTTGTTGTTTATTATTCAGTAATCGATGCTGCCAAATCACCATGGCAAGTGACACTATCGAAGAGCACATCCAAGTGATTAAACTTTACCATCAAAATGAGTGTTCGTTAGTGCAAACTTTGCGGGCGTTGTGCCTATTGTAAAGTAGATTTGGTGGCACTTCACATTCGACTCTTCAACATTAGGTCGATAAATTTGAGACGACCGGTTCGGTAATCAATGAACCAACAAAACTCGAGGCAGTCGATTCTTTGCCGTGCACAAGAACTAAGTCTTTTGCAGAGTTCAACTTGGCGAATTTATCGTCAGGAACGCCGTTTTTTCGCTGACTCGGAGCGTTTGGCCGAAAAATCATCTTTTGCGACGATGTGCATTTTTGGATGAATGGCTGTCGTTAATAAGCAAAATGTTTGTATATCGGAGGACACCAACCCACATAAGGTTCACCAGGTGACGATGCATCCCCATAAAGTTACCGTTTGGTATGGATTTAGGGGAGGCGGCTGCGACATTGGTCCGTACTTTTTCGAAAACGACGTTGGTTAGGCGGCCACCGTCGAGCGCTACTGAATGATGATAACCAATTTCTTATGTCTCAAATTAAACCATATGGACCTGGACGATATGTCGTTCCAGGACGATGCTACGTGTCACACAGCGGACGCCACGATTAGCACTCTGCATGCACGATTTAAGAATAAAGTTATCCCTCGTGACGTGAATTGGCCACCAAGGTTTTTCAAATGTCACGGGTAGATGTTGGCGGCCTGTGTCGGCCATGTTGTTTTGGCGATGATTACTGTCAAATTTGTTGTTTATTATTCAGTAATCGATGCTGCCAAATCACCATGGCAAGTGACACTATCGAAGAGCACGTCCAAGTGATTAAACTTTACCATCAAAATGAGTGTTCGTTAGTGCAAACTTTGCGGGCGTTGTGCCTATTTTACGGTAGATGTGGAGGCACTTCACATTCGACTCTTCAACATTAGATCGATAAATTTGAGACGACCGGTGCACAAGAACTAAGTCTTTTGCAGAGTTCAACTTGGCGAATTTATCTCCAGGAACGCCGTTTTTTCGCTGACTCGGAGCGTTTGGCCGAAAAATCATCTTTTGCGACGATGTGCATTTTTGGATGAATGGCTGTCGTTAATAAGCAAAATGTTTGTATATCGGAGTTCACCAGGTGACGATGCATCCCCATAAAGTTACCGTTTGGTATGGATTTAGGGGAGGCGGCTGTGTAATTGGTCCGTACTTTTTCGAAAACGACGTTGGTTAGGCGGCCACCGTCGAGCGCTACTGAATGATGATAACCAATTTCTTATGTCTCAAATTAAACCATATGGACCTGGACGATATGTCGTTCCAGGACGACGCTACGTGTCACACACCGGACGCCACGATTAGCACTCTGCATGCACGATTTAAGGATAAAATTATCCCTCGTGACGTGAATTGGCCACCAAGGTCATGCGATTTGAGTCCGCTGGAATTTTTTTTTTCTGGGGTTTCCTGAAGTCGCAGGTCTTGGCGAATAAACCACAATCGACCGATGCCCTTAAGGTGAACATAAAACAGGCTGTCGCTTCAATTCGGCCCGATATATGCGTTAGAGGACGGTGCGTTTTTTAAAAAGAAGTTTTAGCCGAAATGAAGCACCCATCGCGCCTGCTGTAGCCGGGAGTGTGAGACTCAATTCACGAACATCAACTCGCCATCGATTCTTACTTATAAAGTCATATTACATGGAAAAAAATTAATTTTGTTCATATTATTGCATTTTTAAAAAGAAAGTTGTATTTGGCTCGCCCTTTACATGGGCCTTTCAAAATATAAAAGAATTTTCTTAGTACCCCACATACAGCTTTTTTTATTCCAACATCTACCCGCCCTTATTGAAAAATCTTTTATCACCGTGAGACAGCCAATTAAAGCGCTGTTCTATTCCATCAGGTTTTATTGTATAAGTTCACAAATACTCTTGATAAACCTGAATATTTGGAAAATAGGTTACTTTTAGTTATTCTATTTTAAACTTTAAAAAAGTCCTCCATGGTTTCTGGAGTGGAGTATCCGTGGCTTAATTTAGGAGTGGACTCTGAGCCTTTTTCGTCAAATTACTTGTTATAAATACCAGAAGAAACGATTTTGTTTGGGTGGTATGTGTGTGTGTGTAATTTTGAGAAGGCGAATTTTCATATTCCATTGATATCGAAATTCGAGTAAAAGACTCCGAAAAACAAGTGGAAAACAACATAACTGAATTTTAATACGGAATAGGAAGATCATAACTTTGAAAAGCTAAGCACTTATAGGATTTACAGTGCGATTCACATGATTAGACGCACCATTTTTCTCTCAATAAATTGCAGTTTTCTTTTTGTTTTTCTTCATGAACTACGAAAGAATTGCATTCATTTGAAAGGTTATTAAATTCTCTGGGAAAAAAACATAAATTCAAGATTAGTGAGAGAGACTTTACGGTTGTTTTGATCTCTTTCTTCGCATTAGTGCAAAAAAAGCTCAAATAAATCGGTTCACTTGATTAGACGCACCTGTTAAAAGTTAAAAAAAAAGAGGTTAATCAATTTTTAACATTTTCTATTTACTTTTTTTATTGTTATTGAAGTTATTTTTCACAGTTTCAATACTTTGTACAACCTCTACGATTTGAAATTACATCAAAAATTCTACTTCTAAGAGATTCATACAATTTTTTTAATAATCTGTTGAAATCTTAGACAAGGCTTCTTTAATTGCAGCAATTATCTCCTTACAGCTTTCATACTGCTTACCTTTTTCATAAATTTGATGGGTCAGCCATCCAGAAAGGTTTTCAATGATGTTTAGATCAAGTGAGTATGGTGGCCACTGCAAAAATTCCACATTTTCACTGGGGATAATTGCTTTTACAACGTGCGCGTTGTGAATCGGAGCATTGTTTAGTTGTCAGATCTACTGGATAGGTCCAAAAAGGTCTCTTATGGCTCGAAAAGCTGTTTGCATAAGGGCTTTATAAGAAATTTCTGTCATTTTGTGACACACAAAACCAACTCAAAGGCGCGGTAGTATACGAAATGGCACCCCACATCCATACTTCTCCTTTCTTGGAATGATTTCGGTTCAAAAAGCATTCGGATGTCATAGAAACAAAACTTATGCCCATCAGGACCATCTAGGTTGAACTTTTTCTCATCAGAAAACACCACATTTCTTCAATTTAAAACACTTCCAACCTGCGCATACCATGTCATGTGAAGACGCGCGAACTCCAACCGCTGTTCTTTTCTTGCAGCGTTAAGTTTTTTTTTTTTTCTTAAGCTTTTTGAATTTCAAGTGTTGAATACCTAAAAAAGCTCGAAGAACAGTTGATATGATTGAACTTACCCCCGCTAATTGTTTGATTTTCATCGTGGAGTTAGTTAAATTTGAGGCAATTCATATAATTTTTCGCTTCTCGCGTGGTGTAAAGGGTGTTTTTGTCCTTCCTTTGTTGTTTTTTTCGTAGGTGGCAGGATTTGATAAAACATTTCGAACAGCTTTATCATTTCGTTCTATTTTCTTTGCAATTTTGGGCATAGAATACCCTTCTGAGTGGTAAGCCTCAATTTTTGCTATTTCCGCCGCCGTTAACATTTTTTTTTTACCCATTTTCACTTTAAACACTCGGAAAAACTTTAATAACGTACACTCATTACCCAAATTTAATTTGTATTACCCAGCATTAAGAAACTAACTGAATTAATTCGTGCGTCTAATCAAGTGAACCGATTTATTTCAGCTTTTTTAGCACTAATGCAAAGAAAGAGATCAAAACAACCGTTAAGTGTCTCTCACTAATCTTGAATTTAGGTTTTTTTTACAGAGAATTTAATAACCTTTCAAATGAGTGCAATTCTTTCGTAGTTCATGAAGAAAAACAAAACGAAAACTGCAATTTATTGAGAGAACAATGGTGCGTCTAATCATGTGAACTGCACTGTATGCGGTACGTACCTGAAAAAAAGGTTTTTTTTTTTTTTTTAATAAATCTCGAACACACTCATTTGGAACAATTTTTGTAAATTTTAGATATCAGCAAGCCAAAATCAGCCTAGAAAATCATTTTGTTAAAAGATGATACAAGTTTAAGGAATGCGTGGTAAGATAAAAAGTCAAAAACAAAAAATTCACGACTGGGTCGCACGAACTTACTCCTATGTAATAGACAAAGAATTTCAAAAATGAATATTATTGGAGAAAAACTGTCCATAAGCATAAAAGTAATTTTTTAAATGACTAAAACAACTTCTTTAGTAGTTGGAGGTAAAAATAGGATGCCATGTGATTCAAGCAAATATAGCTTTATGCAATAAAAAAAGTTTGTGTAGGTAGTGGTTTCTTAAAAAAATAAGCTTTTATAAAAAAAAATTTTAAAACATTTCTAAGAAAAAAAATTTTAAAACATTTTTAAGAAAAAAATTTGGTAGGTACGTTTTCGAGACATTGAATTTTCCAAAAAAAAAATAGATTTTTTTCCAAAATTAAAAAAAAAAAATATTTTTCTTAAAGTTTTGAAATGCAGTATTTTTTAAACTTTGTAGAAGCTTCTTTCTAAGAAATTTCATTAAAATCCGTTATGCCGATAGTGAGAAATTCAAAATTTTGAAAAATCGTTCTATGGCAGGTACAGTCAGTAATATCTTGTTTTCAATTTTTTTTATTAAATTTAAATTATTAAATTATTAAATTAAAAAAAATTAAATCTTAAAATTTAATCGAAAGAAAAAAAATGTAAGCAAAATTCTCGGAAGCGTTTTCGAGAAAAATACGATTTTCGAAAACCATTTTTTAACATTTGTATGGAGGGTACCGTTATTTTTAGATAAAATAATTTTAAAATAAAAAAAAAAATTGAAAATTTGAATACACAACCGTTTTTGAGAAAAACAAAAACAAACAAAAAATTATTCCAAGGGGGTACCAAAAATAATAATTTTTTGGATTTTTTTTTCAACCATTATCTAGGTTGAACTAAATGAAATTTTATGATTTTTTTTTTTTTAATCTGTGCGACAGTTTTTGAGAAAAAAATATTTATAAAATTTCGTAAGCAAATTGTATGTCAGGTACCGTTAGTTTTGGTCTTAAAAAAAGAAGAAAAAAGCATCGGGGGGAAAAATTAAAACCCATATCTACCAAGTTTGAAGAAAATCGGCCGAGCCGTGTAGCTGTAGTCGAACAGACAGACAGACAGAATTGCGAGACCCACTTTTTTTGTTCTTCGCTATCATCGTAATGTCAACTTTGATCAAAATCTCGAGTTCGTGTTATTTTCCAAATGCAGAACTTGCCGTTTAGTACTTATGTATATCGCAAGTAAAAAGCTTAAGGAATGCATGACTAAAGTAAAAAAAAAAGATGAATTTTTGTACTTTTAAGTACGGCAACTATTTTTATAATATAAGGGCATTGAAGGAATTTGACTATCCTTTAAATTAAGACAGACCGAAGGTTAAGAAAGTAGGGAAGGATTGAAGAGGAGATACCGAACCATATTAGTGTTCAAGCTCTGAATATCAAAATGGAGGAAAAAATAGAAGTGGGAGTTAGGAAAATAGTGTATACACGAAGCAAAGCAAATTATTTTGTAGTACTTTATTTCTTAACAAGTTATTAATTATTAATTATTAATTATATTCCGCACTCTAGCCTTGAATTTCCTAGCCATTTCGAATCACGCATCTTAATCTACTCTGACCGATTAGGAAAAATGGGGCCTCAGAGGGAAATATGCCTCCTTCTTCGAGATCAGTGGACCCTAATGAATATGGCAAATTCTTGCAATTTTTGTTTTTAAAGACACTATGATACTCGTATTTCTAATGAGAAATGTGCATTTATGACCTACTTCCTGCATATGAACTTTTGACCTGTGGAGTTATGAGTTTGCATGATTTTTTAAATACATATTGCATATACTCGTATCATAATAGAATACAAAAAAATACTGCTTTGATTTGAATATATGTATATATATATTATAGAATCAACATGTACATTTACTTCGACAAAAGCCTAATAGTTTGAGAAGAAATGTTGTAAACGTTAAAAAAAATAGTTTTTTTTTTTTCTAAAAATCAGGTTTCTTCTTGAGCGTTATTAATTTGACCGACTTCTGTTGTCTAGAGGGCGATATCTATTATAGACGAAATCGGTGGTTTAAATGTCGATAAACATTTTTGTTAATTTTATTGTTAATCGAATTTCTCGTCGGAAAAATGTATATTTAATGCCTAGTACTCCTGGAATTCACAACAAGAAGAGTTCAAAAACAAGAAAAATAAAGGCATATAAAAGAGGAAATAAAGTTATGGAATGTTCGGGATATAAAGACAATCAATAAGATAGTGGAAAAAGTGTTTATTTTATGCTTTTTTCACTAGAGCCTAAATTAAGCTTCATACAACCAGACGGTCAACGCAAAAAGTCAAAATATTAATGGCTTAATTTCATCAACGAAACTATAAATAACTACACACAATGCTGTCTCTAGAAAAGTTGACGTGTAATCTGTGTCGACATTGCTGGAATTCTGAAAATAACTCCAACTGCACCTGCCCTTATTATTTTCTTGTGAAAGAACTGTACCTACACACACATATGTATGTGTATATAGTTATGAGTTCTGTCACTATCAAGTAAGATTGTAAAGTTTTATTAAAAGATGGCTGTACCATTAATGTCAAATGAAAAAAAGCTAAACTACATTATGTTCTATTTTTCACCATGGGAAAGCAATATTAATACTTTGTAGTAACTTTTGGAACGAATTACTCAATATGGTAATAAATCCGTAAAGTTTTAACTAAAAATCTGTTGCTATGGTCTTCTTTTATTAGCTGATAAAATGAGAAAAGTCAGAAACAGTTGGCGGAAATACCTAATGGGAGCTTCCCACAAGAATAACTGATAGACAAGATGTCACAATTTCTAAAATTTGCCTGTAAAAAAATTGCAACTGACGTTAAAAATTGATATTAGACTGAGGTCGTGTTAATATTGTCATCGTCATCATTTTCTAAATTATGGAAAATTTAAAATAAAATTATCTTGTTAATTTTTTTTATCTAGCATTGCCTTTATATTCATATAATAACGTATTAATATATGGCTTGAAGAATTGGTTTTCTAAACTATTTTCGTAGTTTTGTGAGAGAAATTTTGACCGTCTTAAATATTCAGTCTCTCATTACGTCTAGTTTTTTTTTAAATAAAAGCAATAAATTCTTATTTTTAACTACTCTGAGAAAAAGTTAATCTTTTTTATATAAATAAAATGTTAAAAAAAAAACATTGGGATGCCTTGTTTTATGACATTTCAACTCATACTCGACCTGCATATAACCAATAATTGAAACTCTAATTCAACTTTAAATAAAATGACGAATGATTTTCTAAAACACATCCCTTCAAGTGAATTGGTTATTATTCCAATATTTTCTTGCGAGATATTCATAGGTACTGTAAATGGCAAGTTACGTATTCGTAAAAAAAAATCGAACTCGAGATTTTGATCAGTCTGTTCGACTTCAGCTTAAACGCCTCGGCCGATTTTCTTCAAACTCGGTAGATAGTATTTTTAAATTTTTCACCGACAATTTTTTTTTTCAGACCAAAAATAACGGTATACATGTAATGGATTTTTTTTTCGAAATTTTAGAAATTATTTTATTTTCGGTTTTTTCAAAAACAGTTGAACTGATTTTGATCAATTTTAAATGCTAAGAATCCTGAAAACTTTGAATTGTATTTTGTATTTAAATTTTCAAAACAATTTGTATTGGATTTAAAAAAATAATTTTTTTTCGAAAACTTAAAATATACATATATTTAGAAAACCACAACTTTACAGGGTTTGGGGTCAAAATACTGTATGGGTCATAGTACTGTATTTAAAATACTGTACCTCAAAATACTGTATTTCAAAATACTGTATGTTCAAAATACTGTATGCTCAAAATACTGTAAGTCAAAATTCTGTATTTCAAAATTCTGGTTGGTCAAAATTCTGTATTTCAAAATGCTGTAAATAGGCTGATAATGTAAAATAGTGCGCACTTTTTTTTATAATCCCGTTTTTTATAATCCCTTTTCTTATTACGACGTATAAACAGTGAGGTATGTAACCCCCTGCTGGGCACACTATAGGATTTGGGGTGGGTGCGAGTTTGGGTGTATGTATGCAAAGTTTCTTTAGCATTAAAAGAATCTGGAAAATAGCCAACATAAAATCAATAAGATATTTGTTATAGAGTTATCAAGGTTGATTCTCATCGGCATATTTTTAAAATTGTTTTGATTATAATCAACAATTGCATAAATAATTGCACCAAACTAATTGATCTGTCAAAACTTTCAGGTGTTCATGCTCATACAGCGTTTTGAGATGAAAAATTTTGAGATGAAAAATTTTGAGATACAGTATTTTGTACATACAGTATTTTAAAATACAGCATTTTGACCCGCTTCCTTTTACATTTACAGTTTTTTAATTCTATCTTCAAGATGGACTTTTGTTAATTTATCTAAAAAACGGTACTCATTGAAATAAAATGCAAACAAAATTAAGAATAAGATTTTTTTAATTTTTGTATTTGTATTGTATTAAAAAAATTTGTAAGCATATACAATATTTTTTCAATTTCAAAGAAAAAACGTTCTATCGTGAATAACATTTTTTCCTAAATTTTTGTTTCTCAAAATGCAGTCCATGCCCATAGCACACTTAATTTTTGTATACAAATCTTTAGAGCCGTTTTTGAGATAAATAAGATAAGATAAGATAAATAATATATAATAAATAAAGTTGTGGACCTAAAAAATTTTCAATATCTCCTTTAGGGAATCACCAAACACCGCAGACCAAGTTCTAAGTTTGAAGAAAATAGCACCAGGTTTAAGGTTATAGTTTGAAGTACAGACATACAGTCGTATTGAAATTTGTTTTTATATGCCAAATTTTACTTATTTTTTTTATAAATAAAATTTTATTTACGTTAACCCGTTTTTAATATATTGAATTTTTAAATCCAAAAATACTTTTTTCGGAAATGCTTGTATACCTACAATTTTTTTTTTTTCAATTTCAAAGGAGCTTCTCTATAAAAATGTTGGTCGAATTCGTTAGTGTCGTTAATGCGAAATTCAAAAAACTATTCTAAGACAGTATAACAGTTTTTCTTAAAAATTTTTCGAACCAAAATGCAGTCTCTATCCATAATAGTACACTTAATTTTCGTAAGAGCCGTTTTTGAGATACATAAGATTTTGTCTTGCCGCTGAATGGCAGGTACCGTTATTTTTGGAGATAATAAAAAAACCAATTTCTCTTCTAGGTAATCACCAAAGACCCTTAAATACAGAGCTTGAAAAAAATCGCTTTAGCATGTTAAGCTGTGCCATTTTTTGTCGTGTTCTCTATCATCGTAATGTCAACTTTGATCAAAATCGCGAGTTATATTTGCTTCATAGTACCTACATATATCGCAAGTAAAAAATGGTTTTCGAAAAATGTATTTTTCTCGAAAATTAACATGAAAATGAAACATTTGTTCAGTTTCTCTTAATTTTACGATCTATAATTCAATAGAAAATAAATTTGAAGTTAAGATTTCCCTGAGAGTACCAACTATAGAACCATTTTTTGATTTATGACATTCTCACTATCGGTTTAACCGATTTTTATTAAATTTCGTATGCAAAACCATTATAAACATTTTATAAAAAATATTACATATCAAAATTTGAAAAAAATAAAGTATTTTTTGGATTTAGATATCACGACAACGAATCAATAATTTTTTAAAACTTAAACGAAAACAAAAACATAAAATTATCTAACAAATATGTTTGTTTAAAGGTTTTTTAAAAAATTTAACACAAAAGCTTCTTTTTCTAATCAAAATTAAAAAAAAAAAACACTAATACGAATTCAAATTTTGTTCGCCCAACGAGTTGTTTTCGTCTTTTAAATTATGGATTTCATTTCAACATTTTTCCAACATCCATTTAAAAATTCTAAGTTTCTTGATCATAAGTGGAAGTTCATGCGAGCAAGTTGGGCATTATATTTTTTCTCAGTCCGCATCAATAGATTGTTCGGAATAAGTCAAAAGAAAGAATTTAGCAAAATTTTAAATTCATTACCTGAATATAGTAAAAATAGGACCCTCAATTCTTTTCACGTATTATGTTTTGTCCCGCATTAGGGTGAAAGAAATATTAATGGTTAAATATTTCTCCGTGGAGATTACAAAAACCCAATGTGACAGATTTCAAATAAATATTGGCCATGACTAGACACGCACAAAAGCACGGATGTTTCATTGATGCCCCTGCGAAGGTATTTTTACTGTGTATCCAATTTTTGATAATCAGAATCTCCTTGTCAATAGTATAACTCTAAATCCAACATTACCTTCCAGACTATTAGAAACGAGAATTCAACAATATTGTGATTTAATCTCGCCCCCAGTTTTCGCGTTTTGTTTTTTTTTTTTCTGCCTAGTGTTTTATAAGACAAAAGTCCCAAAAGCCACATATGGAACGAAAAAAGTATGAACAAAAAATTGATGATAATAATAATAAGATCCTCCTCAGTGGATACCTTGAAAAGCGTCGGGCTCCACTCCAACTATACTCGTACAACCATATTCCAACTTTACCTTCATTTAACCGTAAGGCAGCGATGAAGATGATGATGGCGATGGCGATGACGACGTCGACGAGTAGGACCATCACAGATCAAATTGAATGAATTATTTCCCTCGTCGTCGTCGTTGCTGTTCTTCAAACTCGGCTCCTTATACTGTGTATTATAAGGCTTTGTTCCTGTCTTGATTTTTTTTAACCATCCATGCCTTATTTGAGGAGGAGAAAGAGGAGATACTGTGTAATAATCAGTGATGTAAAAATTAATGTTCATGCACATTCAGTCGTGATGTAGTTGCAAACTTGAATATAATGCGATAACAAGGTGGGATGGACACAAGTCGTGGCTATGGTTCAGCTATAGATATGGACAGACCATAGCTCTGACTATGAATGAAGAACATGAAGATACACATCACTTCTCCTGGTTGGGACAGAAAAACTAAATTAAACATAAACAAAAACAAAAATATATATTAAAATATCTTGCTAACCAAACCATGTCATTTGAGATTGCTCCTCACATAGCAATTAACGTAAATATTCGACTTTATAATGCCATGATGAGGCCTTAAATCGGATAGGGAACACAAAAAGGGTGGGGTACAGGGTGTTCACGTCTGGCATGGGTTTGGGTAACCAGCCAGAGACAGCAACACATTTTGATTGACTATAACTAACGATGTGTATTGTGTATGACTGGTCAGATGGTGAAGTCGTTAAGAATTGTGTATTCTGATCAACATTCGAACACACACAAAATCCAGTGTCGAATTGTCCAAAAGGCAAAGTATTAAACTTTTTGGGGCTCTGGTGGTGCTTTATTAATTGGGCGCTTTGTATTTATTGACTAATTTGATTAGGAATATGACTTTTGAATTACTAGGTTTTTTAAATTTACCTCTATAAAGTGATTAGGAAATCGCACATTGTTTTTTCAGAACCTTTTTAACGTATAAAAGATTTCAACTTTTAATAGGAAGAGCCTGTATATAAAGGAAGTTTTGCATTAAAAAAATGTATGCCTGGACTACTAGAAACAGTGCGACAAAGATATAATAGACATATGTTTCCTTTTCAAACGTAATTGTTCGTCAAGCAGACTGACATCAGAGGAAGAGTACAATCATATTCGTAAAATCTGTACGTGAACTAATTCTGATAGATTTGTGTAACCAATGTTCTTATTTCAAGCAGTTGCAGTTTAACTTCTGTTCTTTAAGTCGTTTTTAAATTAATATAAATTAGAGGCCATGACTGCTCATAGAGAGCCTAAGCCTAGTGATTTACAACTCTCAACCACTTCTGTGTGCGTGTTTGGAGAAATGGAGGGGACCTACAATTTTCTGCCGATATTCTTGGAGGATTTGTCAATTTCTCGCAAGAGGTAGTACCCCCTGAAAAACTTTTTTGCAGCGGCTGATAATCGAACCCAAGACCTTATGCATGAAAATCAAACGCACTTACCATAATAAGAAGGTGTACTAACTAAGTCGTTCTACTTATGACTTATTTTATTTTGTTCAAAAACAAATTTTGTGGCGGAGATCCTCCCACAGAAAAAAGTTGTGTATTTTGTATATTTATTGTATATTTGTTTATTTGTGAATCAGAAATAATTCTTACAGACTATAATACATAATAATTAATATTAATAAAGATTTAACAATAAAAAAGAAAAAGTAGATAGCAAATTTATAAATACAAATAACAATTTTAGATTAAAGATTAGCTAATACGTTCAAAAGTTTATTTTTAAAAACAACTCTTGAGCAATTCTCAAAAATATCAATTAACATACAAACTGAGTTTACCTCCTTGATGCATCTTGTAATTGGTTCATTGTAACCATAGTTAGTCCGATGAAAAGGAACGAAAAACAAAGCTGTTACCCATATTTTTCTTGAGGGGATACGGAGACCCAATTCATTTAGAAGAAATGAACATTTAATACGATAAGAAAATACATCACGAACAAACATAATAGAGAAATATTTTCGTCGAAGAACGAGAGTTTGAATTCCCATTAATAAGCATCTCGCATTATTGCTCGGTAAATCACTATTCCAATAATTAAGTTTAAGGATAGCGTATCTAGAAAATCGCCTTCGGACTCTTTCTATTCTATCCGAAGCATTATTGTAATAAGGGTTCCATATAATAGAGCAATACTCTAGAATTGAACGGACCAATGAAAAATAAATTGTTTTAAGAGTTAGTAAATCTGAGTACTCACGAGTATTTCTTTTAATAAAACCTAGCATAGAATTACTTTTGCTAATAATATGAACTATATGGGGCTTAAATGATAATTTATCATCTAGAACTATGCCCAGATCTTTTTTTTTTTTTGAGAAATTCTTTCTATGATAACATTATTCAAATTATGTATATCTGTAATTAATCCAGATTTTTTTAAGAGAACAGTTGACACTTAGATAAATTCAGATGAAGGGAATTTATGTCACACCACTGCGAAAGTCTTTCGAAGTTATCTTGAAGGAGTAAACAATCATGAAAGGATTCAATTTTTCTATATAGCTTCAGATCGTCGGCATAAAGCAAGCATTTAGAATGAATAAAAATATCTGATATATCATTAATAAATAGAAGAAATAGCAATGGTCCAATATGGCTACCCTGGGGAACTCCTGAAGGCGCATAGATAGGGTCAGAAAAACTTGTATCGATTTTCACTATTTGAACTCGACCAGTTAAATACGATTCGATCCATTTAAGTAAATTTGAATGAACTCCAAGACAAGCAAGTTTATGGAGTAAAATCTTATGGTTCACTCTGTCGAATGCTTTAGCAAAATCAGTATAAATGATATCGGTTTGTAAGTAGCTTTCAAAATTCGGGATAATATGCTTGACAAAGATAGCTAAATTTGTTGCTGTAGATCTTCCTGGTATGAAGCCATGTTGAAAGATCGATATATGCTCTCGGACAACGAAAAGTATTTTGTCACATATGATTTTTTCAAATATTTTTAGGATAACTGAAATTTTGCAAATTGGTCTGTAATTCGATATGATTTGCTTGGATCCAGCTTTAAAAATTGGTGTTAGGAAAGAAATTTTCCATTCCTTCAAAAATAGGCCATTAACCAATGACTTATTTATAAAAATTGTAAGTGTTTCGGCCAGAGTTTGCTGTATTTAAAAACAAAAAAAGTGGGGAAAAACCATCCGGTCCAGCAGACTTTGAAGTTTCTATTTGCTTCAAGGCAACTAAAACTTCCTCAGTGTCGATCGATATGAAGGCAACCCAAACTAAATCTTTCAGGTATGTTAGGAAGATTATGAGAGTGTGTTTCATTAGTATAGACGGATTCGAAGTATTTGGCAAAAATATTGCATATTTCTAATATATCACTTGAAATTTTTCCTGCGTGACTCATACAATTTGGAAGGCCTGTATTTTTTCGTTTGGAGTTAATAAATTTCCATAAATGGTCACTATTATTTTTGATCTTAATCTCAGTAGAAGTTATATAAGCCGTGTTTTATTGGTTAGTGAATACACTACATCGCAAAATTTAACATGGAAAACAACAACAAACGATTAGTGAATAAAAATAAGCTAGTAATTGAAATGGATAATTTAGTGAAAATAGAGTTTCGGATGTTGAAATGTAGGAGGTGTTTAGGTGGTGTCCGAAAAAATATATGTGGCATACTTGAGGGTGCGTTCGTTGATATTTATTTTGTTATACTTTGCCTTTACTAATCCAAAGTGTGATCGCTCCGAAATTTACAGAACAAATATTTTTTTCAAATGCAAAACTTTAATTCATACCATAATTTTGGCTTTACACTACTGCCATTAATTTTGTCATGAAATATTGAATCAATTTACGCGAAGGCGATTGGTTTCGATTGATATATTTTATCAGTTCAATGGCATTTGTTCAAAAATGTCGTGTAATTGCGGCATTATGTTGAATTTATATAACAACTGAAAAAATTGCACATTTTAGTTGAATTAATACGATGTTAAGGCTGTTTTAGTATGAAGCTAGGTTAAGAAAACGATATTGCAAAATTTTAATCGGATACAGCATCTCTACACTTTTATTGAAGTTAAACTCTCAGAATACCTATTTTATTTTGTTAGTATCGTTCTAACTTCATATGACTCTTTAACATTTAAAAACGTCAAAATAGGTCTGTTTTCTTAGTTTTTTGCACGAACTACCATTGTTTTAAGGTTGCTCAAAATCAATTTATTAAAAGAAATTGCCTTAGGCTAGGCGGTTTCTTAACTGTTTGGTTCAAGAAACTAAAAAGTTTGTGTTTTGACACAAACTAAACGATTGCCTAAAATGAGTTCGCTATTTTGTGTAACATATAATTATATGCACCTGCGCGGACATTCAACCAAATAGTTCATCTGTTTTCTATAAGTATCTAAACAGTTGCGCAACTAAAAATTGAATGTGCGCTCCTAGCCTTAGAATGATATTAGTTAAAAAATGTTTAAAGTTAGGAAATATATAAGAAGTATTATACTACTACCTTAATAAGAGGCTGTTTAAAATGTTGTGCCAATGTTATTTTATTGAGTGCTATGTTTTTTTTCTCCAATACTCAGTATATACATATATGAGAGAACATTTTGAGTAGATTGTAGAAAAAAGATATATTTTCGCACTTTTGTAAGTTTTAAATCAAATTTAAGAGTGAGAAAAACTCTAAATCAACTCGATCTGCATTTTCATGAATATTTCAACTCCAACTTAAAACGAGATACAGATCTTTCGAACACATCCGTGTAAGTTAATTCAACAAGTAGGAAGGAAGAGTGAGTTAAAGAGTGAATAAAGCGTTTTTTGGTGCTTGTATTACTGCGCTAGATATAGATTACCAATAAAACGCGCCTATAATCATTGTATAACACTAAATTAAGAGAATCAAACAATCGTTGCAATGCAAAATACATATTATGAAGATCTTCATTACTTTTATTAGATTTGTATCTCTTATAGGCTTTATTTTTTCTTATTTTTAAGACGCGACAACCTTTTATTGAACCAAATAGGATTCGAATTACACGATATTGTTTTTTTGGGAACAAAACGTTCTATAGTATTATTAATTACATCTTTGAAGGTATTGTACGCATTGTTTAAATCAGGTTGATTCATGATATCCCCCCAAGACAACGAGGCAAAGTACGCATTTATTGCATCAAAGTCAGCATTCTCAAAACAATTTACAACTTTTAAATGAACTAAATTACTCTTTTTTAAATACTCGTAGCTATAGAAAGTAAGATTTCCTTCTAATGCACAATGATGCACGTTAATTTACATTTAACGATTTTAAATTAAAAAAAAAATAATAAAGAATAAAATAAAAACACATAAAAAGACAAATTTACTCCCAATATAATGCTTTTTAAAGTTTTATCCCATTAACACGAATAATGAAACTTGTTCGAATCGTTGCGTCGGGTGAAAGAAATTATAATTATTTCTAAAGAAAGTAAACGCGGTAAGTCCCGGAAAACTTTATCTCTTTAACATTTAACTAAAAATCTCATTTTGAAAATCGTTTCAAAATACCAAAAGATCCTCTCCTAAACAAATTATTTCCTTTAGATGCAGCGATCTTTAGTTTCATAGTATTGTAGGCATATCCTATATTTTGATCAAACATAAGAAACAACCTGTCATAGAACTTTTTTTTTTATTTCGACTTTCATAACCGAGAAATTTACCGATTTGGATCAATTTTTTTACAGGAGCTTCTTCGAATTCGAAATAATATTGTATCCATAAATTTTTAAAAAAAAAAAAAAAAATTGTTGTTTTTTTTTTTATTTTCAGAAAAATTTTGAAGCAATTTTGTATATTTGTTATTATTATTATGAAAGAAATGGTAAATGATTTCCTAAATAACTGACTTAACAGAAAAAAAATATTTAAAAAAACAACAGCAAAGCTACAGTGCTCGTACCATTCCAGACTTTTTATGAATATTTTTTTTTTGTTTTAATGAATAATAGTTTTCTAAAAATCGATTTTCAAACAACAAAATTTAAAAAAAAAAATGAAATCAAGTTATGTATTCAATAATTTTAAAATACATTTTATAAAATATAAAACATGGATTTAATGAGATAAAAATGTTCAAATGCATGGAATTGTCGTCTGATTTCCGGAAAAGTATGAATTTATGCAAACAAACTTTATTATTAACGTAATTTTTCGTATAACAAATTTCTTTAAAATTTTTCGAGAACAAAATTTGGGATCCAAATTTTAAGTATTTAGTAGTATAGATTTTAGAAAATTATTTCAAAAAATAATCGTTCACACGGTTTAAGTATATTGATTTTTCAAAAAAAAAAAAAAACACAAAAAATATTTTATGTTATTTTAAACTTAAGGGCTATCCTGCTGAAAGTTCTTCGTTGAAATCGTTAGATAAAGTCGAAAATCGAAAAAAACGGTTCTATGACAGGTACCGTTAGTAACATTTTGCCCCAAAATTTGTTTTCACCAAAATGTAGTCCATGTCCATAATATCACACCTAATTTGTTTTATCAAAATCGTTAGAGCCGTTTTCGAGATAAATATGATTTTGCATTATGGGGGTGTATAGGGGGTAACGTTAGTTTTGGAGCTAAAAAAGAATTTCAATTTCCCCTCTAGGGAATCACCAAAGACCCTAAAGTACCGAGTTTGAAGAAAATAGCTCCAGTGGCTTGGGCTGTAGATAGAGGTACAGACATACAGACAGACAGACGGGATTGTCGGACCCACTTCGTCTTCGAATCATCGTAATGTCAACTTTGATCAAAATCTCGAGCTCGATTTTTTTTTCAAATGCAGAACTTGCCCTAAAGTACCTTTATCGCAAGTAAAAATGAACCTCAAATGTCAGTTTACAGAAATAACTTCTTTGCCAAAATTAACACCACCAATCTGCCCCTTCCCCAACACTCCTTTAACCAAATGGCCACCGGCACCATCAACTGAACATTATTTCTGTCTAAGGTTTTATGATTTTTATAGAGCTTCTACATTTCTAGATTTTATAAAACATGCACTAAAATGAGGATTTCAAGAAAAGAGAACCACCTCTAAAAATGTCCCCAAAACAAAGAAACACATTAAAATACTAATAATTTTTTGATATTTTTTACTTGCGACTTATAGGTACTATAAGGCAAGTTATGCATTCGTAAAAAAAATCGAACTCGAGATTTTGATCAAAGTTGTCATTACGATGATAGCGAAGACTAAAAAAGTGGGTCTCGCAATTCTGTCTGTCTGTCTGTTCGACTACAGGCTAAACGGCTGGGCCGATTTTCGTTAAACTTGGTAGATATCATTTTTAATTTTTTCCCCCCACACGTTTTTTTCTTTTTTTTTTTTAGGACCAAAAGAACGGTTCAACCGATTTTGATCATTTTTTTTTTTTTGCAAAAACGTGAATAGAATTGTATACTCAAATTTTCAAAAAAAAATTTTTTGGATTTTTAAAAAAAACTTCAAAATTTTTTTTTTCAAAACTCAATATTTCGAAAACCCCATGCTAGATTTTTTTTAAACTTGATAAATAAAAGTTTCTCAATATAATCTACAAAATGTGAGAAAAAAATTTTTATTTTACCTAAAAATAAAGGTACCTACCATGCAAATGCTAAAAAATTAAAAAAAAATAGTTTTTAAAAATCGTATTTTTCTCGAAAACGGCACCTAGAATTTTGATAAAATTTTTTTTCTTTCAATTAATTTTTACGATCTTTAATTTAATAAAAAAAATTTTGAAATTAAGATATTACAGCTTGTACCTACCATAGAATCATTTTTTCGAATTTTGAATTTCTCATTATCCAAATAACGGATCTTAATGAAAATTTTTATAGAGAACCTTCTAAAAAGTCTAAAACGCATTTCAAAACTTTAAAATAAATATTTTTTGAATTTTTGAAAAAAAAATCTATTTTTTTCTTTTTTTGAAAATTCGATATCTCCGAAACGGGTCAATATTTCTTTTCGTAAATTTAATTTTTATTCGAACAATAATAAAAACTTTAAATTGGCGTACCAAAATTTTTTCTTAAAAAGCTTTTAAAAAGTTTGTATATAAAAGCTTCTTTTAAAGAAACCACTACAAGGACTTATTATTTTTGTTCTTGCATAAATTCATATTTGCATAGCATTCGGTTTTTGTCTCTTACTACTAAAAGAATTTTAAAATTAATTGTATCCTTATGAACAGTTTTCTCTAATAACATTCGTTTTTAAAATTCCTAGTCGATTACATAGGAGCAAGTTCGTGCGACCCAGTCGTGCATTTTATTTTTTTTTTGAAATTCATTTTTCAAAAAATATTCATTAAGACTTAACTTAAAAAAAGGAATCGAAAGAATGACCTTCCGGATATAAAAAATGGTAAAGCACGGTGTTGCCGTTTTTAAAAAAAAAATTAAAATTGAGGATTTTTTTTTTTTGACTGAACGAGGTGACGTTCTCCAATTGTTTCAATCTCTAGCGTTTTGAATCATGTTATGAAAACCACCCTGTATACAAAAATAAATGTATTAGATACCTAAAAAAAATAAAATAAGAAATGGTATCGAGCAAAAAACTAACTACCATTAAAAACCTTTCTTGCGAAAGCCGTCGAATTCGGTACTAGTTTTGGGTGAAGTTACGAGGAGAGAACTTTATCCTGCCTAGATCCGCCCCTGACAACACTCAACTCATGTCCTGAATGCTTAATCTGTTGGATACCTTCAATCGAATACCAATATATTTTGCCAACCTTGAGCAAATAGAATTCGAATTGACATTCAATTAGGTGCTGGATTGATTTTAAACAAAAGCCATGTCATAATGAAGCAAATAGCAATGTAAATGTTGTGTTCTCTTCCTGAGAATTGGTTTGAAGCATTATATTGATTGGAATATAGACAATCTCCCTCCACACTTCAACACCGCTCACATTGTGCTCTGCGCGTCTCGCACAGTGGGACAGAAACACCTAAAAGGAGGAATTCAAGAATAAAGCCAAGATAATTTCGAACCAGATTTGCCTGAAATTCTCCTTCTGTGAGTAAATGTATCCCCAACCATTGAAGTGGTTTACTTAAATTTTTATCTAATTGGCATAAAGTAGAATTATTGCCCCAATCGACTATAACCATTTCGATAGAAGTTCATATTTCCTTAAATTTGATCTGAATATTCAAATTTGAAGACATTTTTGTTCTCACTGTGACACCGAGTGTTCCATTGTGCATTCCGTCGTTCAAGCTCATCATATTGCGATTTGATGAGGAAAACATGTCATGATGTGGAAATCGTCTCTCCATCATTGTGATGATTGTATTAAAGAGTGAAAAATTGAAATGTTTAAATTATTGGATTAATACGGAATTCGATATAAATGTAGGTATATTTAGACACAAGAATGTATATTATTGTTAAAAGTAAATTATAATTGAATGCCTATGCAAAAGGAATTTTCGATCAAAATTATTTTGAGCTTTTCTAGTCAAGTGCATGTAATTGAAAACAATTTGAAAAGGCTGAAATGATTTCCCTCCCCCCGTAGGTAAAAGTTATGCAGCATTAAAACTTTCGATTCACGAGAACATTTCATTCACTTTAACAGAAATTATTTTTATAAATCTTTTGTCTTTCGAGTTCAAAGTTTTATGAATTTTTGTTTTTGAGATTCTCAAGAGAATCTAAAGTTTATTTCGATCTCGATTCATACGCATTTTGGTACAGCGGGGTACTTCAGAAATGATGGATGGGGATATTTAATAGGATGGTATAGCTAAATAATGAATCCCTCGGCGACCCTTATTTTCGGTGTACGAGTGTTTAAGTTTTAGAGTAGAGTAAGTAGTAGTAAGAGCATATATATTAATTATACATAGCAGAAAAAAATAAAAAGGCCTAGTGACTTGCAATCTCAACCACATCTAAAATGGAAGGGACCTACACTTTTTTGCCGAATTCGATCGGCTTAGAAGAAACGCACTTTTCATGATAAGAGATACTTTAGGAGGATTCGTCAATTTCCTGAAATCCTGACATTTTTCTTTTATTTTTGATCGCATTCTTCTGCGTGAGAGTTCAGCACATAGCACCATGACACGCGGCATGTACACTGTAAAGTAGGGTGGTTCAAAAATGTTTTTTTTTTGTTTCAAAATGTCCACTTAAAATTTGTGCAAAATCGATCAAGTGAAATCAGAGATACATCCTGTACTCTCTATTCTATTCTATTTTTTTTATATATTTTGCGCGCACTAAAATGATTTTTGACTACCCTTAAAATGTTTAAGCACAGTGCGAGTGTTTAGGAAAGTTAGAGAGGATTTAAGAGGAGATAACGATGCACATTGGCTTTGAATGTCTGAATATCGTTATGGGAGGGAAACATGGAGTCGTGTAAAGGCATTTCACATTCGTGTAGTGCGACTAAAGAAAGAATCCCTAAATTTAACTGTACGTCCGAAGCTGGGATCAAGGGTATATTGATGGGCATTCTCTAAAGCGCGAGTGTTACGATTAAATTGTTTAAGAGGAGGAATGCAACTGGATATTTCACTGGAAAAATGTTAATACAAATAACGGTAATATAATGAAAGACAAGAAACATTGCGGCGGTGCTATTATTACTAAAATGCCTAGTTGTCACTAAAATATAAGCCTACAGCCCAGTTGTATACCAAGTGTTAACCTACCGTTAGCAAATGGAAAAACTGAAGAGAAGGTGATATCTCATGGGAATAACTAAACGGATTATTAAGAACCCTGTTCAAAATATAATACCTCGTGCAAGACTACCAAAAACGAGAATAATTCACCACAATATCAGTAAAGATTATATAAAAAAAATGATGAACTAAGACTGGAGGGAAAAATTTCTGAAAACTGAAGGGTATTTTGGCAAAACTTCGAGGTCTATGGTGCAGCTATTGAGCTATTGAACTGTGTAAGAAGGAGGATGTGGTGAAGGTGAACGAGAAACAATTAAGGTTTCGACTCTTTTGACATAGCTGATGAAAAAAAAAAACAAAACAAACTTATAACAATCAATATTTGCGATTGAAAAATCAATTCTTTTCTTGTTATACAAGTATATTCAAAATTGTATAACTCTCAAGTTTGAAAGGCAAGGAAATAAAATTTTCGAGAAATACCCGTCTATAAAAATGTCTTTTTCAGATATCGATTTCTTAAAAAAAAATTAAATGATTTCTATTTTTTTTACATTGGATTTAGAATTTTTTTTTTCATTTCCGATAGATACGAGTAGAGTGAAGCCGCTTTTAATAAGAATTAACTGCATATCAAAATTACAAGTTAAAGAAAAATTGTTTCCAAAAACAGTGTTTTAGCATTTAAAAATGATTATTATAGATTTTTTAAGTGTGAGCAAAACTTAAAAATACCTAAAGTCCATTAAAAGATTACTGATTTTAAAATCGTTGCGTATTATGAAAAATATTAAATTCAATACTTTACTGAATTTTTCCTGATCTGTTTTAGAAGAAACCCGTGAAAACGTATACTTAACCTTTTGAAATGTGTTTTGTCCTTCTTTTCATAAATTTTAACGTTAAAATTAATTTATTAGTGTTTTAAATTAAGTATTGATTTAGACAATAAAAAATGGTTTTGAAAATCTAATAATTACGTTTTTAAACAATTAAAAGCTAAAAAGTCATTTGTTTTGCATAAAATTAATTCTTGCTTTATTTTCGGGACTAGGACATTTTAACTAAATAAAATGCAAGATTGGGTCGCACGAACTTGCTCCAAGGTAATAGACTACTTAATAATTTTAAAAACGAATGTTATTAGAAAGACTGTTCATAAGGATAAAATTATCATATTTTTTTAAATTCTTTTAGTAGTAAGAGGCCAAAATAGAACGCTATGCTATGAATTTCTGCAAGAAAAAAAATTATAAGTCGTTGGTGGTTTCTTAAAATAAAATGCACGACTGGGTCGCACGAACTTGCTCCTATGTAATAGACTAGGAATTTTAAAAACGAATGTTATTAAAGAAAACTGTTCATAAGGATAAAATGAATTAAAATTAAATTAAATTCTTTTAGTAGGTAGTAAGAGATAAAAACAGAATGCAATGCAACCATGAATTTATGCAAGAACAAAAATTATAAGTCGTTGTAGTGGTTCCTTAAAAAAATAAGCTTTTATGTACAAAATTTTTAAAACATTTTTAAGAAAAAATTTTGGTACGCCAACCTTAAGTTTTTATTATTATTCGTACAATAATAAAAACTTAAGAAGTCTAATTTCCAAAAAAAAAAATACTAAGCCGTTCTTGAGATATCGAATTTTTCAAAAAAAAAAACGGCTTTTTTTCTAAAAATTGAAAAAATATTTTTTCTTAAGTTTTTAAATGCAATGTTTTTTAAACTTTTTTGGAGCTTTTTTATAAAAAAAAATTCATTAAAATCCGTTATGTCGATAATGAGAAATTCAAAATTCGAAAAAATCGTTCTATGGGAGGTACAGTCAGTAATATCTAGATTAAAATTTTTTTTTATTAAATTATAGATCGTAAAGATTAATCAAAAGAAAAAAAATTTTAGCAAAATTCTCGGAACCGTTTTCGAGCAAAATACGATTTTCGAAAACAATTTTTTAAAATTTGTATGCAAGGTACCGTTAGTTTTAGATGAAAAAAATGTTTTTTTCTCAAATCTTGTATATTATGTTAAGAAACTTTTTTTTGTCAAGTTTGAAAAAAATCGAGCATGGGGTTTTCGAAATATTGAGTTTCCAAAAAAAAAAATTTGAATTTTTTTTTAAAAATCCAAAAAATTAAAAATTGAAAATTTGAATATGTAATAATATTCAAACTTTGGAGGAGCTTTAGCATAAAAAAATTATTTAAATCGGCTGCACCGTTTTCGAGAAAATCAAAAAACAAAAAAAATGGACCCAGGGGGTCTACCAAAAATAACAATTTTTTGTATAATTTTTTTCAACCATTAGCTAGTTTAAACCAAATGAAATTTTTCAAATTTTTTTTAAAAAAATCTGTGGGACAGTTTTTGAGAAAAAAAAATATTTATAAAATTTCGAAAAAAAATCGTATGGCAGGTACCGTTATTTTTGGTCTTAAAAAAAAAAACAAAAAAAAACGTCCGGGGGGAAAAAATTAAAACCCATATCTACAAAGTTTGAAGAAAATCGGCCAAGCCGTTTAGGCTGTAGTCGAACCGACAGACAGACAGACAGACAGACAGACAGAATTGCGAGACCCACTTTTTTGGTCTTCGCTATCATCGTAATGTCAACTTTGATCAAAATCTCGAGTTCGATTTTTTTTACGAATGCATAACTTGCCTTATAGTACCTATAAGTCGCAAGTAAAAATAAGCTTTTATATACAAAATTTTTAAAACATTTTTAAGAAAAAAAATTGGTACGCCAACTTTTTTTATTATTGTACGAATGAAAATTAAATTTCCAAAAAAATATCGAGCCGTTTTTGAGATATCAAATTTTCCAAAAATAAATTATTTTTTTTTTAAATTCTTAATGCAATTTTTTTTAAACTTTTAAAAGCATTTCTATAAAATTTCTTATTAAAATCCATTATGTTGATGAGTAATTCAAAATTTTAAAAAATGTTCTATGGTAGGTACAAGCTGTAATATCTTAATTTCAATTTTTTTTTTAATAAATTAAGGATCGTAAAAATGAATTGAAAGAAAATAATTTTTATTAAAATTCTAGGCGCCGTTTTCGAAAAAATACGATATTTGAAAACCATTTTTTAACATTTGTATGCTGGGTAACTTTTTTTAGGTAAAATACATTTTTTTCTTACATCTTGTAGATTGTATTGAGAAACTTTTATTTATAAAGTTTAAAAAAATCTAGCATGGGATTTTCGATATATTGAGGTTTGAGAAAAAAAATTGATTTTTTTTTTAAATAAGAAAAAAAATTTTTGAAAATTTGAATACATAAAAATATTTAAACTTGTGGGGAGCTTTAGCAAAAAAAAATAATCAAAATCGGTGGCACCGTTTTTGAGAAAATCAAAAATAAAAAAAATGGTTTCATAGGCGGTACTTTCAATAACAATTTTTCGGAAATTTTTTTTTAACCATTATCTAGCTTTTACTAAATAATTTTTTTTTGTATTTTTATTTTTTAAATTTGTCGAACAGTTACTACCGTTACCGTTATTTTTGGTCTTAAAAAAAAAGAAAAAAACATGTGGGAGGAAAAAATTTAAAATGATATCTACCAAGCTTAAAGAAAACTGGCCGAGCCGTTTAGGCTATAGTCGAACAGACAGACAGACAGATTTGCGAAACCCACTTTTTTTGGTCTTCGCTATCATTGTAATGTCAAATTTGATCAAAATCTCGAGTTCGATTTTTTTTTATCCGAATGCATATCTTGACTTATAGTACCTATAAGTCGCAAGTAAAAATACACGCATAGGTAGCAGAAATTGCTCTTATGGTTAGGAGAATTAAAAATTTAAAAAAAAATGCTTTGGAGCGCAAAATAATCATAAGCATACAATTATTTTTTTAATGGCTAAAACAACTGTTTTAGCAGTATGGGATTTAGCCAATTTGTCTTGCGATTTCTTAAGCAAATATGCATTTGAAATACAAGAGGAAAAACTATAAAATATAAAATTTATAACAAATTAAAAAAAAAAATTATTTTATTTCTTAAGTTTTCACCTGCAACGTTTTTTAAACTGTTTGGAACCTAGTGTATACAAAATTTCATATAAATCCGTTATGCCGATATTAAGAAATCCAAAAATCGAAAAAATAATTCTGTCGTATGGTAATAGGTATGTATATCTTAATTTCAAAAATTTTCTATTTTTGTAATTTTTCATAATTATTATAGTTTACTGTCTGATTTGGGGCTCAGAAAAAATTTCTGTGCCGTATATATGTCCATACTGGCACTTAGCGAAACTAAGCGGGTGAAAATTCTGATCATGCGGAATTCAGCCTGCCCGGTTATAGCTTATAGTGCCTTTATTCATCGGTCACCATAGCGTCGGCATATATGTTCGTAATGATGTTGCTATCAGTTCCAACCACGAAATGGCACTTGTTTGAACAAAATTTTAATTTCATGTGGTTTAAGTTCGCAGTCCATAAGCGCATCAGTTTGAATAGTAACTCGACTTCGAACGAATTCAATGCGCTGTCCGAATCTATCCAAAGAATTGTTTCTCATTTTTCGCACAGTGAAATCGTTATTACAGGCGATTTCAACGTACATATCTATTTCTTCGAGGCTGCGCTATTCTGGTCGGACAACACCCGAAGGAAATTACGAGTATGTCGAATTCCTAACGTTTCAGGTCAATCCGCCAAGACTCTAGACTTGTTTCTTACCACTGACCCTGATAAATACACTATAAATGTTATCCGCATTAGACTCGTCCGACCATTGTATTATATTTGGAAATTTCTCATGTCAACAAAACCCAGTTGGAGAAATAATTCCCAAGAGAACCGTTTGGCAATACGAGAAAGCCAACTGGGACGGTCTCAAGGATTTCTTCAGGAACTTTAACTGGTCGCTATGCTTCCTCCTTAGTGACGTGGACTCCAGTTCAGAAATGGTCACAAATTTAATTCTTTTCGGAATGAGAAATTTTTATCCCGAATAGGGAAAAATCCATCCAACCGAAAAAGAACTCATGGTTTTATTCGACCTGCAAAGTGGTTATTAGGATCAGAGAAGTAAGTTTCGGATGCTATAAAGCCGACCCTTCTGATGACAACCGGAATAAGTACAAACAAGCTAGAAAGACCTGTAACGTTCATATCCGACGAACTAAATTTTTACATGACCAAAAATTACGATAAAAATTACTGATGTCCCAAATGTAGTACAAATTATTTGTCATTTGTAAAAAAGTACGAAACACTAGAAATATTCAGTTCCAACGCTTATATTCAATGACACTCCTTATGCAAGCTCACAAGAAAAACCCGAATATTCTTGCAGCACAGTTTGCTGTCAATTCGACGCACGCTGTCAGATAGTGTCATGATTCCTCCTATAATTGAGAGCGTAAACAATTTTATTGGACGAATCTTCTTTCGCACTCATGCTAGAGTACTAAAAGATCTTTACATTCACAAATCCGCTGGCCCGAATAGTATCCCTGCTATTGTCCTCAAGAGGTGTTCTTCAACACTGGCAAAACTACTGCGTAAGCTTTTCCATCTATTCTATTCTACCTGTCTCTTCCCGAGTGGATGGAAAACAGAATTTGTCCAGCCTGTCCCTAAAAAAGGCGAATCCTCCTCTAATTAACGTCCAATTGAACTTGCGTCCCTTTTTTTCAAGGTCATGGTAGCTTGAGGAACAAAGGCAGTATGGCTTTCGTAGCCATAGGTCTACTGGTGAACTGATGGTTCATCTCACCGAACAGTGGAACAAATCTTTACATCGTTTTGGAGAAAGTAAGATTATTGCACTTGATATTTCAAAGCCATTTGATAGAGTTTGGCATCAAACTCTCTTATCGAAAATAGAATTGATGAATCTCTTCTTCGTTGGATTAGAAATTACCTTTCGGACCGTTCACTACAAGAAGTTTTGGACGGTTTCAAATCTGATATCCACAAAATAAACGCTGGTGTGTCCCAGCGCTCCTTTTTGTCTCCGACACTCTTTCTTATATTCATAAATGATCTTTTGTCTAAAACTTCTAATCCACTTAATTGTTTCGCTGACGTTTTTAGATTCACATCCTTGTCCTTCGGATATGGACTTCCAATGGGAGCGTATGATAAGCTCATTAACTTCTGATCTTGACAGCATTGTCCAATGGGGAATCAAAAACCGTGTAGAATTTAATGCCTCGAAAACACAATGCTGTTTACTGTCGCTAAAGCATAACCCTTCCTCCATGCCACTATTTGGTACAAGTATTGAAAAAAAAAATATTTGTTTTAGGTTCGAAGACAAAATTGTATGGCAAGTACCGTTATTTTTGGTCTTGAATTAATGAATTCTGAATAAGGGGTATTGTACTGCGACCTAGAGAACTAATTTGCTCATCTTACAGTTCTTCCTTCAAATTTATTGTTCTTAGGAATCTTAGTACGTTTCGGGCACCTTTAGAGAGGATACAGATCGATCTCTTTTACCTGGTATTGTCCCAGAAAATGTGTCCTTTTGTGTATGAGTAGATAACATTTTTGCCTAGCATGTGGTCCGGTGTTTCTTCATGCATGTTGCAGAATCTATTTGTGTCACTGCTTACCACACAAAGCAATTCCAGTTAGGATACTTGCTCCTACTTAAGGTTATGCAGTTTTTTGTAACGTTCCTGGCTGTAGTTGTCCAGTAGTAGTAGTGGGGTGTTAAAAATAATATCTACCAAGTTTAAAGAAAATCGTCCGAGTCGTTTAGGTTGTAGCCAAGCTTGATCAAAATCTCGAGTTCGAGATTACGTAGATTGGAGATACGTAGCGCAAGTTAACTTAGATTTATTAATCTTCCTATTTGTCGAACTAACAGAATGTCTATAAAGAGTCGATAGAGGGTTGACCATGTCAGTAGGGTGTAGGTTAACCATACAAGTGGGCATGTCGCACGAATAGAAGGCACCTACAATTGTTGATGTATTTTTAAAGCGTGCAAAATATTACACCAGCGGAGTTTAAATTTTTCCAAAAAGTCACGACTATTGTCTTGTGTCTTGAACTTCCTCTTATTTATTATTTAAAAAGAAACACAAACTATACTAATGACGAGTGTTTATAATTTCACGGTATTTATTCTAAATAATAAATGATACATTGTTTTGATTGCAACGCAACGCAAAAAAAAAGACTTGCTCTCTTAAAAAGAGAGGTTGGGCACTGCAGTCATAGTAACTACAGTCTGCATCCTAAATATTTCAGTAGCCATAGTCTCGACAATAAAACCTCAAACAATCGATAAATAAGAACACGAAATCGACTTACAAACGAGCTAATGTCCAAATAAGAAGAAACTTATACAAAATGAACAAAAACAAAAAAAAAACTATACCAACAAGTACTTCACTCAATAAATTCACTAAAAAGGGCACAAAAGCAGTAAACAAGAAACTCAATCTTACGAAAAATAAAACAAAATAAAACGTTTGCCAAAACACTAAGAAACGAACCAAGAAAGAGATTCCTCTGAATCAAAAAGGCGACGACGACGACGACAATTCGTACCCAAGCTTCAGCACTCTACATCGGCACTTGTAGTACAAAACTCTTGAAACTGGAGTAGGTATGCTCGAAGGAGGTATAATCAAAGAAGAGGGAAAGCAGATGAAACCATAAAAAGATCTCAAAAATACAAATACATAACTATCTTTGGTTGGCTGATTGCCAGTAGGTTCGCCGTTTCACGCGCGCCCGTCACCGACGACGGTGCTTGCCCCTATAAAGGAGCATGTTGTGTGGAGGAAAATTTACAACAAAACCCTCGTGACTCGTGGGGACTTGAGGCGAAGCCCCAGAACAAGCATAAATCGGTTGCTCTCTGTAATCTGTTTTCGAGGCGCGAATTTGTGTTCGAATTCCACTTATAAATTGTATGTTCATTGTATGGCGTAAAGATACTCTTTGGACACTAGTCGTTCAGCATCCAAGCAAAATATCTGTTTGGTTGGGAGACTTGATGGAAGACTTGGAAGTGAATTTAAGTGAAGGTGGCGCGGCGGTCGGTGTGAGGTCGAGTCGAGGGACGCGAAGCTTGAAGTAAAATTGCAAAAATAATTGAAGGAAGGAGAACATTTATCCATTCGCACCTAATATATTTAGTCGCGGGCCGATTTCTTGTCGATCGAGTATGAGCGGATGGATTGGATATGGATCATTTTTTTTCTTTTTTTCGTTTTGCAAAAATGTTTGGTCGTGAATTGTTTGTATAAAATTAGTAAATTAGAGGCACAACAGCTCGTAGAGAACCAGAGCTAAGTGACTTACAACTCTCAACCATTTCCGTGTGCATGTTTTCAGCAGAAATGGGAGACTACAATTTTCCGCCCAGTCCGAAGGCGTTCCACATTCGTGTTGTGCGGATAAAGAAAGAATCTCATTTGTAAAGCGTTTTGTTTTTTTTGGTTCTTCCATGTTTTATGTCTTTCCTTGTTCTATAGCTTTTTTCATAAGGAATTCCAGTTGTATTCCTCCCCTCAATCAGTTCACTCGTGATACTCGTTCGTTAGAAATGCTATCAGTTCTCCCTGAGTGCCCTGCTCTGGCCAAATTTACAGCACAATCATTAGGTAGGGTATTTTTTGATGACGTTGACGAACTTTCGGAAATAGAGATCAGAATTGACCTCTTTTCTCAACGCGACGAAATGGCTCTAGGACAAACTTCGGTTACTTCTATGCCATGCCCTCCGTTTGGTTTCATAGATCCCGAGCTAGCGGACGGCTTTGACGGTGGCTTACGATGCGGGGACCGGATGATTTCTTACTGTTTCAGTACCAGTCAAGAAGCTACCTAGCTTGGCACAGTGTAGATGGTGTCGGATGAGTGTGGTGATCCGGCTGAGTGAGTGATCCGGATGATGTTCAAATCAAAACCTACCAAATCCTTTCATATTTTTTAACTTAATCCAAAAACCGCTCAGTACGAACTAACTAATACAGTACAGAGAGCTTTAGATACGAGTACTAAAGAAACGGAATTATGCGCCTTCCTTGATATTGAGGGCTTCGACAACACCTCTCACGAAGCAGTTCATTCGGCTCTAGAAAGGAAGAACGTTCCCATCATTATATATAAAATGCTTAGTACAAGAACGGTGGAAGCATACACAGGACTAAACGTCCAGAAAGTCATCACAACAAGAGGCTGTCCACAGGGAGGGGTATTATCACCCTTGCTGTGAAGTCTTGTAGTGGATGAATTATTAGAAAGTCTAACTACCCAAGGGATTCGATGTATTATAACGGATGTTATAACGGCACTGGGGAAGTATGAAGAAACTCTTGTAATATAGTCCAGAGAGGGCTGTCTATAACTAGGAAATGGTGTATATCTGTGGGACTTAACATCAACCCTACCAAAACAACGATAGTACCATTTACCAGTAAAAGACTTCTACCTCGCATGAAACCCATTCGATTGGCGGGAGAAGTAATCGACACCCAGAGGGAGGTCAAATATTTAGGAGTTACACTAGATAGCAAACTCCTCTAGAACAAGCTTGTCGAAATAACTGTCGGGAAAGCCACAAAAGGCCCTTATGATATGCAAGAAACTTGCAGGGAAATCATGGGGCTGCAAACCAAACATCATAAGATGGATGTACAGTGTACACCATGATGGTAAGACGCATTATTACCTATGGGGCGATTGCATGGCATAAAAGAACCGAACTAAACATGACTAGGAAATCACTAGAAAAATTGGAAAGGCTTGCATGTACATATATGCATAACAGGAGCAATGAGAACTTGCCCTACAGCAGTGATGGAAACCATCCTTCATTTAACGCCACTACACGTGGCCATTGAAAATGTTGCTAAGGGAGCCATAATGAGGTTTGCCAAGGAGGGTACTGGGATGGGAAAAATTATTGGAAACAGGGAAAACAAACCTTCTTAACATCCCAAGAGATGGTACGATCAAAAGATATAACTTCGAAAAACATTTCAAAACGGAGTTAAGTTGCAAAAAAGACTGGCTAGGCGAAACAGAAAACTACAGTCTTAAAGAAAATGCCATCAAATGGTACACTGATGGATGGAGAACAGCTGAAGGAGCTGGTGCTGGAGTTTTTGGGCCTAGAACTAAACTCTCCTTACCGATGGGACAGTCCACTAGCATATTCCAGGCAGAAGTAAATGCCATAGGTATATGTGCTGAAAGAAACCTCGATAGAAAATATAAAAATCAAAACATTGCCATCATGTCAGACAGCCAGGCTGCAATAAAAGCACTAAGCTCCTACACCATTAATTCGAAACTTGTTTGGGAGTGCGTGACAAAGCTAAATGAACTGGGCAAGAATAACACTGTCACGCTTCATTGGGTACCAGGCCACGTTGGTGTCCAGGGCAACGAAGTGGCAGACTCCTTAGCAAAAATAGGTGCATCGACACCCCTTACTGGGCCAGGGCCCTACTGCGGAATAGGAGAAAACGTGATTAAAAATAAAATCAAAACAGAAGAGGAGGCAAGAAGATCAAAAATCTGAAAAAAAAACTCCCTAAGCTGAGACAGGCAAAACTTCTACTCGGGGACTACACCTGACCGGAAAAGGTCAACACACTTAGACCAATATTTGGTCCGTTGTGATACCACAAGGATTTCAAAAATCACCCTTACTCGTTAAACCATTTTGAGCTAACAATGAAGTGTTTGAGACAGTGAATGTCGGAATTATTTAGATCACTAGGATCGTGATAGTAGTAGTCTCCTAAGAACATAGAAGGTGAGGAACTGACTCCTCTTGTTCTTCATCCATGCAGCTTCTGCAAAAATCATTTGCAGGAACCCCAAAACGGAAAGCATGTCTTCCTATTAGGCAGTGTCCAGTAAGGACCCCTATAACGGAGCTAATATGCAATCTACCAATAGAAATTAGTTGTTTTGAGCGTTTAGCATCAAACAATGGCCAAATCAGTTTAGTAGACCGGCAAGTTGGGGTGCTGGTCCATCTGTGGTTAGCTTTCTTCATGGTATCATGCTTTAGCATAAGTTTACAAGTAGCTAGGGGTATGCCGATGTTAGATTTGCTATCCAACAAAGGTAGGATTGTTCCGTTTTTTGCAAGTTCGTCGGCTTCACAATTTCCTGGAATGTCTCTATGCCCCGGCACCCATATAAGGTGAATGTTAAACTGTTTTGACATCTCCACCAGAGATGATCGACCTGACCACATACTGGGGAAATGTGATGCACTAGTGCATCAAAGGCATAGGTATCTGGGCAAACACCACACAAAAGAGAGTAAATTATCCTACCTTAAAATAATAAAAATACTTCGATTCATCAAAGGAACAAACTTGGAGAAAGAACTGTAGTAATGAGCTAACATCATTCAGTTCTTGATTGGGGCACAATAGATTATGTCGCAGTGTTTTTATACCCCAATTTATTCATTTATTCATTCATCAACTTAATCCAAACTGGATGACTTCGTGAGAATGTCCACGAGTTATGGTATTAAAATGGCGCACGTCAGCGCTGATTGGGCAATAGGGCTAATCTTCCGATGGTCGCCATTTCTACCTACCTACCTTCCTAAGTTTCAAGACAATCAGTCAAGTCATTTTAAACTGTAGTCCAACAGACAGATAGACTTGCGAGACCCACTTTAATCGTGTTTTCTATCCAGTTTCATCAAAATCTCGAGTACGGGTTTTTAGAAAAAAAAAATTAATAAAAAGAAGTTTGGTGGTGCGACAGCTCGAAGTGAACCAGGACCTAGTGACTTACAACTCTCAACCATTCCTGTGTGCGTGTTACCAGGAACGGAGGGGACCTACAATTTTCTGCCGATTCCGAACGGCTAATGATAATGAGCAGCACTTTCCATGACAAGATATACTCTTGGAGGATTTGTCAATTCCTCGCAAGAGGCAGTCCACCCCTGAAAAAAACTTTCTTCGCGTTTTTTTACGAATGCATAACTTGTCACCTACACATCGCAGGTAAAAAACTGAGTTGAGTAGTATTATCCTAAAAATTAAATTTTGCACGCCTTCTTACTCAAAAGAACCACAATGGGAAGTGCTAAATTGAATGCATTGCGGTTAGGTTTTCAAATTGATATTATTTCATTGCGAAATGCTGACGAAATATATCAATTTCGTTTGGGTAAGCTTGGCCTGGAATTGGATGTGTAGATGAATTAAAGGAGAGGGGGCAATTCTCAATTAGAATGCATTTTTATTGGCTGATTTATCATCTATCACAAAATATCGTGAACATTTCAAGCGAGATGAAAGCGCGTACAAAAATGTTTGTGTTGATTTGGCAATTTTTGTGTGTTCAGCTATTTCATATCAAAATTGATTACTGTGTGTAATAAAATCTATTTTTAATTGAAACATAAATGATACTCGCGCACACATCTGTGTGGACAAGATACATCAAAGAAAATAAGAAGAATTTCCACTTGTCAGCTAGAAGAAGAAGTTCAAAATGTATTAGAGAAAAGCAAGTACGCACTGAAAATTTCTACTTGAGCAGACGATGCGGGACCGGGGATGAACCCTTTGATTTCTGGCCTCGAGTTGGACGTTTTGAAGAAAGCTTTGGTTGTTGTTTTAAGTATTTCAAATATTATTATTATTTCTTTTTTTTTTTGAAAATTTAGTTTATTGATGGTGCATGCTTTTGATATGAATTTAAGGGAAATTTAGTTTGTTGTTGTGGGCGGACAAATTTATGATATCAAATATAAATTTTTCCGATGGACATTTATGCACAGAAATTTCGTTGAGCTTGTCCAATACAATATCAAAGGAGTCACAGTTTTGTGTTTTCGTCGATGATTTCTGGGAAGATTGATGCGATTTTTGAGTAGGTGTAGGTGTATTATAAATAATTCGAATGATTGGGAGGTTATGGAGGTTAGCGATTATGATTATGTTTTTCTAGCAGATTAAAATTTTTCAGTGAAAATAAATTGATATGCATACAAAATAGTCGTGTCTTCAATTAAGAAGAACATACATATGTGTATGTTAGTTTTCGTGTGATAAGAGGGCTAGCAGTGCAAACAACGCATGAAACATGAATATCAGTTTTCAACTTTGAAGATTTGCGTAAGAGCAAAATGGTACTGATTCCATATTTCAAACGAGAAAGCAGGAAGAGGGTATAGCAAGGCAGAGGTCAGTTATCCACAAAAGGGCAAAATACTCGTACCTTGATTTGAATTGATTGTGAACTTAACTAAAAAGAATTCTTCCTCAATACTTGAAGTAGAATTTTTGAAAAAGATGGAGTTCCAGCCCCGAAACTAATTCTTTGGATATGCACATCCAAATATCAAATCATACATTCGCACGTATACTTGGGTTGGTAGCCAGCTTAAGATAAGGGTGACAAACTGTGTAGAGTATTGATACAAATAGGGACATGAACTACGCCAAATGAAGCTCCGGAGACCGTCTCCCACTCAATCTATTTATGACATAAATGTCGGCTAGCACTCTTAGCCAGCTTAAACAATGCAATAATTGTGGAAAGGGTCCACTTTGGTCAAAGAACTATAATTATGAACGTTATTGGCATAGGCATTCTATAACAAATTATAAAATACCTCATATTGATTTCAATTCATTGGTCCAAGAAATTTTGGACGTAAAATCATGACATAAATACAAATCCTGTATAAGTTTTTAGGGATGAATGCAAGACCGGCGATGAAGTAGGATGGGGCATCTTTTTGGATTTAGCTCACCTTTGAATAGATCAATGAAATCTCAACCATTTGCAGTGTATTTCAAGCGAAAGTGCTTGCAATTTGAGACTTAAGGGTATTGTCACATGTCAACTAGTCAAAGTTATATTGATAGTACGAATGCTTATAAAATTCAACAGTTTCTTTTAAGCCCTCTAATATAATACGAAGTGCGTTGGACTGTCAAGCAAAATGCCTGGGTTTGATTCCCAGCCGCTGCAAAAAAGTGCCTCTTGCGTGGAAGTAACAACTTCTCCTAGAGTATCTATCTCTTGCCATGAAAAGTGCTTCTCATGTTAGTCATCTTGGATTAGGCAGGCAATTGTAAGTTCTTTCCACTCCTGCTTATACTCACAAAGGAATGGTTGAGAGCTTTAAGTCACTAGGTCCAGGGTTTCTGTGATTCGTTTGCCTCTAAGTTATTTATTAGTTTATTTCTAGCTAGTACGCAGTTCAAACATCTTGATATATGGTACACAAAGGGGCATGGCGATCTCCTGATCCATCAATGTGGACCAGATTGCGATCGATTCAATGCACTTCTTCAGTATAGAGGATGTCCGCACGTTCCAACGGATTAACATCGACTCGGACCACACCTCGTTGTAGCCAAGGTTCTGCTGCGGATATCCCGACCCAAGCCAAAACAAGGAAGTACTGCAAGGAACTTCGACTTTGGACGTTTACAATCGCAAGAGATCGCAAGGTCCTTTTCAGATCGAGTTTCTAACAACCCCCTAAGAAGCCCTATGCCGCCAGCATCAAGTATTGAGGACCAGTGGCAACATTGCCAAACATCCATCACAGATGCCGCCTCTGATGTGCTGGGTTTAACACGACCACCACAACGAAACCCCTGGTTTGACGATGACGGCCGGCAAGCACATGCAGCAAAACAAAACGCATATAAAGGGGCGCTGCAAAGAAGGACTAGAGCTGCTCGCGAGCTCTACGAGTAGAAGAGGAGAGAAGAACACCGGCTTCTCAGAAAGAAAAAGATGGAGCATGAGAAGCGCTTAATCGAGAAACTAGAAGGATGCCATAACAGGAATGGGGTTCGGAAGTTTTACCAAAAGTTAAAAAAAAATATCACAAGGATGCAATCCCCGAGCCGAGGCCTTCATGGATAATCAAGGGAACATCGTAGTGGATCCGCAGTCCATGCTGAGAATATGGAAAGAACATTTCTCCAATCTTTATAACGGCGATGAAGAAGAAAATGCCGCTGCTATAGAGATAGTACCATTCGACTTAGGCGACGCAGACCAACAATATCGCCCATCCGACTTGGACGAAGTGAAGATAGCTATATGCTTTGCAGGTGATGACTCGGTTGAGAGTATGCACAAAAATATGCAAAATATGGTCGGAAGAAAGCATGCCCGATGAATGGATCCTCAGCATTGTCTGTCCGATCCTCTGAACTGCTCCAACTACAGAGGCATAAATCTTCTGAACATCGCGTACAAGATCCTTTCTGGCGTATTATGTGAACGTCTTAAGCCTTTCGTCAACAACCTGATAGGTCCATATCAGTTCGGCTTTAGACCAGGAAAGTCCACCATCGATTAAATATCCACATTACGGCAGATCTTGGAAAAAACTCAGGAGCTACAAATCTACACCTATCATCTTTTTATCGAATTCAAAACCGCGTACGATAGCATCTATATAGGAACGAGTTATGTATATAGAGCAATGTCTAGTTTTGGAATCCCTGACAAACTTGTCCGCTTGTGCAGGATGACGATGGTGAATGCACGCTGCTCCATCAAGGTCGGAAAAGATCTCACCGATGCGTCTGATGTCAAAAAAGGGTTTAGGCAAGCCGATGCTCTGTCGTGCGACTTCTTGAACACCGTTCTTGAAAGAATAGTGCAAAGCTCAAGCGTCAACACTAAAGGCACAATCTTTCAAAAGTCCGTCCAATAACTCGGATACGCCGACGACTTTGATATTATTGGAAGAACAAAGCGTTATGTCAGTGGCGGATTTGTGAGCATTGAGACGGAAGCGAAGAGGATAGGTTTATGGCAAGACCAAGTATAAGCTGTCATCAAGAAAGGACACAACACCGACGTCGTGGACAGAACGTAATTATAGTTATAGCTATAACTTTGAGGTAGTGAAGGACTTCATATACCTAGGCTCCGCTATAAGCTCAGAAAATAACACCAGCTCTGAAATCAAACGGAGAATTACTCTTGCTAATCGCTGCTCCTTTGGACTAAGAAGGCAATTGAGTAACAAAGTCCTCTCTCGAGCAACTAAAGTGTCCCTCTATGAAACCCTCGTCATCCCGGTCCTTGTCTATGGTGCAGAGACATGAACTTTGTCGAAAATGGATGAGAGCGCTTTAGGATGTTTCGAAAGGAAAATTCTTCGTGTGATTTTTGGTCCCGTCTGCATAGACGGAGAGTGGAGGAAAAGATATAACCACGAACTGTACGGGCAGTACAGCGAAACTGACCTAGTCAAACGAGTCAAAGTCCAACGACTGAAATGGCTAGGTCATGTAGAGCGAATGGACCCGAATGCTCTGGCCCGGAAAGTCTTTAAATCCAACTCCGAGGGAAGGCGCAGTAGAGGAAGACCGCGACTCAGGTGGCGCACACAAGTGGGAGAGGACCTCAACCAACTTGACGAGCGAAACTAGAGACAGCTAGCTAGGGACCGAGCTAGCTGGAGAAGCTTGTTAGTTGAGGCCCTGATCCACCCCGGACTGTAGCGCCAGCTTAAGTAAGTAAGTAAGTAAGTTTATTTTTCCAAAGCCACAAAACATTGTTATCGACTTACCGGGAAAATCTATGGTAGAAAAAAAATATTTACTCCAGCTCAAATTGCCGTTTCTTGGAAATCTTACGGGGCAGAAGTCAGAACTCAATCCGAATGCACATGAACAGAATCAGCTTCAGCACACCTGACTAATGCAGACCATGATGAAAGGTAGAGGCCGATTTATATCACTTCCTTTTTGAATGTCGCAGCCTAAATAAAACTAGAAAAGCAGATTTCAGGGAAAACTTTTTCGACGAATCAGAAATTTCTCTTCATACAGATATCGGAATGGTTCAAAACTGTACCTTATACCTAAGCTCCTACTAACTACTTTTCACCACACCGGTTGCACCGGCATGAGCTCGTTATATTTATACCTATTTGACTTTTCAGAAACGCGGAAGAAAATAAAACTTTTGAAAACAATGTAAAGAGGTGAAAAAGGGGGTTCGACATCGCCAATGCGTAAACTCGAATGCTGAAATATTGAAAAAAATATACTTCATATCTAAGTAAGAATCCAAATGAATTTTAAAAGAGGTCTTCACTTTTGATAGAATGCTTAGGAATCTTCAAGAAGCCAACTTAAGTCAATGTTATTTAGAAACAAAAAAGTTTCAGTGGCTTCAACGGCACAATGTGTAAGGCATCAGATTTTTTCACTCGACATTATACTTTTCATGGCAAAAAGTTTTTTGATTAAAGCACCACTACAAGAGGTATTCTTATGAGGTTGCCCCGCGTTAAATAGCCATAAAACCAGCACATAAACTTGGTGGTAGCACATTCAAGTTGTTGTCCGACTTCGTAAAGCTTCTTTTTCTTCAAAAACAAAAAATTCAAGGACATCATGGAACGAGCGAAAAAAATATAAAATTAAAACCATAAGCGAAACAATAACAACCAAACCTATCAACATATCCATTCGGGTATCCATATGCCCTAAGGACATGCACAACAAAAAAAAAAAAAACAAAATAACATTAATCATTTCACATGTGATAATCACTTTTGTTTTATCTCATCGGTCTTCGCACAGAAAACACCACGACCCAAAGCAAAGCCAAGACAAGAGATAACTACGCGATGATGGAACAAAGTACATGCAATTTACATATTACTTCTTAATCGCATTTAAGATCTTACAACACTGGCTACCGGCTCGGAGTCGTATAAGACCTAATAGGACCATCAGCAACCAGCAACAAACGAATGAAAAGGGTCTTTTGCTCCCAAAAACTTTAAAACAATAAATGAAGTATTAGACTAGGTCGTATACACTTGCTTGTAGATTAGACAAAAATTATCGGCTTCTTTCAAAAAAGAAAAAGACAGGTTAGATAGTCCTTAGTTAATATTAGGCGTTAAAAGTTATAAAAACAAATATTTTTTTTTTATTTTTTAGGTATTAAAATAAAACCATAAGAATGGCCTTATTTCCGAAATTTATAACTATCGTCCTGTGTGGATCTTATCCCTTATATTTGAAAAATGTGTCAACGACAATAAGACCTATGGTTAACTCTTACCAGCTCGGATTTTTGAGTGTTCGCTCCACAGTTACTAATTTAGTTTCCTTTACGAACGAAATATCAAAAGCATTAATTTCTTCTACGCAAGTATACATAAACAGACTTTTCGAAAGCATTTTCCCAACGTTGGTTATAAAATTATATTAAATAAAATGAACAAAATTGGATTTCATGATGAAGTATTCAATGGTTTAAATCATTTACAACAACAAGACCACATAAAGTTACATTGAATCAGTATGCTTCTAAACCTTTTTACTCCCTATCAGGAGTTCCTCAAGGTTACGTTTTGGGACCTCTATTATTTCTGATTTATATAAATGATATTGCAGAAAAACTATCATCTATCGTCCTCATCACTGTTGTACGCTGATGATCTAATAATGTGTGATAACTTCTACTCTTTTAATTTTTTAAAGATTGATTTTTTAAAACATAATTCATTGTTGTCACAAGGTGATTGGTCTTGTTTGAATAATTGTTTAAATGTTAGCTTAACGGTATTTAAATTTTACAATATTTTGTTTGATTGTTTTTTAAATCAGTCCATATAACAAATCTTTTGTGCCAGTTTGGTACGATAGTGAAATAAAAAGTCTAAGGAATTAAAGTAACAAGTTGTGGTCTACTTTCAAAGTAAATCCAACAGAAACCAATTCTCAAAATTATTGTGAATTGAGGGATATTTTCAATGGAATATCTAGTTTAAAGTATCTTAATTAGATTTAGAAGGTGCAAAGAGATCTGAAAATAAATCTAAAACGTTTTTGGAATTTTATTAAAAGCAAAAGAAAATCTTGTCCTTACCTGTCTGTTCTCAAGCTTAATGACATTTAAAGTCATGACCCACGGGTTATAAAGCAACTTTTCTCTGACTTCTTTCAAAGTGCCTTCAACTCTGATACTTCAAACTGTGGTACCTTTAACTGTGATTCTCGAATCTGTGATAATTCTTATGAAATGGCTCAAAACTTTGACCATTTGAAATCTTTTATTTACCTGACTGATATGAACCTATATATTGATATTGACAACATTAAGTTTATTATGTAACCTTGACGATAGCTGTATGCCGGGTCCTGATAGTATACCCTATACTACGAGTATTTTGAAAAACTGCGTACGTCACTTGTCATTGCCTTTGTCTATAATTTTTAATTTTTCAATGTCTTCATGTTCATTCCCATATATTTGGAAAAGTTCTTTCATAATCCCTGTACATAATAAAATACACGATGGATCGCAAGAACTTGCTAAGAATTTCAAAATTTAATGTCATTAAAGGAAAACTGTTCATAAGCATAAAATTCGTTTTTTAAATGACTAAAACAACTCCTTTAGTATTTCGAGCTAAAACAGGATGCCATGTAATTCAAGCAAATTTTAGTTTATGCAAGACCAAAAATTATAAGTCGTTGTAGTGGTTTCTTAAAAAAATAAGCTTTTATATACAAAATTTTTAAAACATTCTTAAGAAAAAATGTTGGTACACCAACTAAAAGTTTTTATTATTGCACGAATACAAATTAAATTTCAAAAAAAAAAAAATTGAGCACTATTTGAGATATCGAATTTTCAAAATTTGATTTGGATCGATCTTAATTTCATTTTTTTTTATTAAATTATAGATCTTTAGAATTAATCGAAAGAAAGAAAATTATATCAAAATTCTAGGCACCGTTTTCGAGAAAAATACGATTTTCGAAAACCATTTTCAAACATTTGTATGGTGGGTACCCGTATTTGTAGGTAAAATAAAACTTTTTTTATCATATTATAGATTGTATTAAGAAACTTTTATTTGTAAAGTTTAAAAAAAAATCGAGCATGGAATTTTCGAAATATTAAATTTTGAAAAAAAAAATTTTTAATTCAAAATAATTTTTTTTTTAAATTTGAATACACAATAATATTTAAACTTTTGGAAATCTTTTCCATAAAAAATTGATCAAAATCGGTTCTAGCGTTTTTGAAAAAATCAAAAACAAAAAATGTTTTCAGAGGGGTACTATTAATAACTATTTTTCGGATTTTGTTTTTTCAACCATTACCTAGCTATATTTTTTGAATTTGTTTTAAGAAATCTGTCGAACAGTTTTTGAGAAAGAAAAAAATTTGTCCACAGTTTTTGAGAAAAAAAAACGTGTGGGGGGGAAATTAAAAATGATAAAGTTTAAAAAAAAATCACCCGAGTCGTTTAGACTGTAGTCGAACAGACAGACAGACGGACAGAGACCCACTTTTTTCGTGTTCTATATCATCGTAATGTCAACTTTGATCAAAATCTCGAGCTCGATTTTTTTACGAATCCATAACTTGCCTTATAGTACCTATGTCGCAAGTAAAAAAGGGAAAAAAGACAAAGTTAAAAACTACAGGTCTGTTGCCAGATTATCTGTATTCCTAAAATTTTCGAGGCCAATATTTGTGAAGCGTTATGTTTTTAATGTATCATTTGTTTTATGGGCTTTTTTGATCATTTTTTTCTCTATGCGAATTAAATGTTTTTATGTTAAATCATTTATTGTTTCTAATCAGCATGGTTTTATAAAAGGTTGCTTTACTGTTACTTTAAAAGAATTTCCTGAAAACTGTACTGATTTATTTAAAAACAATAAAGTAGATTGTACTGATTTCAGTAAAGCCTTAGATAACCTGTAACATCAAATTGTGCTTTTTAAATTAAGAAAATTAGGATTAAGCGAATACTTTACAAAATGGTTTCAATCTTATTTATTCGATAGGTCTTATTCGGTCGTATTTAAAGGTTGCGAATCGAATAAGTTTAAAATCAATTCAGGAATCCTGCAGGGTAGTCATTTAGGCAACAATTTTCTGACCCTTTGGTGACAAAGCAGCTTTTTGTGGAATAATTCTTATGACGTTCCTATCTATGTTTTGTTTTCATTGTAAAATTTAAATTTAAATAAAATAAATATTTTTTTTTTCTCTCATGTAAATTGGATTATGTATTTGAAAATCGTTAAATAATAATTAGTTTGCTATATCGTTAAAATAACTTATTAATGAAATTAGTTTAACTTTTGCTTTTTAAGGACTTAAGTCTATTGTAAAAGATACTGTAATAAATAAATAAAATTAATCAACGGTAACATAGACTCTTTGCACCTTCTGTCTCGTATTAACTTTAGTCCTCAATGAAATCTGAGGAAAATACCGGAGAGTATGTATGTATATCAAACTATCTTGCCAATTATGAAAAATGTACTCCTTTAAATAAAATGCTTAAACTATTTTATTTTTACAATTATAATATAAAAATTTCTTTAATAAAACAATAATTAATTCATGCAAATTTGAATCAAAATTTTTTCTTCCAATTATATAAAATCTTAATCTTTGTAATTTTTTTTTGTAAAACTAGCAATTTAGTTATATTAATAATAAAAAACTCCGTAACTAATGGAAGTTCAAATATTCGTTTATTTTGATAGTTTGGTAACAAATCAAGAGAGAGGTGTTTTTGAATTCCCAGATTGAGTATTCGACATGCGACGATGCAAGAAATTCATCACCCCTTCCGATGCTGTAATCTATGAGGGATATATTCGTGCAAAGCTTGAGTTATCTTCCCGTATGATAGGTGATAGAAGTATAACAGAAGCAATTGAATCTCTCCAGTACCTCCACAATTTTTCTTGTCTTTCGTTGTTCTTTATTTATTTATTTATTTAAGCTTAATTCAAGCCTGTTACTTAAAACTAAACAAAAAAATTCTTAAAATTAGATTAATAATAATAGTAATAATAGGTTTGGGTGAAAAGTTGGGTCGGGAAATGAAGGTATAATTATTGGAGAGCATTTTTAAGGGCAGTTTTTGAACTACTTAAATCAAAAATAGTTGAGTTGTTAGCACTTCTAAGCATTCTTGTAAGTGGTTCATTTAGGCCGTACTCGGTTCGGTGAAGGGGTATCCAGAACAGTAGTATCGATCTGAGGCGAGATTGATTAGTGTTTTGCTTTATTTTGCGTAGCAAGCCTACGCAGTCGATACCTCCAGATAATAACTGGTGTAAAAATAGGAGGTCAGCATTATCTCGATGTACTCTTAAGGTCTGTAAATTTATGAGTTTAAGACGGTTTTCGTAGGGTGGGAGTCTGAATGGGTCGTCCCATCCGAGGCCGCGCAAACAAAATCTTAAAAATCTGCGCTGAACGGCTTCAATGCGCTGAATGTGGACATGATAATAAGGTGACCAGGCGGGAGAGGCATATTGAAGAAGAGGACGTACAAAAGAAATGTATAAGGATTTTGTGACATAGGGATTTGAAAATTCCTTGGACCAACGCTTTACGAATCCTAGAGTTGAATTAGCCCTGTTAATAATAGAATCATAATGATCTCGAAAATTTAGCTGATTGTCACAAATAACTCCTAAGTCACGAATAGATGTGACAACCGAGACTTGTTCATTATTCAAGAAATAATAACGCTGAGGGAGAGGGGGGCGTTTTCGAGAATAAGTAATGACTTGACACTTACTGACGTTAAGTTCGAGAAAATTATGACGGCACCAGGTAAGGAAATTATTTAGGTCGGTTTGTAGTTGCTGGGTATCTGCTGAGCATGTAATATGTTTAGAAATACGCATGTCATCAGCGTAAATCTCGAGGTCAGATCCTACTAAAGTAAGCTCAACGTCGTTTATACTTAACAAGAAGAGAAGGGGGCCAAGGTGACTACCTTGGGGAACGCATGATGTTGAGCGGACAGGGTTGAAAGTACTTCCTCTGAACAAAACAGTGCCTATGCGATCACTTAAATAGGACTGGACCCAAGATAAAAACGGAGATGGGAATCCATATGATTTCAATTTGAAAATAATTATATTGTGAGCGATCCTATCAAATGCCTTGCTGAAATCAGTTGCAACTGCATCAATTTCATAACCTAATTCCATGGCACAAATAGTATTAGATACAAATTGAGTAAGATTAGATGTAGTTGATCTACCTTTAAGAAAGCCATGTTGCTTATCAGAAAAGAGTGATTCACAATGAAGAAGTAAATAATCGTGAACTAAACTCTCGAATAATTTAGGAATACATGAGAGCTTTGCTATCGGCCTTATCGGCCTATAATTTGAGACATCACTCTTAGATCCTTTTTTATGTATAGGGATAATGAAACAATCTTTCCATCGATTGGGAAACACACAGCAAGAAATAGATAGTTGAAATAAGCAGTGGCATTTCTCCCTTTAAACATATCATACCCGCGCTTTACGGAATGCCCATCAGTTTACCCTTGAGCCCAACTTCGGACGCATTGTTAAATGTAGAGATTCTTTCTTTAGTCGCACTACGAGAATGTGGGATGCTTTACCCAACTCAAAACAGTTCCCTCTCATTGCAATATTCAGACCAAACATTATAAGGGTAGTTAAAAATCATTAAGTTCGTGCAAATTTATAAAAAATAAAATGCACGACTGGGTCGCACGAATTTGCTCTTATAGAAAAGACTAAGAATTTCAAAAATGAATGTTATTAGAGAAAAACTGTTCATAAGCATAAAATTAATTTTTTTTAAATTACTAAAACAACTCCCTTAGTAGTTGGAACTAAAAACAGGATGCCATGGTTTATGCAAGAACAAAAATTATAAGTGTGTGGTTTCTTGAAAAAATAAGCCTTTATTTAAAAAAAAATTTAAAACATTTTTAAGAAAAAAATTTGGTACGCCAATTTAAAGTTTTTATTATTGTTCGAATAAAAATTAAATTTACAAAAAATTCAAAAAAAAAATATTTTTCTGAAAGTTTTGAAATGCAATGTTTTTTAAACTTTTTAGAAGCTTATCTCTAAAAAAAAATTCATTAAAATCCGGTATGCCGATGATGAGAAATTCAAAATTTTAAAAAATCGTTCTATGGTAGGTACAGTCAGTAATATATTTCAATATTTCATTTTTTTATTAAATTAAAGATCGTAAAACTTAATCAAAAGCAAAACAATTTAAGCAAAATTCTCGGAACCGTTTTCGAGAAAAATATGTCGCAAGTAAAAATCCATTCATTACTCTTATCATTGGGTTTTTCTTTTTATGAAACCATACTTAGCCATAATCGTTAAAACACATATATCGAAAGTAAAAGAAGAGAATGACAAACAAAATAAAAAAAAAATCCAAAACAAAAGTGAGGAATGTTTTTTTTAAGTTTAAAGTTGGAACTGGTCTTGACCATCCGCCCAAATGGTTTTTGTTCCAAGCAAAGTCATTTTCTACACTGCTCAGCGTCTCGTCCTCGTCGTCCTCTCCATCACTACATCAGATGGTTAGAGATGCTGGAGCTGCTGGAGAGGAGAGCCTCCTAGTGGAGTTGCATTCGGTTCGTTTAACTTGAAACATTAATTTTCCGTATAACGAGATTGTAGTTTACGGCTCCATGGCATTGTTATTGTTGTTGGGCATGTCTTTGGGTTTGGTTTTGGATTTTTTAGTATTTAAATATAATCCCTAGAGGTAGTTTTTAGCTCTTTTCAATTTATTCTCCCCTTTTTCTTGAGTTTCATTTTTTTTTGCTTCTCTACTCTTCAGTTATTATTTTTTTTTTATTCTTTATTTCAATAGAGCCCAGGAGGCACGATGAAGTTGAGGTTGCTAAGCAGGATGAGGAGTTCCGTGTTTTTTTTTGTATTATTTTTTTGTTAAAATAAAAAATTCGCACGAGAGAAAATGTATACACCTCTGCTGCTGCTGCTGCTGCATCATGTGGTGGAAATGCAAATCCACTGATTAGTAAGTAACCTATAACCACTAGAAGTAGATGAGAGGATCCCCGTGGAGGATCCCCGTGGAGGATCCAGTGGAAAACCACTCAATCTGAATTCCCCCATTGAGATTGCAATTCAATAGACTTTTCCATTCGAGTTGAATGACGTGCGGATGGTTGCTGTGCGAGCTGCGAGCTGTGACCTGCTAGGCATAGCAACATACATACATACATAAATCTATAAAAATGGCTATGTACCATTATAGAAACAAAAGCTGTACAACTTTCTAGCACCTCTATTGAGAAGTAGGTGCAAGTACCTAGATATATTTATGTAGGCTTCCCTCCTTCCTCTATTGAGATGCATTCGACTGGATTGAAAAGGTGGTAATATGCTCGAATTGATCCAAACTAAACATAAATTACTCGAAGAAGAAAACCGAAATGAAATTGCAACCACACTTTGTGGAATGCTGCAGGCTTGCCAGAGGCAGCAGCGAAAAAAAAGCCAAGAAGAAATAACGAAAAATATTGAAAAGAGTATCATCATCATCATCATCATCCGCATACGTAGGCTGATGCTCTTCATCGATCCCGTTCAGTGCATAGAATTGGATTGGAGTGAAGCTGGAGCAACGACGGATCGAATCGATTCGAAACAACAGAGACGCCACAGCCTCACCAGCAGCAGCGGGAGCCACACCATAATATTGAACTACACCAGGACCGCAAAGTAATTTATCACAAAAGTTCACATTTCAATGATTTCCAAGTGCGAACCTAGCGGAAGGGAAGAAGTCGAGGAAAAATGTGGACGCCGAGGGCGATATTACTCTGAACTAGGGAGCAGATCTGGCATTTGGTGGGGATGGAAGTGGGTTTCTCTCACATCATCATCATTCCAGCTGCAGAGCTTCATTTTCATTTGCATCTCGTGACTTCCCTTCTCTTTGGTCCCTGGTTGAGAAATTTGATTTTTGTTTTTTAATTTGGAGTACGACGCACCGTTGAACCAGCATTGCTGCATCTCCAATCATCTGTGACCATGTTTTGAAAACAGATGGTATGTAGTTACCTGCCTATAGATGGGGATTTTGATACTGTTGGTGTCATGTGACAAAGCATTGAGCCTACTGAGTGCTCATGATTTTTGAGGTTTAGCTGAAGATACTCGTATGTACGAGTGTGTGTTGTTGCTGGGGTGCAGATTCTTTCCCAAAGGCATTAAGTGAAGCTTGCTGGTAGGATTCGTGTCGCTGTGTCATGTTTAGTTGGCACATTGCATTGACATTCTTAAGGCAGTAGTTAATGATAGTGATAGAGGTTGGTTTAGGCAGGTAAAATGAGGAGGTTTTGACAGGTTGACAGCTCTTTATTATGTTGGATTTCATTTGCACACCACGAATGGTGCCAATGTTATTTTTGATAATGTATATTATTCGCAGAGATGCTAAGACGGGAGGCATATTCTTTTGAATTAAATATTTGTGTGCGGTCAGAGGGAAATGGTTTTTAGTTCAACAACCCAGCCCAAATCGGTATTTTGAACTACTCGTTTAATTTCTAAAGGGTAGGCCACACACAAGTTTCTTTTTAAAAATGCAATAAACTGAACAAAATTAAATTTTTCCAATTTGATAAGAACTCGAACGGGTCTTTAAAGGTGTCCAATTAAAAAAAAAAACATAAAGACTGTTTTAAAGACCCCGGTCTGTCTGGTCAGATTTAGTGCAATGTTTTACGGAGTGGTGGAATGTGGTAGTCGATTTACCACCGTCGTACACCTTCAATTGCTGAGTCGATTGGACCTTGTGAGCGAATAATCCGAGATCTTTGACCAGAATTCTTCTCAGGCTAGTGCGTCAACTGTTGGGCTGTTGAGATCGATGGCGAGTTGATGTTCGTTCGATTGAGTCTCACACTCCGGGCTGCAGCAGCCACATTCTCATCGGTGCGCACGGTGCGACCACGGAGATAGTGAGTGTTGTCCACTAGTATACCAGTCTCACGCACTTTTTGCACAAACTTGCGTACAGCAGACACGGTGGGTGCTTCATTTCTGCCAAAACTTGTTTTCAAAAAATTCACTGTTTGAGCTACACAACACTCAAGTGTAAGGCGACTCATTTCATTCTGCGGAGGTATGATACTGAATTTCTGCCAAGATTTTGAGCGGGAAACAGCCGTCAGTGTCAAAATAACCTATAACTTTAAAAGAAACCACTGCATGGCCCACCCTTTATATGAGGTATTAACACAATCATTTTTTTATTTGAGAGTCCAAGTCCATGTCCATGTTTAAATGCCCACCTAAGCTTCTTACGGTGCCACGGATCCGATTGGTCCAATTTTCAATGACTCTTCTGCACAGATCTGGTTGAATATGAGCGATGGCTTGAGTTATGTATGTTTATCTTAATATTTCAGATAGATCTGCGACTTCAGGAAACTCCACATGACCTTGGTAGCCAATTCACGTCATCTCTGCAGGAGATAACCTTACACTCAAATAGTTCATGAATGAACCGCATGTGTCGCCTAGTTCCATTTGGGTTAATTTTAGCCATAAGAAATTGGTTATCGTCGTTCTGTAGGGCTCGCCATTAACAATGACGGCCTTTACAACGTCGTTTTCGAAGTAAGGGCCAATGACGCCACCGCCAGTAACTTTTGAGGATCCTCGTGTAGGTTTGGTATCGTCCCATATACGGCTGCTTTGCTTGTTTACTCAGCCATTCATCAAGCAATAGGACTCCTCACTAAAGATGATTAATTTTTGCCAAAATAAGAGTCGTCTTTCAAACGCACATTCAGCTACCAAACAGCGTTGTCTATGGTCATGAACTTTGAGCTCCTGGCTTAGTTGGATCTTGTACGGGTGTAGGCCAAAGTCGCTACCCAAAATTCGCCAAGTTGAAGTCTGCGAAAGGCCGAGTTCTTGCGTTCGGCGAAGAATCAAATGCTTCGGGTTCTGCTATACACTTTTACGGATTGCGGTGATGTTCTCCGCGAATATTGCGTTGCTTTGAAGTACGAACTTGGCTCTTTTTTTTACTTTTACTTGCGATATAGGTACTATAGGGCAAGTTCTGCATTTGGAAAAAAAATCGAACTCGAGATTTTGATCAAAGTTGACATTACGATGATAGCGAAGACGAAAAAAGTGGGTCCGACAATTCCGTCTGTCTGTCTGTATGTCTGTATGTCTGTACCTCGAACTACAGCCTAAACTACCGGAGGTATTTTCTTCAAACTCGGCAGTTAAGGGTCTTCGGTGATTCCCTAGAGGAGAAACGATTTTGATAAAAAAAATTAAGTGTGATATTATGGACATGGACTATATTTTGGTGAAAAAAAAATTTGGGGGGAAATGTTATTAGGGGTACCTGTCATAGAACGGTTTTTTTGATTTTCGAATTTCTCACCAACGGCTCCAACGAACTTAACCAATATTTTTATGCAGGAGCTGCTTTGCATTTAAAAAAATATAAACTAAAATTTTTTTCGAAAAAATAATTTTTGGATTTTTAAAAAAATAGTACAATTCTTTTTTTGAAAATTCAATATCTTGAAAACCGATACACGATTAAATTTTTAAATTACGTTTTAAAATGTATTTTATTAAATACTAACAATTTGCATATCAATTTTTTTTTATAAAAATTTTAAGGAAAATTTAGTACACAAAAAACATGTTTCAGTGTGTCTGTATGTCTGTACCTCTCACTACAGCCTAAACTACTGGACCTATTTCTTTCAATCTCGGTAGTTAAGGGTCTTCAATGATTCCCTAGAGGAGAAATTGAAATTTTTTTTTTAGCTCCAAAACTAACGGTACCCCCCATACACCCGTAATGCAAAATCTTATTTATCTCGAAAACGGCTCTAACGATTTTATAAAAAAAAATTAGGTGTGATATTATGAACATAGGCTACATTTTGGTCAAAAAAAGAATTTGGGGCAAAATGTTATTAGGGGTACCTGCCATAGACCCGTTTTTTTTGATTTTCGACTTTCTCATTAACGGCTCTAATGATTTTAACCCAAAATTTCCAGCAGGAGTCCCCTTAAGTTTAAAATAATATTGTATATAAAAATATTCGAAAAAATATTTGTTGGGTTTTTTTAAAAACATTTTTTTTTTGAAATCAATATCTTCAAAACCTATGAACGATTATTTTTTGAAATTATTTCCTAAAATCAATATTATTTAATACTTAAAATTCGCATCCCACATTTTTTTCTTGAAAAATTTTTAAAGAAATTTGTTATATAAGAAATGTATTTAATAATAAAACGATTTTTTAAAGTTTATTTGCATAAATTCATACTTTTCCGGAAACCAGACGGCAATTTTATGCATTTGAACATTATTATCTCATTAAATCCATGTTTTATATTTATAAAATGTATCTTAAATTTCAAAGTACTTTTACATAAGAGCAAGTTCGTGCGATCCAGTCGTGCATTTTATTATGTTTTTTGTTGTGATTTCACTCTTTTTTGACAAAGATTATAATATTTTGTCAGGTGAACATTTCGAAAGACATCATTGAAGCTAATAATGTGAAATTCTAAATACGAACAAAGACCGAACTACTACAGGCGTTACGCCGCTCTACAAAATTTCATCATTCTACAACAATGGGAAGTGGTCCATATAATTGATAAGAAAAGAATGTAGTGCCGCAAACTTGGTTTGTCACTACCGTGTCCTTTGATAAAGGGTTTTGTTTAGTAGGTATTTCCAAACTGTTTAATTAGCTGTCTGCATTGCCAAATTAACATGGACAACTAAAGCATTCAACTACACGTGCAAATGATAAAATTGTTTCATAAAAGCGAGTTTTATGTTCGAACTACTTTTCGCCAAGTCTGGATGAATAGGTTCATCAACAAGCAAAATTCTCGAATTTGGGACGATCAAAAAACACGTGCCGTCATCCTGGACCCTTTTTATGTCTTTTGACTGTGGTCGAAGGCAATTTCCAATATTGTTAACGGCTGGTTGATAGAGCTTAGGAATTTTCAAGCCATTTGGTAGAGTTAGTAAATTTCAACAGGTTTTTACTTCAAATGACAGAGAGTTCGTCCAAGTCATTAGAGAAGTGTCTCTCTGGGAGCCTGGTTCTCAGATGATATAACCAAGGGCAGTGACACAGGTAGTGAGGAGTATCCTTAAGTATCTCTTCGTCAACGAATCCTCTGCATAATTCTTCCAAACACAGTTGGTTTGTGTCCAATAGTGATGCTCACGAGAAGAGATAGAGATGCCGGTCTTTCTTTGTTATTACAAGCCATAGTTTTCTGGTTATAAGGCAGGCATCTAGCGAGCTCCATTTCTTGTTTGTTGTAGCTAGAACTTTGCTCTCGTTAACCTGCTTATGATTACAGGGTGGGACCTAAACTGTTGTGTCTGCCTGATTAAGATCAAGTGTTGATCGTATTCTTGACAAGTCGTCAGCGCTTTCATTACCTGAGACACAACTGTGACCAGCAACCCAACAGAGTCATACGAGTATGTTGTGCTGTATAGCAAGAACTTTTAGCTTTTCGCGAGAGGAAGTTACAAGCTTTGATTTGATTTCAATTGCAGAAATCGCTTTCAGTGTCGCTTGGCTATCAATGAAATAGTTGATATCAGTTTGTGGTATTGCCATCATTGAGACTTGTCTAGTAATTTTCGTCACTGCCAGGACCTCAGCTTGGAAGACACTGCGGTAATCAGGAAGTCTAAATGAGCTGGTTAGTCCAAGGGTTTCTGAAAAGAGCACTCCACCAACACTAATATCCATCATGGAACAGTTGGTATATATTGCTATCATCGATTCGCAGGTTGACGACTCTTTGATTTGCCAGTCCTCTTTGCTAGGAAAGCAGTCCTGAGTGGCTTTTAAAAGTTTTAAGGGGTGTTATGTAGTCAGTGTATTTTCTGTTTCCCGTGTATTTCTGTAGAGTGATGGGCATGACCTATGGAACTGTCCCCAGCTACCAGATTGGCTAAGCCGAAGTGTGTTTTTGGCTGCCGATTCTTGTATAAATAGATCTGGGGGTTTTAAATTGAGTTAAGCTTCCAGATCCGCTGTGGGGGGATCTCATTGCCCCAGTGATTCCAATACATTCCATTCTTTTTACCTTCGTTATAATTTCGCGGTTGGTAAGTTTGTCAGTACAGATCTAAATTTGGCGGTGTACATCCACTGATAATATAATTTTTGGGCACCAAAATGCAATACATCCAAAAAAAAATACATACAAGGGCGGTCCGATAAGTACTTAGCCTCACCGCCAGATGGTATCCGTATCGCGAGAGAGATTGTCTATCGTCTAGTACATTCTCTTAGACAGCTACTGTCAAAATTTCGGCCGAATAGGACTCGTTGTTTTGTTTTGACCACGTGTGAAAGCCAGCTTGTCCGCGAATTTTAGAAAAATGGAAAAAGAGCAATATCGGTCGGTGATTCGATTCTTATTTTTGGACGGGAAATCGCGCAGCGAAATCAAAGAGCGCTTGGATGCTGTGTACCTTGACTCTTCTTCTTCGATGGCGACCTTCAAAAATTGGACTTTCAAAGGGGTCGCACATCAGTTTTTGATGAGCCCCGCCAGGTGCCCCGAGATAGCAGAAACAATAGGCATCTCAAAAGACGGCGTGGGTCATATCCTCCATGAAATTTTGGGCATGAGATTGCTGTCGGCGCGTTGGTGCCGCGTTTGCTCACTCCGGACAACAAGCGTAACCGTAAGATCACTTCACAGCAGTGTTTGAAGCTGTCGAATTGCACTACGAGCTGCTGCCCCATCCACCGTATTCTGCAGATTTGGCTATTATTATATTATTATAGAGCTAAAAGGAGACTATGTTGAGAAATAAATCGCCACTTTTCAAAAAATTTTGTTTTTCTTTTTTAGGCCAAGTACTTATCGGACCGCCCTCGTAGTTAACTCACGCGGGGCGACTTAAATTGTCTGCCGAGATCGTGCAGTTTGACCCGAAACCGAAATTATCCATATTGAAATTAAGCTTAAATAAAGAGTATCACTAATCATAGGGATCAGCGTAGATAGATTGCAATACTCACATACTATAACCAACCAATAGAAATAGAACAAGAAAAAGGAGATATCCCAAAACTCCGATGATGTGCTCATCGAAGGGTAAAAAGGTGAAATAAACTGCTAACTAATGATCAAAGTATCCTTGAAAATCTGTCGTTCGTCACCTTATCTCTTCGAGTCAATGTTTTTGCCAACAAGCACACAATTTTCTATTCAAAGGCGATTTACTGAATGTGATAAAAAAAAAAAAAAAACAAAATCCAAACCACTTTCCGCCTTTCTTCAAGTTGAACTCGAATGATTCATAATATACAAAGGGAGGACATCATAGGCCACAGTGCCAGAGGCAAAACAGCAGTGCAGTTTGAGCATAAGAACTTTGCTAACATTAACGCCCAACGCAAGAAACAGCAAAACCGCTTAAAAGAGATTAAAGAACACACAAGTCAAAAGGGCCAAATAACCGACATTAAAAAAGAGGACGACTCCGCTGTGATAAAATATGCGGCAGTGGTAGCAACACGCCGAACCAAACCGAACCGAATTAAACCAAAACGAGCCGAACTGAGCCGAGCCGAACGATGACGGTTGACGGCAACGGCGACGTTTTGTGTGTTTTAGGTGAGTGTGATTGTGTGATAAACTCTTCTGCACTCACTTTAAGAGCACACGCTTCAATGAAGGATTTAAATTGCTAAAAGAGGATCCCTCTTGCTTACCCAGTCCCAGTCCCAGTTCCAGTCCCACCAACCGGAAAACATTCATCCATCTGCCATCCATCCGACCAGCTAGCGCATAACATCCACACCCACCGCACTTCTTCTTCTTCTTCTTTGTGACTGAGTAGGCACCGTTTGTGTGCCAGGATGCCGCCGCAATACTCCACCTCAGGACCAGCAAGAGGCGGAAGAATACTACTGCTCTGCTAAGCTCTCTGAACCAAGAGCTTAATATTCCTACTATAAATTTATTTCTCCACTATAAGACTCTGTACTATGCGATGTACAACAACCACTGCTTCTGCTTCTGCTGCTGGTCCTCTTGGTGCTGCTGATGCACTTCTGCGACATTATGAAAAATGAGTGCTCTAGCTCGTGGTATAATAGTACGAGAGAGAGACTTCAAAGGACTCGTTCACTTTTCTTCCTTTACTATTTTTTTTTTGGTAAAGTAATTTCTCAGTAAACATTGATTTTTATGTCCTTGCAGAGAAGCAGCAGTTGCAACTCTAGTTGCATCCCGCACCGCATCCCCGTTTAGACAGTAAATAACTTGGCATCGCTTTGTAGCATCAGTGGGACATGCATGTCGTTAATGGTGACTGAATTTGATGTCAAAGCCATGAAAAAGGGTTAAAAGAATGCTTCGTCGTCACCGTTCTCGTCGCGTCGCACACCCTGTCGACGGCGGCGGCGGCATTTCGTATACGTTCTACAAAGAGTCCTCGACATCCTTTTTGCCAAGTTTTTAATATTGCGGGTATTGATTTTCTATCGACTCGGATGACGGCGGAGGAAGTGGAAACCGGAAGACTATCAGCAGGCAGCGATGGTGTAGGTTAGATTTTAAAAGTTCTTTTTGCCAAGTTCTCCTTTTTGTTTGTTGTTGTTGTTCTTGTTGAAAGTCAGGGCATGATGTGGAAGGACATTGAAGGATATTATTACTTCCAAGAACCCTTTAATTAAAACTTTCGAGTAATGGAATGAGATTGATGTGTGTTGAATTTTAATAGGCGTTAGGGTAGGCGACCAAAGATGTTCAAGGGTATACAAAATATTATATAGAAGATAGATATACGAGTATATGCATACTTTTTTTTATGATCTATGACCTTTGAAAAATATCCTTTGATATTATTTTAAAGGAAAATGCTTTTGCATGTGTATGTAAGTAGATACGATGTTTGTAAACATAGAATAGCATATTGAGGGATGAACTCAAGTGGAATGGAAAAAATGTATTTAAAAAAAAAAGAGAAAACGTAAATGGAAATGGACTTAACTGGAATGTCGAGTACAGTAAGCTATTCAAGCTCTTTTGGAGTTTTTCAATGAGGAAGAAGAATACGTACGATTGATAAATAATTACCAAAACACAAATTCTTTGCGCGCGGTCAAAGGATACAGAGATGATATTGCAATATTTATTTATAAAAGGTGTATAGGTATTATTATTTTTAAACATAAAGCGTTTTGCTATTTCCAACAATAAAAAAAGAAACATAAATTCTGCGGGTATGATTCTTTGGATGAAGGGTAGTTCTTGAACAAATTCAGGCTATAAACTCTGAAGCAAACAAAAAAATTACCATACGACTTAAAACCATTAACTTCTATCTCTCCTGAGCAGCATTATGTAGATAACCTTTGCCAGGAATTCAGAAATGTCAGTAGGCTTCAGAATTATGATCTCTTTACTGTAAAAAGTTTCAAGAACTCTCATAAATATTTTGTCCAACGGTAAGATAATCATTTTCGTGAGCAAACACTTCGCTAGTGAGTACAATGTCTATCGAGAATTTAAGGAACGGGCAATTCTTGTGCTGACTTTTTTTTTCGAGGAAGTGGTTCAAACATTCTGCTGATAAATGGGATTGTATTGATTAAAATGTTTGTCATCAATGGTAGACAATGGTAGAATGGTTGTCCCTCCTGCAATCATTGCACAAACTATCGTCACAAAAGAACACTAACCAAAGGGTTCATTTAAACATCTCCGGCATGTCCAATTGGCCGGTGCTCGTATGTTTTCATACACATCAATGGAGTCAATGAGTTCGCTCTTCCCAACCCCAAACAATTTTAATGATATTCACTCTACGCCGACGATACAAAGTTTTTCAAGACCATTTCTTCCACACGTGAAGCCACTCTTCTACAACTTGATCTCAACAGTTTCTGTCTAGTGCCTGAAAAATGCTTAGATCTTAATATTTCCAAATGTCATTCAATCACTTTTTCACGAAAATGCATCCAATCTAATCCCCCTCGATACCTTCTCTATTATCAACCAATATCCACCGCTGAGTTAATTCGCGACCTTGGTGTTTTATGTAATAGAGAGCTCAACTTTCTTAAACATATTGACTCACAGCAAACTCTACACTAGGCTTTGTGAAAAGTTGGTGCAAAAAATTCTCTGACCCCTACGTAACCCGATCTTTATACATAACCTTTGATCGCCCCCTTCTTGAATACGCCTGTTAAGTATAGTTCCCTTATCAACAAATTCATACATCCAGAATCGAGAGCATTCAACCTCGTTTCCTACGTTTCGGACTTCGTGATCAGTCTTGGAATAACCCTTTTATTTTACATCCGTATTGAGACCGACTTCGGGGAGAGTACGATAACTTAGGCGCCAAAAATTGATAACGGATTTTTGTAAAAGGGTTAAATACAAGCGTTTTTTACTATGGGAGGGGGGGGTCTATCTCGCCCCGTTTAGGAGGTAGGGGCGATTTTAGAAAAAATGACTTAAATTGAAAAAAAAAATATTAAAAAACAACGGCAACACTTACAATAAAATACTATACCGGTTTTGAAAGCCAGAAGTCTGTTCTATAATCGTAAATTTAAATTAAATTATTTAGGTCAATAATTTTTGAAAAATTTGCATGCAAACTCAAAATTTTGTTAAAAAAAATGAAAAAAAAAAGTTTAGACCAATTTTTTTTTAAATTGTTAAATGAAGTGCTTAATTGGCTTTTTGTGGTCAATGCTACTATTAATTCTGAATCGAACACAAAAAACCGAATGGTTTTGTCCCTTCCAGTTTTTGAGAAAATCGAAAATTACTAAAACTACTTTTTATGAAATTTTTGATTTTTGGTATTTAACTACGGTGATTTTATTTTGAGGATTAATGTTAATGTGGTTCATTTGTAGGTAAAGTAGAGCAAATCATTTAGGGTTACCAAGAATGCACCAGAGGAGGTAGAATTGCATGGCATTTCGCGTCTCAGTCACTCAGTTTGTGAGTAAGTCAGGTGTTACTTAAAAATAGTCAAGTCAATTGTTCAATGTTCAATGTATTAAAACCGTGTTTACAGGCATTTTGATCCCAAAAAGAAAATTATAGCAAGCACCTCCCGAATCTCTAGCCAATATTGAGGCCCATGGAAAAATGTGCCGATAGATGGGTCTATTGCTCTGAGATTAACTTTTATATGGATTGCACCAGAGAAACTTTTAAATTATTAGTTTTAAGCAAAATTTGAGTTACGTTATTTATTAAAATAAAAGATTAACTATGTAAATCATTTAAATGTAATTTGAATTTTATATACCCACCTACAAATTTGTAACTATATATTTACTTATGTATCTTAGTCTGTAAGAGTATAATATGCTCTGCTTGATGAATAAATATTAATAATACGAGTAATACTGTATTCTTACAATTTTTGTCACCTTTTTGAGTTGGAGTTGAGGGGAGTTGACGCTTTAGTTGGAATTAGACCAATTTCTTCTAAGAACGCGATGCTTTTGAAATATTTTTTTTTTTGAAATATTGAAAAGTTATTTAATTTAGGATGAAGTAGTGGATGCTAAGTCGCCATTCTTTATTCAAAGAAAAAAATACTTCACTCTTACAAAGGTTGAATAACGAATGACCTTGGTAAACAATAACCTGTACCTAGCATTAAAAGTGTTAGACACAAACAATAAACATACATATTAATTAAGGAATTATATAAATTTGCTGCATTCGTACAGTAGTACCTAGGTAATGTGAATTTTTCATAATGTATTAAATTTTCATGTCTGAACATTTTAAATGTGCAACTTTGGGCTACGTACATACATATATTTAGTAGACATTGGATATAGACCATAGGGTAAATTCAAAGTTTCTTTAAATCCAGATTCTGTAAATGCAAAAGAAACCTTGCATACACCCAACCTCGCACCTACCCCAAATCCTATAGTGTGCCCAGGCAGGGGGGTTGCAGGGGGGCAGCATGCCCCCCCATACATATCTCACTGTTTATACGCCGTAATATGCGTAAGCAAGCAAAAAAAGCAAATATCCCATAAAAAAGTAGTTTTAGTTATTTTCAATTTTCTCAAAAAGTAGATGACAAAAGATCATCTAGTTTTCAGTTTTTGAATAAAAATAAATTAGAGCAACGAATTTTAGGAAAAATAATAATATATAACTTTGCAGTTTTGAAAAATTAAACTTTAAACTTTTTTCTTATGTTTTTTTTCACCAAAATTTTAGTTTAAAACTCGTTTTTTCAAAAACTGTGCATAGATTCTACTTGATTTAAAAATTATCTAATAGATCAGAGTATTGGCTTTAAAAAAAGGTATAATACTTAGTTGTAAGTATTACCGTTATTTTTTAATATTTTTGTTTCCATTTTAAAACCTTTTTTATAAAATTGCCCCTCCCGCCCAAACGGTGGGAGATAGACCCCCCCCCTCCCATAGTAAAAAATGCTTGTATTGAACTGTTCTACAAAAAACCGTTATAATTTCTTGGCGCCTAAGTTATCGTACTCTTGCGCCGACTTCTATTAATTAGCTTGAATACGCTGGAAGACCGAAGCGCAATAAGCGACATTCTCTTCATTCATCGACTACTTTCAGGGTCTGTTGTCTGCACAACTCTCAATTCCATCTCTTTCAACACTAATTCCCGTAATATAAGAAATCCTCGTCTCTTCTATCTGCCTACCCACCGCACCTCTTATGGCTCCAATGAACATACATATATATGGGCATGGCATAGCTTGAAATTTGATAGTTACATATATACCAACTTTCAAAATCAACCGTTTTTGCTTGTCAAGTTAGCCGTCAATATTCAAAATGGATTATTTTCGTTGTGCTGTGGTAAAGTTTGTATACAGATTGTTTTATCTAATCCGTTTCACTTGAATATTTGATGCAAGTTTCATAAGAATTTACATCAAGGCTGCTAGCATCTGAAAATCTGAAGACCCGATGCCGGTTAAATCTATATTAGATATGCAGATAGAGAAATTCATACATGGTCTCAATGTACAGGCGAAATAGTTGCACCGTCAAAAGAAGATTTACTTTACCTAAGATTGGAGACACTACCACGGTCAGTATAACTTTCAGTGGGAATTTTAAATGCACCATTTATGTCAAAAACGTATTTGACCAATTGAATTACTTTCTGAAAATGATATGCTGCAAGAAAAAAGGACCTCGTCTTAATACAGTCTCGAGAACAGCAAAAAAAAAACACTTTTTGAAGGTACCTTACAACATGTCCGTACCACTTACATGTAGAAAACAAACATAATCTACAATGATATCGACACTGGGATCTTTAATTGCTTGAAACTGGATATCATTCATTTCAGAACTTGGCCAGATCCTATGCATAATGACAATGAAATAATGAATTCACAAACAAATTAAAAAAAAACTCTATCTTTGCACTTGTTTAAATACTTAACTTGATTACTCAAGAGCAGATATTTCAACTCTCTGGAAAGTAAATGTGCTACATATAAAATATGGACCTAGTCGAATTTAAAAAGAAAATATCCCAAAGGTATTTCAAATGCTACACAAAAAGAAGATACGCAGTACGCAGTGTTCAAATGGGAACAAAATTCACAAACTTCCACCTTATGGCAATGATTTCTCTCTACATACATTGCCGAATTATCAGCAATTAATAGAGGTGTATTCATTGCACAAACTTAGTGCGGACATAGTGTAATATATTACCACTAGACATTTATGGAATACAGAACTCCGAGAAGTGTGTGGATTTTGTCAAGAAGTTCTTTCTAAATATATGGCGCATATTTGTCGAATATCCTCTTTCAGACCAATTGATCTATCTCTTGCAAACTAACGCATACCCAAAGAATTTTCTACCATACTTAGCCGCCCAGATTATAGAAAAACCAACGATTAAAAATTGCTTTAGATGCTCATGACAAATTTAATAAAATCTCAATTCTTCTTTTTCTTCAACATCTTTTTTCAATTTTTTTAATTATTAATAATTTTTATAGGTATGTATATGGCTTGAAACGATAACAGCTCAGCCGAGCTATTCCAGACGTGCACAGGGTTCAGACAAAGAGATGCGCTCTCATGTGATTTTTTCAACCTAGTCCTAGAGCAGATAGTGCGCAAGAGTGGTGTTAACCTGGAAGGCACTATCTTCAACAGGTCTTTCCAACTGCTTGGCCATGCGGACGACATGGACGTCATCGGCCGCGCTCCAAGCAAGCTGTGCTAGAAGCGGTCACAGTTATTGAAGAACAGGCGAAACGCGTTGGTCTTGAAGTTAATGAGGACAAAACAAAGTATATGCTATCAACAAGCAAAGCCTCAGCTGTCCTTCACCTAGGACAAAACTACACTGTTGGCAGCAGTAATTTCGAGGTGGTCAAGGAGTTCACCTACCTCGGAACGAACATCCATCCCACGAACGACACCTTAGTGGAAATCCAACGAAGAATTACTCTAACGAACCGCTGCTACTTCGGTTTGGCCAGACAAATCGGTTCAAAACTTCTTTCTCGAAAGACTAAGTGCACGCTATACAAAACCCTAATTTTACCAGTCCTACTCTACGGCGCCGAGTGCTTGACGATAAGTAAAAAAGGGGAATTGATACTGGGCACTTTTGAAAGAAGAATTCTTTAAAGGATATTTCGTCCTATATGCGAAGAGGGCGAATGGAGGAGACGATTCAATCGTGAATTATACGAGCTGTACCAAGATGTGGATGTAGTCCAAAGAGCCAAAACACGTCAACTACACTGGCTCAGTCACATCGAGCGAATGGACAACAACGCTCCAGGCAAGAAAATCTTCGAATCCCAGCCCCCAGGTTCGAGACGACGAGGAAGACCGAACCTCCGCTATAGGGACCAGGCGGTTACAGACGCAAAAGCGCTTGGTCTCAACGACTGGAGGGGTCGTTGAGGGGTCGCAACCGATGGAATACCACAGTATCTCAGGCAGAGACCCTCCATGGATCGGGAGCCGGATAAGTAAGTAAGTAAGTAAGTATATCGTTTCGAACAATAATTGATTTAAATGCTTTATTGTATTAATTTATATGCTCTAAAAGACGACCAAAATAATTTGTTAATTTACTTGTCAATTATTTGAATGAATAAAGAAATAAATATCTACATCGCTGAATGCTTCCATAACATTTTGTCAAAGTTGAACCTGCAGGTAATCGCCAATTATTTACATTTCGAACAGTAACATCACAATTTTTTCAGGTGCGCATAATATACTTATTTTTAGCACTTATATATTTAGTATTTTTAACTTTGTAGGTACATAGGTACCTAGTATGGGATGAAAGAGCTTGAAGTTTGATGGTTATATGCCAACCTGCATAATCAACGATGTTTGGTTTGCAAATACATTTAATTTTTCGTCAAAACAGAGGATCTGGATTTCTTTATTTACGTTTATAAATTTTACCTAATAAGAATCATCTTTAATCGAAGTTTCGCGTTATTCTGAATTATTTTGCCAATTCAAATCTTCACATATACTTGTAGACTATAGGTTAACCGAATTTAAGCAAGAAATAGTGTTTTTTTTTTTTTTCTTATGATATAGTCAATTTACATAGTTTCCCAGCTTTGTACATACTACATAATAAAAATCAAGAAATATTTTCTAAGCGGGAAACATCTATCTAAGAAATTTGTTCGCTGGAAAACCTTGTTAGTTGAGGCCCAGTTGCCTAGTATAAGGATATTAAAAAATTATATGAATTCGATACTTATTGTATCTTTAGCCCAAATCATTCAATTTAAATTTTATTTAATATTTAATTAATAATAGATAATAACGATACCTACAGTGTGTACAAACTTAGAAATGACTAATGTGTAAATACTTTGGAGAAAACAGTACATGGCTTTCAATTTACTTACCACATTGTTGTCTTAGAAGAATTCCTACAATTAATATCACAAAACTTTGGCGTATCCATTCTCCTCGAGCTGCTGATGGCCTACAAGCCATTCTCGTTCCCATTCGTCGAAAGAAGTTCAATAAAATTCACAAAGTTCGCAATTCCTCCTCTTTTATCATTCGACGAGTGATAATTATTTTTTAAGTTAACAAGTCCATAATATAGAAAAAAAAACACAATTTAAGTACTGGTTACGAATACACAACACGATACAAAGTGCAGCACAGTAATGAAATGAAAATGATGCAAAAAGATGCAACAGCAAGCATTAAAACAGATGACTGTGACGTAGCCGAGATGTATCGATGTATGATGAGGTGACGGAACACAGAAGGCGCAAGGACACTTGATGCAAAAAGGTGACAGTTGGTGATTTGTTGTTGTTGGTGATAGATAGAGTTGCGACAAGATGTTTGGTGGTCGTACTATGCGCATAGCCTACAATTCACACCTGCTTGTCATTTTGTATTCAAAACAATACTAAAACATATAGCAAATCATTTTTTTTTTATAATGAACTCGATTCCCGAGGTGCGATACACAATTTTTGTATCGAACTCTACTCGAATACTGCCTACGGTAGCGTTCAGGGTAGTCTGCGTTTCGAAGGGAATTTCTAATCAAAACTCCCACACTTCCACTTGATGGAAGTTTTTTTTTTGTTTGGAAAAAAATATATGGCTGGATAAGTTCTCTGTCCCACTTGAGAAAGTGAGTCCAATGTGAAAGGGGAAGGGCACAAGTAACAGAAAAATAATAAACAAACACAAAATTGTAGTAAAATATTTCCACACTCAACAGAAAGAAAGAAAAGGCAAGATATACCGAACAAAGCACTCAATAAAGAAACGCCAAACGCATAACAATCGCGTGCGAGCGAGAGCAATAGTTAATGTTTAACACAAAAATATATTTTCGGCACTTTTGATCTTTTTCTACTTCTTCTACACAAAAGGATTTCTTGGAATTTTGTTGTGAAAACTCTCGTTTTAATAGACAAACTGATTGAAATTTTATGATGAACTATTGCACGGTTAGATAATTCATACGATGGCATTGATATTGCATTGTTTGGTTGGATTTTTTTTGGTTAAACGCGAGGAATTTAGTTTCGAAAAAATACAATACGCGATGCGAGATCTTTTTGCGTCTACTCGCTGTCAATTCTGGGAACACTTTGAAGTTCGAAATGCTGTAGCAAGGACAATTTTATTTGGGATTTTTTTCGCTGGTTTTGCTTTGAGAATGAGTCCATTCAGAAGAGCAGTTGGTGAAAATGAAATAATGACACACAAATGAATGATGCCAGTGATGAAAGGGCGCGTTCGAAAATATAACTTTATCAAAAAAGCATAGGTCGACTTCATTATAGCCCTGTTTTATTTAGGCCTATTCAGCGTGATCTTTTATTCTCCTATTACTGCTTTTGAACGAAGCATTATTAACTTGCGATGTTTAAGCCCGTAGGAGAGAAACGCATGTGGTGGTGGGAGTACACAAAATTGCTGGGGTTTTCTTTATTCTCAGGTAAGTTTCATTTGATTTACTAACTAGAGTAAAGAGTGTGGAGAGATAGCTCCTTTTCAATAGAACAAAGTTAACTTTTATTAAGAATCGCTGTGTTTAAAAGCATCCATGTAATCGAAAGGAAGCCAAAAGAGAAACGAAGATTAAAAATCGGTTTCGTGTGAAAGCAGTCTATTCTGTTATTCTGCAAGAATTTCCATACAAAAGTTTGAGCTGTCAAAAAAACTTTTATGAATTATAATTCTGGTATTTGTTGTGTATTTAAAAGACGAGTGTTAAAGCTAGACTGATTTTATTATATTGTAAACTTATACAATTGTCTTATTGCTAGATAAATATATACAGGCGAATCTATAAACAAATCTTAAAGGTTACTTAACTTTAAAATACCTCTAAGCAGCTCTTAAGTATGAAATCGGTATCTATAATCAATTTTCACATTTAAGTAACGTCACTTACAGGCCTCTTAACTTAAACGCCATCAACCGCGTTTAAGGGTCACTTAAAGGCATTTTAAAATGTATTTTGACATCTCGATTGTCATCTTTGAAATTTTGAAGTTTCAAATTGTGAGTTTGTAGGTATTGTTTGTTGTGATATTATATTAGAACTATAAAGTGCAACGATTTAAGAAACATAAAATTTGTATTGATTAAAGTATGTGTACGCGCAAAGAAATTTCGTCCACGCTTCCCTCTTAGCCTTTAAAGTGTTTGTATCGACACTTTCTTCCTCGTTGTTGGAAGAGAATAGGAGTTTTCCTAAATGCAGTGTTGCAGCGCATCGTGGATTTTGATGCCCTTGCAACGTTTTTCTTCACTCTGAAATTTACTTTTACAATTCATTAAAAAAAAACTATAAAATTTAGAATTCGTATTTAATAACGTTATTTTATTGAAGCAAGTGAATAAAAAAAACATCAAAATTCATGATGCGCTGCAACACTGCATTTAGGAAAATGCCCAATCTGTGCATAAAATAATTCTATTTTGTAATGTATTATTGCAAATTTTAAAATAAAAAAGTTTCCTTGTAGGAGGCATCCCAATTTTCAAATCTTTTTCTTTTATTTGTGGCGGCGGGTGTTGGTGTGTGTTCGATATCCATTTTTTTTTTGATTTCACAAATAAAAAAATGTGTCTTCCAATTATTTACTGAAAGAAGGTGTCACAAAACAGCTGTGTTGTATAAAATGAAGCAGCATTTGTTTTTTTTCTGTACTAGATTTTCACATTCTCTTACGTTACGTGACACAACCATTGTTTAGTTAAGTACCAATGAAAAATCGATTATAGATACGAATTGAAGTTTCGTCATTTAAAGCCAAATTAAATATTTAAGTATGCTTAACTAAATAACCTCTAAGATGCATTTTAAGAAAATCTTATAGATACGGCTGATAATGTATTGGTACATAACTAATTTGGGTAGCACATTAGAGTTTATTAGAAAGTTATTAGAAAGTGCTAATACAAATACATAATAATTACCCTTTTCCAAAAAAAAAATATTTGTATATAATGAATAAAGTTTAAAGAATAAAGTACATACCATATAAAAATTCAAGTTGACAATTCATTATATATGTATATTTTATAATTTTTTTTTTTTTTTTTAACTAACAAAATATGTATTCTTAACCCTATTTTAAATTCAATATGTAATATGTAACAAATTTTGATTATTTATTATTTCTGTTGACTTGTCAATTTTTTTGTTTTAAATATTTTTTTATTCTTTCAGAAGATCTAATGGGATATTTTGCCCGTTTTATAGCTTTGTTAGCTATTTTAGATGTACATTTTTCTTTTTCATTTATTTCCGCATTTATGTCTTCATTTTGTATTTTTCTTTTGACGTAAAATTGTTCTGGTTCAAATGTCACTCTTTTTATCTTTCGTTTGAGCTGACTTACATGAGCATTTCTCAGATTGTCTCTAAACTTAATTTTATATATATTAGAGGAAACTTGCCTTACTATAATAGCAGGGTACCATTTTATATATTTTTCAAAATTACCTCTATAATAAACTTCTTCACCTTCTTGGAATTTTACAATCTTACTACTGTTTTTATTATACACATTAAAATCTTCTTTTACAATATCAAGTTTAGTTCTAGGTTTGAAGTTTAAGATCAACTGAGCTGGTGTTTCAAAAGTCGTGATGCTGGAGTATTTCTATACCGTATTAAAAAATTGTCGATCCTTTGTTGAGCTGAGAGGTTTCTTGTACTTTGGTCCATTAATGATTTCTTAAAATCGTTTTTAACAATTTGCACTAATCGCTCTGCTTGACCATTCGATTGAGGATGGTAAGCTGGAGACCTAACATCCTGAATGCAGTGCAACTGACAAAAGTGTTTATATTCATACGAGTTGAATGGAGGGCCATTATCCGTTACACATTTACTAGGCAAACCAAAAATAGCATAATTATTTCTAAGTTTTTCTATTAAGGAACTCGCATTCGTATTTTTCATTAAGTGAACATCAATAAATTTGCTATAACTATCCACTATTAATAAATATGTTTGATTCTCAAAATAAAAGAAATCTAAATGTATCCTTTCATAAGGATATGTACTCTTAGGCCAATCTTGCAATCCATGAGACGATTTACTAGCTCCTGCAGCAGCACAAATTTCACAACTTTTTACATGTAATTCAATACAGTCGTCTATTTTTGGCCACCAAACTAAGGACCGTGCCAGCTCTTTCATGCGTACTATCCCAATGTGACCTTCATGCAAAACACTTAAAATATTTATTTTTAATGAAGCAGGTACAACGATACGCATGCCATAGTAAATAATGTCATCTTCAATCTCTAAAAGATGCCGTTTCAAATAAAATGGTTGTAAATCAACGCAACATTTGTCCGGCCAACCATTTAAAAGATAATGTTTTACTAGCTTTAAGATTTTATCGGAATTCGTTTCAGTTTTTATCTTTGATAAATCTAAAGGCATTTCATCAGAATAATTGAAAGAATTTAACTTAAAAGTGTTATCACCAGTACTGTGAGGTAAAGGAAGCCTTGAAAACCCATCCGCATTACCATTGTCTTTACCCTTTCTATATAAAATTTTATAATCATACATTGACAATTCTATTGCCCATCTCTGAAGTCTAGAAGCAGCAATGGGTGGGGTTGGCTTCTTTTCACCGAAAATTTCCTTAAGGGGCTGGTGATCACTATAAATTGTGATTTTTCTACCGAATATGTATTTTCGAAATCTTCGAACAGCAAATATAATGCTTAAAGCTTCTTTATGAAGTTGTGAATAATTTTTTTCGGAGGAACTCAATGAACTACTTGCATACATACATGGTCTTTCTTTAGACTCATCAACAATTGATAAAACACAACCTAAGCCATAAGGACTGGCATCACAAGAAATAACTATCTCTTTAGAAGGATCAAAGTGGGTGTTCAGGAATCAATCAACATAACTGTCATAAAAAAAAAAAAAAACTAAACATTCATTCAACTCATTCAAATATTTAACCTCATTCAAGTTTAATTTATTTTTGGATTTACAATCATTCATAAACTCAATCAAACATTATATCATTAATTATTATTGTTTTAACTTGCCAAACATTCAAATCATTCACTATGTTTTTTAATACATAAACTTGCAGTTAATAATTGTTTGTTATCTACTAAACTCTAAGTTTTCACTCAATTGTTGAATTCCTTTTGTGTCTATTTTCTTTGGCTTGGTAATAAGAATTTTTGTAAGCATCGATCTCTTTTAATTCGATCGTCAAGCGCAGCAGAACTGGGTAACAAAAGTGTATCATTTATTTATATTGATAAATACATATTTAATTTTTATCTTAAGATCTATTCTCTTATTTATTTTTTTTATCGGCAAATAACCTGGCAAATTAAAGAATTTACAGTCCATTCATTCCGCAACATAATTTGGTCCTTTCGAAGCCGAATAGTTTAGAAGACACGAAAATTGAAGAACGAATTTTATTGGAAGTGTTTTATTTTATTAAAGAGTTCGAAGTTACGTATATTGATTGTATGATATCTATATGTATACATTCGGAGCTCATCAGGTGATATAAGTGAACTGTTATAAAGCTCGGAAGATTTTTTTTTTTTTTGTTAATAACTATTCATTTCATAATTTGAAATCGGTACAGTTTGATCAAAATAACTTACAAATTATAAGATATACTGGGTCAATTTCGGCAACGAATATACACATGCATATATAATACATACACTTTTTTGATATATTAAGTGTTGATATTATCATTAAATACAATTAATTGTGCGATGTCTGGTGCATTGAAAATCAAATGTGGTAACGCGAAAGGGCGTTTAACTCGGGCGGCAGCCTTTATGGAAACAATTGACGACTCTACAACTCTCGAAATGTTAGAAGTTCGGTTGAATAAGTTAGAGACCGCGTGGTCAGAATTTTCCGCTCTTCATAACGAGATTCTAGAACATTCTCAAGAAGAAGAGGTCGATGAAATCGAAAATGAATTTTCGGCATACGAAACAAAGTATTTTGTTACCAATGCCCAAATAATCAAAGCTATCCGCGACAGGGTAAATGCCAATGAACTTTCCGTTAAAACATCAGCTATCGACCGGTTAGCTGATCAGCAATCAGTTTTTTTAGAAAAATTAAACTCGTCTGCGTCGTCGCCGTCTAGTAATTCGAATACTACTCAGCTTCCATCTATTATTGTGCCACCATTCAGCGGAAGCTACAAAGATTGGCCTTCCTTTCGAGATCTTTTTCTGGGGTCGGTTGATACTAAGAAAAATCTTAGTCCAACCCATAAGTTTCATTATTTGAAATCCTATCTACGGGATGATGCAGCTAATTTGATTAAGCACATAAGTATAAGCGATGCTAATTATTCCGAAGCATGGGATCGCCTAGAAAGGCGCTACGACCGTAGCCAACTTATCGTTCAATCATTTATTGAGACATTTTTGTCGCTTCCTACGGCCAGTGTGTCCAATGCGCAAACTTTACGTAAAATTTCGGACGGTGCCGATGAAGTCGTGCGGGGGCTTAGTGCGTTGAACAAATCGAGCCGTGACCCGTGGCTTATTTATTTGTTATTGAACAAACTTGATCCTAACACAAAACAATCATGGGCAGAACATATCGGCTCTCGAGACGACTGTACTATAATACAACTTTTAGAATTCCTAGAACAGCGTTGTGATGCTCTTGAGGCATGTCAATCCGTTAGCAGTCGTTCGGTCACGTCGCGGACAAAACAACCAAGCAATATTCGTGCTCATTTAGCTGGGCCTTCAGATTCAGTTTCGTCATCCAAATGCCCAATGTGTCAGGGTAGTCATATCCTTCCTCAGTGTGCAAAATTCGTCGCGTTAGACATTAATTCTCGTCGAAGCTTTGCAAAAAACAATTCTTTATGCTTCAACTGTCTTCGTGCAGGGCATTCGTCGAATAAGTGCCATTCCTCGTTTCGTTGTCGGGTGTGCAAATCACGCCATCATTCGCTGGTACATCCCGAGGATGCAACCACCAAGCCTCAATCTTCTCCTTCGGACTCTTCGAATAAATCTCAACCTCCGTTCTCAAATACCGCCACTGCTACAGCTCCCACTCCACTTATAAGTAATCATTCGCTTGAATTTGGTTGTCGGAAGAAAACACTTCTACCAACACTCTTGGCTAAAATTCAAGACATTCGAGGAAATCTTATAGACTGTCGTGTGCTTCTTGATTCCGGGTCACAATCTACATTCGTTGTTGAATCTTTCGCTCAAAGACTCGGTTATCATCGAAACCATTCAAGAATTCCTATACTCGGTTTATCGTCTACGGAAATAGGATATACAAAGGGACGCATATCGTTAAATCTTCATTCACGCATCAATTGTTCACATTTGTTTGTTGATGCCTATATACTTAATAAATTGACTTCAAATTTACCATCGAAATCTATCGACGTTTCTTCCTGGTCTCATATTTTGAATCTTGAACTCGCTGATCCCTACTTTAATATCGCTGCTCCCATTGATGTTCTTCTTGGCGGTGATAAGCTTTGGAGCATTCTAAAGGAGGGTCAAATTCGTGGTTCTGATGGATGCCCAATCGCTCAAAATACTTCATTTGGTTGGGTTATTACGGGACAATTCCTTGAACCAGAAGAATCGAATCACTTCACCTCTTTTCACTCTATTGTCGACATAGACTCATCGTTACAACGGTTTTGGGAACTCGAAGAGGTTCTTCCAGCTAATCATTCAGTTTTAGTCGATAAGGCAGAAGAGCACTTCTGCAAGACATTTTCTCGGTCACCAGATTGGAAGTATGTAGTAAAACTTCCGTTTAAAACACAAAATCCTTCGTTCGAAAACACTCTTTCCCTAGCTGTTTCTCGTCTTTTTGCAATGGAACGTCGATTTTCTCAAAACTCAAAACTGCGAGAATTATATTATAATTTCATGCAAGAATATGTTAACTTAGGCCACATGAAGCGAATTCCTCGTGAAGAAATTGACACGCCTGATGGCAGGTGTTTTTATCTTCCCCACCACGCAGTGTTGAAGCCGGACAGCTCTTCCACAAAATTGCGTGTCGTGTTTGATGGCTCAGCCAAGGACAAAACTGGAAAGTCTTTGAATAGTACTTTATTGATAGGCCCTCCGATTCAACGCGATTTGATTGGTGTTTGTCTACGTTTTCGACAACATCCCTTTGTATTCACTGCGGATGTTGTTAAGATGTTTCGCCAGATTTGGATAGATGATTCAGATACTGACTATCAGCGTATTGTTTGGCGCGACTCTCCTTCAAAGGAAATCGAACACTATCGCTTGCGTACTGTGACTTACGGTACAGCACCGGCTCCATTTTTGTCCGTTCGAATCTTAAAACAGCTAGCGGAAGACTATAAACCAGAATATCCTCGTGCAGCCCGTGTTCTTTTGGAAGATGTTTACGTCGATGACGTGATGACAGGGGCAAAATCAACCAAGGAACTCATCGAATTGCAGATGGAACTAGTTGCTCTTCTTTCCATGGCCAAACTACAGCTTCGAAAATGGAGCTCCAATTGTTGGCCCCTTATAGCCTCTCTTCCAAAAGAAGAATGTGAATACTCGTTCTATGATACAGAACGCTCAAAGTCATTCGTAAAAGTGCTGGGGATGCATTGGAATCCTTCAAGCGACGAGTATTCTTTTCGCATGGCAAAATGTCTTCCAACTATTTCGTTGACAAGGCGTTCACTATTGTCAGAAGTTTCCCGGATATTTGATCCATTAGGACTACTTGCACCATCGGTCATACTTTTTAAAATCCTCTTTCAGGAACTCTGGTCATCCAACTTGAAACTAGGCTGGGACGATCCGCTGCCTTCGCAGCTAGCTGATCGATGGGCAAAATATCGAGAAGAAATCCCATTTTTTGAGCAAGTTCGAATCCCAAGAAAGTTGTTTGAATCTTCATTTGACGACGTTGAGCTTCATGGATTCTGCGACGCCTCCTCACTCGCATATGGTGCTGTTCTCTACACTCGTTGTAAGATAGCTGAAGGAAAGTATAAGGTAACCATAATAGCAGCCAAGACAAAAGTTGCTCCGTTAAAACCGGTTTCAATCCCTCGCTTGGAGCTTTGTGGGGCATTACTATTGACTCGCCTATTCAATCTAATAAAATCGTCGTTTTCGTATACATTTTCAAGAACCGTGGCATGGTGTGACTCTGAGATTGTTTTACACTGGCTTGCCTCGCCCCCTCGTCGCTGGACTACTTTCGTCGCCAACAGAACAGCTGCTATACTGGAAACCACTTCAAGGAATTGCTGGAACCACATTTCATCAGAGTCAAATCCAGCTGATTGCGCGTCACGCGGTATTCTTCCTTCAAATCTTCCAAACCATCATCTATGGTGGACTGGTCCACTCTGGTTATCGATGGACGAAAGCGAATGGCCAAAACCGAAGTTTGCGACCATGAAATTGGAAGATAACGAACCTTTACTCGAAAAACGACAGTGTCGGCCGCAGGTGCTTCTTACTTCATCTAACAGTTTCGATGTCATCGATCATATAATCAGCAAAACTTCGTCGTGGTTTCGTATGCAAAGGATACTCGCTTACGTTATTCGATTTATATTCAATTCCCTAAGTAAAAAATCTAATCGTCGTACCTCATACCTAACCCTAAAAGAAATTCAAGTCGCGAAAACAACCATATTAAAATCTGTGCAACAAAAATCATTCAGTGAAGATATTCGCGCGCTAATTAACAAACACCAATTACCCCCTAAATCAAAACTTCTTAAATACTCTCCATTTCTTGATAGTCAAGGTCTTCTCAGAGTAGGATGACGAATTAGTAATGCTAACATATCTTTTGATATAAAACATCCTTATATTCTCGAAAATAATAGTTTTTCTTCTCTCCTTATAGAAGAGATTCACAAAAATTATCTACATCCAGGAGTTTCCGCCACATTTGCCATTGTAAGACAGCAGTTTTGGATTTTGGGATGTCGTAATCGTATCCGCAATGTTGTTTTCCGATGCAACAAGTGCTTCAAGCTGCGAAAGGATACCACGTCACAATTAATGGGTAACTTACCATCGCAAAGGATCTTGCAAAGTCGCCCCTTTTCGCATACTGGCTGTGATTATGCTGGCCCTTTTAATATCAAGTTTTCACGAGGCCGTAACCCAAAAACATCAAAGGCTTACATATGTCTCTTTGTGTGCATGGTGACAAAAGCTATACACTTAGAGCTTGTAACTGACCTCACATCAGAAGCATTTCTCGCCGCCTTTCGTCGATTTGTTTCAAGACGTGGACTATGTTCTAACGTCTATTCGGATAATGGAACCAACTTTCAAGGTGCGCGTCGAGGTCTTAATGAGATGCATAAGTTGGTTATATCAGAAGCGCACAATGAAGCTGTTGCTAGATCACTTGCCAAGGACAACGTCGCATGGCACTTTATCCCTCCATCGTCTCCTCACTTTGGTGGTCTGTGGGAGGCTGGTATCAAGTCCGTCAAGTATCACTTACGACGAGTAATTGGTGCAACTATTCTTACGTTCGAAGAACTTTACACGGTTCTTACTCAAATCGAAGCTGTTCTCAACTCTCGTCCCCTTTGCGCTATATCAGATCATGATTTAAACCCTTTAACCCCAGCTCATTTCATTATAGGTGAACCGTTTACTGCTGTTCCGGAGCCAACCACTTTAAATACACCAGTTAACCGACTATCCCACTGGAATCACCTACAGAATATGGTACAAGGGTTTTGGAAACGATGGCATATCGAGTACTTAACCACACTTCAAGAACGTCCCAAGTGGAAGAAGCCCACTCCAAACCTAAAACCAGGAGATCTTGTTATAATAAAGGAGCCAAATCTTCCGCCAACAAAGTGGCTGCTCGGTAGAATTGAAGCTACAAACCAAGGTACTGATGGTCGAGTACGAGTCGCAACAGTAAAGACGACTGCTGGAACCTTTGTCCGTCCAATCACCAAGCTGGCACCGGTTCCCATATCCTGAAACTCGTTCCAGGGGGGCCGGAATGTTCAGGAATCAATCAACATAACTGTCATAAAAAAAAAAAAAAAACTAAACATTCATTCAACTCATTCAAATATTTAACCTCATTCAAGTTTAATTTATTTTTGGATTTACAATCATTCATAAACTCAATCAAACATTATATCATTAATTATTATTGTTTTAACTTGCCAAACATTCAAATCATTCACTATGTTTTTTAATACATAAACTTGCAGTTAATAATTGTTTGTTATCTACTAAACTCTAAGTTTTCACTCAATTGTTGAATTCCTTTTGTGTCTATTTTCTTTGGCTTGGTAATAAGAATTTTTGTAAGCATCGATCTCTTTTAATTCGATCGTCAAGCGCAGCAGAACTGGGTAACAAAAGTGTATCATTTATTTATATTGATAAATACATATTTAATTTTTATCTTAAGATCTATTCTCTTATTTATTTTTTTTATCGGCAAATAACCTGGCAAATTAAAGAATTTACAGTCCATTCATTCCGCAACAGTGGGCAAGAACACTTGTACTTGACAAAAGTTGTTTTGTTCGTTCAAAAACTTCATTACATTTCTTTGTCCATTCATATTTAACTCCTTTTCTAAGCAAATTATATAAAACGTGCAGTTCAGCTGATAAGCATGGTAGGAAATTTGAATAATAGTTTAAAAGCCCTAAATATGATCTAAGCCTGGGAGACATCTCGAGGCGCTGGAGCTTTTAAAATAGCTTCAACTTTCTTTTCACTAGGGAAACGTCCCTCGGCGGTGATTAAATAACCAAGATATTCTACTTTTTCTTCGAAAAATTTACATTTTTCGAGATTCACCTTCACATTATATTTCTGCAATCTCTCTAACACCATTTCGGTATTTTCAAAACAATTTTGGAAGGTTTTTCCTTTGATTAATATATCATCAATATACCCATCGGCGTAGTCTAAATCTTCCAGAATTTTATCAATTATACCTTGAAAAATTGCACTAGAATTGAATTTGTCATATGAGACTTACCAATAAAATCAAAATTTGACTTCCAGTTCGGATATAACGAGTCTAACCAGACTCGACCCAACAAAGGTGTAAATGGTTTTTTGCTTTTTATGACCAAAATGTTTAACACAAACGGCTTCTCATTACGTATTGATTTGACCTTGACTTCGAAACTTCCAAGAACCACCACGTGTCCACCAGTTACAACCTCTAGATTTTTATAAACTTTAGCTAATTTAAGATTTTTGAAAAACTTTAAATAATCATATTCTGAAATAACTGTAGTACATGCACCAGTATCTAGTTCGAAAGTAATATACATTTCATTAACTAATAACTTAACCTTAAGTGCTCCAGATTTAACCTCATTCACATAGTTGAGCCTGCCCAGCCAAGCGTCCTCGTCCGAACTATTTTCGTCATATTTGTCTTCCACCGCATGCACCGACTTATCCTTTATCCTTCTTTGTAGTTTAAAACAATTCTTCTTTGTGTGACCACGTTTTTTGCAATAGAAACAAACTATGTCCTTAGTGTCACTATTTTTGTAAGATTGTCTCTCCTTAGATGAACCTTTACGATCTTTAGAATGACCTCCAATTCTACCACGTGACCTAGACGTTTGTCTTGATCTGTGATTATTGTGCTTTTTAATGTAATTGATGTCTGAAAGACCCGATGTTCCCGGCTGAAGAACTCTTAATTGGTTTTTTGCCATTTCATCTCCTCGAGCTATCTCTACGGATTTTTGAAACTCCAAGCTCGAAATCTCCAACAGAAATTCCCAAAACGAATCTGTCCCTTAAAGCGTCGTTCAAAAAGGATCCAAATTCACATGGCTCTGCTAATTCCTTAATGACCATGACATACTCACAAATACTTTCGCCAGCACGCTGATTTCGAGTACCAAATTTATACCGCTCAGCAGTGATATTCTTTTGGAGATTAAAATGTCCCTTCAGCTTCGAAATTAATATTTTGTAGCTCATCACATCGATTCCCTCTGGCCTTGACACATTTCGTATGACTTTATATAATTCCTTACCGCCAAGATTTAACAGATAAATTTTTTTTTCACTGTCATCAATTATTTTGTTCAACGACATTAGATTCTCGAAACGCTCCATGAATATGTCGAAATCATCCACACTTGGATTAAAAAATTCAATTGCGCCAATAAAATTTATGGAATTCATCGCGTTACATGCGTTTTTATGTTCGCTTTTTATTTCTTTATGGACTATCGTTCGCGTTGATGAGCTGCTGTTGGATTCCGTGTCCAATTCTGATTCTGAGTCTGCCATGAATTTAGCTTTCTTAGAGGATTAAAGTAGCGGACTTAACAGTTTTCCTCGTGGCCAATGTTGTGTATTTAAAAGACGAGTGTTAAAGCTAGACTGATTTTATTATATTGTAAACTTATACAATTGTCTTATTGCTAGATAAATATACAGTGAACATTGGAAAACGTGAACCCCCCAAAATGTGAACTACCCCAAAACGTGAACACTGTATTTTTTACATTGACTGCTCTAAAACGTGAACAAATCTAAAAGCTCTAAAACGTGAACAGATATTTTCCCAACATTTTTACATCAAAATGCACTGAATTAATTTTTAAAACTTCGGGAAATACCATAATATATACAATGCGTAGTATTCGGGGGATCCCATAATATTGACAATGCGTACCTAGTATGTGCATTCGGTACCGGGCGTACGTTCGTTCGTGCGTGTACGTATTGCTATCATCCTTATTCAGTCTTGTTTTGTTTTTCTCTGCATACCTAGTTTGGGTTGATCAACGTCTTTTTCTCTATTTAAAAATGTGTTGAAAGAAAGTTAAGGTTTTAACCTTAATCCTCTACTGCATGAATTATTATTTAAAAAAAATGCTTTTTAAATAGCTTCTTTGGGCTGTTTTAAGACATCTTTTATTAAAAAAAAAAAATATTTGTTTAAATAATAAGAATACAGGCCAAATTTGGCTTCGTATGCATTAAAGGTTTTAAAACTAGAACATTTTTGATTTCAGTTTAAATACGTAAGTAAAATATATAAAAAAGCAACAAAATATAAAGAAAAAAATAATTTATAACAGAAGAAAAAAGAAGATAAAGTGGAAGAAAATGAGTTTTATTTTATGAGCAATAGTAAGACTGTAGGAATACATTTTAAATCATAAAATGTTACATTCCAAAACATGAACAATCTCAAAGACATGAACACCCTCGGTTTTAATTAGTTCACGTTATCCAATGTTCACTGTATAATGTATTGGTACATAACTAATTTGGGTAGCACATTAGAGTTTATTAGAAAGTTATTAGAAAGTGCTAATACAAATACATAATAGTATTCAGCATGCTAAGATCTGATAAGAATTCTATTATGAAGTATCAAACATTCGAACTCAGAAAATTGTTTTACGGATAGCATTTTTGGTATTCAGCATGCCAAAATCCGTTATCAATCATAAAAAAACAAACTTCTTTGACTTTTATCATAAAAGATTTCAATAAGTCCACAGGTATTTTTTTTTTTTTTTATAATCTACCCGCGCTCAAGGGTTTATGATTTAAATGTTTCAACACAGCGCGGGCGTGAAGTTAATGAAGAGAAAGAAGGATAGGAAAGATGTGTGGCACGATGTTCTGAGACTGTTGGTGGTTGTCTCAGATATTTTTATCTCGGCTGAGCTAAAGCGGAGAAATGCCGTGTCTTTTTTTTTCTATGTCGCTTATAATTCGCATTATTTTATTCATGTTCATCGTTGTTGGGAATACTAGTTTAACTCAATTACATGTTGTTAGTGTTATGCCTGAACAACATGTAATGAGTAAACCAGCAACTAGTGATGTGTCAACTCGAGTTACTAACCCGAGTCAACTCGAGTTACAGATAACTCGAGTCAACTCGAGTTATAAAGTCAACTCGAGTTGGAAAGCGTCTAACAACCCGAGTTCTCTTCTCACCACACCTAACCCGAACACAACTAACTCGAATACACCTAACTCGAATACACCTAACTCGAATACCTACAACTGACTCGAGTTCATGCAACTCGAGTAACGCAACTCGTATACACACTTTGGAGATGATGAATGTTATGTGTATGTTTCGATTTACTTTCTTTTATGGGTTTTGCCAATTATGTATGTTAGAAATGATTTTTGTAGTCTTGTTGTTTATTTTTGTTTTCATCATATGTGTTGAATTGAATGTAGTTGATCACTGTTATTCCAGCTTTTGATTTTCGTGACTCGTGGGTGTTTATCTTTTTTGAAATACATATATGTAATTAAAAATAAACCATGCCGGATCCAAGGAAAAGTTCTCTGGAGTGGGAAATATTTAATAAAGAGGAAGGAAATAAGGTTCAATGTAGAAAATGTTCTAGTGTTTATAAGTATTCAGGGAACACAAGTACATTGAATGTGCATATAAAAAAAAACACCCAGTTGAGTTCCTAGAAATTGCCGAAGGGGTGGTTAATAATAATGATGACATTATTATCCAAAGAACGAATGTTCAACCTATAACAAGCCAAGCAGTGGCTAATATTGCGATTACAACACTATCCAATCCAGGAGAATCACCTGCTAGTGTTAAATATTAAAGCAAACGCGATTGTCAATGCCTTCGAAAATTTGGCAAAAAGTCGGAGATAATGTTTTACCTAATATTATAGAACTGGATTTTCAACCGCTGCAAATGGTTGAGAACGAAGGGTTTAGAAAAAAAATTGCGGAAATACTTCAGGGAGAGCTATGCTTCCAAGTCAAAGTCTTTAATGGAGAAACTAAAAGACATCGATTTTATAGCTTTGAGGCTTTGACATCGCCCATTTGGATTTCAGATAGCAATAGCTGCTTTACAAGCATAACGGCTCACTACATAGAAGGAACAAATAATGGATTTTTGTTCTTAAAAATCGAGTTATTTAAATCGAGTTACTTAACTTGAGTTACAACACGAGTTAACTGGTTGTTCTACTATTCACTTTTACCGATATTTTTCGAAGTGCAATTGATTCGAATTTCCGTGTTCCAGATTTCGATTTGCATTTGATTTAAAATCGATCAGATCTAGTTATATGCAATTTTCAGAAAAAATTATGAAAAATATCCTTCTCTATTATAGAATATCGTTGAAACTTAATTTGGATGTTTGGTCCCAACGATGCATCCCATGACTCTAGGAATATTTTTCCAAAAAAATAAGTTTAGATGTTTATGCCTTTTCATTTGTAATTTCAAGTTAAATTCAATTCTGCCAAATTTTATTCTCCAAACTAAAAATTTTTGACACCATACTTCGACTAAGACCGATATCAAAATCTATTTCAACTGATCTTTTACAAATTTCCTTCGGCAAGAAACCGTAAGGCTAGCCGCGCACTAGCAATTTTTAGTTGCGAAACTGTTTGGTTACTTATAGAAAACAGATGAACTGTATGGTTGAATGTCGGTGAACTTGCAGATAATTATATGTTCAATAAAATGGCGAACTTATTTTAGCCAATCGTTTAGTTTGTGTCAAAACACAGACTTTTTAGTTGCTCGAACCAAGCAATTTCGCAACTAAAAATTGCTAGTGCGCGGCTAGCCTAAGACTGCGGCCAGCCGTAACGATGCAGGAATAGAAGTTTTACCGATTTGGAGACACTGATGGAAAACGACGTTCATAAAATCGTTCGATAGTAGGATAGAAATCTTTTAACCACATAGGCAGCGTCATCGATTGCTATAATGATCTCTCAACATTTGTCTTCTGCATATTCACTTTTAGGCTGGTATTCACCAAGTGCTCATAACTTAAGAAGCTCATAAACCTATTCACCAAGCAATATTAGTGAAGATCTACGAGCGCTCTTATAAGTTAGTATGGCCCGAGCCCGACCACTCCTAAGCTTACGAGCGCTCTCTTCGAAAGTTTGTTCGAAAATACCTTGCCCCATTTTCCAAAGAGTGGGGAAGTGCGCTTCCTTCCAATTTCAACACTCCCATACGGACACCCCCACCACGCGAATCGGCAGATTAACATACCTCCAAGTTCGAAAACAGTTTGATTTCACAGTTTGGGTATGCCTGAACAAGAGAGAGTGGCTCTCATTTTCGAACTTCGAAAAACACTTATGACCTTGTGAGTGGTTGGTGAATACCCCAAAGAAATTTCAAGTTAAGAGCCTCGTAAGGTTAAGAGCCGTTTAAGTTTTAAGAGCGCTCGGTGAATACCAGCCTTAATACGTTTCGAAAAAACTTCACAAAAAAAATTGTTTTGTATTTGCCAACAGAGAAGTGACGGATGACAGCTGTTTTCAATTTCACTTAAGCTAAGTGTACACGATTGGTAGATCTTACAATATTGTAAGATCTTACAATGTCTGACATTATCTACCAACGAGCTGACAAATAAGTTGTGTGTGTACACGGTTGGTACAAAATCCACCAATCTCTTACAATTAACTATCAGAAGTTGGCTGACAATTCATTTTCAGATAGCCTACCAATACCTACCAATTAATTGTAAGAGATTGGTAGATTTTCTACCAACCGTGTACACACACAATTAATTGTCAGTTTTTGTTGGTTATGATAACTGTGACAATTGAACGTTGGCTGCAAATTGTCTGACAATGAAAAAATTGTATGATGCTAAAAAACGAACATCTTACAATTTCTTCATTGTCAGAAACGTCAGACAACGATAAAAATTGGCAGGCCTGACAATAAATTGTGTGTGTACACGATTATCAAATACCTTACAATTTACCGTCTTACAATTAATTGTCAGATACATTTTCTGACAATTAATTGAAAGATTACACGATTGTCAGCTAGCGTACACATGATTGTAAGATTTCTTACAATTAATTGTCAGACAATGATCTAACAATTAATTGTCAGATCTGACAATATTGTAAGATCTGCCAATCGTGTACACTTACAGCCATATTTATAAACTCATTATAGTGAGTACATAAGGCTATGCAACCCTTATAATGCCTCTAAACGCAAAATCGTTATTTATAACACTTATGTGACGTTGAATAGAGGCATTATAAGCTAAACGCGTCTGGAGGTTGAATAGTGCCTACATAAGAACATTTTAGAATTGATCTGTCACATTCACTTTGACATCACATTGAATTATAAAGATTATCAACAAAATAAAATGACTTTTACTTTACCTGAAACTAAAGCTTTGTTGTTTTTATTTGTTGAAACTAAAATGTTATACTAATACATTAAAAACAAATTGAATTGAAAATTGTTTAGAATTAAATAGATACATATACTTGTTGGTGATCTCTCTCCGTCTCCACGGGTCCTTCTTCATCTGGTGTATGTGTTAGTGTTGCAATTTGTATTTTGCATTATTGAATTTTATCCTCAAAAACTTGGCTGAGGAGTATTCCAGCTAGGATAAAACGAATAACAATTTGATTTCCAGTATGTGCTAGAGATAATTACATACCTTATTTGATGAATCAAAGTTAATTGTTCGAATTCTATTAGCTTTTGGTAGTTCCATTTTTGTTTATTAAATTCGATAGACAGACAGGATGTTTTTTTTTTTTTACAAACAGCTGAGTGTTATGAAGGCTAAATGTAATAGATTCTTACTTTTTGGTACTTTATTTGACACAAGCTCATTATAACTATGCAGGGTAGGCATATGTTTTATAAATATGCATTTGCATAGTGGATGAATAAGTCCTTATGCAGTGCATAACTATTCACGCGTTCAGCGAATTCTAATAAATAAGGCTGTTAGCTTTAGTGATTTCGAAATTATAAAAGCGAGTAAAATAAAATGTAGAACACTACAAACAACATCACTCGATTTAGAAGTTCGTTTCGTTCCGATTTCACTCGCTTTTTTGAACCTGGCTGTAAGACCACATTTGCAAAATAACAGCTAATTGGTTTGGTATTTGTACAGGGAGTATTAACCAATAAATTATATTTAACATTTATTACTTGCATGTATAGAATGAAACTTTGCCTCTTGCATGAAGTTCATTCATTAGGAGATACTATTAATTTAAATTATTCTGCGCTTTTAAGAAATTGCTTCCGTTGACTTAACAATTTTGAATGACCGTCTTCATCACTTGTGGTCCGATGTTGGCTGCTGTTATTGTATAAGCCGTTATTTTTGAGAGTGGTATAAGGCAATTTTCATGTTTCCATATACATATTAAAGGGATTGCTTATGAATATGTTTAAAAATATGGAAAGATATTAATGAACTTAGGTGAGGTGAGGCTGTTACAGCCGTATCTATAAGATTTTCTTAAATTGCATCTTAGAGGTTATTTAGTTAAGCATACTTAAATATTTAATTTGGCTTTAAATGACGAAACTTCAATTCGTATCTATAATCGATTTTTCATTGGTACTTAACTAAACAATGGTTGTGTCACGTAACGTAAAAGAATGTGAAAATCTAGTACAGAAAAAAAAACAAATGCTGCTTCATTTTATACAACACAGCTGTTTTTTGACACCTTCTTTCAGTAAATAATTGGAAGACACATTAGGGGTATTCATGTAAGCGCGGAAAACCCTCGTAAACCTCGTAAACCAGATAATTTTATCTCCGCAGAAACGAGCTGTCAAAATTTGTATGGGAAAAAGTTTCTGCAAATCGCATAAAATTATCTCACAAATTTGCTGCGGAAAGTGCAGAAATAAACCTCGTAAACCAAAGAAGTATGGATTCTGACTTTTAATTTGACATTTCACAAAATATTTCCCACGTTTACGCAAGTATTTCTTAGGGGGTGTTCATGAAAACATGCTGCGGAAAGTTATATCTTTCTACAAAGCGGAAAATTATCTCGTTACATGAATACCCTTATTAATTTATTTGTGAAATCAAAAAAAAATGGCTATCGAACACACACCCACACCCGCCGCCACAAATAAAAGAAAAAGATCTGAAAATTGGGATGCCTCCTACAAGGAAACTTTTTTATTTTAGAATTTGCAATAATACACTATAAAACAGAATTATTTTATGCACAGATTGGGCGTTTTCCTAAATGCAGTGTTGCAGCGCATCATGAATTTTAATGCTTTTTTTATTCACTTGCTTCAATAAAATAACGTTATTAAATACGAATTCTAAATTTTGGAGTTTTTTTTATTGAATTGTAAAATTAAATTTCAGAGTGAAGAAAAACGTTGCAAGGGCATCAAAATCCACGATGCGCTGCAACACTGCATTTAGGAAAACGCCTATTCTCTTCCAACACTTCAAAGGCTAAGAGGGAAGCGTGGACGAAATTTCTTTGCGCGTACACATACTTTAATCAATACAAATTTTATGTTTCTTAAATCGTTGCACTTTATAGTTCTATATAATATCACAACAAACAATACCTACAAACTCACAATTTGAAACTTCAAAATTTCAAAGATGACAATCGATATGTCAAAATACATTTTAAAATGCCTTTAAGTGACCCTTAAACGCGGTTGATGGCGTTTAAGTTAAGAGGCCTTTAAGTAACGTTACTTAAATGTGAAAATTGATTATAGATACCGATTTCATACTTAAGAGCTGCTTAGAGGTATTTTAAAGTTAAGTAACCTTTAAGATTTGTTTATAGATTCGCCTGTAAATGTTTAAATATGCAATAAAATTGTTGGGATTTCTGAAAGAAATATAACGGTTCTTCTGTCCTAAATGAACATATTTCTCTTTCAATAATAACAAATTTTATAAATAAAAATCGAGAAATGTTAAATTCATGTTTCTATTCTTGGGTATAATCTAAGAAAGAAGCGTTCTAAAAGCGTTAATAAAACGTGTACCATTAACCATGTTAACGAAAATTGCTTTGTAATACTAATGGTATAAGACCATGATAAAGGACTTAGAAGAAATTCTAGCCTTCGTAACTGCGTTTAAATAAAGTTGATTTGTTGTTTAAGTCTTCAAATATCCAATAACTATCAAGAACAAAACCGTATATTTATTTTGAATAACTGGAAAATATTTTCCTATATCTTCATCGAATTCTTTAGTCCTTAAAATTGTAGCAACATTTTGATTCTTGGTTAAATGAAATTAGCGCAGGCCTATCAGAAAAGATCATCGTCGAAGTTTAATTAATTCACGATTATAATAAAATATTAAACTTTGTTTTCATTTTTGCTCAAGGACAACAATCTGTATCAATTCACGAAGAAAATATAGTGCATTGCGCACGATCAAACCAAACGATTTCCCTTTTTGAAGTTCAATTTCATTTTCATAATGCAAATTCTCAATAAGTAGGTTGCAAAACATATCCTTAATATTTTTCAGTTTAATAAAACAAAATTAAAAAATTGAGCTCCAATATAAGTGAATGTTGTCAATCCATTAAATGACAATACATCGAGGAAACAGAACGCAGAGTTCTCGATTTATACTTTTTCCAATATTGTTTTTTCTTTCAACAAAAAAAAAAAAAAAAAAAAAAACAAATTAATGCTAAGAAATTTGTAATTTGTTGAGTACGAAAATAAATAAATAAATTTGAGATGCAACAGCTAGTTGAGATCCAGGGCCAGGTGACTTACAACTATCAACCATTCTTGTGTAAGTGTTACCTACAGGAATGGAATTTGTTTGAGTACCATCAAGAACAAAACTATTCCTTTGTTTTTAAAATCGAATCTTTAATGCATACAAATGTTTCTGTTTTCCTCGTTTGTTTGTTTTTGCATAGATTTTTTAAAATATTTCGTTTTAGATTTTTATTCTATACATTTTGTTTAAGATTTACATTTCAGTTTTTTTTTTTTCTCTTTTTCTTAGCAAATTTATATTGTTATTCTTATTTTAATTTTGTCAAATTCCTTTTAACTTATATTTTGTCTGTGTTCATCTTATGTTTAAGGTTAATGAGTTTTTAGTTTTTGTTTTCTTGTACATAATTTACATATAGAGAAGAAAAAAATTTAAATTCACAATTTAATATTTTGGAAATAAAAAGGAACAATGGTTATTTATTATTATTAGACAGATACAACGGTTTTATTTCTGTGTTAATATTTTTTCAAAAATTATATGTTATTAGTATTTCTACAAGTAAGTTAGAGAACAAAATTAAAAGAACTAATCATAAATGATGATTCGCTTAGCGAATATCGTATAATATAAGCTTCTCCAAAAAGCAAACCTCTTGGCTATTCTGATTTTCTTTTTATATATTTTTTATTTTAATTCTACACACATCAATCAATTTATTACTTTATACTTCTACATTCTAAATTTTTGTATTGATTCTATTTAACACACATACAAATCATCTTAAAAACAAAATAACACTCTGGGTCTGATGATGTACAAGGAAGTCAAAATATAGCAGGTTGTTGGATGGCTTAGCAAAAGTATAGTTAGTTTGTAGTGTATAAGAAGTTAGGGAGTAGATGTTTTTATCATATTATGATAATAGTTGGTGAAAAAATAAACAAGACTAGTTTGAGGGCTAAACAAAAGAACATATCCAACTATTATTAAATTTCTATTTAAATTATAATAATAAACTGCTAATAGACCCTAGTGAGCAACGGTGCTATGTTGTAGCTGCTTTTTACTTGACTGCTTGGCATGTTTGCGATGGTGGCTTCCACCGTTTTTGTCATGGGCTGCTCCAGATCCCATACTTAGACTCGTTGTCGGTGGGTTTGTGCCTTGACTCACTGTAGTTGGCCCTTTTGGTGGGTATGGTATTTTAAAAAGTTGAATGTGGAGATGATCACAAATCTCAAGGCAGACCTGCAAAGAAATAAACAAATAGATATAATTTGATTTGATTTGTCAAAAGTTTTTAAAAACTTATTAATTCCAATTGGGCGTGTTTAGTTTTCCTCTCATTTCAATCAAATTTGGTTAATATTATCTCATTTCGAAATGTCGATTTGTATTAGAAATTAGCTGATTTGAAATTGGATTCCAACATTTTCCGCGAAAGCATCTCATGTTCGCTAACCAAAACGAATGTGACAGTTAAAGATTGAATTCATCTTAGATTTTCAGATGATAAACAAAATTGATGTATTTTCGTACCGAATCATTTTTCATTTGCATTTTCATTTTTTTTTTTTAAATGATTTATGTTGCAGTTAATTCTTGAAGGTAAGAAGTTAACTCTTTGAATTCTTAATTAGAACTGATTTATATTTATTTACAAAGCACTATTTATACTAAAAGTTTGTTTACATTCGATAAACACACTTAATAAATTATTACAATGAATGATTGATGAATTGTTTTTAAATAAAATAAAATATTATTATTTTTAAAACTAAGTGGAAATACTTAAAGTAAGTTAATGGATAAATGCATCGCCACAATGTTATTGAAATGGTTGAAATCTATGATAAACATACTTTTTTTGTTTCAATCTATGTCATGGATTGATTACTAAAAAAAATGTATCCTCTACTTCAAAAAACGAAGTGAAAGGGGCTAGACTTTGTTGCCTCAGTTATTTTCAGGTAAGTTTTCACAATGTATTACAACATCTAAAATATATTCAGATAGCTTTGGTTAAACGAATGGACTAGGGTACTTTTGTGTATTGTGAAACTCTTTTTTTATGTTTAGCTCTATCGGGCTGGCCTATCCATGCATGCGTGTTTTATAAAGCTCACTTCAACTTTATTCAATTTGATATTTTTTTACTTAATTTCGAACATGATTGCACTATAGATTCGACTAAATTCGGAATAAATGTATGAAAAAAATCAAACTAGATATTCAAACAACCAAAACCTGATATAACTGATAGGCTAGATTTTGTGGATCCATGTTTAATAAATTTTTTGTAAAATGTAATTAATATACTAAAAAAGATTATACTTAACGGTATACTTTGCGATTGTCTCATAATATACATTTATATATGTACATATAAAAATATAAACATATGTATACGTATCAACAATAAAAAAATATTCTGGAAAAGATTAATGCAGGGTGGAAGAAGTGAGCACCGTTTCATGGAAAACGACATAATGCAGGGTGGACTATCTAGTGGTTTCTTTTTAAAGCATTGGTTATTTGACACTGACAGTTGTTTCCCTCTCGAAATCTTGACAGAAAGTCAGTATCAGACCGAAAAAATAAATGTTAAAAAAGAGCCAAGTTCTTCTGTACAAAAATCTTTGTGTAACAAGTCAGCCGTGAAAAGTACTGAGATCTAAAAGTACGCCAAGTTCTTATTTCATGAATGTTTGATACCAAATATTTAAAGTAGAATAATATTGAAACAGCTACAATGTAATAGAGAAATTTTATTATTTAATGATTACTGACTAAAATTTGATGGGTTTATCAGGGCAAACCATGTCAATCGATAAAATTAATAAGCTTCTATTCTATTGTTATCATTAAACGAATCAAGTTGTTTATTTTATTGGTCTTATATATATGGTATATTTCTTAAAGAAAAACCCATATCACAACAGGTTATGGGCTTAGGACTGCATCCATAAAATAAAAAAAATCAAGAAATATATTATGGACAAATTTTCAGATAACGTAGAAAAATTGAAAAGGCGTGAAAATTTTCATAAATGTAAATTTACAGTCGAGCATGCTCTAAAGCTACATGCATTTTGGAAATCAATTTTTGGAACCTAGACGGTTGGGGATATCAATGAAAAGGCTTTGTCAAGATTAATTTTGCATATTTCTCCAAATTTATATGCACATATTCAGGGAATTTCGAATGTAAGTGAAATTTTTGAGAAACTAAAATTGACTAACCAGGCGATGTGGTTTACTGAGAAGATTAACTACAACTCAATCAGTAAATTGTCCTTATATTTGGGAGTATGTCGATACTATTATTGATACGTCCCAAAAGCTCAACTAGATAGGGATGATTGTAAGCGAGAAATAGGTCGGAAGCTTGTTGTTAAGCGGCTTGTCAGATCATTTCAAGCCAATGATAATGGTTATAGAAAGCAGTAACATAGAAATCACAGGAGACAAAATTAAAACAAAATTGCTTCAATATTACGATAACCGCCAAGATGCATGTGCAAGCAGCGGAAGTGCTGCAGCTCTGTATAGCAGTAGGGAAAAGAAAACAGAGGAAAGATCGTCAAAAGCAACATATGCTATAAATGTAACAAGGAGGGACACATAGCAAAATTTTGCAAGAACAAAGCGAAACCTGTTACTGGTGGGATAGGAACAGGATGGCTTTTGACTTCGTTTGTTGCAGATTTTGATGAAAATGGAATCAATTGGTACATACAGTGATCCACAAAAGTCTGCGTACAAGGAAGATATTTTTAAAAAATTGCTGTTATTCACAAATGTAAGGCGAACTATTTTCAAAAAAGGTATTTTTCACTAAAAGAAATTTACCACGTAAAAAATTTACCACAACAAAAAAAAAATAAAAAAAAAATATTCGTATCACAAAAAATTAATAAAAACAAAATATACCTCTGAAATCCTTACACACTGTTTAAGTATCGGTAAATTTGTTTTTGCATAATATGATTGTTTGTTTATTTTTAATCGTTCTAAACGCGTATTGCAAATAATTGTCTTTAGTTTTTTTTTAAAGCAAAAAATGGCAAATAAAGAGTTAAGTTTGAGTGAGCGGCAGTTGATTAATAATCTTTACGTTAAACAAAAAAAGTCGTATGGTGAAATATCAAAAATAACCTCAAGAGCTCGATCAAGGATACAGAGAACGGTAGATCGCTTTAGAAACGCAGGACAGATTAAATCGCAGACAAGATCCGGCCGACTTTCGAAGCTCTCCGAAAGGGATAAGCTTGTGATCAAGCGAATGGTGGAGCAAGATCACTTTATAACAGCTAAGACGATAAGCACACGGCTCGAAATATATAACAACAATACAGTGCATCCAGAAACGGTAAGAAGAGCTATTGTTGAAGAGGGGTTTAAATCACGCACACCCAGGAAAAAACCATTGGTCAGTAAAATAAACAGAAAGAAACGGCTAGCATTTGCAAAAGAGTATGTTAACAAGCCTCCGGACTTCTGGCGTAAGTTTATATTCTCCGACGAATCAAAATACAACATTTTTGGTGCTGACGGTAGTTTGAGGGTGTGGCGACGACCAAACGATGCTCTTAATCCCAGATGCACAATTAAGACTGTCAAGCACGGTGGTAGAGGTGTTATGGTTTGGGGCTGTATGGCATCTTCAGGAGTCATTAAGCTGGAAGTAATAGAAGGAACAATGGATCAATATGTATACATCGATATCCTCAAAAGAAATTTAAAAACAAGTGCTGAAATTCTGGGTATATCCAATGACTATTACTTTCCAGCAAGATAATGACCCCAACCATACCGCCCATAATACGCGCATGTGGCTGGCATATAACACTCCCCACCTGCTACGAACCCCACCACAGAGTCCAGATATTAATCCTATGGAGCACTGCTGGGATGATTTGAAAAAAAAGATCCGAACCCACGATATCCGCAAAAAGGCGCAGTTAAAAAAAGCATTGTTGCTTGAATGGAGTAAGATCAATAGTTCTTATACAGAAAAACTGGTAGGGTCAATGAAAAACCAATTGAAAGAAGTTATAAGGCTAAAAGGGTATCCGACCAAATATTAACAGCGAAAGTAATAAAAAAATAATTATTTGTCTATATTGACTAACTTTTTTCAGTTTCTGTTACAGCTGTATGCAATCTTTTGTGTAGGAATTTCAGAGGTTTATTTTGTTGTTATTAATTTCTTCTTGTTATGAATAACTGTTTTAATTTTTTTTTGTTGAAAAAAAAAACATTTCTTTATTAAAAAATATTTTTTTTTGAAACAAATCACTTTAAATTTGTGAATAACAGCAGTTTTTAAAAATATTTCTTCCTTGTACGCAGACTTTTGTGGATCACTGTAGATTCGAGTGCATCTTCGCATATGACAAGAAACAGAAACTTTTCAACATTCACTGAGTTCACAACAGTTTGTGACAGTGGCAAATAACACCAAATTACGAGTTTCTGAAAACATATAAAGAGGTTACACTGAAGAATGCTTTGTTCCTGTGAATCTATTATTTGTAAGAAAAATGACAAAAAATGGTTTGAAAGTCAATTTTACTGATTCAAAATGCAAAATCTTTCATCAAGGTAAACTAGTGGCAACAGCGAGTGTCGTTACCAGCATGTACAAGTTGGATATTGGTGGTGAACACAACATTTTTCAAGCCACACGCAAGGAGCTATGGCACAAACGCTTAGGACACACCAAAGATGCTGCTCTAAACAAAATAAGTCAAGATAGTTTGCATGGAGTGGAATCCACGAAAGAGTCAAAACAAAAGCAATGTATTTCGTGCATATATGGAAAGCAATCAAAGATTCCTTATCGACATCAACAAGTTCTTCTATAGAAGTTTTGGAACTAATACATTCTGATGTGTGCGGTCCTAGAGGCGCAAAAAAGTGTAAATTTTATAAGAGTCGGTAAACATCGACCAATACGAGTATTTGCGTCTTAGAAGGGTACAGCAGCATCTAACTGATGAGCCCACTGTCGTACCTGGGCGAAAAGCAGTTGAGGTCACTTGAGCTTTTAATTGGAAGAAAGGAACTTACTACGAAATGGATTTTCAAAACTAAGCGAAATGAAAAAGGTGATATATCAAGATAAAAGGTATGACTTGTTGCACGAGGATGTGTACAACGTAGTGGCATCGATTATTAAGAGACTTATTCACCAGTTATCCGCTACAACTCAATGCCATATCTTTTATCACTGGTACTGAGTTTGGATTTACGGATTGATCATTTTGATGCAGTGACAGCTTTTTTGCTAAAAGTTTCATATGGTCTCGACATTCAACACGGTAAAGTTTTGAAACAAACTGCACAAACCTATTTATGGACTTAAACAATCTTCAAGAATGTGGAACAAGAAGCTAAGCGAGGCTCTTCAAAATTTCGGACTTAAGCAGTTAAAAACATACTAGTGCATTTTATTCATTCTATGGAGAAAAAGAAATAGATTGGTAGACCATCTCAGAGAAAAAAAAGCTGAAAGCAACAAAAACTTTTTTGGGACTTCATTTGGAATATGAGGACAAGAAGACATTATCTATCAATCAGAAGCAGTATATTTTGAAGATGCTTGATCGTTTTGGTATGAAGTCGTGCAATCCTGTTAGCACACCAATGGATTGTAATATAAATTTAAGTAAGGAACAAAGTCCATCTAATGAAAAATAACAGGAAGAAATGAATAAATTACCTTATCAGGAACTTATAGGAAGTTTGTTATTCGCAGCGCAGCTAAAACGTCCCGATATTTTTTATGCAGTGAATTTGTTAAGCCGTTTTAACAGCAATCCAGGCATGGAACATTGGAAAGGGACAATTGAACACAAACTCAAATATGAGAAGTCAGAAGATTCAAACGTGAAGGGTTATTGCGATGTTGATTTTGCGAACGATCCAGATGAACGTAAATCAGTCACTGGATATTTATTTAAAGACAGGGTGGAGCGATACCTTGGGGATCTAAGAAACAATCTACGACAACATTATCAACACGTGAAGCTGAATACATGGCAATGGGAGCATCAGTTCAAGAAGCATTGTGGCTAAGAGGACTTGAAGAAGAGTTGTTTAAAAAGGATATGAAAGCAATAGACATTTTTTGTGACAACCGGGGAGCAGCTGATCTTGTTTTTAACGAATCGTCAACTCACGAAACACATTCAAGTGCGTCACTATTTCGTTCGAGAGACAATAGTCAATCGACAAATAAAATTTAAGGTTATTGATAGAAATAACATTATATGTAGCTGATATTTTATAAAGGCGCTCCCTAGTACAAAAAATGCAAAGTTTTAAATATTTTAAATCGAGTTTAAGTGGAGAGTGTTGAAAAGTATTTAAAAAAAAACTCTATTTAAATACTCCATCAAGATCATGGGGGTTATTGTGAACAAAATTTCCCTCGGAAATTTCCCCATCTTCGAAAATTGGAAAGGTCAATACTTCTGCACTGTTCATTGTAAGCTGGCGACTGGCCTTTTTAAATGAGAGCCAAAGTCACTATGAAACTTACTTCCCAATATCAATAAATTCCAAGGGAAACCTTCGATATTATTCGAGATGACAATTTTGAAAGTTGGGAACAGGGAAATTTTATTCACGATAGGCCCCCATATGTGACCCGGTCTATGAAAAGTTGGCTTATGACTCAAAAACAAAATTTCCATAAATCAGCTGTTAAAGATAAACAATGCATTTTGTCAGTTTCTCGGTTTCAACATGGATGGCGACGAAGAAAACTACTTAATATTGCAAAATAAATATTTTTTGTACAAAATAGCTTTTTTTTGGTAAAATCATTTTTGTAGCGTTCAATCCTTTTTTTTCATTTTTAATTCCAGTATTATCTTGATTCTGGAGTCTGGACGCTTCTAAGCAAGTTAGGACTTTCTGGTTTTCACCATGTGAAAGAGCGTCTCAAAAACTATCCTAAGCAAAAAAAAAGTGAAAAATAATTTTTTGAGTCATAAGCCACCTTTTCATAGGCCGGGTCACATATGTATATTTATTAATTATCAAGGCAAAACTTGTCAATCGATAAAATTAATAAATTTCTATTCTATTGTTATCATTAAACGAATCAAGTTGTTTATTTGATTGGTCCAAAAGTTGGATATATATCTAAAAGAAAAACCCATATCGCAACATCAACGTCGTCAATGTGGCTGCTGTAGCCGAGAGTGTGAGACTCAATCGAACGAACATCAAGTCGATCTCAACAGCTCAATATTTCACACACTAGCCTACGGAGAATTCTGCATATCTCGTTTACAAGGTCCAATTGACTTAGCAAGTGAAGGCGCACCACCATCCTCTTGAACGACGTTGTGTTTCATAATTAATGGGAATGTTTGCTCTTACTAATAAAGCCATAATACATGGCAAAATTTAATTTTGTTCATTTTATTTTCAAAAAGAAACTTGTATTTGGTCCACCCTTTATATGAATGTATGTAACAGCTAAGTATCGAACGCCAAGCCGATCGGACGTGTTTCAAAGTTGCTCCCTTGTCTGTTGATTTTTATTTCGTCCATACCATTTGTGTACCCACTCTCAAGCTCGAATTGACTAATAATTATTTTCGCGACCCCATTAAAGTGTATATTGACAACCTGTGCAGTATTTTCAGTGACGCATTTATTCACCTCCAATACTGAACAACTACTGTTCTGCAAAAAAAAAAACAAAAAAAAAAAAAAAAACAATTTGCTTCTTGTTTTGTTTCTTTTCTTTCGCCAACCTAATTTTGTCCAACAAATTTTCTTGAAAAAAATGTTGTGTGCCAAAGATATTTGTGTCAACGTCGATGTTAACGCGGATCTTTTAAAATGTAGTGGTCTTTGTGGTAAATCTTTCCACCCTTCCTGCGTTGGCCTAAGTAAACGTGCATGCGTTTACTTGAATGATTATAAAAACAATTTCTTGTTTTATTGCGAGGAATGCAAAATTATTTCAATTGCTGATATAATGATAGCAATAAAATGCCTCAGAGAAACATTATCTAATGACAATACTACAAATCAAAAAAAAATCCAAACCCTTTCTAAAAAATTCGATCTCCTTTTTAAAAGTGTTGAAGAATCTAACTCGCAATCCCAACAATCGGCTACACAATGTTTGACGAAAATGTGTTCGATTGAAAAACAATTCACTGTAATTAAATCCCAACTCCCTCTTGGTGATAACGCAACGGTATCTGCAAATGAATTCAACTTGCTTCGTTCGGATATAGACAGTAAGCTTAATTCCTTAAGCAGTTCCGCGAAAGAAATTAACAAAAACATAGTAGTCAACCTAAGCCAAATGCGGTCTGATATTGATCTACACGCGCAAAGCTCATCGTCTCGCATAACCCCTTCCAACCCTGATATTCTTAAGGAAATCAAAAATATGAACGACATGCTTTCGCGAGTTTCTTCCGCTCTTATAGCCATTGCGTACGAAGTAAGAGACCAAGAACAAAAGTCTGCGTGTGTACAACGTGATATCGAATCATTAAATGAACACTCGCGAAAAATAGAAACTCTTCTTAATGAAGTGGTTGATGTTTCAAATTGTCCTATTTCAAACAAAAACAACTTATTCTTTGTGATAAAGAACTTAATTTTAGATCTCACATTACCACATCTATTAATAGAGCTAACTCTGCACTTGGGTTCGTTAAGCGCTGGTCAAAAGAATTTTCAGACCCCTACGTTACAAAATCCCTTTACCTCACATTTGTTAGGCCCCTTCTTGAATATGCCAGCCAGGTTTGGTCACCCTGTTATAATACCCATTCCCTTCGAATCGAAGCCGTTCAACGAAGATTCCTTCGATTTGCACTTCGCGGGCTTCCCTGGCTTGATTCGTTTCACCTCCCACCCTATGCTGATCGTCTTCAACTTATTAATCTGCAACCTCTTGATAAACGTCGCAAAGTAGCCGACATTGTATTCATTCATCAAATTTTAGCCGGTAATATTGATTGTCCTACACTTCTCCAAAAAATCTCATTGCATACTAACCCTAGAAATCTTAGATTGGTGTCTCTCTCTGATGTCAATTTTCACCGAACTAATTATGGTAGTAATGAACCATTGACACGCATGCTTCGTTCCTCCAACATTATGCAAAATTCTTTCGACTTTCACATCTCCAAACACTCTCTCAAAATGTCGCTATATTCCCAACCTTAACCACACAATCCCTCCACTTCTTAACCGCTCTCAATTCAAAGCCCGATTCATCTCGAATTTTTTTCTTTTTTTTAAGTTTTTTAAAAGTTTTTTAAAAAAAAAAACTGGTGGGTGGGCCTACGGGCCCAGACTAATAAAATTAAAAAAAAAAAAAAAAAAAAAAAAAAAAAAACCCACCATAGATTTTAAGTTTAGATTTAAGTTTAGATTTTAGTACACGCTTGTATTAAGCTAAATAAATAAATAAACAAATGTTTGCATTAATATAAAAAATATGACACCTAATAGTGATTTTGGTAAAAAACGATTTACTATTCGATTAAAAATCTATTTTTAAAATCTAAATTCTTGGGCAGATTTATCTATCCTTCCAAGTGTACCAAAATAATTTTTAGGTATCAGTATATTATGTGGTTTTAGATTTGTTTAATTTATTTCTACTGTTAAAATTATATCCAATACATGAAGGAAATTATTTGTAATAAAAAATTTAAGCAGTTTAAAATGATTTGGTTAATTTTAAGCTCATATTTATCTACTCAAAGTATATAAATAATATAATAGACAAACAGACGAAAACGCCATTGCCTACTGAAAATATTTTTTATTTTATTAAATATATTTTAGTTAAGAAATAAATAAATAAATAAATAGATAAATCAAAAAAAAAATAATTTAAAAATAAAAAACTCAAAATCTATAATACAAGTAGATAATGGCAGAATCAGAAAATAAAAAAATAAACTGACAAAAAACAATCAATCAATCTGAAAAGGTATTGTTATGGCAGATTATGAATGCTTTTTTTTTAATTTTGAAACAATCTTTTCCCTTGGCAGAATAAGACTGATAGTAAACCCAGTTAGAATTTTTTAAAATTAAATGTTTTTCTGCGCCTTTTTGTTAGATTCTCAACAATATGCGAGTACTGAAGTCTGAACAAAAATCTTTTCCCTAATGAGCTATTGTAAGTTCATATATGAATTTATGCATTACCTGCGAACAATACCGCAATAGATCTTGTGTTCCCCAAATCAGTGTAAACCATAGCAACCAAATTTCAGGCACCACACAGTTGAAATATTGGTTAAGGAATAACAACGCAGGTCCCAATTGTGACCAATCCAGGTACTCCATTTCGCTCTTTGTCATATGAGCTATCTGAAATTTAACAAGATGTACTATAACTTTCAAAAAGATTATTATGTTGAAAAACTTACCACAAGTTTATTGGTAACTTTAGCAGCAACCATTCCAAAGGCGAGAATATACAACGAAGAGTGTTGTTCGAAGATGCTTTGTGGTGATTTTTGTGCAATTATGAAAGCGGGCAAAACCACCAATGACAGTGGGATGCTCGGTGATAGGACACTAGTGCCCTTTTTTGTTTGGAAAAAAAATGTAAACAAATAAGTTAACTGAGTTCTTTAAAATTATAACTTAGAGAATTAAAATCAGGAGAAATTCTGAACAAAGAGTTTCATCTGCTTTGCTAAGAACTTTCCGTCATTTATTTATTTGCAAAATACTTCTTTTGGCTTTTTTTTAAATAAATAAAAACAATTTTTTTGTGAAAAATTTAAATTTAAAATGATACTTGACATTGAACACATACGTATTATAATAGAGGATGCACATGCAAAAGAATAAGTCAACCCAGTTAATAAGCTTTAACATATATGAATACAAAAAATAAAATACATAAACCATTTCAATTTCAAAGCTAGACAAAATATAATTTTCTGGTGTGTCTGGTGGATCCATACTCTACTTCTAAACCACTTTCAGTGTTGTATCTAATAACTAAAATAAATTTATTCGTGATTTAGCGCACACTATAAATTAAAAAAAAAAATAATTTATTAAACTTATAATAGCACTAATTATAATATTTGTTATTCTCATCATTCAAAGGATTAACAAAAAAAATCAAATTAATTAACCAAATTTGTATAGCACTAGAAAATATGTATGTAAATTTGTTAAAGAAATAAACTTCGAAAAAAAGACAATTGTTTAAGTCTTTCCATAGTAACTTTTAATATCCAAAATACGTTTAACAAATTTACAAAATATTCTCGTAGTTACTTAGTTTTTTTAAATTATTTTTATAAAATTTTAAATTTTGATTTTTCTCTATTTTGCTTACAGCAACTGATGATCCATTTTTTCCACAACCTCCAGTCATTACGACTTTTGCGTAGCGCAGGGCTAGTAATGTATCAATGCCGGAGGCAAAACAAAGGGGCATGATTCTTACATCGTGTCCTGTGTATGGGAGCTAGGTAAATCAATGAAAAATTTTGTTTTGCATTTCTTTCTATTTATTTTTTTTTTTCATTTCCTCAAATTCTGTTTACTTGTGGACAAAATTTTGACACAAAAAAAAAGAAAATTAAACTAAAAGAAAAATAAAAATTTTGTTTGTGCAATATTATTTCCAGAAGATATTTACTGCTTTTAAAATTTAGTGCGAAACATAAAATATTTTTTTTTCAGCTTAAAAAAAATAATTCTAGTAAAATAGTGTATGCGTTATTATGCACGCGTTAGACCGTGCTGATAGAAAGAAGTTTGATAATGAAACCAAAAAAAAAAGTAGAGAAAACCATAACCGATAAAGAAATAAATTAAACAAATAAAGTTTGTCTTTGTTGTAGTTGTTTTTCTTCGCTCTCCTCGGCGCCTTTATTTCATTTGAGAACATCTAGTTTCAAGTGTCCAAATTTAAAATACTTTTAGGGATCCGTTCATTCCTATGAGCGACTCACTTAAATATCAAAAGTCCGGAAGCACTCATACCTTTAAAACAGTAGCTGTATCAACTTTACAAGACGATTAAAATGCCTATAAATCATAGATAAATGAACAAAATGTACCGTTCCAAATTATACCGGTGTTTCCATAACCAAAATCTGAACAAATAATTTATCAGTTCGAGCTCGAACGAGTAGCACATATTCGTAACTTAACCGGTGGTAGGTACACATTTGATTTAAATTTTTGTAGATTATATTAAAGGTTTCTGTTCCTCTGCCGACCTATTCAGCTGCATGTTCTCAACACAAAAGTTTCCGATTTCGTCATCACCAAAGTCAGGCTTTTTCAACATTGTGTTTATTCTTTGTTCTAATGGTTTTTATTTACTATTTATTACCAGACAAAAATTGTAAGTCTGAGTGCAATGAGTTCGAAAATGTTTTATTATAACAGGTGTATACCACATTCCCGAGAGAATATCGACAAAAAGGCTAGCATTCTTTTAAACTTGCTGGAGAAAAATTAAGAAAATCCATACCTTTGTAAAAAAGTTTTATGTCTTTAATGATATAAGAAGCAACTGGGTCTTTAGATGGGAAAATTCAAGAACCTAATGAATTTAATTATTTTTCTTTCTTGAAAATATGCTTTTCTTTCTGGACTGCGTGTCCTCTACCGAAGTACAGTGAATGCGAGCAATCAAATTCTGAAACATCAAAATGTAAGTAAAAATATATTGCGGTATACCTAACCACATAAACAAACCAAAGTTAGAGAACTTGAACTGCAATTTATTATTTAAATTATTGAACACTTAATAAATAAAACCCAAAATCCATATCATAATAATATAAAATATGTACAGTGACTCACATATACACACACCGTCATTTATCTATGTTTAGAATCCTTAAAATGTAAATATGCAATTGTACCTTTACCAAGTATACTAAAAATGTGTTGCTTTTTCAAAACCAAATTCTGAAGAGGTCCTTCCAAAATAAATGCAAAATTAATACCCCTTCTACCAACCTATACAAATAACGTGATATGTATATTTATAAGATTAAAACGATTATACATCTATCAGTAAATGAACATAAAAAGATTCTTTGCAACAGTTGAAGGAAAAATTTAAAATCAGAAATTTATTTTTTTTGTGTCGTCAAAATTATAAGAGTAAACCTCAATGGAAACTATTCATTGGAAACTCCGTTTGTTTGTAAATAGCACGATACTAAAAAAATAAAATAGGCATTCGATGATTTTAACTTTAATAAAAGGATAGAGAAAGTATGATGCTATATTCGATTAAAATGTGAAAAATTGTCGTTTGAACCAAGTTTCATACTAAAACAGCTTTAACATTATACCAATTCAACTAAAATTTTGCACCAATATTTGTAGGTACTGAAAAAGCTTTTCGAAGTTAAAAACTCCGTTTAATAGAATTCTTGTCAGTAAAATATTACCTACCAAATCCAAATAATCTCAACAAAAACAAATGAAATGGTGGAATTTTCTTTTGGACCCGTTAATAAATATATATAATATACAATGATTAAAATCTCGTACAATTGTAATTGGTAATACTTAACATTTAGTGGCGAATTCTAGAAGTTGGACCAATTCGCATATAAAGTTGTGAACAATTTGTTAATTAAGTTTAAGAATATATACATGGGTTTTAACAGCTCTAGTTAGCTTTAACTTTAGTTTAAGACAAAGGTCAGTAGATTAAACATTAATCTTTTAATTATTTCTAAGAACATATTGATAAAGGCATAAATTGCTGTACCGCTGGACCACAACGAAGTAGCTTTAAATTTGAAGAGAGCCAATCAAAGCTTTGGGTAAGCTTTTAAGTCTTGATGTGTGCTCTGTGATATATATGTAGTATGTATAAATTAAATATATATATAATGATATACATATATGTTAAGGTTTTAATTTTACGATAACAACTCTGTTAACACCAAAAGATTACCAAACACAAATGATGAAATGAGTAGTATTTGGAAAAATATAGAAAATTGGTGTGTTATTTCAGAGGCAATTCCTTAAGTTAGTTGACATACAGAACAAGAATCTTTTAATTGTTACTTTTAAAATTCGAAGAAAAATGTATTATAATTAATGAATTTTTAAAAACCCAAGCGAATTACAGTAGGGCAGAATGCAGATGTTTTAAGATTGATATATTTCAATTATATTATGATTTACTAAATGCCTAGTGTTAAAATGTTTTGCTTCGAAAATTAGTCAATATCAACCTCGATCCGAGTTTTAAAAATACATATGTATTCGTTCAATGGTATTATATGCTTATGCTTCCTAATTTTTAATTGTGTGTTGTATTATTTGTACAATTTTATATTTGATTCGAACTACAATCGGTAGAATAACTATCAGGAATTATTTTTATTTTAAAATTTCTTACAGCAACAGATGAACCGTTTTTTCCGCTTCCGCCTTCAATGAACATTTTTGAAAATGCAAAGGCATTCAAAATATAACAAAACGTTATCCCCACAAGGATTATATAATTCCAATTACAGCCAACAATTGGTATCTGTTAAAATGAAGGAAATTAATATAATACCCTTTAATTTGTTTTGATAATGATTTTCTTTAATAAAAACTCTATTGTTTTCCTGAAAATGAAATGAAAACGGGGTTAGAAGGACCCGAGGAGGAGAACACATACATCGCAAAACGAAACGAAACAAAACTTACAAGTAAAATGAATAAAACAGAATAAAATAGATAACAAAAGAATAAAAATAAAATAATAAATACAGCAGGCTTTATAACATTCCTTACACACAAATTTTAAAGTTAAAAAATATAAATATAAATTAATTTGTATTTAGATTAAAATATTCATGCCATTATGGACACAGTTTTTGATATATATTAGAGAGGAAAAATTAAGTAAAATAAAAAGTTGTATGGAGTAAGTTCCCAAAATTAAAACATATTTTTTGTATTTGAATTGAATTCTCTATACTTTTTTTTATATTTAGTTTAAAAACTTGCATTTTCCTTTCGTACAGGTAATATAATATAATATTTATCATAAAAGCTTAAATGTAGCCAAAAGATTGTATTTAAAGTGATTTATTTTTTTGTATTTTTGGTTTTGAGTCTCTGATAGACTTGAACTTACTGCAACTGTGGAGCCGTTTTTTCCAACACCGCCTGCCAAAATTACTGAGAATATGTAAAACAACGACAATAGCCCACAAACGATGGTCATTAGTGAAAGTGCTGTCCATATTTGAATGTTAAATATCTATATATAGAATTCGAATTGGGAATTTCATTTGATTGTTGTTTCTTTTTTTAATAAATTAAACTTGTATGTGAATTGGCACTTTGCTTTTAAGCTTGACAAATATAGTACTAAATCGAAGTGATACGTTATGAAAAATGTTCAGATTTTTGGGAAACAAAATTTTGAGGATTTTTGTTATAGAAGTTTGTAAGATGCACTTGCTTTGTTTAACATGCATAAGATGTAGAAGTATATTTTTTGCCATTTATTGATTTAAACAAAATGTTTGATGGTTCTTATTAGAGTAAACTCTTAAGACTATTGTTTCAGAAAGAGGCTTTTAAAAACATCGCATTGAAGCAACAACATTTTATAAAGTTCGTATGTAAATGTAATTATGTTGTATTTTTTTTTTTTAATTAACGTAATGATCATACAAAATTATTTATAAAATAAATACGTTCGTATTAACCAATTTAATCAATTATTTTATTCGAAAGAAAGAAAAAGCGGTTAATCACTTTTTGGAAAACAATCTACTGCACACTCCTTAGTTCTTGATTGAGTTCGCATCGTTTCGTAGCCCTGACTGATATATAGATACATATATATGTACATATACATATTATGTATACAAATTATAGCCAGCATAGCTCCAGTACCAAATCATCCGAGCTTATACATAGAATTTAACTCACCAAATTAGACGCGTTAATTCGAGTTTTACTCCGAAACTAGAATAATTTCACACGGAAATCCAAGCTTTTTGATATAAACTTTTTTTAAAATAAAATTAAAAATGTGAGCGTCTTCTTATATTGGTGATTCTTAGCAAACTTGTAGCTTCTATGTTCCTCGGCGATTTCAGTTATTTACTCTGTATTTTCTTCTTATAACAACAATAATTAAATTTTTGCATAAATACTTCAGCAACAAAATATAAATTTACTGAGAATCACCTGTATACCTAATCTTCTTTTCTAAAAATAACAAATTTAAATACACTTGTGGGCTTTAGTCATTTGAATATTTCTGAGGTAGCAAATTTTCTATTTGTTTTTTTTTTTATGTTGGATATGCAACTCATAATTATTTTGACAGGTTTTCCTCAACAATCAAAAATGAAATAATATATTGGAGGGTTTTTTTCATAATGCAAATTGTATATGTGTATGTACATACTACTCAAATAAATCAACCAAGTGGATGACTTAGCACTATTTAATTGAACTTGTTAAACTATTGATTCAAAATAGCTTTAAATGGCCTTTAGTCACCTTTATATATTATTAACAAAAGGTTTTACTGAGTATAATTTTTCAGGTATGAACAACTAAAAAAGACTTATTGGGCTGAAATATAATGTTTCAAATGTTGAATATAATATTTCAAACAAAATTTTAAGCTCTAATGATTAGTTATAATGTTCTTCAGATGTTTATGAAATATTGTTTTATGTTTAAAGCAAGAATAATTACATTTTGTAATATTATTCGCTCATTTGGGAATCTTAATTGGCATTTGGAACTTGTATAAGAGAATCTGATCTTCTGGATTTCATTAAGCTTAGTCTGACAAGAAATTAAGTTGGGGGACAAGTTTGGCACGGAATTCATTATTTTTTTATCGTTTATATCACAATTTGGACTATAACAAAAGGTTTTACATCTCTTGCTTCAGCATAATATTAACTAGACCAAGACCAATGATTTTTTTTTATTTTTTTTAAGTCTTTATTTTTTCAATCATTCAAAAGTGTAATAGTTGGAATAAAAAGATTTACAAAGCATGGCTTGATAAGCCATCTGCCGGAAGAACTCAAATAAAAAAAAAAATAAAAAAGTTGTATCTAATACAATAATGAGAGAAAACAATTTAATCAAATAATTTAAAATATATATGTATACAAGGAATATACAAATTTATAATGACCAATGATTTTAAACTTTCAGGTCAGGTACTCATTTAATAATGAAATGAAGTTTAGTGCTTAAAAGACTTCAAATGGGCCCAACGCATCCTTGTTCACAATTTATGAACTTTTTCTCAAAGTGCCCAATAAGAATGGACAAGCGAGTTTAAATACAGTAGACGCTCTATATAGTGAAATAATAAAAACCAGGCCTGTTCAGTATTTCGAGATTGTTCACTATTTCGAGAGAGAATTTTTAATAGTTTTTCAAAGCTGAATTTAATTAAAACTATACATTGAAGTGTGCACAATTTTTTTTTATTATTTTAAAGTTTAACTAAGCAATTTTATAAACATTAATAAAAATTTTACAAAAATCAAAATTAATACACTAATGGGCATGAGCAGCTTACATGAGTGGACACAGGACACAGACAAAAACGCATTTGAAATTTTTGTCACTTTTTCAAGTACCCTACATAAAATTCTGTTCACTATATTGGATAGTTCACTCGAGCGATATTCACTAAATCGAGCGTCTACTGTATTTAAAAAGAAATCCGTTAAATTAAAAAAATGAAAATGAATCTATTTGTAAGCAAAATTGTTTTTTTTTATTCTTTTTCAATAAATACTATATCAAATATATTAACTGTTTGTCAACAGAATATTATTTAAACTTCTTTTTTAATTTTATCAAACTTAAGTTTAAATGCCAAGAAAAAACACGGCTTGAAAGAGTAAGATAATTAATTAGCTAATAACTTCATGTTTCTCAATATAACTATTGTTTCTACGCATTCACTGTGGAAGTCCAAAATACACCACAACAAAATTTTGGAAAGCTTGTTTAAGATCTTATACAATTGAATGTTCCTACAAACTGAGTAGATACTTCCCAGATGTTGGCAACGTTTAAGATTAGATTCAAAACCAATTTTCGTCAAAAACTGATAGGATCAATGTGAGCATAACACAAAATCAATCTTTGATCTTCGAAGATCAGACTCTTTAAGATGATTTTTAAAAAAAGTTTTTGATTAATTGATTGGGCAGTAAGAAATGAAAAATAGCATTTAATTTCCTTTCAACACTTGTGTCTTATTTATGTAAAACTAGTTTTTTACTTGAAGTTCTTGAAATATTGGATAACTTGAAAAATCAAAACATTTTTTTTTTGGAAAATTTTGTTATAGATTATTTGAATTTTGAAAGACATTCTATATACATTTTTTGATTATATTCGATACAAAAAACTGTTAATATCAAAAAGTAAAGGTGTCCAACAATTATTTGTTAATGGTTGTATAAGGCGTTCAACTTTGAAATCTTTAGCGCCAAATTTGAAGTCATGAAGAACTGAAGACTCCACTTGTTTGTGTTATCTTTCATGGTAAAGTCAGCTTAGTATAAAATTTGGAGTTCGTTTTTTTACGAATCTATAATTGCCATATATATATTTATAATTACTCTCGCTGAATGTAATTTTCCTGAAGGCCAATCACCAAAGTCTTGGGTCAGAGTATATTGCTCATCTCTTTATTTAAAAAAAAGTGGTGCTTCGAAACATCCCTCTATTATATATAACAGTAATTTGTTTCCACGCATACTACCTTTTAAATAAATATATTTAGCTTAAGTATAATAATACCTTAGTTGTTCAACTTGTCTTTAACAATTAATTTTAGGAAGTAAATATATTAAAAAATGTTACTATATAATTAAATAGCGATCTCAATCAAGTCTCGTGAAATGTATTTCAGTTTGTTTTTTTTTTTTTAAATTGATCAATTTTATTCCTACGTATGCGATGTTTTTTCTGCCCCTTTTGTCAAGAACGTCAATTTAGTAGGGCAATGAAAGCAGCAATGGCATATATGCTTACTTTCGTCTCCTTAATAATTTATCAATTATAAATATATATGTATATATATAGTTTTTTTCCGGATGGAAATAATGTACATGTACATGTATATGTTAAATGTATAAAATAAATAATAAACAACATTTGTTCTTTTTTGAAACATTTAAAATAGTAAAACTCATGTTGTGGTGCTCATTCAGAAAAATATATTATTATAAGATACATATAATAAGAATTCAATTAAAATAGATAGAAAATTATAACAAAATAAAACAGAAATAAGTAAAATTAACAATTATAAATAATAAAATAAAAACGAAATCGAAGGAAAAACATCTTTGTTACTCTTTACTTTGATGTAATAACAACGAGAAGGAAATCACACAATGTGTAAACATTTATAGTGAATTGGAAAGATGTGCTTATTTAGATTTATTTTTGAACACTTTTTTTTAAGAACTCGTTCAATAATGAACAATAAAACAACAAAAAATCTCGTTTCGTTTTCGAAGCCTAAATCTCCTGGAAAATGTTCTTTGAAGAATATATTGTTAAAATATTAAAAAAAAAAATAAAATTAAATAAAATAAAACTCACACATGATATGAAACGACCCTTACCTTAGCAATCCATATTTCTGGGCCGAAAATAGCTGAAACTACATGAATGCCCATAATAGTAATTTGAGCTTCTGTGACGTCGATTTTGCCAAATCTAAGGGTTCCTGAGACATAGGTTTGCCAATGGGCACAATAAAAAAGTGTTATGGCGCAGAAACACTAAAAGAAAAAACAAAATACAAATGTTTCAGTTTGGGGTTTTAGTATTAATTTGTTACCTGGAAGAATAACCAGTTTGGAAAATGACCTAATTGACACGATATACACGCTGAAAGGGCTACAAATATCGTTGATATCGAGTCGCAACCATGGTCGAAAAGTTCACCTAGAGGTGAAGATGTATTTGTGCGGCGGGCTTGTTTACCATCGATTGAATCCAGACTCTGATAGACAAACAAACCAAAGGCGCATAGCAAGCATGTCCATCGGGGTGGAGGTGATGTGCCATCGGGGCTGTATCTGTAAAAGAATAATACTATTTTTTAGTACGATTTAATTTTCGGTTTCATATTCCTTCATGGAATTAAAATAAAATAAAGAAATTTGAGGCACAACAAATCGTAGAGAGTCTTAACCATTTCTGTCTCCGTTTTGTCACCATATTTGTACAAAATGATGTTGCTTACCATCTTCAACGTCTACCAAAAAATAGCACTTGTTTAAATACAAAACTTTAATTTCTCGAACTCAACGAAAGTTGACATTACGATGATAGCGAAGACCAAAAAAATTGGTCTCACAATTCTGTCTGTCTGTCTGTCTTTTCGACTACAGCCTAAGCGGCTCGGCCGATTTTCTTTAAATTGGTAGATATCATTTTTTAATCCCCCCACAGTTTTTTTCTTTTTTTAAGATCAAAAATAACGGTACCACAGAAGTATTTTTTAAAAATGATTGAAAAAATTTGTCCAAAAAAAGGTTATTTTTGGTAGCCCCCCTGGAACCATTTTATTGTTTTTGATTTTCTCAAAAACGGTACAACCGATTTAAACCATTTTTTTTATGCTAAGGCTCCTCCAAAGTTGGAATATCATTACATATTCAAATTTTCAATTTTTTATTTTTTAGGATTTCAAAAAAAAATAATTTTTTTTTTTTGAAACTATAAATATTTCGAAAACCCCAAGATCGATTTTTTTCAAACTTGATATATTAAAGTTTATTAATATAATCTTCAAGATTTGAGAAAAAAAAAGTTTTGTTTTACATAAAAATAACGGTACCCACCATAGAAATGTTAAAAAATGGTTTTCGAAAATCGTATTTTTCTTGAAAACGGTTCCGAGAATTTTGAAAAAAATTAGTTTTCTTTCGTTTAATTTTTACGATCTATAATAAAAAAAATTAAAATTAATATATTACTGAATGTACCTACCATAGAAACATTTTTGCGAATTTTATATTTCTCATTATAGAGAAGTTTCTAAAAACATTGCATTTCAAAACTCGAAGACAAATTTTTTTTTGAATTTTTGAAAAAAAAAATCTATTTTTTTTTGGAAAATTCAATATCTCAAAAACGGCTTAATATTTTTTTTTTGGAAATTTAGTTTTTATTCGTTTAATAATAAAAACTTTGAGTTGGTGCAACAACATTTTTTCTTAAAAGTTTTAAAAATTTTGTATATAAAAGCTTATTATTTTAAGAAACCACTACAGACTTATAATTTTTGTTCTTGCATAAACCAATATTTGCTTGAATCACATGGCATCCTATTTTTACCTCCAACTACTAAAGAAGTTGTTTTAGTCGTTTAAAAAATTAATTTTATGCTTATGAACAGTTTTTCTCCAATAACATTCATTTTTGAAATTCTTAGTCTTTTACATAAGAGCAAGTTCGTGCAACCCAGTCGTGCATTTTATTTTTATCGCAACCCAAGTTTGGATAGCAACTCGACTTCTAACGAATTCGACTCTATGCAAAGAATTGTTTTTCATTTTCCGCACAGTTAAATTGTTGTTAGTGCGATTTCAATGTACTCCCTTCGTTGTTACTGCGATATACTGGCCAGACAACATCATCATCATCGGCTCGACAACCGGGTTCCGGTCCTGGCCTCTCTCAACAAGTCTCTCCACCTATCCCGGTCTCTAGCCGACGCCATCCAGTTGCGCACCCCAAGGCTTCGGGCGTCCTGGTCTACGCCATCTCTCCAGCGCAAGCATGGTCTACCACGCTGTCGTCTACCATAGAATGTACCACCACCGGAGTCTACCGAGCTTAATTTTTGTCACGATATCTGCTTCTAGGTAGATTGCGTACAGTTCATGATTGTACCGTCTCCGGAATCGTCCTTCCTCACATATGGGGCCAACAATTCTCCTTAAGACTTTTCTTACGAACGCAGCTTAGAGGTCTGAGTGCCTTTTGCTAAGCACCCAAGTCTCGGATCCATATGTGAGTACTGGCAGGACCATGGTCCTGTACAGCAGCAGTTTTGAAGTTATGGTGAGATTTCTGGATTTGAAGAGCTTTGACAGACAACACCCGAAGGAATATACATACTCGTACCTATGTCAAGATTTTTCCTCTGTTTAACAACTTGACACAGCTCGTTCACGAGCCTACTCGAATTACTGAAGTTTCAGGTCAAATACACTAAGTATATTTTCACCTCTAGGCATATCAGACTATTGTGTCATATATGCAAAATTTTTCGTGTCAACAAAACCCAGTTAGAGAAAAAAATCAAGAGAATTGTTTGCTAATACCGGAAAGTCAATTGTAACGTTCCTAATGATTTTTTCAGTAAATTTAACTGATCACTATGCTTCCTCGATTGTGACGTGGACTCTGGTGCAGATATGATAACTAATTTAATTAATTTCGAATGAGAAATTTTATCCCAAATAGGAAACGATCTATCAAGCCGCGAGTGAATTCATGGTTTGATTCAAGCTGCAAATAGGTTATTAGGGTGAAAGAAGTAAGTTTCAGATGTTAAAAAGCCAACCCTACTGAGGAAAACCGGAATAAGTTCAAACAAGCTAGAAAGAACTGTAATGAAAACTACATTTTTGTAACTATGACTAACAATTAAGTAAAAAAAAAATATGTATTACATGGTCTTAGAGGTAGTACAAATTGTTGTCAATTTGCTTGCACCACATTTTGCTGTTAATTCGATACTCCCATTAAGTGTCATAACTCCTCCTGTACTTGAGAGCGTAAGCGATTTTATGGGGCAATTCAAACACTTGAAAGAGTAGGTACTGAAAGATCTCGATAAACAAAAATTCGCTGGGCCGGATAGTATCCCTCCCATTGTTCTGAAAAGGTTTTTTCAACGTTGGCAAAACATTGCATAAGCTTTTCCATCCGTCCTACTCCACGATATATTGCCACGTGGATGAAAAAACAGTATTTATATAGCCCGTTCCTAAAAAGGTGAATATTTCTCCCTCTTTAACTATCGTCCAATTGCACTTACGTTCCTCCTTTCCAAGGTCATGAAAACGCTGATAAATTATCGGCTCAAGAAATATCTTGAACCAAAGCTTATCAATGACCGGCAGTATGGCTTTCCCAGAAATCGTGTCACTGGTGGCATAGTATAGTGGAACACATCTTTACATCGTTTTGGAAAAAGAAAGATTATTGCATGTGATATTTGAAATCATCTGATAGAATTTGGCATCAAGCTCTCTTATCGAAAATGCATGCTTTTGGTATTGATGAATCTTTTCTTCGTTGGATTAGAAATAACTTTTCAGGCCGCTCAATATATGTCGTATTAGACGGTCTCTAGTCTAAAATTCATACAATAAATGCTGGCGTACCCCAGGGATCTGTTTTGTCTCCGACTATCTTCCTCATGTTTATCAACGATCTCCCATCTGAAAATTCGAATCCATTGAATTGTTTTGCTGATGATAGTTGCCTCAGCTTTTTATTTTCGTTTCAAGGTTCAAGCTGTTTAAATTCTTCTCTTGAAAGCTTGGGAAATAAAAAACCGTGTAGAATTTAATCGTTCAAAAACCCAATGCTGTCTTTATCGTTAAATCGAAATCCTCCTCTTATGCCACTATGGGTGGCACTTGCATCGAGGAAACCGAAATGCTTTAATGTTCTTGGTATGTGCATCACAGACAACATTGTGTGGAATGATGACATATTCGATTTCGCCAAAAATTCTGCTAAGTGTTTAGGTTTTCTCCGACGATGCAACAAATTTTTCATCCCTTCTGATCTAGCAATAACCTATTTAGCCTTTATTCGTGCGAAATTCGAGTACAATTCCTATATTTAGGCAAGTGCTCCAATAACCCACTTCATTCTTTTATACATAATTCATAATTCTGATATAAAATTCAACCTAATACTCGCCATAGTTTGGACGTGTTGTGAAGTACAGAGAATTTTTTTTAACGCACTACACGAATATGTATCCTTCCCATTGTAATATTCTGAAATTTAAAACTAATGTGCATCGGTATCTCATTTCAAGACCTTCCCTGTTTTCCTAACGATCGCGCTTTGATAATCATTAAAAGGTAGCAAAAAGCCTTTTAATGCCGCATTCAATCAAAAAAAAAAAATATTATATTAGTTAGTTATAGTGAATTTTATTTTATCATCATTCTGATTTTTAACAAATTTGATTGAACAATTTATTCTTAGAAGCATTGGCAAAGGCCGTCAGCCAGATTGACAGTTTTAGATGATTTGCGAGTATCTAATTTCCTTTTAATTAATAATTAACTCAAATATACATTTATGTAGATACTTAATATAGTTTTAGATACAAAAATCTTGGTGGAACTTCAATTAGGGTGCGGTTGATTTAAAGCAAAATAATTCCATTATATATTGGCCATTGGATTGTTGGTTGTCAATTTTAAAATGATTTGAAACACAAAATAGCATAAAGCATATAATATTTTTGTTTAACTTTTCAAGCAAAAGTAGGCAATTTTAATGATTTGCAACATAAAATATAATTTCTCTAATCTTCAATATATTGGTTTCTATAAGCAAGGGCATCAGTGATATATTTACAAAGGGTTTTCCAGTTTGACCCATTTAGTATCTCCACGACTTCTTCTATTTTGAAAAAGGATTGATTCCAATAATATCTTCGAATCTCCTGAAGAATAGGGCATTTCCCTATTAGATGGAAAACATCTTCCTTTTCCCGTAGGTTACACAGGGTGCAAAGAGATGGTAAATCTTCTGTGTGGTCTGATGTTCAGAGGCAATAACTCTCCTCTAGTCTTAAATATAATGCTGATTTGCTAAGCGTTGTAGTCTTCGTGGAAGTAGTTCCGTTCCAATACACCAAGCGACTCGATGAACTGACTGCTTGCTCTAGAAATCCGGCATAAATTTTGTCATCCAGTTTCTGAATAATGTTATCAAATGCTATGTTCCATGTGGAATGATTCTCCCATGTCAGAGACAACTCTACTCCAAGTTCCTGGCTTAGCTCTTGCCATTGCACAAAGAAGCCTGTTTTTGTTCTTAAAAGATACGAAAGCACTATTTTTAGCAGGCGGTATTGAGGAAGTTGCATAACCTTAAGGATATATTTCAGTTTCCAAATAGACTAAAAAGATGTTTTATAAAGTATCTTTGTAATTTTTCTACTTCATCGTGTTCTTCGTAGCCCCATACCTGACTTCCGTAGCACATTATCATTTTAGCCGTTGCTTGAAACATCATTCCGGCCTATATAACATTTTTCCAAGTGCAACTAAGTGCTTTTTTGCCTCTTTGAGTTTTCCTTGAAGGTGAAAAGTGTAAGTTATTCTTGGAGTGAGCATTTTACCAAGATAACAGTATTGTTTGACAACTTCGAGAGAATCCGAGCCCAAAAACCATTTTTCGTCCCTTGTGTATCGCCCTGTATTGTTACGGAATATCATAATTTTTGATTTGGATGGATTGATGTGAAGATTCCATTGCTTGCAGTATTCTTCGAGCCTATTTATCATGAGCTGAAGCATGTTAGGTGTTTCAGCTAGCAAAACAATGTCATCTGCGAACATCAAACCTTTTAACGAAACTTCGTTGAAAATTATTCCTTCAGGTAGGTATTGCAGCAGATCATGCAAGGCTAAAAAGGAGTGGACTTAGCTGGCAACCCTGTTTAACGCCGACAGAAGTGCTGAACCATTCAGACATGGCTATTCCATCCCATACTGCAGTTTGGTTGTTATCGTACAAGCTTTCTAGCAAGCGTAGCACGGCAAAGGCAGTACGAAAGTTAATGAAGAAGGCATATAGTTTTTTTCCACTTCTAAGAAATGACCTACAAATATTTGTGAGCACAAAAATGTTGTCCACCGTTGAATAGCCTTTCCTAAATCCCGACTGGAATTCGCTCAATAGACCATTTGTTTGTACCCAATTGGTTAGACGATCCAGAAGTAAACTTGTGAGAAGTTTTAGAAGTGTGTTGAGGAATGAGATCCCTCTGTAGTTTTCGGGATCGTTCGGGTCACCTTTTTTAAATATAGGAGATATAATATTCTTTTAGAAACTTTCCGGTACAGTTCCTTTCGTAAAAATGTTATTGAAACCATCCGGTACAGTTCCTTTCGTAAAAATGTTATTGAAACCATCAGTCAGAAATCGTACAAATTCAGGTGTTGAGTTCTTATAAAATTCAAAGGTTATCCTGTCTTCTCCTGGAGCTTTATTGTTTTTAGTTCTATTGATAGCATATTGTACTTCTTCTATGGAGATATCTCTATCCAAACTTACTTCTTGTATTGACGGGAGAGCAAAGTAGTGAGTTGTAATACACTCGGATGCATTCAGGAGGGAATGAAAATGCGTTGCTAGGATGCTTGTGTCCACATTTATGCCTATTATATTTTTTGAGCCACTGATCATTCTAATTAGCTTCCAAAAGGTTTTTGAGTCATTAGCTTGCGAGAGATTGTTTATTATTGTTTGGAAAAAGAGTTTACGTTTCAGTCTGCAGAGTTCTTTATATGACTTATTGCTTTCCTGGTACATTAATTTGGATATGTCTGTGTTCATCCTTCTATTCAGTTTCAAAAGCTTAAAAGATTTTTTCCTTACCATTGCACATATTATATTTAAAGGCTGATAAAATTTTAGAACAAATCAAAATATTTGGCACGGAAAGATACATATGTACATATAACGGGTGATTTTTTTGAGGTTAGGATTTTCATGCATTAGTATTTGACAGATCGCGCGGGATTTCAGACATGGTGTCAAAGAGAAAGATGCTCAGTATGCTTTGACATTTCATCATGAATAGACTTACTAACGAGCAACGCTTGCAAATCATTGAATTTTATTACCAAAATCAGTGTTCGGTTCGAAATGTGTTTCGCGCTTTACGTCCGATTTATGGTCTACATAATCGACCAAGTGAGCAAACAATTAATGCAATTGTGACCAAGTTTCGCACTCAGTTTACTTTATTGGACATTAAACCAACCACACGAATGCGTACAGTGCGTACAGAAGAGAATATTGCGTCTGTTTCTGAGAGTGTTGCTGAAGACCGTGAAATGTCGATTCGTCGCCGTTCGCAGCAATTGGGTTTGTGTTATTCGACCACATGGAAGATTTTACGCAAAGATCTTGGTGTAAAACCGTATAAAATACAGCTCGTGCAAGAACTGAAGCCGAACGATCTGCCACAACGTCGAATTTTCAGTGAATGGGCCCTAGAAAAGTTGGCAGAAAATCCGCTTTTTTATCGACAAATTTTGTTCAGCGATGAGGCTCATTTCTGGTTGAATGGCTACGTAAATAAGCAAAATTGCCGCATTTGGAGTGAAGAGCAACTAGAAGCCGTTCAAGAACTGCCCATGCATCCCGAAAAATGCACTGTTTGGTGTGGTTTGTACGCTGGTGGAATCATTGGACCGTATTTTTTCAAAGATGCTGCTGGACGCAACGTTACGGTGAATGGCGATCGCTATCGTTCAATGCTAACAAACTTTTTGTTGCCAAAAATGGAAGAACTGAACTTGGTTGACATGTGGTTTCAACAAGATGGCGCTACATGCCACACAGCTCGCGATTCTATGGCCATTTTGAGGGAAAACTTCGGAGAACAATTCATCTCAAGGAATGGACCGGTAAGTTGGCCACCAAGATCATGCGATTTGACGCCTTTAGACTATTTTTTGTGGGGCTATGTCAAGTCTAAAGTCTACACAAATAAGCCAGCAACTATTCCAGCTTTGGAAGACAACATTTCTGAAGAAATTCGGGCTATTCCGGCCGAAATGCTCGAAAAAGTTACCCAAAATTGGACTTTCCGAATGGACCACCTAAGACGCAGCCGCGGTCAACATTTAAATGAAATTATCTTCAAAAAGTAAATGTCATGGACAAATCTAACGTTTCAAATAAAGAATCGATGAGATTTTGCAAATTTTATGCGTTTTTTTTTTAAAAAAAAGTTCTCAAGCTCTTAAAAAATCACCCGTTATGATCGCAAACATGGAAAATAAGTTTGATTAAATTAGCATCAATTCAGATGCTTCAAATGATTGTTGTCAAAAAAAAATCTAAAAATCATGTGAAAAAAATCAACCTTCAAGTTCCCACTATAAGTCGTCATATTTGTCTAAAAAACACTGAGGGAAATCATCAACAAAATCTAGTATCACAGTCAACAAGTTACCCAGACAGTCGACAATTGACACTAAAAAAAATAAAAATAGATCATATGAAAAAAGTGTACAAATTCCTGTCTGCTTTGCGTTTCGGATTTGCCATTGAGCTTCTTCTTTAAATCCCATAAATAGAGCACAAGATTAAAAAATAAATAAATGAAATATAAGTTTAAGGTAGAGGATTTAAAAATTGAATATTGTTGACCTCCTGTGCCAGAGATAAGGCTGGTATAAGTCAATTATTATCTATGCACGAAATGGCTCACGAACATGAACTATTAGTTGTGGCACCCCATGGGAAAGCGAACAGCACTTTTGTATTTGGAATTCAATTAAACCGGACAGCCAGTCCACGCTATGAACGGGTAAGGGTAGAGCTCGTATAAATCAATAACAATTCGCCTTTCACAAAGTAATTCGATTTAAGAAGGTGGCTATATTAAAAATAGACCGACTTGTGAAGTATAAAATAAATAAATAACTTAAGGCGCAGAAAGTTCATACTCGCATCAAAGGCCTTTGCTCTAAGGAGTAAATATTGGTTTCATGTAATAAAACGAGATTTTACTGAAAACATATATTTATATTATATTTTAAAAACTAATTGATATACAAAAATTTATTAAAAATAAAAAAAAAAATAAACCTCTTTCTTTAAATCGTTTTTGTGTCTAAAAAACGCTATGGCGTTAAGTGATGGTAATTATACTAAGAGTAACAAGATGATTTAAAAGGTTTCATTTAAAGAATATCTGGGTACAAAGCCATACGAGTACCAATAATTTTGTTTTTTTCCCGATTTTTTTTAATGACCTTAAGTATGCTACAAATTTTGTGTCTTTTTTGTCATTTTGGAGTGACCACATCTCAAATTTTTGACACAATTAATTTATAACACCTCTCATATAAATGGTGAATGTTTAAATAATCGCTGAATTTTCGTTTTCAATTAAATGTTGATTTTGCCAAAATACATTACTTGTAAGACATTTTATATACTTGTATTTACTAAACGAACAGCATTCGCAGTGTAAGCACATTCGACCAAGTCGTGAGTTTTATTTATCTTCAATTAACATCCGGTATTTTTTTTTAAATTCAAATTGTCTTAACACTATTTTCCTAATGAACTATAGATTTGCTCTTACAATGAACTTGAAAATTACAGAACATGCAGTATATACGTATGTACATACAAACATTTCATGTTTTGTATGACTACATAAGTACTCGTAACTTTTCTGTTAATTTTTTTAATCCTATATAACTATTTGATTCTCTAGCAACTTGAACGTTCAAGATTATTTAAAAGATTCTAGTAACATGGTCATAACTAGCCTTTTTTTAATATTTGGTTGACATTAGGGTGATTCTAATTACCTAAACCGCCCTTCAAATAATAAACACAATATATGAATTATAATTGAAAAAAATTAGATTTATCATTAATTTGATTAGTTTTATAGTGCCATTCAGGCACTTAGCAATTTATTGGTCCGCAAGTAATTATTTTAGTATAAATTGATAACCCTGTATTAACAATTTGACTACTTGTTTGTCTCAAAGCCGTTTACATGTCTGTGGCGGACACGTGCGTAAAATCACTATGTTAAGTTACACTTTCGACAAGATCCTAATCATAAGACTTATTCGAGTACGGCAGTCTCAGTCGATTCATTGTCAATTCGCCAACTTTTGGTGGCGGCCGGTTTCGTAAGCTATCAGCCATCAATATGCGTACGTCAAAGGAACGTCACTGAAAGCGTGTAGGAGAACCCGAGGTAGTCGATTCTTCGTCTAGCACAAGAACTCGTTTTTTTTGTGACTTCAACTTGGCGAATTTTGCGTTGGGACTTGCGCCTGCACCCGTACAAGGTTCATGACTCAGGAGCTGAAAGTGATCGACCATAACCAAACACCGTTTGTTCGCTGACTGTGCTTCAGTGAGGATCCCAATTTTGCCAGAAAAATCATCTTAAGCGACCAGGCGTATTTTTGGATGAACGACAGAGATTCGTTTTTAAGTCGCACAACATGGAATAATTTAAACGACACGGTTTTCTCTCAATTGCAAACTTTCTAAACACATGTTCATCGACACCTCCTTCCTCTCTTCCCAATTTCCCCGTCGCTTGTGCTGTGCTTAAGGTTACAAGGCTCCCAATAAACCCTTGAGAGTATGTGAATTGTAACAACAACAAAAAAAAAAATTGCCGACCATTGAACGACACCAACCCACACGAGGTTCACCAATGCATTAAAAAAAAGCTATTTATCAAGTTTAAAGAAAAGAAAATCGGCCGAGCCGGTTAGAATGTAATCGAACAGACAGACATAATTCCGAGACCTACTTTTTTCGTCTTCGCTATAATCGTAATGTCAACTTGATCTGAACCGATCAAAATAAGTCGCAAGTAAAAAGCGAAGTTTTTACGAAGCAAGTTTGGTGCGAATTTTGGGCCGAATTTTGGCGTCAATGAATAATTACGATATGGTTGTTGACGGCGTCTATCAGGGTGGCGCTACATTCCACACAGTGAACTCTACAATGAACATTCTCCAACGATTTGAGGTATGAGGGTTATCTGTCATGGTGGTGATATGAATTGGTCACAAGATGCAATTTGAGCTTGTTCGACTTTTTCGTTTGCTCAAAGTAGGAACCATCTATTCGGCAGAGGTTAAATTTGAACTTCTCATTAGTAAAAATATGAGAAATAGAGGGTGGTTAAATTTTAAGGGCCGATGTTGAATTTGAACCACACCTAAACGTCAAGTTTTTTTCTGCATTTTAACTCAATTTGAACCATGGAAAGATACACAATCGAGCAACGCGTTAAAGTTATTCAGGCTTATTATGAAAATGGGCCTTCAAATCAAAATGCATATCGTGCACTTCGTGATTTTTCCGGTCAATTTAATCGTCCAAATGTGCGTACTGTCGAAAAAATCGTGCACAAATTTGAGCAAACCGGGTCTGTAGGAGATGTGAAAACACCAGTGCATGCTCGTACAGCTCGTACTGCATACAATATTGCTGCTGTTCGCGATAGTGTGGCTGAAGAGCCGTCCACCTCAACTTGTCGGCGTGTCCAACAATTGCACCTCTCACGCTCGTCGTTGATGAACATTATGCATAAATACTTGCATTTACACGCTTACAAGGTGCGATTGACTCAAGAACTAAAGCCTCTTGACCATTTCAAGCGTCGTCAATGGTCAGAATGGTGGCAAGAAATGGCAACAGTGGATGATCAATTTTCGAAGAAAATCATCTTCAGTGATAAGGCACATTTTTACCTCAGCGGATTGGTCAATAAGCAGAATTGCCGCATTTGGGCGAATGATAATTCAAGAGTGATTGTCGAGAAACAAATGCACCCACAAAGAGTGACTGTTTGGTGCTGTTTATGGGCTGGCGGGATCATCGGGACGTATTGGAAGATGTGGACGATATGTGGTTTCAACAGGACGGTGCCACTTGCCACACAGCTAACGAAACAATGGCTCTTTTGCGCGATAAATTCAATGGCCGTGTTATCTCACGTGGTGGCGATGTCAATTGGCCGCCAAGATCATGTGATTTGACACCGTTTGACTTCTTTCTTTGGGGTTATTTGAAAGAAAAGGTGTACGTCAATAAGCCAGCAACAATTCAAGAGCTAAAGGATGATATAATTCGGCACATTAACGGCATAGAACCTCAATTAAGCCTCAGCGTCATCGAAAATTTGGACCATCGGATGGAGGTGTGCCGCCGAGGTCGCGGCGGCCATTTGGCCGATATTTTTTTCCATACATAATTGAACCATACCAATATTATCATAATAAAAAGAAATGACAATAATTTCCTAAATAATTTGTGTTTTATTCAAAATCAACATCGGCCCTTAAAATTTAACCACCCTTCATTAAGAAAACATTTCAAACGAATGGCTTTGTCATTTCCCTAGGCGGGACCGTCCAACTCCACTTTTTTCATTCATTTTTATTCTTTCTCAATTCAAATAAATACGAAAATAATAATTCCCAGTTTCACAGTCGGAATAACCAATCAAGAAATCAATAAGTTCCAATTTTTCCTGAGTTTTTTTTTGTTCCTTTAAATTCGACTTTGACTCCGCCTATACTTAAAAGCGTATGTGGTTATATGGGACATGATTTATTTTCACATGCACAGTCGCTCGAACTCTAAGAGATCTTCATTTTCACAAATACGATTATCGTATTTTCCTTTACTTTTGAAGAATTACCTAAGTTCTAAGTTTTTCCATCTGTCCTAACCTTAGGGAATCTTTCCAAATGGCATTTGATCCGCCTTTTACGGTCTGGCGATTCTTCCACTCCTTCTCTCTAACTATAGACCAATTGCAATGAAGTCTGTTCTCACCAATATCATCGTAACGCTGATCACCAATCAGTTTGGTGAAATAGTAGTTGATGATTGATGAAATAGCTTGAAATAGTTCCACTGATTGCATATCTCCCCGAAAAGCGTTTACAGAAACAGAGGTAATTGAACTTGATTTTTCAAAAGCATTTGAAAGAATTTGGAACAACCACTTTTAGCGAAATTGGTGGTCGGACCCCTAAATTCGAGTTGTTTTGAGCGGTTTTAAGTATTATACTGAAAACATAAATGCTAGTGTGCCGCAAGGCTCCATTTTGCCTTCTTCACTCTTCCTTTTTTTAAAAAAGTTATCTCTTGCCTGAAACGATGTTTTAAAAAACGTATAAAATGCTTATGAGAGTATAGCAGACACATACTTACATTAACTTTTGCGTATATTGAACTCATTCGTAATGTCTTTGTCTTTCATTGTTTAATTTATTATATTTTTCTATCGACATTGCTAAAACAAAATAGCTAGTTGCAGTCCGAATCCGCATCTCAAATAATTCCGCCATAATAAAATATAAATAGCTTTAAATGTTTTTCTGTTTGCCCTTGAGCCTAACTTCGGATGTCCCATCAAATACATGTATGTACATAGATATTCTTTTTCAAGCCGGACTACTCGAATTTGGAATATTTTGGCTTTCTCGATTTTCTGCACTATTGTAAGTCGGTTTTCTTCACAACTGTTTAACTTGCCGAAAACTCTACAGTTGGCCAACTCTAGAGTTGATACAAAATCGAGAGTTGAGCGTCAAGTTGAAAATTGCTTTTCTTCACTACCTTTATTTTCAACTCGGAAGTTGAAATTTGAAAGTTGGCCAACTTGAGTTTTTCAGAATATCCCTGGAATATTTGTGACAGATATGTCATATGTTGTTGTTTTCTAGTTGTGGATTTGAATTTATTGCGTTTATAAATTAAAATTTAAGGTTCAGTATAATCTTTATTGGCAATTAAAATTAAAAAAATAAGTTATGAAGGAAAAACCCAAATAAAACCCAATAAGATTCCCAAATTATCAGAGAAAAGACAGCAACATTTGGCATAAAATCAAATTGGAAATTCTGAACGGTGAAAGGGAGGTATAAGCTAGAGCGTGGGAGAGCTGCCTATACCGTCTCATTGCAAAGCAATGAGTCCTCTATTAGCTGAAAGACTATTCTTTTGGTGGACTTTCTCCCATTTCTCGACTCCAACTTGTGGAGTCTTACGTTGTCTTATTTCAGGAGTAAAAAATCTTCACCTTCGCTTTCCGAAGCAGCCGTCTTTCCCAAAAACAGTTTCCTCGAAACATTATAGTTTCAAATTAATTTATTCTGGATATTGTAAGCGAAAACAACTTTTGATTAAACAAAATCAAAATTCTAGTGGAAAATCTCAAGTTTGCTCGGCCTACTTCTACTTTTTTTTTCGGGAGTTGAGAAAATCGAAAGTTGATAAACTCTAGAGTTAAAAATCAGAAGTAGAAACTGTCAACTTTGAGTGAAGAAAAAAAAATCACAAGTTAAAAATAAAAATCCGAAAGGTGAGTAGTTCAACTTTCAGTTAAGAAAATAGCCCTTAATATCCTTCACTTCACAACATTATTAATAGTTAGTTAAAAAAGAAAAAGAAAGACAGAAAGAAGAGTTTGAGCAAATATCTACCCTTTATCAATCGTTTCTTGAAACAAAATTTTTGATTCAATGATGAACATTATGCTGTGGTCAACCCAATAAACATTTATTTTAATTTCATCTAATATTGATAACGACATTTATGCAGATTTCTTGTTCACAATTTTAACCACTTATCAAAAGCAAGTTCTACTATAATATACTCGTATCATGAGTTAGCTACCTACTAAGCAAAGTTCAAAGTTATAAAGTGTAAATTTCGAAATTAAAGCGTACAAACACAACTTTCTATTAATATTCAATAATCCAGTGCCGAATTTACCAACAACTAACTATTAAGTCAACTGGGTTTGGGGAAAAGCGAAGATCAATATTTCACCATCGCACTTCAAGATGTGCACAAAAAAAATACTTCCTGTTTACTGACAGAATTGTGAGCGAACATATTTTTTGTTTTTAATTCAATCAATTGAAATAATTTTCCTGGAGTCGTATCGGCTAAGGTGATGGTAAATTTTTCGATTTTTTTTATACTATACAGGTTATATCATATATGTAAATACATAATGTATGTATAAGAAAAAATATAGACAGAGCCATCGTCAGAACTGCAATCGATTAAATAAGTGATCGGTTTAATCCTACGCGATGCGGCCTTATAAATGGCCACCAGTAAAATACATTTAATTTCAGTGTTTCAAAGTTTCCTATTCGCTATAACCGGCCCCGTACATTAAGGTTTGAACTATTAAGTACATATGAATACAACAAATAAGTGAAAATGGCGAAAGTTTTTCAAGGTAGACGATCGGCCCCATAATGATAAAATCCAACACTGATTTTCGCGGTATATTTACAAATGCGGTTGAAAGTTTGAATGAATTAAAATTTAAATTTTCTAAACAAATATTACTTGGTTACATATAATCATAACGTAGTAGTTTTATATAATATGTTTTGATGTCATTGACTTCGAAAAGTTTAAAATATTTGTAGTTGAAAACAGGTATTTATCTGCACACAAACACTTAATGTGAAAGTTTATAAGAAGTGATAATCTCGATGAAAGTCTTGAGATGCTGATGAAATGAGTCATGGAGATATTATACAATTGACTGTAGTTGTTGAACTTATAATTTAGCTATACATACATATTTGCAAGTAAATTTTTCAGGCCAACTCGTAATTCAAAACGATGTTATTTTATGTTAAGACCAATACAAAATTCTACCAAATATAAGATTGTAATATTTATACGTATCCGTAGTATATTAAAATAAAATGCACGACTGGGTCGCATGAACTTGCTCCTATGTAATAGACTGGGAATTTTAAAAACGAAAGTTATTAAAGAAAACTGTTCATAAGGATAAAATTCGTTTTTTAAATTCTTTTAGTAGTAACAAAATGCTGTGCAAATATGAATTTATGCAAGAACAAAAATTATAAGTCGTTGTAGTGGTTCCTTAAAAAAATATGCTTTTATGTACAAAATTTTTAAGAAAAATTTTTTTTTTAAGAAAAAATTTTGGTACGCTAATTTTAAGTTTTTATTATTTTACGAACGAGAATTAAATTTCCAAGAAAAATATTAAGCCGTTTTTGAGATATCGAATTTTTCAAAAAAAAAAAAATTACTTTTTTTCCAAAAATTTAATAAAAATATTTTTTTTCTCAAGTTTGGAAATGCAATGTTTTTTTAAATTTTTTATGAGCTTCTTTAAAAAAAATGTCATTAAAATCCGTTACGCCGATAATGAGAAATTCAAAATTCGAAAAAATCTTTCTGTGGTAGGTACAGTCAGTAATACATATCTTGTTTTCAAAATTTTTTTTTATTAAATTATAGATCGTAAGAATTAATCGAAAGAAAAAAAAATGTTTGCAAAATTCTCGGAACCGTTTTCGAGAAAATACGATTTTCAAAAACTTTTAACTATCAAGTCTCAAAAAAATCGAGCATGGGGTTTTCAAAATACAGTACGTTCTCGATTATCGCAACTAATTAAAACAAGGGTGGTTGCAATGACCGAGGTTGTTGCAATAACCGAGTAAATATTGTTTTTATGTTCAAGTCGAGAAGCAAAGCGAAAATAAAAAAACCTGCACTTATATAATGTATTTAATGCAACAAATTTTTATTCAACAACACATAAATAATAAGAAAGGAAACAAAAATAATTTAATGCATTAAGATATACATAAATACATAAATACATAAGTATGTTCAGTTTTCTAAATAGCTAGGTAAATTATGTTTTTTGGAAAAAAAATTAACATTTTTGTTTGTATTTTTTGGCTTTTAAGATTTTTTAAAATCGGCATTTCTCTAAGTTTTTGAAGAGCTAACATTTTTTCAATAGGGGCTGCATTCTGTTCAGCCCATAAAATAGCTGTATTGAAAGTCTGAAATGCAGTCTCAGCCTTTATTTTTGGAGCAGGAAATGGGCAAATTTTGCTTTCTTTGATTTAGGAACCACTTGAACAAAGCCTTTTCCATCTTAGGGTATTCGCCACTTTTTTAGTGTAATCCTCTTTCCGGGTCCACATTCAGCATTAGAAACAAACTTTCTTATTACACCCTCTTTTCGTTTTATTCTGCTGACTGTAGATTTATGAACATTATACTCACGGCATAGTGCTTTAATTGAAGCTCCTTTAGTAATTTTTTCTAAAATTTCAATTTTGCTTTTAATTGAGAGTTTCACAATCTTTTTAGTAACACCCATTTTTTCGAAACACACAGCACAAACGACTGTTTACTGGACAAAATTCATTAAACTAACCAGAAAACCTTGCATTGTGTAGATACATCATACATATGATAAACATTCATACAACTTCATCGTCCCGTTACTCAAAAGTAGCTGTAAAATAACTGCCGAGACAAAATGTAATGCCACAGACAAACATAAACATAGCCAAGATCCTGAGTAAATAAAGATATGCATATAAAAATAAAAGTTGCACTTATTGAGTAAATTTTTTTTTAAGAGTTGTGATTACTGAGTCAACAATGATATAAATTTAGCTGTTGCGTAAATCGAGGAGTTGCGTGAATCGAGAGTTGCGTTAATCGAGAACGTACGTATTGAGTTTTCAAAAAAAAAAAAAAATTGAAATTTATTTTAAAAATCCAAAACATTTTTTTTTTTTTTGAAAATTTGAATACAATAATATTGATACTGCTGGGGAGCCTTAACATACAAAAAATGATCAAAGTCGGTCCTACCATTTGTGAGAAAATCAAAAATAAGAAAATGGTTCCAAGGGGGTAACAAAAATAACCAATTTTTTGGAAAAAAACGTGCGGGTGGAAAAAATAAAAATGATATCTACCAAGTTTAAAGAAAATCGGCCGAGCCGTTTAGGTTGTAGTCGAACCAATCGACAGACAGAATTGCGAAACCACTTTTTTAGTCTTCGCTATCATCGCAATGTCAACTTTGATCAAAATCTCGAGTTCGATTTTTTTTCCGAATGTATAACTTGCTTTATAAGTCGCAAGCACAAAAATTACATTTAGGTATAACATTTACAACATCGACAGTAGGATCAATGGCGATAAATGATTTTTAACCTGTATCGGATAAAATTTGTGTAAATTTGTTATAAGATGCTGATACAATTAATAAATTATTTATTTATTCATTTGTCTATAAGTACAAAACTTTCTTAGACTTACAAAATATGTTAACTTCATGTATACATCAAATCTGTTGAGTAATATAAGATTTTAACACAAGACAATATAAATAAATTATTTGTTAATAGTTAGATATATAAATTATTATTATTCAATTAAAGTCACATTCAATTTTATATTTTTAAAAACATTTTTAGAGCATTCGAAATCTATTACATTGGCATATTTATTAAAAAGTTTACAGGCTTTTCTGACTGGTTTATTTATACCGTAATTAGTTGAATGATGTGGAATAGAGAAACAGTGGTTAGCCCTTGGTCTTAAACAACGATCCGGAGTATATAGTTTAAACAGCAGTTGTAAAGGAGGACGATCAATGTGATCAGTTACAACATCACGCGCAATAGAGATCAAAAAGTAAACTCTCCTAAATTCAAGACTTTTTATGTCAACCAAAACACTTCGAACAGAACCCTCCATTTACGTATATTTAAAGATATAACTTGTTTGCAAGGCAGTTCGCCGCAAATTCCACCTTGCCGGATAGTGTTACCACTCCCCCAGGTCTTGAGCGCGTTAATGATTCTATGGGACAAATCTTTTTTCGTACTCGTACCGTGGCGAGAGTCCTAAAAGATCTGAACATACATAAATCCGCTGGCCCGGATGGTATCCCCGCTATTATTCTGAAGAGGTGTTCTTCCACGCTAGCAAAACCCCTGCGTAAGCTTTTTCATCTGTCCTATTTTTCAGGGCTCGTTCCGAGTGGTTGGAAAACTGCATTTGTTCAGCCAATTCCGAAAAAAGGCGACTCTTCTTCTCCATCAAATTATCGACCGATCGCACTAACATCCCTTCTTTCCAAGGTCATGGAAACGCTGATTAATTTTATTAGCTTAAGAAATATCTTGAGGAAGGAAAACTTCTTAATGCCCGGGTGTATGGCTTTTGTAGCAATAGGTCCACTGGTGATCTGATGGTATATCTCACTGAAGAGTGGAACAAATCTTTACATCGTTTTGGAGAAAGTAAGATTATTGCACTCGATATTTCAAAGGCATTTGATAAAGTTTGGCATCTTGCTCTTTTATCGAAAATGCGTGCTTTCGGTGGCGACGAATCCCTTCTTCTTTGGATTAGACATTTTCTGAAACCCACAATATAAATGCTGGTGTGCCCCAGGGCTCCGTTTTGTCTCCGACCCTCTTCCTCATTTTTATTAATGATCTCCTGTCTACAACTTCTAATACAATTAATTGTTTCGCTGACGATATTACTCTTAGCTTTTCATATTCGTTTTCAGACTCACATCCCTCTTCTTCGGATGTGGAACTGCAACTACAAAATATGATAAGCTCATTAAATTACGACCTAAACAGCATTGTACAATGGGGAATAAGAAACCGCTTCGAATTTAATGATTCGAAAACTCAATGCTGTCTTATATCGTTAAAACGAGATACACCCCCCTTGCCACTGTCTATGAGTGACACTTGCATCAGTGAAACTGAACATCTCGATATTCTTGGTATGTGCATCACGAACCACCTCTTGTGGAACGATCACATACGCAATGTTGCCAAAAATGCCGTAAGATGTTTGGGTTTTCTGAAACGGTGCAGGAAATTTTTCTCTCCTTCTGATCTGGCTACAATCTATAAAACCTATATACGTCCAAAACTTGAGTATAACTCCCATCTATGGGCTGGGGCTCCAGTAACATATTTAAGTCTCTTGTACAGTATTCAAAGAAGAGCTTTTAAAATGATTGGTGAGAATAACATCATTGACTCATTTACGTCACTCCAACATCGTCGTTATGTTTCTTGCCTCACCCTTTTTACCGTTATTTTAACGGACTATGCTCTAGTGAAATAGCCAGCTGCATTCCTACCCTTAAACAATTCAACCGTAATACCCGCACTTCTATGAATGCCCATCAGTTTACCCTCGAGCCCAACTTCGGCCGTACTGTGAAGTACAGAGATTCGTTTTTTAGCCGTACTACGCGAATGTGGGATTCCTTACCACGCTCTGTCTTTCCCAGTCATTGCATTGTTCAAGAATTCAAAACCACCGACACCTCCTTTCTAACCCCTCCCTTTTTTCCTAATGCTCACACTGTGTCTCTGGCATATTAAGGGTACACAAAAAACCTTTGAGTGTGTGCTAATTATAAAAAAAAAAAATTAAAAAAACACCATTTAAGCAATTTGTCTAAATTCTTTTTAAGTTAAAAGCAATGAGTACGGGATCTTATTAAACATGATAAATAAGAAATGTGTAGAGGCAAATCATTAATAAATAACAAGAACAGAAGATGACTGCCTTGAGGAAAACATGAGTTGTTGAAAGTGTTTGAGGACCGATTTCTACATATTGTACATATTGAACATAGCTAGGAAAGCTGGAGAGGATTTAAAAAAAAACATGGGTTTTGAATATCTAAACTTCTAAAAAACGAGTGTTCTATCTTCAAAGACACAAAATTGAAACTCCGAAGTCGAAGACTATATCGTTTTTTTTTCTTATACGGTACAAACTCGATTTGCGCAACTAATAGAAATTAGGGCAGTTGCAAAAACAGAGTTGCACTTACTGGGTTATATTTTTTTAAATACAAAATTGTAGTTGTAATGTCTTATTTGTTTAGAGATTACGAAAATATTATAATATTGAAACCAAACAAATCGTTTTTGTTGGTTTGATGTTTTGATTTCAATGAACAGATGCATAAACACAAGAAGTTGCACTAATCGATGTTACATTTTTGAAAAGTAGCGCATTCAAGACGTGCTACTATTTTAGTGTTGCGAAAATCGAGGAGTTGCGAGGGTTACGTTAACCGAGTTCGTACTGTATTTCCTTGACGGCTGGATAATTTTTTGTTCCCTTCCTTTTCAGCAACAATAAATGATTTATAATAATAAGGTAAGTTCAACTGTAAATATTGGTATATTGCATGCTTCCGCTTTAAGAAACAAATTCTAAATTTCACACAGCTGGTTTACAACATTGTTGAAAGGCTTAAACATGCGAGATTACACAAAACAAATGTTTTTTACATTTCAGCGAAAAATTCATATTACTTGTTAATAAATTCCGATATATTATATAATTATAACTCCAGACTATTAAACAAACATAACTTGAAATGAGAAACAATCTTTTTGTTTATTAAGTTAATTTCGCAGGAATGCATATGTGTCATAGAATTATACCTAATGAATTTCATACATTTTTACTTGCGACTTATAGGTACTGTAAGCAAAGTTATACAATCGAACTCGAGATTTTGATCAAAGTTGACATTACTATGATAGCGAAGATGAAAAAGGTGGGTCTCACAATTCTGCTTGTCTGCCTTTTCATCACAGCCTAATCGAATCGCCCGATTTTCTTTAAACTTGGTAGATAGTATTTTTATTTTTTCCCCCCACACGTTTTTTTCTCGTTTTTTTAAGACCAAAAATAACGGTACCTGTTATACGATTTTTTTCGAAATTTTATAAATATTTATTTTTTTTCTCAAAAACTGTTCGACAGATTTAAAAAGAAGATACAAAAAATTTCATTTAACTAAAACTAGATAATGGTTTTTCCGAAAAATGGTTTTTAATGGTACCTTCCCCTGGAAACATTTTTTTGTTGTTAGATTTTCTCATAAACGGTAGAACCGATTTTGATCAGTTTTTTTTATGCTAAGGCTCCACAAAAATTTGAATCGAATTGTGTATTAAAATTTTCAAAAATTTTTTTTCCATCTTTAAGAAAAGTTTCAATTTTTTTTTTTGAAAACTCAATATTTCGAAAACCTTATGCTCGATTTTTTTTTCAATTGATAAATAAAAGTTTTTTAATATAATTTGAAAGATGTGAGTAAAAAAAAAACAATTATTTTACCAAAAAATAACGGTACAAATAAAAATAAAATGTTAAAAAATGGTTTTCGAAAATCGTATTTTTCTCGAAAACGGTTCCGAGAATTTTGATCATTTGTTTTTTCTTTCGTTTAATTTTTAACCTATAGTATTATCATGGAGCGTGATTTTGTATTGCGAATTCTAGCCTGGTGGTGGCGCTGAAATTAGCGCTAGATTAGGATAAGATACAAAACAAGTAGTAAAAAAGAGAATATTTTATTATTAAATTTAGCAGATACAAATCTAGCAAGTACTGGCCCTATACTTAAGATGTCGCCACAACCTTTCGCTTTTTGATAGTACTATTAGTCTTATATATAAAGATATTACCTACCATAGAACCATTTTTTCGAATTTGGAATTTCTCATTATCGGCATAACGGATTTAAATGAAAATTTTTGTAGAGAAGCTTCTTAGAAGTTTTAAAAACATTGCATTTCAAGACTTTAAAAAAAAAAAAAATTTTTTTTTTGAAAATTCAATGTCTCAAAAACGGCTCATTATTTTTTTTTGGAAATTTATGTCTTATTCGTATAATAATAAAAACTTTAAGTTGGCGTAAAAATTTTTTTCTTAAAAATGTTTTAAGAATTTTGTATAAAAAGCTTATTTTTTTAAGAAACCACATCAACTACTTATAATTTTTGTTCTTGCATAAACCATGGCATCCTGTTTTCAGCTCCAACTACTAAGGGAGTTGTTTTAGTCATTTAAAAAATGAATTTTATGCTTATGAACAGTTTTTCTCTAATAACATTCGTTTTTGAAATTCTTAGCCTTTTACATAAGAGCAAATTCATGCGACCCAGTCGTGCATTTTATTTTAGATAAATTTATAACAATTTCTCATAATATGTACCTGTGTACATATTCTAGCAAAAGCTATAATTTGAGGAAAAAATATATAATGTCAACTAAAAATTCACAATGATAAATTAATTTGATATCAATTTTTTGGAGGAGAACAAATTGACTATTCAAAGACTAAACTGTTCCAGTCGTATATTTATATTTTGCTAGCACGCTATCAACCTTCTTTTTAGAGTTCAAAGTCTCATAAAACACATATTGTGTTAAAATATTAAAATAAATTCGTCATTCGATAATAGATCAAAGTGCAAATTGATGAAAGTTAGTTTTTTGCTTGGCATATAGCGTATACTATACGACAACAACTACTAGATTTTCAGTCACATTAAGTCAACCAGTAGTTCTCTTATTACTCAATTACACAAACACGTGATTCAAAAGCGCGCTATGAATGAAATGATTAGGATGGGTCTTTTTTGATTTTATTTTCTCCGGTAGCGCACCTACTATTTATTAAATAATAAAATCTAGCACTAATATGCACAAACCTACAACTACAAATTTCAATATACTTTTGTATACAATACAATACTTTTAGAAAGAATTGAGATTTGTTTGTAATGATTGAAATTGGGTATGCAAATTGCTATCTTATCGCACTCTTAGTCTGCTTTAATCGTCCAATAAAGTTATTGTTATGATACTTTAACTTTTTCACAGAGAATAAAAATCAAGATTTCGAGCAACAAGATTGCAAAATCTGAATCGTTCACACAGAATATAATCTAGACTTAGTTTGAAAAAAAAAAATCTAAATACAACAACCTGAATACATTGCACTTAAAAATATAATAAACTCTTTTTTCTTTCCTCTCTATTTCTATGAATGAAACGTAATACTGAAGAGAACACTGAGTAAAAAAGTGTAGATTTTGAGGAGATTTTGTCATAATCTGTTAGATTACTGAATGTAAGAAGGCACTTAGTTTTATTTCGTTTTAAGACTATCTCGCTCAATTGTTTATCTATAGAACCGTTTTATTTCAAGGAATTGATCATTCTATATTTCGTGAAGAAATGTTTTGGCCAAAATAGGATCAGTTTTCACACAATTTTATTCGCTATGACGAAATGATCGGATCGTAATGGATTCTGCGTCAAAGTATCGTTGACATACATATGTATACAAATTAGAATCCAAGTCCACTTAAGGGAAAATTCGAAACAAGAAATGCAATGTAACCGTTAAAAGAAATTATCGAAAAGCAATATACAAAAAGCAGGGCCGGTATCGCGTAAGAATAAATTGATCATTAAATTGATTGATTGTCAGTTTGACAATCGCTCTCTCTATATTTCATTTCATTGATATGATAGAGACAAGAAATTGACAATGAACTATCAAGCCGATTCTGCAAGCCGATTCAAGCCGATTCTGCAGAACAGCCCTAAAATAATTTATTTTTTTTATTTAGGCATGACAAAAGTATTGAGCATTTTTTTGGTGCACATTTTTGTTCTACTTTCCTGATTCTGGGACTAGCCGGATACTGGTGGATAAGATTTAAAAAAAAAAATGGTTCGTTAACAATTTAAATATAAAATTTCCCGATGATATTAAGTAGCTTTTATCATTAGGTCTTAAATTCTCCTTACTTATTGATAAAACAGAGTTCTCACTTTTTTTAAATGATAGCAGATGGAAAAAAAATGAATAAAACTAAAAAACAGGGTGAACATGAATCTGCAGGAACATGTTTCACACAAATGTTACAAATGTCAACTCCTACATTTGACATATATGTACATACTTGAAAATATTTTGCGATACATGAAAATTTCTTAAAAGACATCCTGACATAGTTCCAGCAGATAAAGGTAATGCGGTTGTGATTTCAAAAGAATCATAATATTATCATATGATAAAATGATATGATATGATGGGAAATCCAGATACCCCTACTATTTTGAGAACAGATAAAGGATTTATTCTGTCAAAAAATTGTACATGAATCAGAAAAAATGTATGAAAAGATACACAGCCAACAGTCCAAAAATGTATGGCTTACCTAAGATTCATAAAGAAAATTGCCCTTTACGTCCAATATGCTCTTCTCCAAATGTCCACTGTTACCAACTTTCAAAATATATATTGTTAAAATTCTTAACAAGATAACTGAGAATTCAAAATATAATGTTAAAAAACATAAACATTTTATTGAAACAGTACCACAAATCAAGATATACCAGTTTCTTTTGATGTATGATAGTTTCTCTGTTTACAAATATTCCGAAATTTAAAAAAAAAAAAGTTGTAATACTGTCAAAGAAAATACACAAATTAAAAAGAAACAATTTTTAGAACTTTTACATTTTTTGCATAGTTGATAATAATTATTTGTAATTTAATAAAACAACTTATCAGCAAAAACAAGGTGTTAATATGTGAAATCCTGTATCCCCTATTTTAGTCATGGAAACTTTAAACTTTAATTGATAACATTTTAGAAAAACTACTGTATATGCACAGAAGCTATCAAAAAGTATGTTGATCATTTATTTTTAATTATCAAATCAAATGAGGTAAATTCAACTTAAACAGTACTAAATTCCTTTCATATTAAAAAATTAAATTTGGTGGTGCAACAGCTCGGAGTGAACCAGGACCTAGTGACTTACAACTCTCAACCATTCCTGTGTGCGTGTTACCAGGAACGGAGGGGACCTACAATTTTCTGCCGAATCCGAACGGCTAATGAGCAGCACTTTCCATGACAAGAGATACTCTTGGAGAATTTGTCAATTCCTCGCAAGAGGCAGCACACCCCTGAAAAAAAACTTTCTTGCAGCGGCTCAGAATCGAACTCGAGACCTTCCGCATGACAGTCCAACGCACTAACCATTATGCCAAGGGGTTCATCCCAAAATTAAATTTAAAACATATTGATGTAAAATTTATAAGAAAAAATACACACCTAATTTTTGATTGGTACAAAAAAAAAACAACCTTTTCATGCCGTTTGATTTACTTCAATTCGAAACAAACCAAACTAGTAATTATTAACAAGGCACATATTTCATTAATAGTTCTAGAAAATAGTGATATTATATTTCGACAAAAAATATTGGAATAATAATGGGTGCATTGTACTCTAAATCATTCCCAAAAGAAATAACTAAATCACTTATTAACTATTTTAATAGTGTCAGACAATCAAATCAAAATATAAATGAACCACAGATAATATATTATAAATAATAATTAGAGATAAGAAAGAAACTAGAATAGCTTTTAAATTAACAAATACTCTTAGAAATTTTGTTTTCTCAAATTATAAGATAAATTAAAAAAAGAAGAATAATCGAATATAGTATACAAGATTAAATGTGAAGGTGATGGGTCAACAAGATGTCCATCAATCTATGTAGGAACCTCAATGCAAAAACTTCAAAATCGTGTATCAGGTCAAAAATCTAATATAAATAACAAAGAGACTGTACAAGCTCTCCATTGCATAGAGGAAAACCATCCTCCTGATTTTAAAAACGTAACAATTTTACAATCAGAACAAAATTACAATAGAAGAATTGTACTTAAAATGAGTAATACTATGGCAAGGATCTTTTAGTTCATTGCAATCATAGCTGGTAGCTATGAAAATCATAATAACTTGAGCAAGTGTAAGAAATTTAAACAGGTTTGTTTGCGTAGATTTTATTAATATTCTTTCATATAATTTTCGACTATTATTATAATAATAACATTTTTTAAATTTCAGGTATATATGTAATCAATTTGAAAACATGAGTTTGATTTTGCCACTTTCAAATTAAACAGATCACATCAGTTAACTAAGAAAAACTATTATCGTAAATAAGTTTAAAGGTCGTCTTTAAAAATTGACGTGATTAGTTCTCTGATCCTAAGCAGCTTATTTTTGTTGATAAGAAAGAACTAAAGCTGATTTATCAAATAGCTATAGTAAATATGCCAAATTTCTTTGTATTGAAGATCGAAAGAACGAAATACCGAAAATTGCTCAATAAATTTGATTTCAATCGTAATTTTTTTCGATCAGAAGAGATAATAGGGAAAGGGATGACTGCGATTTCAGTTTAGAAAGTTACTTTATATTAATCACTCCGAAAGTTAAGGATCAATTCTAAATCGCTGCCACTTAAAAAAAGCAAATATTTTTTTGTTACGGAATTGGCTCTTGCGAGGAAGTGACAACCTCTTGAGACTATAACACAATATTAAAAGAACTTTTATAACTTTTGGATCAGTAAATAAAACTAAAAACTACCTATTTCGATTTTCAGAAAAACATTAGTAGGCATTCATCTACGTAAGATTAGAACTATACATTTCTCCATTTAATTTGATTGCTTTATCTATGTAAAATTTTTGATAAAAAAAAAAACTGTCATTTAACTTTTCTAAGCTTCCATAAGAAATGCAAAAAATCTTTGTAACGCTTTCCTGAACTATGAGATTTACAAACAATGTGAAACTTCATACAGTAATCCACAAAAGTCTGCGTACGAGGAAGATATTTTTAAAAAATTGCTGTTATTCACAAATTTAAAGTGAACTATTTTCAAAAAAGGTATTTTTCACTAAAAGCAATTTGCCACGTTTTTATTTTCAACAAAAAAAAAATATTCGTATCACAAAAAATTAATAAAAACAAAATAAACCTCTGAAATTCTTCCACAAAAGTCTGCCTACAGGTGAATATTTCTTGCATTACACACTGTTTAAGTATCGGTAAATTTGTTTTTTCATAGTATGATTGTTTATTTTTAATCGTTCTAAACGCGTATTGCAAATAATTGTCTTTGGTTTTTTTTTTAAAGCAAAAAATGGCAAATAAAGAGTTAAGTTTGAATGAGCGGCAGTTGTTTACGTTAAACAAAAAAAGTCGTATAGTGAAATATCAAAAATAACCTCAAGAGCTCGGTCAACGATACAGGGAACGGTAGATCGCTTTAGAAACGCAGGACAGATTAAATCGAAGCCGACCTTCGAAGCTCTCCGAAAGGGATATCGCGTGTGATCAAGCGAATGGTGGAGCAAGATCACTTTATAACGGCTAAGACGATAAGCACACGGCTCGAAATATATAACAACAATACAGTGCATTCAGAAACGGTAAGAAGAGCTATTGTTCAAGAGGGGTTTAAGTCACGCACACCCAGGAAAAAACCATTGTTCAGTAAAATAAACAGAAAGAAACGGCTAGCATTTGCTCTTAATCCCACAATTAAGACTGTCAAGCACGGTGGTGGAGGTGTTATGGTTTGGGGCTGTATGGCGTCTTCAGAAGTCGGTAAGCTGGAAGTAATAGAAGGAACAATGGATCAATATGTATACATCGATATCCTGAAAAGAAACTTAAAAACAAGTGCTGAAATTCTGGGTATATCCAATGACTATTACTGCCAGCAAGATAATGACCCCAAATATACCGCCCCTAATACGCGCATATGGCTGGCATATAACACTCCCCACCTGCTACGAACCCCACAACAGAGTCCAGATATTATTATTGCTGGGATGAATTTGAAAAAAAAATCCGAGCTCACGATATCCGCAAAAAGGCGCAGTTAAAAGAAACCTTTGTCGCTTGAATAGAGTAAGATCGATAGTTCTTATACAGAAAAACTGGTAGGGTCAATGCAAAACCGTTTGAAAGAAGTTATAAGGCTAAAAGGGTATCCGACCAAATATTAACAGCGAAAGTAATAAAAAAAAATAATTATTTGTCTATATTAACTAACTTTTTTCTGTTTCTGTTACAGCTGTACGCAAACTTTTGTGTAGCAATTTCAGAAGTTTATTTTGTTGTTATTAATTTTTTAATTGTTTTAATTTTTTTTGTTGAAAAAAAAACCTTGTACATTTCTTTATTAAAAAATATATTTTTTTTGAAACAAATCACTTTAAATTTGTGAATAAAAGCAGTTTTTAAAAATGTTTCTTCCTTGTACGCAGACTTTTGTGGATCACTGTATATGTATGTAGGTATGCAAATAAATAAAAACAAAAAAAAATCATTTAAGCCGATTTTTAAGCCGATCATTAAGCCAATTGTGGGAAATAGTCAGCTGTTCGTTAAATATCAAAGTCAACTCATAAAAATTTGTTATCAAAAATGAAAGTCATTCGATATTTTTACTTTAAAAGTAATTCTGTTTTCTTTTAAGTAAAAGAAGTGTGTTTACAATTAACAGATTGCTTTAAATAAAAAAAAAATGCTATCTTTTATTAAATTGGACATAGAAACTGAAAATGTAACAATCATTGGATGATTAGAATGTTTCTGAGTTCCAATTAATGTCCTCTAAGTGGTTCTGAAAACTTTTTTTAAGTCAACTAATGATTTAAAGAAAATCTATCTTAAAATAATTTTTTCATATTTTAATCTTTAAGAAAAAAATTTCAAATAAAAGTCATTTGCGGAATAACTTAGGATTTGATCCCTGTCAAAGAAAAATCGATTTTTGGTGTGAAGGAACGTAAAATCTGCCGAGGGATCAAAATCTACACACAGATTCCTTATGTGCAAAGGAAATCGACATGAGAAGACTTACATTGGAACTCAAAACCCTTTCAATCATCGAAATGAAGCAAGTTGTTTTCAAATAGCAAGGTGATAATTTTAAACCATTTCTTAAAATCTGGAGAGTTTCTTATGTAGATTTCCTTTACACACTAGGGATTTCGATCCCTTATCAATTTTTTTCTTTTGGTGTGCGTATTTCGTATATACATGTAAATCCCTCTTCAAATACGGATTCGAAGAATTTGATCTCTGCCAAAAAAAAATTGATTTTTTTGGTGTGAAGGAACGTAAAATCTGTCGAGAGATCGAAATCTATACACAGAAATTGATTTCTGATGTGTAAACTAAATCGACATTAGTTTATCAGGTTTCTTTTTTCTCTTTCTGAATCAAATTCGTGAGATAATTTTGTCAGCTCTGCGGTAAGTATTCACATAAACGCGGAAAACCCGGATAAACCTCAGAAACTAGATAATTTTATATCTGCAGAAACGAGCTGTCACAATTTTGTATGGGAAAATTTTTCTGCAAAGCTGATAAAATTATCTCATGATTTTTTTTGAAAAATACTTGCTTTATTTTCTTTTAAGTAAGAAAACAGAATCACTTTTTAAGTTAGAGTAATTTTATTGATGATGATTTTTCATAACAACAAATTTGTATGAGTTGATTGTCGCTTAACGAACAGCTGATTATTTCCCACATTAACGTAAGTATTTATCAGGGGGTGTTTATGCAAATATAAAGGCGGAAAGTTATGTATGTACCTATATCTTTCTGCAAAGCCAAAAATTATCTCGTTGCATGAATACCCTAGTGTTTTCAAATAATGAAAAATGAAAAAAAAAAAACTTTCACTTACCATCTGCATTCGACGTTTCAAAAATACAACGAAACACAAACTTAAAAATGAAAAATAGGTTTCAATGTCATATTCCAAGTTGTCTAGTTTCCCTATTCAAATTTGCATACATTTGACTGCAAATAATGTACACTTTATTGCTATTTTGTTCTAAGTAGGTACATCTGGACTAGTTTTTAGATTTTTGTTTTGATATTTCCTGACTATCACATATTCATTAAACAGATCTACCGTGTGCTCAATTGGGAGCAACATTATTTTTCGTATTAATAGCCCAATCCAGTTGGTCATTAAAGAACCAATATAAAACACACGACAATCACAGCAAGTTTTTTTTTTAATTCCAGCTCTTGCCTTGACATCTGGGTTATGAGAGAAGTTAACCAATCAAACTGATATTGCCAGTTCAACTCTCTTGGACAATATTTGCATAGGTTGTAATAAACACTTAATGCATGATTGAATGTAAATGGACAAGCTCAAAGTTTGCAATTTAGAGAAGCAATTTAAAACGCAATTTGATGACTATCTACTAAAAGTCAGCAACAATTTTAAACTGCGGTGTCCCTGCAATTTGGTTGTTGCTTCATTATAATAAACCCAAATAGAAACAATAATCTTATGATAAAATAAAACTCATTCCACCTAATAATTTTTGTTATATCAGCAAGCGAAACCAAAAGCACCAGGAGATAAAGCGAACTAACCTCAAATAAATGCAAATCCAATTGGAGGGTGGAATAATGCGCAAGGGTGATCGAGTGGTGTGTTCTTTGACTTTTAAGAATTTACGGATGGTTACAAAACATAATATTACTTACGATATTAGAACCAACGTTGTTAATATATTTATAATTAGTCCAATAATTGTTATTAGATTTGGCGCCAGCCAGAGTGGAGTTTTTGACACCAACCAATTCCACCAGGGTTGGAGCAGCGGATCGAGAAGACTCGTACTTGAGCAGGAGTATTTGTGCTCGGACAGCTTTTTTAGCTGCTGCGAACTCAGTATACGAGAATTGAATTTCATGCTTGAACTCATTTAATCCGGCCGAACAACCACGACACTCTTAATCTATAATTTATTTTTTTCGATTGAACTTCGAGCGCACCAGATAACAAATAATTAATAATAAGATATTATATATATTTGATTAATATGCATTAAACTTAGTTGCGAGCAGGTTTTATTTTTAATTGATTTTTTTTCCGAAATTCGATGAACAAGAGAAGCACTTTACAACACCGCTGTATAATTGTTTAAAATTCGGGTGCGAGTTATATTTCTATCCTATCACCTCTGTACTCTTCCGACAAATAAATCGAAGTGAGAAATTCATTCATATTCAGCAATTCAGCTATTCAGCCAGCGAACGAGATGGGTTGTGAAACGAAAATGACGTGACATCTTATAGTTTTTGTTTTTCAAAATCGATAGTTTTGTCTCCTTTTTTCTTTTGTTCTTATAGAACTGTCATTTAGGTAAGACTTGCAAAAGAGCAAGAGAGATGGTTGGAGCAATTTCTATTAAAGTCATTGCAAAGAAAATGAAGAAGGTTATTCAAAATTCAGTGGACGGATTCAGTCAAAGAAAAATATAAATTCATGTTTCTACAGGCGAGTAAGACCACAGTCCTGTGAGAAAAACTAGTAAGCTTATTTTTATTTATTTATGTGTACCTACATATATCGACAGTTAAATTAAAGTACTTCGTAAACCGAAAAATACAACAAAAATGTTATTCAAGCAATCAAATTTCAGAGTCACCATTTGTTGGACGCATTAAAATAATTCATTTCTATAAAAATAGTTTACTATTTATTAATAGGTGCGTTTTATCATCTACGGATCTATAGGTACGTTTTATTATTCACAAATCTACCTGTATCCGCATCTGGATTAAGTTTTAACATGTATTACAAAAACAATTTGGGATCCTGTTTTCTATCGGGATCTATTTTAAAGATCCAAAAATTAGTTATTACACTGGTGAGTAGATGGCTTTTTATGGTAAGGTAGTGTAAGCTATAGTGAAAAAAAAGACAAGACATACGAAGAGACGGGGTTATCGTTTTATTTTCAAGGGACGATCTATGTGGATCTTTGGCGATAATAAAACGCGGCTAATAATTCCAATCAGTTATTTTGCTACTTTTTTTCTTTAATGGTGAGTAATTGTTTCTTTTTTTATTTCTGAAGAACATGCGAACACCACTAACAAGATCTCATACTTTCACTGTTGATATGTAGGGATGTGCGACAGTAACTTTAACCCTGTTTTATAAACTAGTATAATGTTTCATAATTTTGGCTTATAATAATGGCGGAAACAGCCTAATGCTAACGTATTTGTGTGATACTATTTAAGAACTTGCTAATTTTAAAGTAGTTTACTAACTCTTTCTTGATTTTAAACATTTTTAGCATTATTTACTAGTTTTCACTAATACTCGGTTCAACCTCGGAATATTTAAACCGAGCTGAAGCACTTTTATTACTTCGAGTTTACGCCACGTCAAACAAAACATTTTTTTTTTATAATCGGCGCACACTCAAGGGGTTTGTATACCCTTAATATGCCAGAGACACAGTGTGAGCATATATTATTTATAATATATTTTCTTAGCCGTTTTAGCTACGCCTTCCTTGTCAAATATACTTCCAAAAAAGTCACCAATCTTAAACTCTGGATATTATAAACGTAAGGCTAGTCGCGCACTGGCAACTGTGATCGAAATCAAACAGTCGTATTAATAAAAAACGCTTATTCCATCTATATTCCATAGTTTTGCTAAGCCATGGAATAGGACTTAAGCCATGGCTTAAATATTTTCATTAATAAAAACAAAATGTTCCTGGAATAGTAAAATGACGTTTATCAAAAATCCTTTTAAGAAAATCTTCTACAAAAGTAAGCAATCTCTTTTTTATATTCTGTAGCTACCTAAATTGATTGTCAATTGCTTGTGTCTGACTGTGGACATTTCTATTTCTTATTCCTTCGCTGAACCACCTACTTCGGTGGTTTAACTTTATCATAATTAGTAAACGTCACTTAACAGAAAATTTGTTTTATTAATGAAATTTCGCACTTAGTCCAGGACTTAACGATAAACCTCCACTAAACCATCTTTATTAATATGGGTGAAATAGTTTAATCACCAGTTGAAAGAGAACCGCACACTGGCAACTCTTTACTCACGCTCGCACTCTTTTCTCTCTTGCATTTATGAAAAACAGCTCAACTTTTGCTAGGCAATCGTTTAGTTTGTGTCAAAACACAAACTTTTTAGTTTCGAGAATCGAGTTGCTCTAAGTGCGCGGTGTCCCATATAAGCCCATATATGTTTCATTTTAGCAACAGTTGCGAAACTAAAAATTGAATGTGCGCGTCTGGCCTAAGACTGCTTTTACACGAAAGCGATTTTTAATCTCCGTTTCTCTTTTGACTTCCTTTCGATTGCATGGATGCTTTTAAACACAGCGATTTTTGATAAAAGTTAACTTTGCTCTATTGAAAAGGAGTTATCTCTCCGCACTCTTTACTCTAGTTAGTAAATCGAAGTTCGCTGAGCGAACGCCAAATAGAAATGAAACATACCTGAGAAATAAAGAAAACCACAAAGAAGAAAGAGCGAGAAATTTTGTGTACCCCCACTACCACATACGTCTCTCTCCTACGGGCTAAAAAATCGCAATATTGCTTCTTTTAAAAGCAGTCTAAGCAAACCTCAGCTGATTGCCATTAGGTGTGTTTTTTTCGCAAGTCCATATAGAATTGTAGAAAAAAAACGACATCGGGACTAAGCGCTTTACATGAAAATACAAAAACTACTTAAATATATACAGAGTTAGCTAAGACCAGATAAGACATTAGATTAAGGCTCGTATTCACCGAGCGCTCCTAAACGGCTCTTAACTTTACCAGGCTCTTAACTTGAAATTTCTGTGGGGTATCCACCAACCACTCGCAAGTGTTTTTCGAAGTTCAAAAATGAGAGCCACTCTCTCTTTAGCGAACAATTTTTCGAAGAGAGCGCTCGTAAGTTTAGGAGTGGTCGGGACCACTCCTAACTTCTAAGACTAAGCTGACAACTCCTCTTCAACGGATGATATTCTCTCATCAAATCCTTCTACTTCTAGGAAAAGCAAAAAGAGAAGAAGGGACATGACCACCATGTCAGCCAACGTAGGTCCGGCACCTAAAAAAACGTCCCTTATTGGTAGTGAAGTCGTTGAAAATTCAATAACTCTATCCGACCCGGCTAGCGAATCACTCCATATTAATGAACCAATTACTAATGTTACCGAAACCTCCTCTGAACCCACTGAACCCATTCCACCTCAACCTGTAACCGAAAATCTTGACTTGACTCCAACACAGGAATCCGTCGTTACTGGTCCAAAAACTTTAATTTCAGTTCCGAAGCCCAGGGCCATATTTATATCTCGTCTCCAACCCGAAACGATGCCTGAAGATGTTGTGGATCATTTGATTGCTACTAAGGCTATTGTCAATTCATATCATGCGTCAAATGCTCCAAAATAAGCAAACCAAACAGCTTCGTAGCATCCTTCAAAATAATAGCTCCCAATTCTCTCTTCGAACCCATATGTAATACTTCTTGGCCTCCTAACACATTGGTAAAAGAATTTACAGCGCCCTTGAGAAGGAAATCAAATTTTAATTCGTCTCCTAGTATAAATTCAAAAAACTGCCCAGGTTCTGCATCTACTACCAGAATGTGAGAGGTCTCCGAAGTAAAACTTCTAAGACTTTCAAAAATTCCCTAGTTTTGCCATACGAACTTTTTGCCCTTACAGAAACTTGGCTTAACGCAACAATATTAGACACGGAACTTTTTGATAATGAGTTCTTAGTTTTCCGAAAGGACCGTCACGTTGACGTTACAAATTCAGTTGGCGGGGGAGTACTTATTGCTGTTAGAAGTATTTTCTGCTCAACACAAATAGTCTTCCCATTCAATCTGACAATTGATCTGTTATGCGTCAAAATAACTAAGGAATCTTTAGTCTTATTTGTTTTAAATGTTTACATTCCACCTAAAAGTCCTGCTTCCGTATACACTGAACTTTCTTTAGCACTCGATTTTATTTTCAGTTTAGCTAGCCTTGACAGTAAAATTCTTTTATTAGGGGATTTTAATCTTCCCCATATCGAATGGGTTCCCTCTGATGACGAATCCTATTTTGAAGCTTCCACAAGTTCACCCCAACAAGAGCTCCAAATGTTGGATAATATTATCTCTACAGATTTACAGCAAATTAGCTGTATACGAAATAATATGAATAGACAACTGGACCTTGTATTCTCATCTGACGCCGTTAGTACAGTAGTGGTAGAATCTATCTCTGCTTTGTCTAACATAGATCAATATCACCCGCCTCTTGACATTTTTCTTGACTTGAGTGGTCATTTACTAGAAAATAGTAATCCCCACGACTGTTCTTATACTTTTGACTTTCGGAGAGGTGATTTTCAACAGCTTTTAGATAGTTTAATTATTTCCGGTATAGAACGTTTACCGATTTCTAATGATCTTGACAAAACTGTCTCAAGCTTCTATTCTATTTTGATGAGATGCATAAATGAAACTGTCCCTAAAAAAAGATCTATTCCCTGTAATTCTTCTTGTCATCCTTGGTTCACAAAAGAACTCAAATGCCTTCGAAATAAAAGAAATAAGGCTTGGAAAAAATATATAAGGTTCATGACAGTAGAGAATCAAGTAGTTTACATTTCCCTTTTAGAAGAATTCAAAAAACTCTCTTATGAATGTTATAATGATTATCTTCAAACCATGGGGCTTTCCCTGAAATTAGACCCGAAAAACTTCTGGAAATTTATAAATTCCAAAAAGAAAAGCGACGGTTATCCTGTTAGTCTCGTTTATAATGACGTAATCTTGAGTACTACTACAGAAATCTGTGAGGGATTTGCAAATAATTTTAGCCAATCCTTCATTGATTCCCCTGTTGTTGTTGACGATAACTATTTTCAATTCTTACGAAATTGTCCTCAGGTATCATTTAATAATATTACAATAGATCACGACAAAATTTTGGACTTTCTGTCACATTTAAAAGACGACTATTCTATTGGACCCGATGGAATACCACCCGCTTTATTGAAGAAATGTAAGTCTGTTTTAGCTCTTCCTCTGCGTAATATTTTTGTTCTATCCTTGAAATTAGGTAAATTCCCTGCAGTTTGGAAGAAAGCATTTTTAACGCCAGTATTTAAAAAGGGAGATAAAGCCAATATTACCAACTATAGACCAATTTCCAAACTTTCTTGCATTCCGAAGTTGTTCGAACAAGTTGTATGTGACAGTTTGACATTTATATGTAAAACTATTATCTGCAACCAACAACATGGTTTTATGCAAAAACGTTCTACTGTTACTAATCTTGTTGTCTTTTTAAATAAATGTTTAAACTCTCTAGAAAGTTGTCAAGAAGTTGATTGTGTATACACTGACTTCTCGAAAGCTTTTGATCAACTGTCTCATGAGATTATCAAGTTTAAACTTGTCTCATACGGATTTCCAACACCTTTCATCAAGTGGATTTCGTCATATCTTGAAGATAGGTTATATCAAGTCAAATTCAGAAATTCATACTCAAGAGAGTTTATTGCCAAATCAGGTGTTCCGCAGGGAAGCCATCTGGGACCACTACTCTTTACATTGGCTATTAATGATGCTCCTCTGTGTGTTCGCAACAGCGAAATTCTAATCTTTGCAGATGATATGAAGATTTATAAAAATATAGTATCTTCAAATGATCGGGCTTTACTGCAAGATGATATTAACCATTTTGCCTTGTGGTGTGAAAAGAACAGTCTGAACCTCAACCCGACAAAATGTCAAACTATGACTTTTTCTAAAAAACGTTCTCCTTACTCTCATGAATATGTTATCTCACGGCACATTTTAACTCGTGTTATGACTGTAAGGGACCTTGGAGTTCTTTTTACACCCAATTTAGATTTTTCTGCTCATATTAATAAAATCGTGAATAAGGCTAATTCAATGTTAGGGTTTATTAAGCGCTGGTCTAAGGAATTTGTTGATCCCAATGTCACCCGGGCTTTATACAACTCCTTGGTGCGTCCCCATCTTGAGTATGCATCGCAGGTTTGGACTCCTCTTTATGATATTCATATTGAGAGATTAGAATCTGTGCAAAGAAACTTTACTCGTTTTGCCTTGAAAGGACTTCAATGGAATGATCCTTCGTATGTCCTCTCTTATGACCAACGATTATCTATTCTTCAGATGCAAACTATGGAACAAAGAAGAACAAACAATGATTTGGTATTTTTCCACCAATTAATAACAGGCGTCACAGATGCACCAGATCTTTTATGTTCGGTTTATTTTAATTATCGGGGAGGAGGTTATAATCTTCGAGGCCTCGATATGGTTAAGGTCCCAACACACAGGACCAACTATGGCATTCATGAGCCCTTGACACGTATGGGTAGACTTGTAAATTGGAATTCAAATATTTTTGATTTTAATATAAATAAATGTAAATTAAAAAACCTTCTCAAAACCAGTGGTCCACGCTCCTAAATGTTCTTTGTTTCCTGTTATGTTATTGTTTTGTTCTTAGGTAATATTATTTGTGTCAGTGTTAATTGTAATAGAGTTTGCCTACTAACAACTAACACTGCACTAAATGATGAGCCGGTGGTATAACACAGTTCTCTGTGTTGGCAAACCATTGGTCGAAAGACGGAGGTTGCTATAAGCTTTCTTCGACCAATTCTGATAGTGTAAAAAAAAAAAAAAAAAAAAAAAGACCCCTCGTAGATCTTCACTAATATTGCTTGGTGAATAGGTTTATGAGCTTCTTAAGTTATGAGCGCTCGGTGAGTACCAGCCTTAGCATACAAGATTGGTCAACGTTATTTAACGGTAATTCCGTAAAATTGGCTGTATCAAGATTTTCAGTCGTAGTAGCTGTCAACACAACGACTCTTTGACAATTCCATCTTTAACGTATATTTCCGCGGTTATTTTTCTTCCATTATTTTGCACTTTGTGTATATGAGTATGAGACTTTCAAATTTGGATCTTTCATGCAGGTGTATTCAAACAAATTCTGAAATAATCCTTGTTCTTCCTACAAGATATAATTTCCACGCAAAGCTAATTAGTTGACAAATTGTATAACCTCAATAATAGACCTAACGTAGTACCTACATTACGTCTCTCTAAAGCTTTTGGATGTATGTATCAACATTTCAACACTGCTAGTGGTAGAGACTCTATTTAATTTGTCCTATGCCACATCGCCATAGCTTTTGGATATGGGAAATGGATTTTTCTTGTTTTGGAAAAGCAGTTTTTGAATCTGTGGCATTACGATACGATAGTTGATTTTTTAAGGTAGGGTATTGAAGGTTTTAAGGTAGGGCATTGCTACGGCCATGAATGCATGGCAAGCATATGCAACTGTATTGGTAATTTGGGGTTGAAGTTGCATATACACATATTAAGCATGAGTCTACAATCTTTTATTTTTATATCGACGGTGTTGTGAGAGGACGGTGCGCTTTGTGAGTTTTTTTCGGCAATATTGTGATTTTACGAATTTCTTTGGAAATTTTAAAATTTTATGCGAGTAATTTGTTTTATTTTGTCTGTCCATTTCATCATACAATTTTTGTTTACTGTTTTAATATTTAAATCTGTGCTTATGTTGTGCTGTGTTCTCATCTCTTCAACGTACTATACGCAAATGAACCAATAAATGCGTGATAAATCATCAATCTTGCATATACACTACTTCAATGCAGGACGCTGGATTGAAAGAAAATCAAAAGATTTTGATTTTGCTTCAATCCAACATCCAATCTATACGTGTGACTTTTTCACTAATACACTTGCACATGCTTGTCATGCATTTGAACAGTGTATATCCGGCATTAGCTAACTCTGACGATTTCCTTTACACATGAGAAATCAATTTTTGTGTGAAGATTTCGATCTCTCGACAGATTTTACGTTCCTTCACACCAAAAAAATCGACTTTTTTTGACAGAGATCAAATCCCTCGAATTCTTATTTGAAGAGGGATTTACATGTATACGAAATACGCACACCAAAAGAAAAAATTTGACAAGGGATCGAAATCCCTAGTGTGTAAGGGAAATCGACATAAGTAGATAGTTGTTGCATTTGCATGTAAAGTGCTTAGTCCTGATGTCGTTTTTTTCTACAATTGTATGTGGACTTGCAAAAGAAAAACACGCCTATTATTCATTTTATTCATATTGGAAATTGGATACATTTAAATTTGGATTGTATAAAGTTCAAATCCTATAAATGAATGTACCAACCACATTGCGTCCCCAATATCGTACAACTGTTAGAGCGTTTGAAAAATGTAAATCATTTATTAATGCAAACTATCTAACCATTTTATCTTATTGTAATATTTTTGCTTATTGCTTATTGGGGAAATACATTTGAAAAGAGCTTTTTGTTTCTTCCATAAAGTAGGTATGCAATTTTCCAACAGATGGCGCTGTAGGAGTATAAAGCTCTGTTCGCAACATTGCCCCCTTCTTAAGATTGTTCGTCCCGAACAATTCTATCTCCATCTTCGCCACTGTATCGGTGCAGTCGATCGCTATGCACAATCCCTTTTGACGATGTGGATTATACAGACATACACGATCTCCTACTTAGAATGGAGCTCCATAGGCACACCGAACCTGCTTACCCAGTTAGACCCAATTTGGTCGGCCACGGCTTCTTGGTTCGGGATAGCGTATGCCTCAGGCCATTTGCTGAAGTAATCCATTACTACCAGAATGTATTTGTTTCCAGCATTCGTTTCCGGAAATGGGCCAGCCACATCAACAGCAATCCTTTCAAACGGTGAGCCAATATTATATTGCATCATTTTGCCTTGCAGTTTTCTACCAGGTCCTTTGGCAGCACGGCCGTCACAATTTCGTCACCACTTTTCAACGTCGGTCGTCTCTTGCATGCAACCAATAGAATCGTTGTCTCACTTTTTCTAACGTCTTGTTGACTCCCAAATGGCCTCCTGAAGGTCCATCATGTATCTCTCGAAGAACCTCTTTGATTTTCGATTGAGGTAACACAAGCTGCATCACATACGATTTACCATCAGCGCGGATTCCCATTTTCGCCAAAGAACACCTTCTCGCACATGAAGTGAGTCCCATTGTGCCCAATAGGCCTTTAAGACTGGACTCCTATCGGAAATGTCATCCCATGCGGGTTTTTCTTCATGTTCTTTCCATGCGAGAAGAGGTTCAATGTCGGGGTCTTCTTGTTGAGCAGATCTTATTTCCTCATTGCTCCATCCACAAATGAGGTCAGCCCTTATTCGCAGTGTTGATGGCTTCCTTTTCTTCTTGTCACCTGCAATACTTGCAGTCTATTTTGCAAGGTCTTCGAGATAGCGCGTCGGCATTTGAGTGCAGCTTTCCCCTTCGGTCTTGAATTTCGTAATACGTCTGCAGTCTTTCTATCCAACTTGCGACTTGTCCTTCTGGGTTCTTGAAGTTCAACAACCAATTAAGAGCACCATGATCGGTTCGTAGAAGAAACTTTTGTCCATAGATGTATTTGTGGAAGTGTTTGGTTGCCAAGATGAGTGCCATGAGTTCTCTTCTGGTCACACAGTAGTTCCTTTCGGTCTTCGACAGTACTTTGCTGAAATAGGCGACAACCTTTTCATCGCCATTGTGCACTTGTGACAGAACAGCGCCGATTCCCACGTTGCTTGCATCAGCATCGATGACAAAAAACTTGACTGGAGTCGGATAGATCAGCACCGTAGACGGTATTTCAGTTCTTGGAAGGCTTTTTCACACTCACCTGCTCATCTAAACTGCTTGTTCTTTTCCGTAAGTTGATGCAAACTCTTCGCAATTCCGGCAAAGTTTTTAACAAAACGTCTGTAATAAGTAGCAAGACCAAGAAAACTTCGTAGTTGATGTTTGTCCTTTTCAAGTCCAGTGTTGAAAACCATTGTCCTCCTTCCATCGCATCTAAGATATCACTAATTCTTGGCAGGGGATAGCTGTCTTTCTTGGTCATGTCATTCAACCTTCGGTAGTCAACACAAAACCGTGTACTTCCGTCCTTCTTTTTGACTAGGACCACTGGTGGAGCGCATGGACAAGGAGTTCTCAATCAAATCATCCTTCTTCATGGTGGTAATCATTTCCTCAAGTTCACCTTGTTTGTCCAGTGGCAGACGTCTTGCGGGCTGACGAATGGGCCTTGCATCTCCTGTATTTATTCGATGCTACACCATTTGTGTCCTTCCATATTTCCCGTTTGGTGAAGCGAAAATGACGGCATACTCATTCAGAAGGCTTTCTGCCATTTTAACCTGATGTTGGTCCAGGTTAGATGAATTGAGTATCTTTACCTTGATGCTATTGAGATCCTCAGGGTCTAATGTCCTTGTCGGTGTTTCAGCGTCTGTTTAAATATATCATCAATTCGAGTTATGGCTGCGATAGATTCGCACTTACCGATAACTTCTCCTTTCGCTAACTTTACATCTTTAACTTTGGTGTTGAGTATCCGTACGGGGACCATATTGTTTTTCGGAGCCACAAGTGTCTTCCCAATGATGACGTTTTGGGAAGAACAATCTGGGCCTGGTTCCACCATTAGGTATCGATGGCGTCCACACTCACCTTCTAATTTTGTCCAAACGAATACCTCAGAAGAAGTAGGAATAATCACGTCTTCTTTGATGACAGTCCTTAGAGTTGTTGTTCCTTCGTGCCCATAGATCATTGGAATCTCTGTATTCTGGTATTTGAGTACCTGCCCAAGCAACAATTTTTAGCCCTGGCTCCAGAAAAACCGAGGTTACAAAAAAGCCTTAAATAACTCTAGTCATAGTGGGGCTAGAAATGAGAAACTTTATTACCCTAGTATGCTATACGGTATAAACAAACCAAAAATTATCTTAAGGCTGATTTCGGTAAAATTTTCTCTCTTGCACAACTTTTTGGTCATATATTGGTTTGAAAAATTCCATTTTTAAACTGGTGATAATATTTGGATATTTTTTAACCCTTTCATAACCAATATGTCATTTTTCTGGTTCCAAAATAACTATTTTTAAATCTAGGTTAAATTTGAACGGTTCTGGAACGGTTTTGGAACGGCTTTTTAGCCAAATTGTAAACCCTTGGTTTGGAAAACCTGAGCTAAAAGCCGGTTATTAAGCCGCTTCCAAACCACAAATTGTTGATTGGGTGGTTGCCAATATCCAAAATTACTCGATGTTCTTTCATGAAGTCCATACCTATGATGCATTTGTCACATATATCTGCCACCAAAAATTTGTGTGAGAATTCTAGATGATGGACTTCACCATAAACCCTAGCTGCTTCTCCTGTGGCAGTTCTCAGACGGTAGCTATTGGTGGGTGTTGTGTAGCCAATCCAGGTGCACTAGATCTTGGCGCACAATGGAGGCTGTGGCACCGGTGTCGATGGTGACATTGACGCTGTAAATGTCCGGTCTTGTTGCAATTCCAACTTAGCTGCCTTTAATTGCCTCTTGTATATTGACCAAGAAGTTTGCCCATCAAAGGTAGGAGGTTGCATCTCTTTTTTTCTCAAAGTTTCCCCAGAACTTTCCCGAGTCTTTATGTTTCGAACCCGGTCTAACTCTTTTGAAAACGTCTCCATTTTGTTGTCGACTTGATTCCCTAGCAATGAAACACGTTCATCTAACTCTATTGAAAACGTCTCCATTTTGTTGTCGACTTGATTCTCCAGCAATGAAACACGTTTATCAAGGGCAGATACATTATTCTCGATGTTAACAAGCTTTCCTTCTAGCATGTTTCTTTGCTCTTCGAGAAGGTCTTTTTGTTTCTCCAGGCGTTCGAGATTATTCTTTTGTTCGTTTTTCTGTTCCTCGAAACGTTCGAGAACATTCTTCTGTTCTTTCCTTTGTTCATTTCGTTGCTCTTCGAGAAGTTCGAGAACATTCTTTTGTTCATTTCGTTGATCTTCGAGACGTTCGAGAACATTCTTTTGTTGTTGAAGCAGAAGACTAATCATATTTGAAACATCTACATTTTTACTTACGTCTGCTTCCTCAGCGTCAGCTTCAAGGACGAAAATGTCCGGGTTTTCATTTTGTTGTTTCAAATATTCGGCCAAACGCAGAACAAGCTCATTTTTCGATCCTGCTCTAGAAAGTTCTCGCTTGCCTAATTCACTTTTCAGCTTATTACAGTTGAGCTCTTTCAGTAACTTGCTCATTATTTTTTTTCCGCACACTTCACTGCACAATAAGTTTTATTCCACTTTTCTGACACCAATGTAATATTTTTGCTAGGTCCGTTAAAAAAAACTTATTACTTCTTTTAGTATTTCTTCTTTTTACACTTTCCAAATCAAAACAATAAATCTCAATTTATAATTAACTCAAAAACTTGTATTCAAATTTAAATCACATTTTTTTAATAACACTTTCCACAATCCAACAAACAAACCTTTTGCACACTTTCATAGTCAAAAATCAACTGTCCTGGGCCCGTATTACAGATTACGAAACGAAAGGCAAAAAAACGATACCCTAGAAAACGATAGTCAACACATGGACCGATTATGGTTTACGATAATGGATGCATCAAAATATTGCCTGATAAAATAAAAAAAATCTATTTTTTGAAGCGCATCTAACTTCATTCTTTCAATATTTCTGTCATAAATAGTACATGTGTCAAAACAATGAAATACGAGTGCCAAAAGCAGTCGTAAGAGAAAACGATTATCGTTTTAAAAAAAACGATTATCGTAAAACGTAATCGCAACTTAACGATAACGAGGGATCTTAAACGATAATCGTAATTCGTAATACGGGCCCTGTGCTCACCGCGAGCACTCCCTTATATACTCAAGTTAGTTGTTCTCGAAGGTTCTCGTCTTGGAATGTTCTAGATGGTTGGAATAAGGGGAAATATTATATATTATAATTTGACATTGGAAAAGAGCTTTTTGTTTCTTCCATAAAGTAGGTATGCAATTTTCCAACAGATGGCGCCGTAGGAATATAAAGCTCTGTTCGCAACATTATTAGGAATTCTCATCTTCCAAATCACCGAAAAACAAATCGAAAGAACTTTCCATCATACAATTTCTTATTTTTGCTTTTGTATTTCATGTTGAGCAGCTGGTTTTGACAGCAAACTTGCATAATACGAAAAATTTGTTTGATTGCCTAAGATTTGAGTTGATGACAACTCAACTAAGTTGAGTTGTAATCCATAATAGGCGCATAAATTACTCGTATACAGGGTGTCCGGTAATTCGTGTGCCATACTTTGGGATGTGATTCTTGGTGATATTCTAAGAAAAAAAATTGTTCTACAGTAAAGTCTGATTTTCAACTTTGACATCACTTTTTGACGATTTAAAAAAAGCCTAAAGCGCGGAACAGATTGAACCAGCAACAGCACCGTCATTAATTTAGAGCCAATGTATTTCAATTGTTCAACACACCTAAGAACAGCAACAGCAACGCCAACAGCGTGGTTAGGCCAAAGTCCTAAATTTGCTGTTGCTGGTGCAGTTTTGTCAACTTTTCCACTGCAATATTCAGTGGCACCACAATGAAAAACTTTTTTCCATATGAAATGTCGAACAGATGAAATGACGTTGCTGGTGGCAATGTGTTTGAGAAATGTTTGCTGGCCATCGTGCTGTTTGCTGTTGACGATGCTGGTGCTGTTGCTGGTTTAATCTGTTTCGCGCATAACTTTGGTGTACCGTGACCCATGTTAAGGTCAATTTCTCTGTCAGTACCAATGATAGGGACCTCATTTTGAACTTTTTTTTAGTAGAAATACCAGTCTTTAAAAGTACGTTTAAATTGAGCTGATATGTTTTTAGGGTTGCCAGATATTCAATTTTAAATGGTGTTCAATTTTTCTTGCCCGAGCAAAATTTTGACTTTGAGGTCAATTTTTTTCAAAAAATGCGTAATAAAGAAAAGTTTTCTTATTTTTACCTGATGAACAAAACAATAATAAAAAAACTCATTAATAAGTGCACCCAAAAACCCATACATTTTATGATACTTGGGAAAATCTGATATATGAAAATATGATACAGGTAAAATTAAAAAAAAAATGTTTTTTTTTGCCCTGAGGTGTAAAGGGTTTGAAGTAATTTTAAGTAATTTTTTATTTTATAGACACACAAATACAGTCATAATAAGTGCTCAAAGTGCCCTCCCGCGTTTTGAATGCATGCTAGAGCTCGTTTTTGGATTTCATTTTTAATGTTTATTTTCTTGTCTTACTTTTAGTGATCCTTCGGAAATATGTTGTTCTAATTCACTTAAAGTTGTTATTTCAGATGTGTAAACGATTTCTTTCATTCGTCCCCAGACAGTGAGATCTTGCAGGCCAATGAATTGATCTATTTCTGCCTATCCATCGATCACCGTATTCTTCATCCAGCCAATCCTTAACTTCACGACCATCTTGTTGGAAATATGATGAAACTAGTTGAAGCAGTGGAACAACCTCCAATAGGTCTGTTAGATTATTTTGTAAAAACTCCAGATAGTTAGTAGAATTAATTCAGGGTGGTAATTTGAAAGGCCCGTATTCTTTCATCGACCGAAACTCTTCTTGTGCTTGCAGCTCCCGTGTTAGATCTTGCAGTTGAAACTGATCCAGTTTCTCTAAGCCTTCGAAAGATATTTCCAAAAACATTTTGAGAAAAAAGTCGTCTGTTAGGATACATTTCCTGGTATCTTCTTTAATTTCCATTGCACAACACATAAACGAATAAAATGTCTCTCGTAAATGAAGGCATTTCAAAAATCCGACTGCAATCGTGACTTAACTTGATAATCTGATGAATGAATTTGTTTTTCTATTCTTGTATAGCACTTATTTAGTTAATTTACCCATTAAACATTCATACCCCAATTTTAACTCTCACTGAGAAGCGGTAAGGTAATTAGGGTTTTGACAGCAAGTCAAATAGGCATAAGTACACTTTTAACACTTTTGATGAGTACACAGTCCTAAAAATTACCTAAAAACTATCAATTTTTGGAAAGTAGGTAAAAACGTTTTAGATTTTTCAAAATATCATAAGATGTATGGGTTTTTGAATGCACTTATTAATGAGTTTTTTTTATTATTGTTTTGTTCATCAGGTAAAAATAAGAAAACTTTTCTTTATTACGCATTTTTTGAAAAAAATTTACCTCAAAGTCAAAATTGAACACCATTTGAAATTGAATATCTGGCAACCCTAAAAACATATCAGGGGCCCTAGCACGTAACTTGATACGATCGAGTTAGGTCAATACAATCGAGAACAGGCAGTTCTTTTTTATGATCAGCCGATTGTATTCGATTCGATTGAATCAAATAAGGGACGCCCTATACTCGATTACATCGACTAGACTCGATTGTATCAAGTTACGTGCTGGCACCCTAGCTCAATTTAAACGTAGTTTTAAAGGCTGGTATTTCTACTAAAAAAAAAGTTCAAAATGAGGTCCCTACCATTAGTACTGACAGAGAAATTGACCTTAACATGGGTCAGAGTACACCAAAGTTAGCCTTTTTTTAAATCGTCAAAAAGTGTGTCAAAGTTGAAAATCCGACTTTACTGTAGAACAATTTTTTTCATAGAATACGACCAAGAATCACATCCCAAAGTATGGTACATGAATTACCGGACACCCTGTATAAGTACATACAGTCACGAGCAAAAGTGGTCAAATGTTTTCGCTTGCTTGAAAAATTGATTTAAAGTAAGAGTTTTTAATAGAATTAAAATCTTTTTTTATTTTCTTCATTTTGTTTATTTAACTAAATTTTATTAGTTATAATAACTTTTTCAAAAAATAATATATTATACAAAACAAAAAATATTCCATTAGTTTTTAAACTTGTCCAATTATGCACGTTTAAAATCAATGTTTTTTCTTTAGTATTTAGTCCATAAACCTTCATTTTTAATTACTTGGGAGCAACGCTTTGGCATACTTTCAACCAAATTATGGAGAAATTGCTCTGGAATACGGCCCCATTCCAACCAAAGCTCCTGAGTGTTTGATGGGTGATTTTTGTGCTGCCCCAACCGTAGCTTCACAATTGACCATAAATTTTCAATTGGATTGAGGTCAGGGCTTTGTGCTGGCCATGTCATCGTCGTAAACTGTTGAATTCTCAGCCATTCCGAGACAATTTTTGACGCATGTTTTGGATCTCCGTCCTGCTGAAAAGTTATTTCAGAATCATTGAAGCCTGTTGATGCAGTAAAAGGTGGTAAATTTGTCTTCAAAATGTCCGAATATTTTTCTTTGTTCATGATGCCATCGATTTTCACCAAAGAACCCACAGCGTCCCATGAGAAACAGCTCCAATCCATCACCGAACCTTCTCCATGTTACACGGTCTTTTGAACTTGATGTTGTTGAAGTGGTTCTCTAGGATGTGACCAATAAAAAGATCTACCATCCGTTCGTATTCTATTGACCTTCGTCTCGTTCGACCAAATGACTTTTTTTTCCATTGGTCAATGGTCCAATGTTTGTGCTTTTTAGCAAAAGCTTACCTTGCTTTAATATTTTTCGCTGTAAGCAGAGGCTTCTTCGGTTTCTCTTTAGCTTTTAACCCAATTCTTTTGAGTGTCCGGCGTACAGTTCATTCACTAACTGGCTTGTCTATGTTTTGGGCTGCCTGCTTAGTTGTTTTGGAACCACAACTTCTCAACTCTCTTTCCATTCGTCTAGCTTCCAAATCAGAAAGTCAAAGTAGTCGTTTCCGCCCTTTTTTCATTGGGGGGACATCGATGTTTTTTTAATATTAAGCACAGAAGTTTTTGAAATTTTCAAAATTTTGGACACTTTACGCGATGATTCACCACTTTTTAGTAAAAAAAATAGCGCGGTCGACGGTATTTTTACAATTTTTTTTTTCATTTTGACAAAAATCAGCTTTACACGTTTTAAAATGAACGATTCACAACAAACTATCAACAAATAAAATTATCTTAACTGTTACTTATTAAATAACAGAAAAACAAACAAAGCACAATAGAGAGGAACATCTCTCAATAAACAAACGATGTTAAATCTCTTGAAACTAAAATGGGACAAAACCAGAAAATTATTATTATTTTTTTGTTTGTATATTATATTATTTTTTGAAAATTGTATTATACATAATAAATGTGAGTTACATAAATAAAAAAAAAGATTTTAATTCTATTAAAAAATCCATACTTAAATCAATTTTTCAAAAAAGCGAAATCATTTGACCACTTTTGCTCGTCACTGTATATGGGGTTCCATTGAAAGAAACCAATCAATTCTATCTATAATTCATAAAAAACATATTCGAGGGAATTCGATTTAAATAAAACACATTTAATTGTAAATTAATAAATTCATATACATATATATTTACCCGCTCGTTTAATTTTTTTTAACTAAAGTAACCTTTTCAGAAGTGCATCTGCTAAGTGTTTCAAGCAAATGAAAACAATCCATGTCCAAAGCATTTTCAAGCTAATACACATACATACCTACTTCGTAAGCATAATGTTGTTTTTTTTTTTTATTTTATTATTTGTTTTTTATTTAAATGTATATTTTGTTTTGTATATAATCACTATCACTATAGCAATAATAATCATCATCGTCGTCACAATAAATTGGCAAATACACATTCTCTGATTTTATAATATGAATAACTTAAACTGAACAACTCATTCTTAAAGTTTTGTTTAAAAAATTGTTCTTTTTTTTTGAAGAAAAAGAATTCTTTATTTTTATTTACTCTTTCATCAATTTATTATTTAATATATATTTCACGTTGTGGTAGTTGTTTTAATAATTAAAAAACACTAAGTTAATATCAAAAGAAAATCATATAAATCAAAATACAATTAAAAGTATATTTTATGTGTTATTAAATATATAAATGTGTATATATCATATAAAAACTGTGTTTTAGTTTTCCACTCTTTTTTTAATTTAAACTTATAATTCTTGTCAGCTCATCGTTCTTATTTTTTGATCATCTTTGAGTTTTTTTTTTAATTTTTTTTTTAATACTTAGAATTTAAATAGTTAATTTTTTAATTCAATCTTAATGTAAATAGTTTTTTAATGAATTTTTAAAGTTTTGATGGCAATTGTTTTTCTTTTTTTTTAAGTCGTATCAAATTTTTTTCTCGAATAATAAATTAAGGAAGACACCCAAAGTCCCGACCATTCATACATTATAAAATAAAAAGGACCAACTTTGACAAAGAAACTCTAACTTCAAGTAGCAGATTAACATTTAACTGACAGTGAGAACACGATGACGAACTTCTAATATTTAAAGCACAATTTTCTGTCGTTTAAAATCGAAGTTCGAACATGGATTTGATTGCTTTAATGCGAAATTATTAATTCAATTATTTTCCAGAATGTGAGTGTCACTTGGGGGCGTTTGTCAACTTTCGAATCCCATGAATGTATGAATTTAATATCTTGATATTAATAAAGTCATTGTGGGGTTTAATGGTGTAGTATCTACAATATGCAAAAAATTTAAAAAATAGAATAATATATACTTTTAAAATTGTTAATTCATAAAATACGTAAACACTTCAGGACGAAAAGAAACGAAACAACACGACACGCCATTTGAATATCTTTTTTACATATATTTATCTGATATAAATATTGTTTTTTATATTTGACATAGTTTAATTAAACCAATAATGTTAAAAATCCTATTTACATAACTAAAATGCATATGGGTTTTGTTGTAAAAATGAAAACTGCAATATATGAACTAAATTATTAAAATTAATATGATTCTTTATTCACATTCAAGTCTGCCGAAAATCTCTTTTTTGATTTAATATACCTTTTGGAAGGTAGAATAACAGAGAGAGCAAATTAGCTTCTATTTATCATGAGAAATTCTCTTACGCTTTATTATTTTGTTTTAGCACCTTTTTTCAAATATTGTTTTTTTTCTTATTTTTAATAATTTGTTAATAATTTTATGCATTTATCAACTTCCATTTACTTTAAAAAACTTGGGACCCAAGTCGCATATCGACGACGTCTTTTGTATTTTGTATTGTTTATCCGACCAGTGTTTACCAGTCAGTGTTATATTCTCTTAATATATGCGAAAGACGTATTTATACAAAACACTTGTTTTTTGAATAGTGTTACACTGAGGCGCACAAAGCGAATACCACTTTTCAAATAGTAAGTTACTGACATCAATTCTCCGGTCGAGAGGTCGGTTGAAAAACAAACGCGCGAAAACGTTTCGATATTTATTCAAAACAGGGATGTACACAATCATACACAATTTTGTGCTTAAAGAAAAACGATAATTTTACCGCTTAATCTCGCTGAGGGATAAGAAGTTTTTTTAAGTTAAGAGGAAGGTCTGAAATATACGAAAACATAAATGAGTTTATTTGTACACTCAATCTAAAAAACGATATTCTTACTTTTTGGAAAATTCACTCGTGACTTTGAAACAAAAATATTGATAATTTCTTTCGAGCAGAATACAATTATATACAAATTCCCATCTCCAGCTAAAAGCCGGTAACCGACGTACAATATTTGAAAATGGGGCTAGATGTATGTATGTCCCTTACTCTAACAATACCTTAATAAGTATGTGATTTCTATGAAAAGTGTTTGTTGGAACATAGATATAAATGTGTAGATTTTGTAGAACTATGGTTGATAGTTAGTGAATTAGTGATTGATTTATGTTGTTATGATAATTAAAAGCAAACAAAAATGCGGAGTTATAATAAAATAAAATATTTTGTATGTCTTGTGTAACTAATTATAAAAGCAACTGTTATTTAAAAAGCAAGCACACATAAAATAAACTTTTTTTTTCAAACATGTATACTTTTGCTAATGCTTATTCGATTTAATAATATTGGTGTTGTTTTCTTATAGTGTTTTCTTCATTTGTAGTTAATATATGTGTATATATAGTTTGTTTTTTATTAAATAAGATTTTATTTGTATTTACTTTTGAAATATTTTTACACATTGTGTGTTTATTATTTTTCGTCAACAACGAAAAAAGGCAAATAATATATTTATAAAAATTTAAAACCAACAAAATAACTTCAGAAGTGCGATGTACACATATTATGATGTTTTTGTTTATCAAATATCTGATTGATTTAAATTTAATCCTATTTCTTTAAGAAATTAATTTGTAAGAATATTTATGACATTTTAATTTTAGTTTTACAATTAATTATATAAAAATGTTTTTATTCTGTTTTCATTCGTTAGGGTCTCCTATTCCTTTTTGTTTTATTTAATATTTACGTTGAGTAATATTTTTGTTTATACAAAAATGTAATACAAAAAACTATTTATTTTCTTTACTTAAATATTTATTTTGTATATATGTAAAATGTAGAATAGAAATAATAAATAAAAGTAAAGTGCTAGTGTGCGAGAGAAAAATACTCAAAAAATATTGTAGGTGTATTGGAAAAGAGTAAACAATTATATTTAAAAAATAAAAACAAAAAAAAAAACAGAAACAGAAACGATAGAAATACATATTTAAAAAAGATTAACAACATTACACTCGCTTGTATCGACTATGATATAAACTTAAAAAATAATTTTTCTGTGAGGCTATAACTTTCAATAAAAAAAAAATTTTGCAGCCCATTCAAAAATGTAAGAAGAGAAAGAATAAGACAAATTATCATTTTTCGAATGATGAACAAAATAATCATAGTTTGTTGTTGTTTAATAATTTCTTGCAGTTCTTGTTATCATTTCGGTGTGTTTTATTATTTCGTCTGATAAATAATAATACAGAAAGAACTATATGGGTCGGCTAAATAAATTGGTTGTGGTAAATGGTTCTGCTGCTACTATAATTGTGTGAATCTTATTATGAATGGTATGGCGTGACATATGTTGATGGGAAAATTCCTTTCCTGTTGCCGATTTCACCGTTCCACCAATTATCATCAGATCGATTAGTGACTGTGATGACGTCACCGCGTCTAAAATCTAATTCACCTGATTCTTGTGGCACAAAATCATACAAAGCCTGGACGAGCATCTAAGAAGAGAGAAAAATTTAACAATAATAATTAAAGCATTTTTATGATTTTTTTTAGAAAAACTAATAATTTAAGGTTTTTTTGTTGTTGTTTAAATATTTTTTGACAGCTTGTAGGTATGGTAAGTTATGTAAACAAATAAGAAAACAATGAATGCTTCAAGTTTCAACATAAAATATTAACAGCTGCGAAAATATTCTTTTATTTATGTAGCTTGTATAGCTGTTCAAGAACATAAATAAATGTATGTATATATATTTTGCATTTGCTTAAACAAAACCGAAATAATTCACAACCTGAGCGGTTTGTGAACATTTTTACCGCTTTTTTCGTATAAAATAAAGCGCGAAGATGTTCTTATACAGAACCGAAAACACAAATAAATAAAAAGTATTGGTTTCGCATATGTACATATAAAAACATTTAAAGAAGGAAATAATTGTATACCTATGATAGTTCACAATATAAGAGTGTAATGAATGTTGTATTATTGTCTATAATCAATTAATTTTGAATTAATTTAATTTTGAAGAATTTGTGCCTACGAGTAAAGTACAATTTTGCACTCATCAAGATTGGTGAGATCGTTTAGTTTGGGCTAGTTTCAAAACGTCACATCATCCAACAATTTTGTTGATATGGCACAATCAAATCACCTGTTTTGTCTTTCGTCTAGTACCCGTCGGTATAATGATTTGAGGAATGGTCTGCTATGCAAAAGGTCTGGGTTCGATTCAGAACCGCCGCAAAAATGTTTTTCAGGGGTATATTTGCAACTTGTGACAAATCCTCCAGGAGTATTTGTAATGAAATGTGCTTCTCATCTAAGCCCTTCGGACGCAGCAGAAAATTGTAAGTCCCCTTTATTCCTGCTTACTTACAAGCCCAACCAAATTTAAGGTATGAAATGCTACAATGTCTTAAAGGCGGTAGATATTTCTGGTCATTTGTCAAGAATGCAAAAAAATCATCATCTTTGGTTCCAACGTTCATATATAACGACAACCTGACAACTAGCTCTTCAGATAAGACCAATGTACTCGCAGCTCATTTTGCTGGTACCTCTATGTTGCCAAACAGCAATATTGACCCTCCTGCACTCGTACAGTTGGAAGAGCCCTTCGAGATCTTGATATAAGCAAATCCCTGATGGTATAACAAAATTCTTTTGAAGAGGTGTTCTTCCATGCTGGAAAAACTATTGTGTGAGCTGTTTCTTCGCTCCTACTGTTTTGAAATCTTCCCTTGAAGATGGAAAATAGCATTTGTCCAATCTGTTTCTAAAAAAGGCGAAAAAGGCACTTATGGGATGCATTATCATGTGATTTCTTCAATCTTGTTCTGGAGCAGATACCGCGCATTGCACACTTTAACACAGAGGGCACTATTTTCAACAAATCTGTCCAACTATTAGCGTATGCGGACTATATCGTCATCATCGTCACTCCGAGCGTTGCGTAGTAAAGTCTTTACGGTTATTGAAGATCACGTGAAACTTGTTGGTCTTGAAGTAAATGAGAACAATACCAAGTGCATTGTATCAAGAACCAAACAAACATCTTTCCAACGAATAGAACAAAGCGTTCCTATCGATAAAAGAAACTACGAAATAGTTTAGAAGTGCCTCTACCTAGGAGTAAATATGAACTAACGATTTCATATTTGAGATTTGTCAAACAAGACCACAAGTAGCCAAATATGGCTTTTGGTTTTTAAACGCCGACTACTGAGATTTCGCAATTTCCACTGGAAATTAGAACAATTCTTTGTTTATGTTTTTGTATTAATTTGGTTTAATTTTTCTTTGTGCAATCGTTTAATTATTATTAGCTAGACGATAATTGAAAGGCTGTTTTTTTTAGTGAGATTCGATATTGGTAAGTAAAATTTAAGTGCTATACATAGTTCAATTAACATGGAGAAATAAATCTCGTGCATCATTCATGGAAATGAACATGGTTGTTGAGGAATCTAACAGAAGAGCATTGCAAGACAACATTAATAAACCAATCAACATTTCTCGAAGTGAAATGGAACAATTTGTCGGTATATCTTTATTCACGTCCCTCATCAAGTTGCCTTCTACTACACGCTATTGGAACTCTCAATTATGTAGGGCAGCCTTATATTTATGAGACCATGTCATGTAGGGAGAAAAAAAAATGTCTCATTTCGCTGATAACGATAAATTTGTAAAATTTGGCCAACCTGGACACGACAAGCTTTATAACTCCTCCACTCCACTATTTAGTAACATAAAAGAACGACTTCTCAAACAATCCCCACTAAGTGTCGACATCACCTTAAGCAGTATAACCCCAAAAAACACATAAATGGGGTTTCAAAAACCTCGTTTTAAGCGGAATATCGGGATTTAGTTATGACTTTGACATATTTGCAGGGGAGCAGAGCAACGTTATTCCAGATGGTTTTCCGGATTTAGGTGTCAGCGGGAATGTTGTGCACAAGTTTGCATCAACGGTGTCAAGACATATGAACCATAAATTTACTTTGACAACTGGTTCGATAGTCCGAAACTGCAAGTGCATCTAACCAAAGCGGGTCTTCTTCCATTGGGGACGGTGAGGCTGAATAAAGTTCCAGACATTGACGCTCCAAAAGAAAAGGAAAGAAAGAAAAAAGGACGAGGGAATATGATTGAAAAGATGGCTAAAATTGAAAGAATCGTTGTTTCTTTTATATCCTGGATTAATAATAAAATTGTGAATATGCTTTCCACATTTGTGGGGGCCAATCCCACAACGAAAAAAAAAGAAGGTACTCAAGGAAATTCAAAAAGTACATAGAGGTTGACTGCCCAACCTCTTGTCTTTTGTCTATATTTATTTATTTTTTTGAAAACGAAAGTGCAACTGCGCAACCGGCCATATATGGTAAAATGTATTTTGGTTGAAAAATGTGTAACTGCACAAATAGCCATATGGCAAAAGTTATTAACTTTTAATAAAATTAGGAAATAGATTGAAAATAGCTAAATATTATAATATTTCCAGAATTGTATAAAAAAGTTTTTTTTTTTTACATTTTAAACAGAATATTTCGAAAAGAATAATCTTGATTTTTGTACATAAGCAATGGAAAATTTTTCACCGTAGTTGCTATTATTTTAATAAATTAATTTCATTATTTTCTCTCAAAAACTAAACAGTTTTCTTGATACAAGAAAAGCTTAATGTTATTACACAGTGTCATCTACTCTACGTTAACATTTATCTTTTAAATGCTTGTATGAGTTTTTGTTTAAACATTTAATTTTCTGTTAAAAAATGAAAGCGAAATTCATACAGATTCAACGGATAACGACTTAAAAAATTCCAAAGTTTACACCACTTTTTCTCCATAAAATTATAGTAAAACGACCTCATTTTGAGGTCATATTTTAAGAGAATTTTCTTAGAGCCTGAAGCAACCAACTTTTCAGTTCATCATGAGCTTCGAACTAACTCGTTTAATTTGACCCACTTAATATACATAGTATGTACATTTACATATGTATAATGTAGAGTTAAAAGTGAGACAAATTTTTTTCAATCGGATATCGTAAGCAAATTACTAATGAATTGCAATTTTCTTTAGCTATCAACCTTTGATAAATTCAAATTAAATTTTTTAATTGATTTAAAATTAAAGAAATAAATAACTATTTAATCGATTCATTCAAGAGATTTCTTATTAAGGCAACTACAAAATTAAAAAAAAAAACATTCTCATGAATGATTCATACAGGACAGCCCATTCAGTCTGGGCTGATATGACTAGAGTGATTATACATACCTCTTCTGGGATCATATCTCTCAATTTAACATCTTGTGATCTTGATACTGATGCCGATCTGTGGTATTCAACTAACTCATTTAATGAATTGAATTTAACCACCCAGAGGAAGAATTTACCTTGTGCGTCACGTAGAACTTTAAAATGTTGCACACCATCGGGGCATCTACAGAAAAAAAAATATATTTATAAATCATACCGGCACCTCTCTTTCTCTCTACGTCAACAAAAGGCCAATCCAACTCACTTTACAGATAATGAAAAATCTCCGGGACTTGATTCACTAATTCGGATTAGAAAACCGCCTTCGTGTTTGTTTGACAATAATTTTTCAGCATCTGCTCTCGTTATTCTTCCATAATACCAGCTGTGTGGATAGAGATAAGAAATGAGAAAGTTTAATTAAATTCATAAAAAAATGAGACGAGTTTCTAGCCCTTACTCGTGATTTTTCATTTCTATATAGTTACTAGGTATTAGTCCCTCTTTACCATCGAGCTCAGCACGATACCAGTTTGAATCATCTTCCATATTTAATATCTGAAAACATAGAATACAAATAGACGAATAAAACAAATATTGTTCCAAAGTATTTAAACAAAAATTATATCGTACCAAAGGTACCAAAATATATACACTATAAATACATACATAAACATATACATATATAGGAATGTATCTAGCCTGTTTTGTCAAAACAAAGATTTGCTTCGAAAATTAAATAACAAAAATATCTTCTTTTTTCGTGAATGACCGAATGTTTCTGGGTCAAATATTTATTCGCCTTATTTTTAAACTGACAAAAAAATAATAATAAATTGCCTTGGTGGGTCGCATAAATTAGCTTTTATAATTAGAAAACATTTTTTTTTATTTATAAAGAAAACCCAACAGTTTACATTATAAAACAAAATTGTCTAACTATGATAGGTAGCTTTTAAAATGCACGGACCTTATGATGAACTTGTTCTTGAAAATGTAACATTTATTTTTCGAAAGATAAATATGTCATATAGTAGTTTCTTTTTAAATCATAGGTTATTTTGATACTGACAGCTGTTTCCCGCTCGAAATCTTGAAGGAAAGTCAGTATCATACCTCCGCGAGACAAAATGAGTCGCTTTACGCTTTAACAGCGTTGGGAAATATTGAAAACTTATTTTCAAAGTGAGTGCTGTGTAGCCCCAACAGTGCGTTTTTTTGAAAAGAAGATTTGGCCGAATTGAAGCACCCGCCGTGCATGCTATACACAAGTTTGTGCAAAAAGTTCGTGAGACTGGTATGCTAGTGGAAAACACTCATGATCCCCGCCGTCCCACACAGACGAGAATGTGGGTGCTATAGCCGAGAGTATGAGTCTATTCACGAACATCAACTCGCCATCGATCTCAAAAGCTCAACATTTGAGGCACTAGCCTGAGGAGAATTCTGCACAAAGATTTCGGATTATTTGCTTGGAGTGACAGAATGCGTTACTGCGAAGCCAGTCGAGGCATCCACTTGAACGGCGTTGTGTTCCATAATTAATGTTTGCTCTTACTAATAAAGCCATAATACGTGGAACAAATTTAATTTTGTTCATTTTTGCATTTTTTTTTAAAGAAACTTGTATTTGGTCCAACAATCCAACAGAGCCTACTATAGTCTGTCAAATCTCTTCAAATCCAGAAATCTCACCATAACTTCAAAACTGCTGCTGTACAGGACCATGGTCCTGCCAGTACTCACATATGGATCCGAGACTTGGGTGCTTAGCAAAAGGCACTCCGACCTCTTAGCTGCGTTCGAGAGAAAAGTCTTAAGGAGAATTGTTGGCCCCGTATGTGAGGAAGGACGATTCCGGAGACGGTACAATCATGAACTGTACGCAATCTACCTTGAAGCAGATATCGTGACAAAAATTAAGCTCGGTAGACTCCGGTGGGCAGGGCACCTAGCTCGCATGAACCTGCTCGGAAAGTTCTTTGTATTACATTCTATGGTAGACGACAGCGTGGTAGACCATGCTTGCGCTGGAGAGATGGCGTAGACCAGGACGCCCGAAGCCTTGGGGTGCGCAACTGGATGGCGTCGGCTAGAGACCGGGACAGGTGGAGAGACTTGTTGAAAGAGGCCAGGACCGGAACCCGGTTGTCGAGCCGAAGATGATGATTTGGTCCACTCTTTATGTAATTTTTGCATTAGATGTGCATTGATTGTGACAGCTATAGTATTATTATAACTCAACTACAAATTCTGCGATCTCTCTGCCAAGCATGTACTAAATTGTTTTACCAAAAACTTTTTTTTAATCTTAATTATCTTTCTTCAAACTATCAAAGTTTAAGAAAAATCGGCCTTTAAGTTAAACAAAATCATTGGTTTAATTTTTTCGAGTCCAAAACAAGAGTACCTACTTAAATTTTATTTATAAAGTATTTTTTAACAAATTAAACAAAAGTTCTCTGATTTCAATAAATGTCAACCTCAATTTTGACGAACCCATTAGCTGGCTTTTAATAAAGTGAATTGCAATTGCAAAAAAAAAAACAAATTCTTCTTTGAATTCGATTTCAATGGAATTTTTATTCATCAAGAGACTTCGTCGATTGTCATCAATTACTCTACCCACCCAAATGTATTTATTTCCATTTTTTTCTTTTAGATACATTCGCTTTCTATCGTCTTTTTAGAGTGGGGAGAATGTAAGTTTGGTCGTAAAATGTCATAATCAACTAAAAGTAATCAACACGTCGAAAGAGCATTTGGCAATTATTTATTGTTTGTCAATTAATATTTGAATACGAAATATTGGTGGTAATGTTATTTACCTTCAACTTATTTGTGGAATATGCATTGGGAGAACGAAAGATTTTGAAAAAGTAGTGTACAGAAAGTGTTGCACAAACTAGGTCAAAGACGAGTGGAATTATTATATAGGCTAAATACTATACCAACAAAATTACTCTGTCGCTCTCCAAGCTGATGACCGATGAAATTGCTCTTCTAATAAATCTTTTAATTTGAAAATGGCCAAAGGAACTTTTTTCAAAAAAAAAAAATCAAATTTGCGTTCTATTAATAATTGTAATATATATGTACATATAATGTTACTGACATAACGATGATAGAACACTCGAAAAAAGTGGGTCTCTCAATTCTGCGTTCCTGTCTGAACATATTAAGTAAGTACACTACGCACCAAAAGTTGGAAGCACTTGAGGTGGTTTTATGCAGCAATATCAACTAAATGTTTAATTATAACCTTTTTGAGATTCTCGTACTTGTCCGATTGAATTGCGTAGACTGAATAGTCATAGTGGTTATTATTTGTAATATCGATCGCTCGAAGTACAGAGATTTCCGTAATTTAATTTTTTTGACATTTGAACGAGAAGCGTTCCCCATTAAATTATTTTGTATGCTTTAAATAGTCACCACACACTTTGCAAAACTCCTAGTCTGCATTTGCAGTTTCAATAAATGCGTTGTTTTGAAAAACAAGATTAGACGTGATTTAATAGCATTTTAATTTTTGCGGAATTTTGCGTTGAAAATTAGTACATTTGTAAAGTTTTTTTTTTAACAAAACTGAGTAAAGAATCAATCTTCTTTCAAATTGTTTGTGAGTCGTTCAGCAATGTATGCAAAATAAACATGGAAGGTAATAGCAAAATCATTAGTTTTCTTTTCAAAAACAGTTTTCCGTTAGAGAAATGGACGAAACCCAATTTTTGGGTGTATGGATGTGTGTAAAAGTAAAACGTTAGAATTAGGACGATACAAATTCGTACAGATGCATCACCTCGAAATACATCCAGGTAAAGTATCTATTCAGTGATCTGGCCTTATCATCGTTCCGTAGTTCTTCCAAAACGAAACTGGCAACGCTATCCATTTTGTTTAACTTCTACAGCGCAAGTAAATAAATTGGAAATTAAAAAGATTGGAATAACAACAGCTCTTACACATTTCCTTCCGTTTTTTCATCTATCCAAGATCGCAATTTTGAGTTTCTCTTCTTCAGCTTGGTTACTAAACTACGCTTCAATTGTATTCATTTTTTGTGTTGTTCTTATATTGTTGTAACTAATAATAACTGAAATTACTTCGCCTAGTAAAAAAATCATTGTGAAATAAAAAGCACTACTGTATCGCACGTGTACTAAGAATGTATGTTCTACCAGCTGGAATTTCCAAAAAAAATGTAGTTTAAAAAAGAAGATATTTATTAAATAGAGACAAATATTTAAAAGCATTAAATGCATTCTTTAAATTGCTTAAACAACTCTTGAACTATTTGAGCTCAAGAAATAGAATGCCAACTGTTCAAAAAAGTTTAAAAAAATAATTACAGCAGTTCTAGTAAAAATTTATTTTGTATACACTTGTCAACTGATATGTCCAAGTGACATTGTCGGGATCTAAGCGTCAATTTTGGTGGACTAAAAGCCAACAAAAGAAGCTAGAAGCTATTTTGAATCAATAATTCAAGAAGTCTAATTAAATAGTGCTAAGTCTTCAGTATGTACATACATATTTGTGGTGTTTGATACAAACATGATAAGTCCATAAAATAATTTGCGTTTTTACGTTCACTTTACATGGAGCTAGGGCTGAAACGGGTTGGCTGATTTTCTTCAAATTTGGAAAACTTTTGAAAATATTCTTTGAAAAATTATGTTCCAAATTTTAAGAAAACCGGTTTACCCGTTTAGGTTCGAGCTGGATATAAAGTGAATGTAAGGATGCAAATTATTTTATGGAGTTATCATGTTTCTACCAAACACCACAGATATATATACATAAATTCAATTGAGAAAACAACGTTTCCCAAAATAAAAGATTTAATAGTTGATATTCCGATTGATAAATCAATTCCTCCTGTAATCCAACCTTGTCGAAAGTTACCAATACCTTTAGAGGAAAAAATTAAAACTAAATTAAATGAACTACTCGAATTAGGCATTATTGAACCGGTAGATGGGCATTCACCATGGATATCTCCAATAGTTGCTATTTTGAAAAAAGACGGAGATCTTCGTTTATGCGTAGATATGAGAAGAGCCAACACGCAGCAATATTAAGAGAAAACTAACCACTACCAACGATGAATCTGATCCTGCCTAAGCTTAGAATGGCTTCTTGTTTTTCTCGTTTGGATATAAAGAATGCTTTTCACCAAGTAGAAATTTATCCTGGTTCACGATATATAACTACATTTATAACTAATAGCGGATTGTTCAGGTATAAAAGGCTTATGTTCGGAATGAATTGTGCTCCGGAAATTTTTCAAAAGATAATAGAGAGAATTTTATCTAAATGTGAAGGTAATATTACGTTGTTAATTAATGATATATTTTAATTTATATTAAATAATTTATTAAATTTAAGGTGTAGTTAATTTTATTGACGATATAGTTGTATTCGGTCAAAATGAAAAAGAATATAACACTCGTTTAAAAAATCTGTTGGATGTTATCAAAGAAAATAATATTTTACTCAATGACGCTAAGTGCATTTACAACGTTAACCAAATAGAATTTTTAGGTCATATTCTTTCCGCAAAAGCCATAAAACCATCACCTTCAAAGATTGATGCTGTTAAAAAATTCCGAGAGCCTAAGACTATTGAAGAGCTAGAAAGTTTCTTAGGGCTCATAAACTATGTTGGGAAATTTATAGCACACCTTGGAACATTAACCGATCCATTACGTAACATTTTAAAAATTCAAAATCATAGTCGCAAATCAGGAATTTGCTTTAGTGAAAAAGAACGGCGTTCATTTCAGGAATTGAAAAATGTTCTACAAAATGATAAGTATTTACGTTACTATAACCCTTATGACAGAACCCAATTTATTGTGGATGCAAGTCCCGTGGCATTGGGCGCGGTTTTGATACAGTTTAATGCAAATATGAAGCCGCGAATAATTGCATATGGGAACAAATGTCTGTCAGAATGTGAAAAAAAGATATTGCCAGACAGAAAAAGAAGCTTTAGCATTAGTTTGGGGAGTGGAACATTTTCATATATGTATATTTGTATGGATTAGATTTTGAACTCGTCACTGACCACAAACCTTTGGAAACAATTTTCGGCCCAAAGTCAAAACCATGTGCACGAATTGAGAAATGGGTTCTTCGATTGCAGTCATACAGATATAAAATAATACTCGTATATAAACCAGGCAAATCGAACATTGCTGATCCACTTTCCAGGCTTTGTGTCACTGATCCTACTTTTGATAATAATTTTGATTCCGAAGAACATGTTCATCATATTGCCAGTAATAGTATTCCAAAAGCTTTCACTTTAAATGAAATTGACTCAATTTCAAAGTATTTGAAAATGAACTCTGTTTTTACGGAAACATACTGCTACGACAAAATAAAATTGTAATTCCACAAAGGCTTCGTAAAAATGTAATTGAATTCGCTCATGAAGGACACCCAGGAATAGTTGGAACAAAGAGGCGGTTGCGAACTAAAGTCTGGTGGCAAAAATTGACCAAGATGCCGAAAATTTTGTAAAAAACTGTAAGGGTTGTCTTCTTGTTTCAGCACCAACTGTTCCTGAACCGATGAAACGACGAGCAATTCCAACAGCTCCGTGGATAGACGTTGCAATGGATTTAATGGGGCCACTTCCAAGTGACGAGCATCTATTTGTTGTCATAGACTACTTCAGCCGTTATAAGGAAGTCGTTATTTTAAAAAACATTACTTCAACTTCCATTATAAGTTCTCTAAGGAAAATGTTTACCAGATTAGGATATCCTCAAACAATAACTGCAGATAACGGAAAACAATTCTCTAGTAAAGAATTTAAAGGCTTCTGCGATGTTTTCAACATAAAACTCTATAATACGATTCCATATTGGCCTTAGCAAAACGGTGAAGTTGAACGACAAAATCGAGACATACTTAAAAGAATAAAAATAAGCAAGGCTACAGGTTCAAATTGGAAAGAAGATTTATTAGACTATTTGCTTATCTATCAAAATACCCCACATACACCAACAGGAAAGGCTCCGGCTGAACTATTCTACGGAAGGCTTCTCAAGGATAAAATTCCATCAATTCCAAATCAAGATCAATGCCTCAATCAGGACATTATGGACAAGGATGCAATTGAAAAAGAAAAAGGAAAAAGTGTATGCTGACAAGAAACGACGAGTTGCTCAAAGTGAACTTACTATTGGTGATCAAGCGCTAGTCAAGAAACTTCGAAAAGAAAATAAGTTGGATACCAATTTTAGTGAAATACCGCACGAGGTTGTCAAAAATAAGGGAGGAGATGTTATGGTGAAGAATTCTTCAACTGGCGAAACAACAAGACGTAACGTTGTTCATTTAAAGAAAGTTAATGGTGATTGGACAGTTCAAACTAATGAAAAAAATTCGTCGGATGAATTAGACTAAATTACGTTATATTTTATATTATTTTGAGTTTCTTCAAATTTAACTTTATTTCATTTACTTACTTTAAAAAAAAGGAGAGAATGTAGTGTCTAGCACTTAATTATACTTAACAACATTATATAAACTATAATCTAAGTAATGATTGCCAAGGCAATATTCTATTATAAATTATATTGATCATAATAAAAATAGATTTGAGACTGAGCGGTTGTTCAAATAAATAAATCAATAAATCAATATACTACAAGTTGCATTATACTATCAAACGTAAGCCATATTGTTCAAAAATATTTTGTTAGATTTAAAGCAAAAAATGATTACTGAAAAACCGTCTTATTTTCTCGCACTAAATTATTGGCACATCTAGCTTATTATGCATTCAATTTCTTAAATAAATTTAATTAATAATAAGTAATAAGCTTGGTGCGCCAATGATTAAGTTTACAAAGAAATTTTAGTTCAAATTAGAAAAATGTTCAAAACAAAGCTTACAAAACTTTTTGTAATCGTTTACCAAGTCCCCACATGACAAGAAAAATTATTCCAAAGTCTCACAGCATGAACGAAATATTGCCTGCTCGAAGTCAAAGTGCCAAATCTAAAGGAGTGCAATAAAATTAATCGATTCGAATTAAAAAATTTAATTTTTCAAGTTCGGAGTCTTAAGAGTACTAACAATAATTTTAAAATCTACGATTTTTGAAGAAGTTTTCCAAATTATTATTGGATTGGCAGCTACGCCAGTTAATATTAAGAGATATTGAATTTTCAAAAAAAAAAAATATATATATTCGACAATTTGTCGCTTAAATGTCTCGAGGCAAACAAAAGTATGTTCTAATATATTGCAAAGTACACTAAAGAAGCGATAAATTTAGGATCATACGATTTTACATTGCTTCCTAACAGGGTGTACGCTCATTTTTGTAAGTAGAAATAAAGCATTTTTTTAGTATTTTAATTCCTACATTGTTCTGTTCATTCTTTTGATAGTTTTTTTTTAAATATCAGTTCTTAAATATCTAAATAAAAAATTCACCATAAGTATAAAATCAAATAAGTAGGGGTTTTCAAGTGGCGCGGGTAGGTTTTGGCGGTCATGTTGTTTTGGTGGTACCTGTTGATTCTTTTTTAGTTACTGATGCCAAATTACCATGGCAAGCGATTAAACACCACATCCAAATGATAATTAATTATAAATCAATTGCCCTTAGTTACTTTCGTTAGTTGGTTTTCATGTTCCAAGTCCTGGCTTACGTTAAGTAATCGTTTATTGTGTGTTTCTTTTCATAGGGTTAATTTAAAACGCTGTTTAAGACATTTAAATTCTCTATGTAATGTTATTGATTTTAATTTATGCTTAAATAGAGAGTTTAAAAAAAAAGATTGCCATTTAGTCTTAATTACGGTGGTTAGTATTTATAATTTTATATTTTTTTTTCATATGTTGTTTATTATTTTTGTAAGTAATCTATAAGAGTGTCTGCTTGATGAATAAATAAATGAAATGAGTGTCCGTTATTACAAGCTGCGTTGTCAATGCATTCTAAAAAAATTACCGTTTGGTGTGGATTTCGGGACGGCGACGTCATTAGTCCGTACTTTTTCTAAAACGACGTTGGTGAGTTGGCCACCGTCAGGAGGAGCTTTGTGCTATTTTAAAATACGCACATAATTGTGGATTTACTTATCTTGTGTTTAATCACACTCACGATCATTGGTTTTTGGAAACTGTACACGCTCGGGACATTCTATTTAATATTCACTCATATTTGCATAACTTAATATACATAGTACTATTTATCCAACAAAACCTAAACCACCGATCACACGAGACGACCCCTTGTAAAGCTCACCGACAAAAAATAAATATCAAAACCGAATAGCTTATTAATAACGTTTTGATTTTATAAACGTCTTTTTTAATAAGTAGAACTGTTTACACTATATGTATATAACATGTAAAAATGTATGTGCGTAAGTAGTTCTCCATGTTCATATTTACTAATATTGTTTTATTCAATTACACTGCCATCATTATTAAATATTGAAATTGCTGGATTGAGTTCCATAAACGTTAAATGATTTGAAACAATTTCTTTTGCTGTAATCTAGTCCAGTCAGTATTATAAAAACTACCATGGGGAGGAAAAAAGGGTCGTTGAACCAAATGGAGATCCATTAATGAGATAACTGGGTCACAAACATGCCGCACATTACAACTACTACTTACTTCTGACTTTTCATTCCATCTTTTTCTATCGCAATGCCGCTATCAAAATATCTTGCGTTGTTTATTTTTAATTGCAACAATAAATATAAATAGAAGCATACACAAACAAGTCGAGTCAGATAAAAAAATGTATTAAAGTAAAATTATATCTCGCTTGTCAAGTGGTATGGACACTATTCACCAAAAGCAAGATGCACTAATAGGTCGCATGAACATACTTGTGCTTGAAGCGAATTATTACATCGTGGCCTAAAAGAAAGTCGTTTCTGATGTACCATAGAAGGGAAATATTATTTGTTATTTAATCCTTCTTCAAATAGAAAAGTAAAATATGAGACCTACTCGTACAATATTCTGCCGAGTCCGATTGGCTAAGATGTGAAGCACTTTTTCATGAAAGGAGATACTGAAGAGATTTTTTCACTTCCTCGCAAAAGGCAGTACCGCTGAAAAACTATACCTTTTTCAGGTTGGAAGCGATTGGGAATCGATTGTCAGACCTTCATGACGACAGTCCAGCGCAATTATCTTACTCCCATGTAAGATAATTACTTTCAAAAAATTAAAGCTTAAATAAGCATGAATACATATGTAGATTTTATTTTAATTTTCTTACCAAACCCCGCACACAGTAAATTAAAGTACATTTGAAATATTTCACCAAATACACCATGGTTTTTAACTTCTTACACCCGAGAAGATTTCCTATTTCGATAAAAAAAACAGTACGAGTATAATGGTATTTTTTCTTTGTATTTAAATAGAGTATCGCAGATCTTAAATTTGTGAGAAACAATTCGAATGCAGTAGGCAATTTCGTGCAGCAACCGGAATGTGTCCTTTTTTGCCAATATCTCTTTCGTTTTATTACAAATTCTGACTTTGTTAAAAGAAAATAAAAGCATAAAAATGAAATATGTATTGTATATTGCAAAAAAAAGTATGCCTCAATGAACGGGCGAGAAAAAAAAATGACCCCATTTAATTTCGAAAATTTAATTTTATAGCTTATGTTTATTTAAAAAAAATCCATCAAATTCAATTGAAATACCAAGTCGGATTTTTACGAATTCATAACTTGCCCTAATAATGTACCAAAAATACATGGACGAGAACTATGTACATACTTTATTACTTACATATTAATATTGCTTTCGTTTTTCTCAATCAGACATGTTTTCTGTTAAATGTTTTTTTTTAGTTTTGTGGTTAATTAGTTTAATAGTTATGCGGTTAACGGTGGCGCTGAAGCTTAATGCTAGAGAAATTCTCAGGTATCCGCATCGATTAATAGTATGAATGAAGTAATTACTATTCAGGGTTTTTTGAGAATTTAAATTTTTTTCTTTCATCAAAATGATATTCAAAACTTAGCTGTTTAAGAAAATTTAATATTAAAAATCAACAAGCATTTTTTAACTCTTCAATTCCCATGCTTATGTTACTGAACAAAAAAACGATTTCTTCTTCTTAATAGCATAAATGGATTTAAAATAGACCAACAAAAATTATAAAAACAAAACACCTTCCTCACCATTTTTTTTAAAGGGGGGTCACCTACAGGTGACACTGAGCACTGCGTGTATTGTTTTCCTCTTTTTGCTTGTAGAAATAAAACCACGTTTCTTTCAAGAATATTTATTTTTAAGTGGAAATTTTCGGCGGAAATAAGACAATGAGGCCTATCGGGAATCTCCCTGGAAATTTTGTTTCCCTCGGAATTTTTTGTGGCCACGGAACTTTTTTCGTCAATCGTGAATCTCCCTCGAAACTTTTTCCCTCCGATAAAAAGAAAGTACCATACATCTGTTGTCGAAAAACACCTGAATTAGGTATGTGTAGTTTTAGGGCTTCCAATAACATTAAAATCCTTCAGAAATGGAAGAAAATCACGATAGCCATAAATTACGCGGGAATATTTCAAACTCATTCACGATCGCGATTTTTCGAAAATGGGAATTCTTCCCAGGGGAATTTTATTCACGATAGCCCCCAATATCACCTGGATCCTCTCCAGCGTGCAACTCCTCAATAATCTCATCTAAAGTCAATCTGTAAGACGTACAATAGCTCTAAAATCTCATCGCCATCAATGATTCAGTAATTGCTCTAATACTACTACTGCTAATACAGACAATGCCCAGTGTCACCTATAGGTGACGCTTAACATTTTTACCGTTGTAATAATCACTCTTTTTTTATTTTTGTCCTGAAATGCATTTATATACAACTTTATATATTCTCTTACCACATTCAATTAGAAAAAAAAAACAATATTTACAGTTTAGACATTTTTATCTCAATTTAAATTCCACTAAATCACAAAAAGTAAGGACACTACAATTATACACGAAACAATGAATTGAAATGAAGAAATGACGTAAAGCTAGTATTTTGAAAAAATAATATGGCCTACTAGGACCTATTGACTTTGCATAAGTGGAGGAAGAATAAAAAAAAAACCGTTGCGGTATGGTTGAAAAAAAAATATATATACATGTCACCCATAGGTGACACTGGGAATTGAAGAGTTAATCAAGCTTGATTTTAGTATATGTTCGGCAACGATTAAATGTCAATGATTGCATGCAAAATAAAGATTGAAGAATTTTGTCTACCAAGACAAAAGGTATGAATAAACCATCTATAGACATAATACTAAAAAGGAAATTGAAATTACTATAGGGGTATTCCCGATTTGGTGCAACGAGCCTAGTAAATTTTATTATTTTTTAGTAGACCGTGAACGCACTTTTTCTCACCTGTTTGCAACACTGAAGTTAGTGTCAAAATGAGTTTGGCATCTGTTTTTTGTTTTGAAAATTTAATTTTTATAAGAATTTAAGTTTGTTCAAGTTTGTTAAAGATGCCAAAAAAACAGAGAAAGCAAATATCACAGAATTTTTAATAGAAGATGCTGCAGATAAAATTATGTGGATCGAAGGTATCAAATAAAATTCAGGCCGAAAATCATAAAAAAGCTACATACATAGATGCATGTATATTTTTTTTCAGAAAATGCAGAAAGTGAAGAAGAAGATGCTGTGGATAAAATCCTTAACGAATTGAACGAGAACCTTCTATTCGTCCTAGCATCTCGTCGTGGTTGGATGAGCAAAGTACCTAAATCCATTGCTTGGCGTCAAAATATTTTAGCTTCATTAAACAACGATCGCTTTCGACAAATGCTCAGAATGGAAAGAAGTCAATTTTCAAATTTGCTTTCCTTGATATATGAAGATGAAGAGTTTCAAAAACCTCATTCGTGTAAGCAATTTTCAATTGAGCTCCAACTAGCCATTGTCCTCTACCGTTTGGGTTCATCCGGTGAAAGCGCTGCAGTGAGAAAAATTTCAACAACTTTTGGAGTTGGAGATGGAGGAATATTGAGTAAAATAACGAATCGGATCATTCGAGTTATTTTAAAGCTGTTTTCGAAGTATATCCATTTAATTTAATAAAATGAAAAGAACAATAAGATATTTCTTTAGGCTTTGAAAGACTTTTAAATTTTAAAAGCTAGTGGCTCTTGCTGAGCTGTCAAAAATGCGACTGCAAATTTTACACCGTTTTATTTTACTGTTGCAATAGGTTTCGGGTATAGCTAAAGTGCGACACTATTGCAAAATTGCACTCAGTATATTTTGTTGTTGTAGTGCAGTAAGATTTTACACTTCTGCATTTTTACAATGATACTAGACCTGTTGCATTAGATCGTGAATACCCCTTATATATTATCTTAATACGTGAGATTACGGCAGGCTATGGTAAATGTAACAATTTATTTTATTCCATTCGGAAATATTAAAATCCATGCACTGGTTAATGCTAGGCCTTTATCTCAGTGGAATTGAACAGACGATGAGAGTGAGCTGTAGTTCATTGCAATTATTTATAAACATTTATACATATACCTACGTAAAATTATTTCGTTTTGTGGATTTGTTCTTATATTTAAGGTACTTAAATTTAAAAAAATATTCAGAAGCACAAAAAAAAACAAAATGCCACAAGAAAATATGAATTTGTGCAAGAATATTTTAAATTGTTAAAATAAGTTTTTAGATATAAAACCTTGGCATAATGGTTAGTGCGTTGGACTGTCATGTGGAAGGTCTCGAACAAATGACAAATCCTCCAAGAGTATCTCTTGTCATGGAAAGTGCTGCTCATTAGCCGTTTGGAATCGGCAGAAAATTGTAGGTCCCCTCCGTTCCTGGTGACATGCACACCGAAATGGTTGAAGGTTGTAAGTCACTAGGTCGTGGTTCACTTCGAGCTGTTGCACCACCAAATTTATTTATATAAATCCTTTGTATATTGTATGTATAACCTATAGTATTATCATGGAGCTTGATTTTGGGACGCCAACGCTATCCTTGTGGTGGCGCTTAAATTAGCGAACGATTTTAGAGTGTAGAGTAGGATAAGATACAAAGCAAGTAGTAAACAAAGAGAATATTTTATTATTAAATTTAACAGCGACAAATCTAGCAAGTACTGTCGCTATGCTTAAGATTTCGCCACAATCGTTTGTCTTCTTAATAGTACTATAAGTTTTATAGACAAAGATAAAACTAAAAAAAAATGTCAGTACGCCAATTTTAAGATTTTATTATTATTCAAATATAAATGATTGACCCGTTTCTGAGATATCGAATTTTCCAAAAAAAAATAGATGCATTCTAATCTTAGCACAAATTTAAAAACATTTTTTTTTTTAAGTTTTGATATGATACAAATTAAGCGAAACACAAACATTTTAACCAAATTCTAAGTGCAGTTTTCGAGAAAAATATGTACGATTTTTAGACAAAATTTAATTTTTTTCCTTCTTCCTGTAGTGTCAAAAAATTGTAAAATAGCAAGTTTAAAAAAACTGACAATATTGAGTTTTCAAAAAAAAAAAAAAAACGAAATACTATTCAAACTTTTTAGGAGCTTAAGAACAAAAAATCGATTAAAATCCTCGGTTGACAATTTTTGAGAAAATCGAAAAAAAAAAATGGTTCTTTGCGAGATATCTGCCTTTAATAACCATTATCTTGGTTTTACTTAATTAAGTTTTTGGATTGTTTTTTTAAATTTGTAGAACGTGTAAAGGGAGTGAGGGTTTAAAAATAATATCTACCGTCGAGTCATTTACGCTGTAGTCGAACAGACACACAGAATTCCGTGTTTACATTGCAAAACTTGAGGCGCCTCAAAAAGAGTTCGCCTATGGTGTCAATGGATCCCGATTTTAGTACTTTCCATTGATAGTTAGAACTAAATATCTTCATTCCTCCAACATTTCTTCACCTCTCACCAACTATGTCAAAAAGACGAACCGTATTGTGTCCAATTTCAGAAATCCCCTTCGCATTAGTAATGGACAATTTCATTTTATTTTATGCTCCGGAAAATGCATTTTCAAGGCAATCGGTTGACATTTTCAACGAAATATTCTAGGTACGTCAAAATTTAATTTGTCCGTTATCTGCCAAACCATATAATGCCAAATTTCAATTTAAATATTCTACATACATACATTAAAATATATATGATTATCCATATTTCATCTGGATGATGACTACGAGCCAATGGATACAAAATTTTAGTTCTTTCTTTGGAAATTTCCCTTACAATATGGGAATGATGTCAATCAGATTATAAACCTCTGACAGAGGGATAAAGTACAGGAACGTCGAACAAAGTGTCAGAGGATTTAGTTCAGTTTGAATACCGTATATAGCAAAAAAAAAAGACATCAAGAGTTTGAGTACACGTCCTTTTTTTCAGTTGTTTCGTCTGTCGTGTTTTTCACATATTTGGTGTGAGATGAAGAAGTGTAGCGGAACGAAGCTACGTTTCTACACTTCTTACCCAAACTGTCAAAAATACGAAACGAACGAAAATAAAATGCACGACTGGATCGCATGAACTTGCTCTTATGTAAAAGTACTTTGGAATTTAAAATACATTTTATAAATATAAAACATGGATTTAATGAGATAAAAATGTTCAAATGTATGGAATTGCCGTCTGATTAATCTTTTTAATATTAAAGTAATTTTTTATATAACAAATTTCCTTAAAATTTTTCGAGAACAAAATTTGGGATGCCAAATTTTAAGTATTTAGTAGTATAGATTTTAGAAATAGTTTCAAAAAATAATCGTTCACACATTTTTAAGATATCAGTTTTTCAAAAAAAAAACTTGGAATTTTTTTTTTCAAAAATCTAAAAAAAAAAATTTTGAATATTTTTATTTAAACTTAATGGGGCTCCTGCTGAAAATTTTTGGTTAAAATCGTTAGAGCCGTTGATGAGAAAGTCAAAAAATCAAAAAACGGTTCTATGATAGGTACCGTTAATAACATTTTGCCCCAATTTTTTGACCAAAATGTAGTCCATGTCCATAATATCACACCTAATTTTTTTATCAAAATGGTTAGAGCCGTTTTCGAGATAAATAAGATAATGCATTACGGGTGTATGGGAGATACCGTTAGTTTTAGAGCTAAAAAAAATTTAAATTTTACCTCTAGGGAATCACCGAAGACCCTTAAGTACTGAGTTTGAAGAAAATAGGTCCAGTGGGTTAGACTGTAGGGAGAGGTACAGACATACGGACATACAGACAGACAGACGGAATTACCGGACCCACTTTATTTGTCTTCGCTAATAGTTGTAGTATTTCGTATCAGATAACATCTCTGTTTAAATATAGGTGGGAAAATTAAATGTTGTATCAAATAACATCACTGTTTAAGAATAAGTCTAACAAACTTTACTTTACTAACTTAACTTTAGAAATAAATAGGTTCGTTCCTTTACTTTAAAACTTTGCGCTGTAAATAAATTTCAGTCCAAAGTTCATATTAAACAAAAATTCACAGAAAAGGTTTTCAATATTTAAAAAACATTTTGACGATTGCATTATTATGTATGTTAATTGGGTACGTTTGATAACGAAAATTCGGAACTCGGACGAACCTTGATGTTTACACATCTAAACCGTGAGTCCTTTTTTTAAATAACCCCTGTTAACGCCAACATGACTGTCTTGACTAAGATTCCTCAGAATAGGTAAAAAAGAACTTTAAAAAGAACCATGTTAATAATTTTCACAAATATATCGTAAATTCGTCGCATTTGTGAAATTTTGGAATCTTATTACACTCAAAATAATCATTCACTTATGACTAAAATTATATTGTAAAAAAAGCAAACAAAATTCTTGGTTTCGTCAAAAGGTTTTTCTGTGAGTTCCGTCATCCTTATGTTATTAAAATTCACTTTGTTGCTTTTGTTAGACCAATTCTTGAATACACATGTGCTGTATGAGTTTTTTTCCTGGTCAGATAGAATTCTATTACCTCCACTAAAGAACTTCTATCGGTTCTTGGACGATTATATTTTAATATGAGTCATTCGATTAAGAAGAAGCAATTTGCCTCTTTGCGTTTTTTTTAGCTAATGAAACTACGGCGCTAACAGTCCCCTCTTAATCAGCAAACCAGAATTTTTTGATAAATTCTCTAATCTCATTGATTCTACAAATGACAATAATCAGAAAAATGTACTGTTAGCACCTTATCAATTTAAAACTGTTTTGAATTGAACGATACAGAAAAAGTATATCAAAAACTCTTGAAGTACATTTCGAGAAAAATTAATTTTTTCCATTACGCTTTCTTTAACATTTGTATGAAAGGTACTGTTTCGTTAAAAGCAAAAGAATAATTTTTCCTTAAATTCTTTTAGATACAGTTATAAAACAGCTAGAAGTCAAGTTTCAAAAAATATAAAGTAAACGCCTTTGGATAATAAATTTAAAAAGGAGTATATTAGGGTGCGCCTTATTTTAAAATTTTTGAAATTACGTTCTCCCAACCCGTCAACTGGTTCCATCTCAAGAAAAAAAAATTGACAAAAAAAAATTTCCAAATCCGATAAAAATTAGGGGTCGCTACCGGGCTTTGAAAATCAACCTGTCAGCCCAAATAACAACTAGTTGAATCTTCACCTGACAAAAAATCAGTTTCTCTTTAAATTTATTAGTTCCCTGGAATTTTCTCCCTGAAAGCATTCTTGACCCGTAAAGAACATCTTACACAACCCCACCCCAACCGCCCCTCCCCAAAAAAAAATTATCCCCTCGCAAAAATTTACTCTGGTTGTTTTCTTACCAAATACCCAAAACATCACCCTATAATATTTTAGTTTTTTAGCACCACAATTAGAAAATATGGCTCAACGGGAAAAAGGACGTCGTGGTAAGATGGGTAGTGTTGATCTAGTTTTAGCGAAAAAAGAATTGTTTTTGAAGAAAAAAATGGAAAATTTAAAGAGGAGGAGACAACTGGAAGAGCAAGAAATAATGTCTCAGACATTGAAGGTAGTGTTAGCGTCATCATCATCAGAATCCGAAGTGGAAGTTGATAATGGCGATCACGAAACCAGCGAAGTACAAGTTCCTTCAACATCTGGAGTGCCACCTTCAAAAAGAGGACGCAGAAAAATACTGGACCAAAACTTGGCAGCTAGTCTTGATGTTGCTAAAGTGAATGATCGCAATGCAGCATTGGTTTTGACTCCCATTCTTAAACTTCTCGGACACGATCCATCAGATTACAACGTGAATCCAAATTCTATTCGCCGAAAGCGTGCAAAGCATCGTCAAAAGATTGCTGACAATTTAAAAATAGAATTTACCCCAGAAGTTCCACTAACAATTCATTGGGATGGTAAGCTACTAGAGGATATAGTTGGACATGAAATCGTTGATCGTCTTCCTATTTTGGTTTCTGGGAAAAGAATAGACCAACTTCTCGCAGTACCGAAGTTAAGTTCTGGCACTGGTGAGAATATTGCAAATGCAGTTTATGAGGCAGCTGTTGAATGGGGAATTGGAGATGAAGTTAAATGCTTAGCTTTCGACACAACATCAGTTCTTGAACAAAAAATGGACAAGGATATGCTATGGCTGGCATGCCGTCATCACATCCACGAGATCATGTTGGAAGCCGTCGTCACGAGATCACTGGGACCATCAACGGGTCCAGAAATACTTATTTTTAAAAGATTCAAAAAATATTGGCCCAACATCGATCGAAAAAAATACGAAACAGCCTTGTCCAATAAAATTTCTGCAGACACAATGAATGACATCAAGGACGAAATAATTGCCTTTTCTAAATCTCAGCTGCAAGAGTTCCAGCCTCGCGATGACTACAAGGAACTTTTGGAACTGACTGTTATTTTCTTGGGAGGAGTTTCTCAGAAAGAAATGTCATTCAAAGCTCCAGCTGGACTCCACCGTGCTAGGTGGATGTCAAAAGCAATCTACTCTCTAAAGATATGGATGTTTCGGAGTCAGTTCAAATTAACAAAGAGAGAACAACAAGGAATACTCGATATTTGCCTATTTGTTGTGCGAGTCTATGTAAAGGTCTGGATAACTTCTTCCGATTCGACGTCAGCTCCACGAAATGATCTGAAACTACTCAAAAACTTTGACAATCACAAGAAAATAAATGAAATTGTTTCAAAAGTTGCTCTCCAAAAGTTTCTTGGGCACCTCTGGTACTTGTCCGAAGAACTTGTCGCTTTTGGATTTTTCGATGATGGGGTCTCCTTGACATAGAAGAAGTAGAGAATCCCTTAAAACGAATAACTATTGACATTGGCAATATTCAGACCAAAAGGTTGGAAGATTTTGTAAGCGCAAATACTCGCCGGTTCAGAAGCACAAAAAAAAACAAAATGCCACAAGAAAATATGAATTTGTGCAAGAATATTTTAAATTGTTAAAATAAGTTTTTAGATATAAAACCTTGGCATAATGGTTAGTGCGTTGGACTGTCATGTGGAAGGTCTCGAACAAATGACAAATCCTCCAAGAGTATCTCTTGTCATGGAAAGTGCTGCTCATTAGCCGTTTGGAATCGGCAGAAAATTGTAGGTCCCCTCCGTTCCTGGTGACATGCACACCGAAATGGTTGAAGGTTGTAAGTCACTAGGTCGTGGTTCACTTCGAGCTGTTGCACCACCAAATTTATTTATATAAATCCTTTGTATATTGTATGTATAACCTATAGTATTATCATGGAGCTTGATTTTGGGACGCCAACGCTATCCTTGTGGTGGCGCTTAAATTAGCGAACGATTTTAGAGTGTAGAGTAGGATAAGATACAAAGCAAGTAGTAAACAAAGAGAATATTTTATTATTAAATTTAACAGCGACAAATCTAGCAAGTACTGTCGCTATGCTTAAGATTTCGCCACAATCGTTTGTCTTCTTAATAGTACTATAAGTTTTATAGACAAAGATAAAACTAAAAAAAAATGTCAGTACGCCAATTTTAAGATTTTATTATTATTCAAATATAAATGATTGACCCGTTTCTGAGATATCGAATTTTCCAAAAAAAAATAGATGCATTCTAATCTTAGCACAAATTTAAAAACATTTTTTTTTTTAAGTTTTGATATGATACAAATTAAGCGAAACACAAACATTTTAACCAAATTCTAAGTGCAGTTTTCGAGAAAAATATGTACGATTTTTAGACAAAATTTAATTTTTTTCCTTCTTCCTGTAGTGTCAAAAAATTGTAAAATAGCAAGTTTAAAAAAACTGACAATATTGAGTTTTCAAAAAAAAAAAAAAAACGAAATACTATTCAAACTTTTTAGGAGCTTAAGAACAAAAAATCGATTAAAATCCTCGGTTGACAATTTTTGAGAAAATCGAAAAAAAAAAATGGTTCTTTGCGAGATATCTGCCTTTAATAACCATTATCTTGGTTTTACTTAATTAAGTTTTTGGATTGTTTTTTTAAATTTGTAGAACGTGTAAAGGGAGTGAGGGTTTAAAAATAATATCTACCGTCGAGTCATTTAGGCTGTAGTCGAACAGACACACAGAATTCCGTGTTTACATTGCAAAACTTGAGGCGCCTCAAAAAGAGTTCGCCTATGGTGTCAATGGATCCCGATTTTAGTACTTTCCATTGATAGTTAGAACTAAATATCTTCATTCCTCCAACATTTCTTCACCTCTCACCAACTATGTCAAAAAGACGAACCGTATTGTGTCCAATTTCAGAAATCCCCTTCGCATTAGTAATGGACAATTTCATTTTATTTTATGCTCCGGAAAATGCATTTTCAAGGCAATCGGTTGACATTTTCAACGAAATATTCTAGGTACGTCAAAATTTAATTTGTCCGTTATCTGCCAAACCATATAATGCCAAATTTCAATTTAAATATTCTACATACATACATTAAAATATATATGATTATCCATATTTCATCTGGATGATGACTACGAGCCAATGGATACAAAATTTTAGTTCTTTCTTTGGAAATTTCCCTTACAATATGGGAATGATGTCAATCAGATTATAAACCTCTGACAGAGGGATAAAGTACAGGAACGTCGAACAAAGTGTCAGAGGATTTAGTTCAGTTTGAATACCGTATATAGCAAAAAAAAAAGACATCAAGAGTTTGAGTACACGTCCTTTTTTTCAGTTGTTTCGTCTGTCGTGTTTTTCACATATTTGGTGTGAGATGAAGAAGTGTAGCGGAACGAAGCTACGTTTCTACACTTCTTACCCAAACTGTCAAAAATACGAAACGAACGAAAATAAAATGCACGACTGGATCGCATGAACTTGCTCTTATGTAAAAGTACTTTGGAATTTAAAATACATTTTATAAATATAAAACATGGATTTAATGAGATAAAAATGTTCAAATGTATGGAATTGCCGTCTGATTAATCTTTTTAATATTAAAGTAATTTTTTATATAACAAATTTCCTTAAAATTTTTCGAGAACAAAATTTGGGATGCCAAATTTTAAGTATTTAGTAGTATAGATTTTAGAAATAGTTTCAAAAAATAATCGTTCACACATTTTTAAGATATCAGTTTTTCAAAAAAAAAACTTGGAATTTTTTTTTTCAAAAATCTAAAAAAAAAAATTTTGAATATTTTTATTTAAACTTAATGGGGCTCCTGCTGAAAATTTTTGGTTAAAATCGTTAGAGCCGTTGATGAGAAAGTCAAAAAATCAAAAAACGGTTCTATGATAGGTACCGTTAATAACATTTTGCCCCAATTTTTTGACCAAAATGTAGTCCATGTCCATAATATCACACCTAATTTTTTTATCAAAATGGTTAGAGCCGTTTTCGAGATAAATAAGATAATGCATTACGGGTGTATGGGAGATACCGTTAGTTTTAGAGCTAAAAAAAATTTAAATTTTACCTCTAGGGAATCACCGAAGACCCTTAAGTACTGAGTTTGAAGAAAATAGGTCCAGTGGGTTAGACTGTAGGGAGAGGTACAGACATACGGACATACAGACAGACAGACGGAATTACCGGACCCACTTTATTTGTCTTCGCTAATAGTTGTAGTATTTCGTATCAGATAACATCTCTGTTTAAATATAGGTGGGAAAATTAAATGTTGTATCAAATAACATCACTGTTTAAGAATAAGTCTAACAAACTTTACTTTACTAACTTAACTTTAGAAATAAATAGGTTCGTTCCTTTACTTTAAAACTTTGCGCTGTAAATAAATTTCAGTCCAAAGTTCATATTAAACAAAAATTCACAGAAAAGGTTTTCAATATTTAAAAAACATTTTGACGATTGCATTATTATGTATGTTAATTGGGTACGTTTGATAACGAAAATTCGGAACTCGGACGAACCTTGATGTTTACACATCTAAACCGTGAGTCCTGGCACTCACACTTTTTTTAAATAACCCCTGTTAACGCCAACATGACTGTCTTGACTAAGATTCCTCAGAATAGGTAAAAAAGAACTTTAAAAAGAACCATGTTAATAATTTTCACAAATATATCGTAAATTCGTCGCATTTGTGAAATTTTGGAATCTTATTACACTCAAAATAATCATTCACTTATGACTAAAATTATATTGTAAAAAAAGCAAACAAAATTCTTGGTTTCGTCAAAAGGTTTTTCTGTGAGTTCCGTCATCCTTATGTTATTAAAATTCACTTTGTTGCTTTTGTTAGACCAATTCTTGAATACACATGTGCTGTATGAGTTTTTTTCCTGGTCAGATAGAATTCTATTACCTCCACTAAAGAACTTCTATCGGTTCTTGGACGATTATATTTTAATATGAGTCATTCGATTAAGAAGAAGCAATTTGCCTCTTTGCGTTTTTTTTAGCTAATGAAACTACGGCGCTAACAGTCCCCTCTTAATCAGCAAACCAGAATTTTTTGATAAATTCTCTAATCTCATTGATTCTACAAATGACAATAATCAGAAAAATGTACTGTTAGCACCTTATCAATTTAAAACTGTTTTGAATTGAACGATACAGAAAAAGTATATCAAAAACTCTTGAAGTACATTTCGAGAAAAATTAATTTTTTCCATTACGCTTTCTTTAACATTTGTATGAAAGGTACTGTTTCGTTAAAAGCAAAAGAATAATTTTTCCTTAAATTCTTTTAGATACAGTTATAAAACAGCTAGAAGTCAAGTTTCAAAAAATATAAAGTAAACGCCTTTGGATAATAAATTTAAAAAGGAGTATATTAGGGTGCGCCTTATTTTAAAATTTTTGAAATTACGTTCTCCCAACCCGTCAACTGGTTCCATCTCAAGAAAAAAAAATTGACAAAAAAAAATTTCCAAATCCGATAAAAATTAGGGGTCGCTACCGGGCTTTGAAAATCAACCTGTCAGCCCAAATAACAACTAGTTGAATCTTCACCTGACAAAAAATCAGTTTCTCTTTAAATTTATTAGTTCCCTGGAATTTTCTCCCTGAAAGCATTCTTGACCCGTAAAGAACATCTTACACAACCCCACCCCAACCGCCCCTCCCCAAAAAAAAATTATCCCCTCGCAAAAATTTACTCTGGTTGTTTTCTTACCAAATACCCAAAACATCACCCTATAATATTTTAGTTTTTTAGCACCACAATTAGAAAATATGGCTCAACGGGAAAAAGGACGTCGTGGTAAGATGGGTAGTGTTGATCTAGTTTTAGCGAAAAAAGAATTGTTTTTGAAGAAAAAAATGGAAAATTTAAAGAGGAGGAGACAACTGGAAGAGCAAGAAATAATGTCTCAGACATTGAAGGTAGTGTTAGCGTCATCATCATCAGAATCCGAAGTGGAAGTTGATAATGGCGATCACGAAACCAGCGAAGTACAAGTTCCTTCAACATCTGGAGTGCCACCTTCAAAAAGAGGACGCAGAAAAATACTGGACCAAAACTTGGCAGCTAGTCTTGATGTTGCTAAAGTGAATGATCGCAATGCAGCATTGGTTTTGACTCCCATTCTTAAACTTCTCGGACACGATCCATCAGATTACAACGTGAATCCAAATTCTATTCGCCGAAAGCGTGCAAAGCATCGTCAAAAGATTGCTGACAATTTAAAAATAGAATTTACCCCAGAAGTTCCACTAACAATTCATTGGGATGGTAAGCTACTAGAGGATATAGTTGGACATGAAATCGTTGATCGTCTTCCTATTTTGGTTTCTGGGAAAAGAATAGACCAACTTCTCGCAGTACCGAAGTTAAGTTCTGGCACTGGTGAGAATATTGCAAATGCAGTTTATGAGGCAGCTGTTGAATGGGGAATTGGAGATGAAGTTAAATGCTTAGCTTTCGACACAACATCAGTTCTTGAACAAAAAATGGACAAGGATATGCTATGGCTGGCATGCCGTCATCACATCCACGAGATCATGTTGGAAGCCGTCGTCACGAGATCACTGGGACCATCAACGGGTCCAGAAATACTTATTTTTAAAAGATTCAAAAAATATTGGCCCAACATCGATCGAAAAAAATACGAAACAGCCTTGTCCAATAAAATTTCTGCAGACACAATGAATGACATCAAGGACGAAATAATTGCCTTTTCTAAATCTCAGCTGCAAGAGTTCCAGCCTCGCGATGACTACAAGGAACTTTTGGAACTGACTGTTATTTTCTTGGGAGGAGTTTCTCAGAAAGAAATGTCATTCAAAGCTCCAGCTGGACTCCACCGTGCTAGGTGGATGTCAAAAGCAATCTACTCTCTAAAGATATGGATGTTTCGGAGTCAGTTCAAATTAACAAAGAGAGAACAACAAGGAATACTCGATATTTGCCTATTTGTTGTGCGAGTCTATGTAAAGGTCTGGATAACTTCTTCCGATTCGACGTCAGCTCCACGAAATGATCTGAAACTACTCAAAAACTTTGACAATCACAAGAAAATAAATGAAATTGTTTCAAAAGTTGCTCTCCAAAAGTTTCTTGGGCACCTCTGGTACTTGTCCGAAGAACTTGTCGCTTTTGGATTTTTCGATGATGGGGTCTCCTTGACATAGAAGAAGTAGAGAATCCCTTAAAACGAATAACTATTGACATTGGCAATATTCAGACCAAAAGGTTGGAAGATTTTGTAAGCGCAAATACTCGCCGGTTCTTTAATATAACTGGATTTTCGTCGGAGTTCCTGACTTAAGATGTGGATGAGTGGCGTGAGGACAAGGTCTACAATGAAGTAAAATATTTAGTGCGTAATATGAGAGTGGTTAACGACATCGCTGAGCGAGGAGTAAGCCTCATGGATGAATACAACAAGCTACATACTAACAATGAAGAACAGAAGCAGTTCCTCTTATTAGCAGTTAAGGAACATAGAAAAAAATATCCTGACAGGAAGAAATGTACATTGCTTAAGTAAAGAAACCATAATTTTTATGTTTATTTATTATATGTTTTTATGTTTATTATAGGTATATATAATACAAAATCTTTAAACAAAACTTCAATCATTTGTTTCTGGGATTAGTTCCACAAATTCACTTTACATGGAGCACCCTGTAATATATAATTGCCGGTAGCGACCCCTAAATATTATTCAATTTTTATAAAATTTTCAGACAATTTTTATTTCATGACAAAGAACTAATTGGCGGGTTGGGACGGTCCAAATTAGCAAATTTTTTTTTTTTACCTAATATAAGGCGCACCCTAGAGTATATTTAAAGGAACGAAATGTACATGCGAGATGAATTCTATGCGCAGTCCACCGTTGAAATAAACACTCGAAATGTGTGAAATGCCTGGAATGTGATCGACTTAGCGTGTTTTTGCTAAATAAATTGCGAGCCCTGTGACCTTAACTGCTATGTCTTGCTTGTACCATTGCAGCGCTTTTAAATTGTGTCCATTTAGTTTAATTAAATATTACAATTCATTAAAAAAGAACAACCAATTCAAATTAATGTAACTGTATAATCTTTGGTCACCTCAAAACTCACTTATTAAGGTTTAGGGCATAATGAAACAGGACCAGTATAAAGAAGTCTTAAGGAATCGGTTGTTGCCTCAGGTCAGACTTTCAAAAGGTGAACATTTTGTTTTTATGCCCGTCATACAGCACGGTCTGTAAAAACTTATTTACAAGAAGCTAATACCCACTTGTTGGTTTGCCCGGATAACAGCACTGACTTGTACCCTATTGTAAATATGTGGCACTGATTAATTAATAAATTAATTTTGGTTTTCTATTAAATCTACAGTGCGTCTAATAATATGGCTAGGGACTGTAGGTAAATTATATATAGATAAAACTATGAATCTTAATAATTCATTTTTGTTCCAACGCTCGTCTTCAATGACACTCCTGTTGTAAGCTCGATAGAATTTTCTTGCAGCACAGTTTGCTGTTAATTCGACGCTACCAGAAAGTGAAATGACTCCTCCTATACTTGAGAGCATAAACGATTTTATGGGACGAATCTTCTTTCGCACTCGTGCAGTTGCCATAGTATTAAAAGATCTTGACATTCCTATATCCACTGGCCCGGATAGTTTCCATGCTATTGTTCTATAGTGGTGTTTTTCAACGCTGGCAAAACCACTGCGTAAGCTTTTTTATCTGTCCTACTCTACATGTCTCTTCCCGAGTGGATGGAAAACAGCATTTATGCAGGCGAATCCTCCGCCCCTTGAAATTGACTTCCAATTGCAGCTTAATAAATAACAAAAGCTTCTAAATAACCGGCAGTATGACTTTCGTTAACAATGTCGACGCATCCGCAATCACATCTGCGCTGTCATCTCTAAAGGTGGATAAGTCAATCAGTAATTTGATAAATCATATGCTGATAAGCAGGATTATTAATTCAAAACTGGGCGATTTTACTACTCGAAGGACTGTCAGTAGGGGTACGCCGCAAGGCGGCGTCCTCTCTCCTCTCCTTTGGAACCTAGTCGTAAATGAACTACTAGTGATTCTTGAAGGGGAGGGGCACAGGGTGATTGCCTATGCGGACGATGTTGCGATAGCGATATCTGGTAAGCATCCTAATACTCTGAAGGAACTCCTACAAAATGCTCTAAACAAGCTTACTAACTGGGCAGATCAATGTGGACTCGGTGTCAACCCCCACAAAACTGAACTTGTCCTATTTACCAGGAAATATAAAATCCCACACATAGACCCTCCCCTCATCAAAGGTATACCGCTTAAATTCTCAGACAAAGCAAAATATCTGGGTCTTATTTTGGACAAGAAATTAAGCTGGAAGCCCAATATCCAAGAGAGAGTCAACAAAGCCAACATAGCTCTTTTCTCTTGCAAAAAAGCCGTAGGTAATAAATGGGGTCTACAAACTCATATAACACACTGGCTATACATCTCAGTCATTAGACCGATACTTACATATGGAGTGACAGTATGGTGGACTGCGCTGGAAACAGCAACTAACCGCGATAAGCTCAGCAAAGTCCAACGAACAGCCTGTTTAATCATGGGTGGAACTCTCCGCTCAACTCCTTCTGCTGCACTTGATGTTCTTTTTCATCTCATACCGCTAGATATTTTTAGCAAACAATCGGCCGCTAACATAGCCATTCGACTTAAAGCCTCCTCGCAGTGGATCAATAATGATATTGGTCACTCTACTATACTGAACTCGTTCAGTAGTCTACCTAGTAACGTCGATTACACCACCCCTCATCCAAAATTTGATAAAAATTTTCAAGTATCCATCCCTTCCAGGTCTTAATGGGAAAATGAGTCGTTTTTGATAGACGAAGCAATTCATTTCTATACAGATGGATCTAAAACCGATGACGGGGTCGGTGGAGGCGTATACTCCGAAAAATTAAATCTTTGTCTATCTTTTCGTCTTCCCAATCACTGTAGCGTGTTCCAGGCAGAGCTTTTAGCAATAAAAGAAGTCCTCTCTTGGCTAAAAGAAAACGTTATATCGACAACCGATATACGTATCTTCTCAGACAGTCAAGCTGCCTTAAAGTCACTGGACTCTGTCTCCATTAACTCACAAACAGCCCAAAATTGTCGATCATCTCTGGTGGAGATGTCAAAACAGTTTAACATTCACCTTACATGGGTGCCGGGGCATAGAGACATTCCAGGAAATTGTAAAGCTGACGAACTTGCAAAAAACGGAACAATATTACCTTTGTTGGATAGCAAATCTAACATCGGTATACCCCTAGCTACTTGTAAACTTATGCTAAAGCAAGATACCATAAAGAAAGCCAACCACAGGTGGACCAGCACCCCAACTTGCCGGTCTACTAAACTGATTTGGCCATTGTTTGATGCCAAACGCTCAAAACAACTAATTTCTATTGGTAGATTGCATATTAGCTCCATTATAGGTGTCCTTACTGGGCACTGCCTAATAGGAAGTCATGCTTCTCGTCTTGGAGTTCCTGCAAATGACTTTTGCAGAAGCTGCATGGATGAAGAAGAAGAGGAGTCAATTCCCCACCTTCTATGCTCTTGTCCTGCCCTAGCGCAAAGACGTAGACTCCACTTGGGAGACTACTACTATAACGATCCTAGTGATCTAAATAATTCCGACATTCACTGTCTCAAACGCTTCATTATTAGCTCAAAATGGTTTAACGAGTAAGGGGGATTTTTGAAATCCTTGTGGTATCACAACGGACCAAATATTGGTCTAAGTGTGCTGTCCTTTTCCGGTCAGCAGCCACTTTAACCTAACCTAACCTAACCTATGACTTTCGTAGCAATAGGTCCACTGGTGAACTGATAGTTTATCTCACCGAACCGTGGAACAAATCTTTACATCGTTTTGGAGAAAGTAAGATTATTGTACTGGATATATCAAAGGCATTTGATAGAGGTTGGCATCGAGCTCTCTTATCGAAAATGCTTGCATTTGGTACCGATGAATCTCTTCTTCGTTGGATTAAAAATTACTTTTCGGACCGTTCGGACAGTTTTAAATCTGTTATCCACAAAATAAACGCTGGTGTACCCCATGGCACCGTTTTGTTTCCGACACTCTTCCTTACGTTCATAAATGATCTTTTGTCTACTAATCCACTAAATTGTTTCGCTAAGGAGAGTTTCCTCAACTTTTTATATTCGTTTTTAGATTCACATCCTTGTCCATCGGATGTGGACTTCCAACGGTAACGTATGATAAGCTCATTAAATTCTGATCTTGACAGCATTGTTCAAAGGGCAATCAAAAATCGTGTAGAATTTAATGCTTCGAAAATTGTCGCTAAGGCATAACCTTCCTTCAATGCCACTATCCATGGATGACACTTGCATCGAGGAGAGTGAACAGCTTTCAGTTCTAGTAATGTGCATCACATATTTGATAAAATTAAATGAAAAATACTGCTAAGTGTTTAGGTATAATAATATATATATATAAAGCCTTTATTCTTCCGAAACGTCGAGTACGATTGCCATATGTGGACAGGTGCTCCAAAAACCCACTTGAGTCTCTTGAACAGAATTCAAAATAGAGCTCTTAAAATGATAGGCGACCGTTGTCTAACTGAAACATTTGTATCTCTCGAGCACCGATGTTTCATGTCTATCATTATTTTACCGCTATTTTCATAAACAGAGCTCTAGTGAAATAGCTAGTTGAATTCCTCCCCTCAAACAATTCAGCCGTAATACTCGTACTTCTAGGAATCCCCATCAGTTTACCCTTGAGCACAAATTTAGACGTACTGTCAAATACAGAGAATCTTTTTTTTAGCCGCACTACACGGATGTGAAATTCTTTACCCGGCTCAATATTTCCCACTTATTGCAATGTGCAGACATTCAAAACCAATGTGCATCGGTATATCCTTTCTAAAACTATCCTACTTTACTAATTGTGTTTTCCTACAATTCTAAATGGACTTGCAAAAAAAAATAAGGCTAATGCTTACTTAAAATTTAAAATCATAAGAATGCAATATATACTAAGTCACGAGAGAAAAATGTGTTTATACAAAATATTTCCTGATTCAAAATTCAAACGGATAAGTTTACCTCGGTATTTGCGTGAGATATTGTATCTGATCGGTCATTTGTAGCAGCCGGCCTATATAATATTAAGTCGCCAGTTCCGATCACCAATTGCTTAAGGTGACACGTACGTTCACACAACCACCAAGTACTTATGTGTGTAATATTAAAGTATGATGATATGGATGTGCTTTTATTTGTCAAATAGAAAAATCCACATTTCCCACGAATCAAAATTAAATCCACAAATAGCAAAGCAAATAGATAACAAATCCGCAAGGTATATACATACATACCTACATATGTATATGCATAACTATTGTTTGTTGGCTATAGACTAATTTATATGGTTTGTTTTTTATTGCACAAATATTTATGTAAAATATTTCATTGGAACTTGGAATAATGTGTATGCACAAACGTAGATATTTTTGACCTTTTTGTCGTTTTCTATTCTTGAATTTTTTGGAGCTTGCCGTCATCGTTATCTCCGTTATGGTAGTCCCTCTTCAATTGAGTGTTCGTAATGGGTATTGTCAATATTTTGTTTCCTATCTTTAGCCATAGTTTACATTGGCTTTTTAGATCGGGGAGAGATTATAGTGGGAAGAGGTAACAAATATATCGATTCGATGAGCATCTGGTGCGGTTGGGATTAACAGGCTTGGAATTATAATTTGATTACACGAATATTCATGATATATTGAAAATTGTTCAGAAGTTATAACATGAATTGATGTGGGAGAACAAACGGAGACGTAGTGAGGAGTGAAGGGTCACTCTCGAGTGAATATTTTATTTTGAATATTTGTGCAGACCAATTGATTCCAGTATATTAATTATTACCCCCGGTGTTTGGAATTAAGCTGGGTATTTGCATTTGGTGATAGGTGACATGAGAATACATAGTGTCATCGAGTCAATAAAAATATAATTCAGTAAAATTTTAGTGCTATTTAAATTTTTATTCAATGGCAACAATAAAGTTTAATTTGTTAGTTATTTAGTTAATAACTTAAATAATTTCATCTCTTTCTTACACATGAAAGAGACAGAAAATTATATAATAGTTAAATTATGAAATCCACGTCCTTTGACCTCTATGATATGCACACAAAGGTTAAAAGAAAAAAGTCATTCGTTCTGGTCAGAGGTAAAATCTTACGATTATTGTATTTATAGAAATTAATTTTTTAAATTTAGATTTTGTAAAAAAGGATATTTTTTAAATTGCTCAAAGCAAATTGAAATTAAAAATTAATATTCAGATACCAAATTGAAAGTTACTCAAAACTTTCTTTATTTAGGGTTTCTAATCTATTTATATATATATTACAGAAAATAAAATTGAATTTGTACTGTGGAGGAGAAGTGCTTTGGTTTTGTTTAATATTGTTAAACCATCGTCGTTGGATTCACTATCATTTGGATATTCAATATTTATTCTTGGTTAAATTGATATAGTTTTTTCAGTTTGTTTTGTGAAACAACACATAGGCTCGAAGAAAATTTGCGTTGGTACACTGTCGCTATATTGATTCATAATTAATGGGTTGGAAATAAGATACTGATTAAACGATTTGGTTTAAACAAAAAATTAATTGAGCATAAAATTCAGTTTATTTTACATGGATGATGATAAATTAAAGGATTCAGAAAGACGTGATAGGGATTAATTGATCATATGTATTTATAGTTTTGCGTCTTTAAAAAAGACATCTAATTCTCAAAATATTGCAGAATTACAGAGTGGGTTTGAAGATGCGATTTTTTTCGTTGATTGGTATGTACGATATGGGTACGGTGTTATTAGCTCGGTTATTGAACATTTAGTCAGGGAGGCACATGTTCAGTTTTATGTCAGCAGATTATGGTACTATTGTAGATTCTAAAGGCAAAACTGTAAACAATTAACATGCTACTGTCGAAAGAACGTCGTGTTTATGCAAACAGCTAGAGCCCAATACCTACTTATGTACATATGTATATATAGTCGAAAAGTCATCGAAAATTACCTCGAGAAGTCCGCAAAGGTCAATAATGCTATGTTCAAGGAATATATTGAAAAAAATCTTGATCAAAACCTTAATAACGAATGTGTTTTATTTAAATTTACTTTTGGAACCACAAAATGGATAACCCATTTCTATGAAATTTCTTTTTGTAGATGGGGAAAAAGCAAAAATAGGTTTTTTTTTTGTTATATTTCAGAATGACAGAGGCATCCTGATTTTACCTTATGGAATTGAGGACGGTTTTTCAGAAGTCAATAAACACCAAAAATGATCTATGGTTATGAAATATTTGCTTTTGCATAGATATTTGCACAGATTGGTGAAATAAAAAAAATAAAAAACGGAACATGTTTTTTTTTTTAATGTATTTATTATGTACATTTGTATGTATGTAAATGTATGTACATACATATACAGTGCCGGTAAAAAAAATAGCACCACCGGTACAAGTTTCATTTTAACTTTTTTAAATTAGTAAATGGACACATATTTCCAGCCTCTACTGTATTTTGTTATTGCTTGAAGTGTTAACTCTCTGTATTGTGTATCTCTGGCACTTAAATGGTAACGGTTCTTTTTTTTCGAGGCCATATTGGGGAAAAACCCTTTTTTATTGCGGTAAAAATAATAGCACTGATCGCAGTTTTCGCTAGAAAAAAAACATTTTTTGGTGTCATATTTCAAGGTAAAGTAACCAAATGTTAAGATTTGTTAATTTTGAATAAATTTCTTCATTTTAAACAAAAAAAAATACAGTTTTTCAAAGACAATGGGACGTGGAAAACATTGCACAAACGAAAAACGTGAAATTATTAAAAAAATGATTTCAGAAGGTAAAACTTACGGAGAAGTTCGACGTTTTGTTGGCTGTTCCAACAAAATGATTCGAAATTCAATAATATAAGCACCCAAAACCGAAACTCGTGGGCGAAAACTAGTTTTGTCGAAAACTCTTGTCAGACGCCTAGTCCGAGAAAGCCAAAAAATCCTTTCAAGCCTGCAACTGAGCTAAAAAAAGACCTGAATATTACAGCTTGCGTTGAAACCGTTCGCAAGAGATTGAGAGAACATAATTTAACAGCGTGTAGTCCCAGAAAAGTCCCTCTTTTAACTGCGACGAGACGTTGTGAAGCAGTAATAGCCAACAAAGGCTATGCAACGAAATATTAATTTTGTTGGACTACCTCTAAGGAATAAAATCATAGAAAAAGATTTTGGATTTTTACGATGATTTAGTTTTTAGTTGTACGATGAAGCAATGGTGCTATTATTCTTACCGCTTATTTGTTTGATTTGTTGGAGAAAATATAAGTTTTTTTCAAAAAGTTGATGAATAAAAATAAAAATTCTTTTTGAAATGTGTTGTTTTAACTTAATATAAACTTTTTGCATATTCAAAATTTCCCTCGATATATTGGCATACATTTTATTTTGCAACGAAATTTTTTTCTCGTAATGGTGCTATTTTTTTACCGCAGCTGTACATGTGCTCAACCTGCAAGCACTTTGATTTCCAAAAATCTAATTTGAATAAGGATCTGAAAAAACTCAAGGAAGTTTGAACCCAAAAGAAATTTCATGAACTTCATCGAAGAAGCTTCATGCAATAATGAATAAGGCAATCGAAAGAACACACTAAACCGTTCTTATTCCAGACAAGTTTGGATATCATAAGATAGTTGAGTTAAGAAAGGTAAATGGTGGCAGAATATGAAATAATGGAATAAAATTCAGATGTAACGATGAAAAGTAATAGTTCTTTTATGATTTAAAGTCATATTTTGTACAAGAAAGGCAAGAATTCAATTCAGAACTCACCCAAACATTAATTTAATTCAAAATTTAGTCAAAGTTAAGTGTACACGATTGGTAGATCTTACAATATTGTCAGATCTGTCAGTGAAAAACATGCTTACAATGCCTTACAACCGTGTAGTCTTACAATTAATTGTCAGAAAATTTGTCTGACAATTAATTGTTAGATCATTGTCTGACAATTAATTGTAAGAAATCTGACAATCATGTGTACGCTAGCTGACAATCGTGTAATCTTCCAATTAATTGTCAGAAAATGTATCTGACAATTAATTGTAAGACGGTAAATTGTAAGGTATTTGATAATCGTGTACACACACAATTTATTGTCAGGCCTGCCAATTTTTATCGTTGTCTGACGTTTCTGACAATGAAGAAATTGTAAGATGTTCGTTTTTTAGCATCATACAATTTTTTCATTGTCAGAAAATTTGCAGCCAAGGTTTAATTGTCAGTTTCCATAACCAACAAAAACTGACAATTAATTGTGTGTGTACACGGTTGGTAGAAAATCTACCAATCTCTTACAATTAATTGGTAGGTATTAGGCCGGCTATCTGAAAATGAATTGTCAGCCAACTTCTGACAATTAATTGTAAGAGATTGGTAGATTTTCTACCAACCGTGTACACACACAACTTAATTGTCAGCTCATTGGTAGATAATTGTCAGACATTGTCAGGTCTTACAATATTGTAAGATCTACCAATCGTGTACACTTAGCTTTACTGTTTTCAAATATCCTTTTTAAGTGTTCAGAAACTCCGTTTGTATATTCTATTAAAAAAGATAAACAAAACGTAATATGTATTCTAAACTTGGCTTGAGACAGACGGTTACCGTGTGCTCGTCTGTTGTGTTGTACTATTTGTAAAATGTTGAACAAAATCTAACATCCGAATTCGAGAATATTCCAACATATTCCTGTGGTTTTCACAACTACAGTGACGAGCAAAAGTGGTCAAATAGTTTCGGTAACTTGAAAAATTGATTTAAAGTAAGAGTTTTTAATAGAATTAAAACCTTTTTTTATTTTTTCATTTCGTTTATTTAACTAAATTTTATTATTTATAATAACTTTTTCAAAAAATAATATATTATACAAAATAAAAAAATATTCCATTAGTTTTTAGACTTGTCCAATTATGCACGTTTAAAATCAATGTATTTTCTTTAGTATTTAGTCCATAAAACTTTATTTTTAATAACTAGGGAGCAACGCTTTAGCATACTTTCCACCAAATTATGGAGAAATTGCTCTGGAATACGGCCCCATTCCAACCAAAACTACTGAGTGTTTGATGGGTGATTTTTGTGCTGCCCCAACCGTAGCTTCACAATTGACCATAAATTTTCAATTGGATTGAGGTCAAGGCTTTGTGCTGGCCATGTCATCGTCGTAAACTGTTGAATTCTCAGCCATTCCGAGACAATTTTTGACGTGTGTTTTGGATCTCCGTCCTGCTGAAAAGTTATTTCACAATCATTGAAGCCTGTTGATGCAGTAAAAGGTGGTAAATTTGTCTTCAAAATGTTCAAATATTTTTCTTTGATCATGATGCCATCGATTTTCACCAAAGGGCCAACAGAGTTCCATTAGAAACAGCCCCAAGCTGACCATTGGTCAATGGTACAGTGTTTGTGCTTTTTAGCAAAAGCTACCCTGGCTTTAATATTTTTCGTTCAAAGCAAAGGCTTCTTCGGTTTCTCTTTAGCGTTTAACCCAATTCTTTTGAGTGCCCGTCGTGCAGTCCATTTACTAACTGGCTTGTCTATGTTTCGGGCTGCCTGCTTAGGTGTTTTAGACCCACAACTTCTCAACTCTCTTCCCATTCTTCTAAGTTTTTGAAATTTTCAAAATTTTGGACACTTCACGCGATGATTCACCACTTTTTATAAAAAAAAAAAAAATAGCGCGGTCGACGGTATTTTTACAATTTTTTTCCATTTTGACAATAATCAGCTTTACACGTTTTAAAATGAACGATTTACCCACAACAAACTATCAACAAATAAAATTATCTTAACTGTTACTTATTAAATAACAGTAAAACAAACAAAGCACAATAGAGAGGAACATCTCTCAATAAACAAACGATGTTAAATCTCTTGAAACTAAAACGTGCATAATGGGACAAAACCAGAAAATTATTATTTTTTTTTTTGTTTTATAATATATTCTTTTAAAAAAATTTTATTATACATAATAAATGTAAGTTAAATAAACAAAATAAAAAAAAAAGATTTTAATTCTATTAAAAAATCCAATTTTTCAAAAAAGCCAAATCATTTGACCGCTTTTGCTCGTCACTGTAAATCACCATTATAAAAGTTGCCCCGTGTTCTTTTTGGAAAGGGTAAATTTGTTTTACGAAGATAAACCACTATTTTTCAAATCAACATTAAATTTTTTTCAAGTAAATGGATTTTATTTTAATTTTTTTTTATTTCTTTATTTTATAAAGAAAATAAAAGATATTGCAAAATTCAACAAAAACATGACTATTTTGTTTTGTAAAAAAAAAAAATAAATAAATAAATAATTAAAGTGTAACATTCCAATGGAAACTGCCCTACTCCTTATTAAGATAAAAAAAAAACAAATTAAGTGCAAATATGGAAACTTTCAGAAAAATAATAAGAATAAATAATCTCAACGCCAAATGCCTAAAAAGTGCTTGCAGCTCCAAAACCCAAAAAATTGTTTTCTAATAAAAGTTAGATACGTAGGTATGTAGTTTTATTTCTAGCACATTTTTTTTACCGATGAATGACACACTTCAATAGTCAGTTCGAATATGATTCTCAACTTAAGTCGATTGTTATGCTAGATTTATGTATTGAACGAGGAACCTATCAACTCAAAAACAAAAGTGGGGAATGACAGTCATGAATCATAGTCGATTGCTATATACAAAACAAACATACAAATAAAACAAACGCCAGGAATGTGGTTCATTAGGGATCTTTAATTGGAATTATTTAGTTCGTCAAGTTCTGAGAAATATTGTAACGCCCTGAATGTAGGAGAAGATATACATATCAAGTTATGTATAAGTCAAAATAGGAAACAAGTAGACTTCAAATTCAGCAAAATCAGTTTTTCTGAATTCTGAGTACACACATTGATCAATCGCATCATTAGTTTTTGATTCATCGGTGTAAGAAATAGAACTTAGAATGACATGTTCTCTCGTAGTAGATCTGGATGGGATTTAAAATTGAAATTTTTTTTTTTATCAAATTGTAACTGGGAGATGGTATAGTTAATTTGACTTGAGCGCAATCCCATCATTAGTTTCTGATTCATCGGTGTAAAAATAGATCGATTTCTCCAGTTAGAATGTCACATTAAGTGAAAGCAAAGGGAGTACAATTAAATAAAATGAGTTTTTACTTTTAAAAAGCATAAATCAGCCGTATTACAGAATTCGGCGAAAGAGCCAAAGTAACATTTGCAGAACCAGAAAGTCTTGCAAACAACAAGAACTTTTGGAAAGGCTCAAAAACACACTTTATTGCATTGGCCCACCATTTAAGGACATTTCTAAATGGAGAAGAGTTGACCAAAATCCGATTTATAACTTTTTGTAATATGAAATAATCCATTTTTCCTTTAAATGCTGATTTGTACGGAATACATATCTTCTATAGAAAAAACTGGTCCAAAACAAAAAAGAGCCCTTAATACAACCCGAGAACAAAACCAAAAAAAGAGATTATATTCAAGATTCCGTCAAAGGTTTTTCGGAAACCCAGCAGATTATTCAGCAGAAATTTTAAGAGCATTGCTTACAGAAATATGGAAAATACTTTTCGCTTTATAGCATATCTCTATTCGAGTATATCTCGAAGAGTGTTTTAGCGTGTTGAGATAGTATGCAATTTAATTTATTTGTGTTGCTTTTTAAAGCAAAAATCTCATTAGATATTTTAAAAAAGCCACAAATTGATTACAATTCATTCTATATAGAGTTTGACGTAAGTATAATATCACCGAAAAATTACTTCAGAGATAGTTTAGGTTGGAAAAAGGCAATTTAACACGAATCCAGTCAACACCCTGGGAGTAAAGTATTGAAAATTCACTAATCGTCATAAATATTTCGAGGTATGTTGAATCATAATGCTTTACTCAAATTATAATTGCAATATTGTAGGTATAGGTTCCAAACAGAGATCAAAAGTAAATCTCAACCTTTTGAAAGGTCTCTTAAATTACTCTCACTTGTTGAGATTTACAAAAATGATCACTTAATAACCAGTTTACTTAAATTTTATTTTTTTTGATTTTTTTTAGGTTTTGGTTAACCGGTGATCACTTATTGATGAAAGAAAAAAATAAAAATAAATAAATAAATAAAGAATAAAAATAAATTCTTCTCTAAGTTTTATACTTAGTGAAAGAAGATACAATTTAAATTCAAAAACTTTTGGGAGTTTACTTTTAGTTAGGCTTAATACTTAAGAATTAACTGATTAGTGAAAGTGCCGAAACAAAATTTCAAGAATGGAAATAACACAAGTTTACTATCAAGTGTTAAAAGTTTTATTTTTGTGACTGAAGTAATATATTTTTCGTTTTACTTGCAAAATAAAGAAAATAATATAATTTATCATTTTAACCATTTTTGATTTATTTTCTACGGAAAAGGTTTAAGGTTAACCATTTCCATTTATTTTTAGTTAAATAAGTCAACAGATAAGAGATATTTGTGAACATAAATGATAAATCTCACCCAAAGACCTAAAAAAATTATTTTTAAAAATAAATCACAGACCAAGACCAAAATGAAATTGTCGAATTAAATAAATCTGTGAGAAACCGATTGGAAATAAAGGGTCAACGGTTATTTTGGATCTCTGGTTCCAAAGAAGGAGCAGTTTCTCCTTTTTCAGGAATTCTAAAGTGTTTGGTTCTATTTCACATAGGAAAATATTAAACAACTTAGTAGATAAACCCATTCCATAGCTCCACTAAAAAACCATAACTTCTTCCTCAGTCTTATTATTATTTTCTTAATTTTGTAGAGCATATCCTTTTAGGTAAACACACATACGGCTAATCTATAATTTGGGTTTAAAATTTGATTATTTTTCATGCTAATGGATCATGTGATTAGTGTATTTTCATTTCCTTGAAATTGTATGGATATTTGGTTCTTTAAAAGGAACTTCACTTCTAAATCTATAATTTGCTCCGACAGTCTATCGGTGTTTAAAGCTATAAATAACAACAAAGTAATTTTCAATACAAGAGATTTACCTATAAAATACCCAACAAACTAAAAAATAATGTGTGTATCTAATCATATCAGTATAGTACCAGCGTATTAGTGTGCCGACGAAGCTTCAAAGCACTGCCATGAAACACAATTTTCAAAGAACGACATTAAATGCTATGTCGATCAAGTACTTAAAAATGTTAACCTTTAATAGTTACGAAAGCCATTATGCAAAGATAAAAACTGATCAGTTCGCTCCAGTCTAAACATCATTAGTCTCGAGAGCAACAATATTCAATTTTACCCACCTTCGTTTAGGATACAGTATCTAAACAAACCAACATCTATTAAAGAAGGAAAATCCACCTTTCAACCCATCCTGCAGAAACATTCTTATCATCAATCATGCGAAATCTCAAAAAAAAAAAATAATACTATAAGCAAAAGGATGACGAAAATCTCTTAAAAATTGATTTTATTTTATTAAATACAGTTAAACTTCTTTATACCGAACTTCCTTATAACGTAATTCCCTCTATAGCGAATTTCACTTTGTTCCCCTTCCCCTAACAAAATATCCAACATGAATTAGGTTCATTATAAAGAAATTCTCTTTATAAGGAACTTATTCTCTTTGGCCCGAAACCAAAGTTGTTTCTTTAACGAAATGTCAAATTTTGAAATCAAAGCCTACTACGATATTTGTTCCTAATTTTAAAAGGTAACTCTCCGTTCTGACAAGAATTTTCTTAAAGTGAAAAAATGTATCTATAGATGTATGAAAAGTGTATATTATGTAGTAGAACTTTTACGCAACAGATCAATCGTTTGATTTTGCATTTTGAATCCTTTATTCATAAATGCCCAAGCGCAAGGCTATTTCACTATCGGACAAATTGTCAGTAATCGAAAAAGTTAAAAAGGGAGAAAAGGAGAAAGAAGTTGGTGAAAAATTTGGAGTGTCCTTCAGTAAATTGTCGACAATTTTAAAAAATTTAGTAAAAATGTAAAAAAGTTTTCAGGAGCAAGTTCTAAAAAAAACGAAGAAAAACAAAATACAGTGTTGTGGATGAAGCAATGTTAAAATGTTTTTTTTGTGTCATTTTTTAAATATAGAAGAGCACTCGCAGTGTTAAAAAATTACATTTTGTATGTAAAGAATTTTCTATAAAACTTCTTTATAACGAAGCAATTTTTTGTTCCCTTGAAGGTTCGTTATAGAGAAGTATGACTGTAATAACAGTTATAAAAGAGAAGTATAAATTTGCCGAAAAAGCGAGATCTGCAAAATTGATTTTAGGATACAAAACAAATGGCAAATATTATTAAAATCGACTTTTTTAAAAAGAATTTAAATCTAAGATACATACATACTACTCAATTTAAAATCGAATATAAAATTCAAAACACATTTGTGTAGGTACCTTTGTAAGGACATTGTGTGTTAAAACCCAACAAACCAAAATCACAATAGAGGTTTCCTAGGTATATTAAATTGATAAATCTCAATTAAATTGATAAAATCTCAATTTAAAGTAATTATTTGTTGAAACCTAAGAAGAAATCTACTTAGAATAACTTGTTTGTTTTATCTAGCACTATATTTAATATTATTTGTACCTAGTAAGTTTATGTTTCATATATGAAAATATATCAAAATATATTATTCTATTTTTGATCTTCAACGAAATAAGTTGTTTGAATAAAATCTAAAGAATACTTTTATTATATTCAATAATTTCCAACTTTATTATATTTTTTTCAGAGTCCAGAAAAATATTCTAGTAAAATTAACTCACAATGAATGTGTACATACATACATTATGTACACATTCGTTTTTTAGATTTCAGTCCATTAAGTGATCAGAAGTATTCTGGAAAATAGGTAAATTACAATAAATTTTTGTCATAATAAACGGGATTGCTATTTTAAGCAAATCTTTCTAAAACATTAATATTATTGTGACTGAAAAGTCAAGTCTATTATGATATTAAGTGAAACCTACATACTGTGGGTGTCAAAAGTGAGTAAACACCAATATGATTTCTGGAGTTAGGTACGTGGAATTCGAAAAAAAAAAAAACAAATAAATAATGGATTCAAATAATAAAAATCAAATGATTTATTAAATAAAAATACATAAATCAAAATCAAAATCAAAATAAAAATCCAAAAACCGAAGTAATACATTTTTACTTACTAAAAACTAAAATACTCCATACTTTACGTGTCAAAAGTAAGTAAACATTATTTATGTAGTACCTACCTTAAGTAAAAAACCCAGTATTTCATTTGACAACCTTTAGATCGTGATAAGAAAACAACAATGTTATTTATAACATCGGAAGATATTTGGGAATGTTCTTCAACTATCTAAAGCCTTTTTAGGCCATCTTTGTTCTTGACACTGTACACACAGTGGTGGACACAAATTTAGCACACTGAGATGGGTACTACCATATTTTTTATTTTCTCTCTTGTTTTGTTCCAAGCAACGGTACATTTTGAACTAATATATATGACAACAAATCAGAGAAAACAAAACTGTATATTTTCATATGCCATCCAATTACATAGTGAAAAAATCGTTGATAGTTTTTCATTTGCATTGTTTTTGGTTGGACATCAATTTAGCACGTGTACAAATTTTGGTTATTTTTTTTTTAATTTGTGAGTTTTTAAGAGAACAAAATTATTTTTGAGGTAATTTTATATCTTCTTAATGTTATATATTCAAATAAAATTAAAAAAAAACATTAAATAGTCATGGCATAAGGGCAATGGTGTTCTGAGGACAAAAGGAGTATTATCTTTAAGATGAAGTCAAAGGGTCGCACAGTAACGGAGATTTCTGAGCTGCTAGAATGTTCCAGGAAGATGGTCTACAATGCTCTTAGACATTTTGAAAAGTAAGAAGTGACAAAACATGTAATACAAGCCTCTCGCACAAGAAAGACAACAAAGAGGAAATATAAAGTCATTTACATGTTATCAACAAAGGATCCATTTAAGACCTCTAGTGTCATTCGAAATGAATTAATGGTGAATTACAATGTCAATGTATCCTGAAGAACCATGAGACGACGCCTGAACGAAAAAAAATTTGAGAGGGTGCATTGCGCCTAGAAGGCTAGATTAGAGTTTGCCAAATTACATCTAGGCAAACTACTAAATTTCTTGAAAAATTTACTTTGGAGCGATGAATCAAAGTTCTGTCGATTCAAATCAGATGGAAAAAAATATGTGTGGCGTCCACAAAATAAGGAACATGATCCAAAATACACCATAAAGACGGTGAAGCACGGTGGTGGAAACGTGATGGTCTGGGCTGCCTTTTCTAGGAACGGTGTTGGTCCAATAGTGAAGATAGAATCCAAAATGGACCAGCACCTGTACAAAGATATTTTCTCGAACCATATGATTCCATATGCCGAAGATAATTTGCCGGTTTTATGGCGCTTCATGCACGACAATGACCCTAAGCACACTTCAAAACTAGTGAAAAGTGCCTTAGAGGTCAATAAAGTGAATGTTTTAAAGTGGCCTGCTCAATCACCCGATCTGAAATTTGTGGAATGACGTTGAGCAACACATTGAAAAACAAAAAACGAAAAATTTAACAGATTTGTGGCAAGAGATACAGAATGCTTGGTATTCAATACCTAAGCAACGCTGTGAGGCCTTATAAGAGAGCTTGCCAAGAAGACTCAATTCAGTATTTAAGAACAAAGGATTTCCAACAAAATATTAAAGAAAATATAGTTTTAGTAACGGTAAATAACATAACTAAGCAATTTTAATGAAATGTGCTAAATTCATGTCCAGACAAAAAAGTATGTTTTCTGTTATTTTTTTCATTTTTTTCTTTCAGATATAAAAAATATAAGATTGTATTTTGGAAAAATATACTTATATCCGTAAATAATGTAAATAACATAAAAATGAAAATATTGAAATAGATACAAATTTTGTAAATATAGTTTAATTTTTTCTTTTATTAATGTGCTAAATTCTTGTCCACCACTGTATGTATAATGTACATGGTCAAGTGACGAGATTTTATTTGGGTTTTTACGCACTTTCCTATGCAGAAAATCACAATCCAACTTTATATCATTAGATACAAAAATAACTAATAATCCTACTTCCTACTAATATTATAAATGTGAATGTTACGATGTATGGATGTTTGTTACTCAATAACGCTTGAACAACTGAATGGCTCTTGATAAAAATTTAACACACAAAAAAGTTATAGTCTGGATTACCGTATAGGCTACTTTTTTTTTATTATCAGGGGAGGGGCATTGGGTGGTCGAAACACCCCAAAATTATTTATCTCTATTTTCGTATTCCACTGAAATGTAGTACATAATTATACCTACATAAGTAGTCGCATTGAAATGCCATACTTTGGTCGTGCGGGCCCAGAGGAGGGGCATTGTTTGATTAATTTACCTAAGCAGTAACGATAAAAACACTCAAAAAATTAAAAAAAAAAAATAAAACAAAAATAAAATTCTCCGAATTAAAAACAAAAAAAAATTGACAAATATTTGTGTGTCTTTGAATTTAAACTATTTTAAGGTAAGTTAAACTTTATGTGCCTACAGGTTTAACTACATACCTACATTGTTATAGGATAGTTACATACGTATGTATGTGATTTGCTCATTGTTTTTTTAGTTTTTTCAAAATATCCTTCGCTTGGCTCCATTACCTTTAAGAAAAGGACTTGATTGGATTTATTGGTTTGCTGTTTTGTTTTAATCCAGGTACATGTATACATTAAATAAAAATAATTCGTACGCTTTCAACTTCTCATGTTGAACAGGAGATCAGGAGATCAGTTGTGACAGTTCTTGGCTAAGCTAAACGTGTTTATTATTTCAGTGGTAAGTCGTCTTTTTCAAATAGAGCTGTTGAACGATGACACACATAAGTAAAATAAACACCCAAAAACAACATTCCGTACTTCACACAAGATTTCCAATGTAAGAAAAACTGAGCGAATCTACAGAAACTTTTGGACACACGATTTATTTTGAAAAACTTCAGTTGAAAAAAAAAATTTGCTTGCGGGAGTTCCCGCACGGGTACGCTAGTAATTTATAACAAGAATACTTAAATACCTTCGTACGTAGACAATTAGAATAAAAAAAATTAGGTAGGTATACATTTTCGTTTGAATTATTGTAAATAATTAAAAACGAACATTATTTATGTAAAAACTCAAGCAACCGATTCCTCGAGAGATATTATTCCCGAGTCATGAAAAATTTGGGAGTTAAAAGCCTTCTTACTTTTTTCTAAAAAGTGCTCGAATTACACGTAAGAACACTGAAAACATGTCTGAAAACAAATGTACAAGTCATTTATTTCTCCCCCATTTTACCATATGAATGAATGAGAGAATAGATAACCCCACTGAAATCAAAAAGTTTTCCAAGAAATTTTCTTCTATCCTCAATTTACCTTCCTACCTATCTATAATACGAGGTCGAGGTAGATAGAAAGATGAACAAATACTGAATAAAGCAATACCAAGTGTTATGGGTGTTATTAGCCGGCACTCAGCGTCAGCAGTCGAGAATATCTGAAAGTCCTTCCCTTCTTTCATTTTCCACATCCACTCAACGACCCAACAGCTTGCACCCACCCTAGCCGCCGCAATTGTTATTGACCCCGGCGGCGCAGCATGGCGAGTCTCACCCAAGAGCAAGGCAAGACAGCTAGGTAGTGAAGTGCAGTGGTTCGCATGGGATGGGTGATTTGGATTTGGTTACATACCAAACCAAGTAGAATAGACAAAGGATCACCAAAAAAACCCACCGACCGATGAGCCACTAGACCCAAAATCCGCCTTAGCCTTCACCTTATTTTATAACTCGATTCGTGTTGAAACATACATAAAAGTACCAACAATTTATAAATAATACATTAATTTAAAATGCATATGAACGTACATATATTTATGCAAATAGTTATGCTTTAATCAAAATATAATAACAAATTCCATGAGTCATTGGTCATACCTTCAGAGTTTGGCTCTTGCGAAAGCTAAGCTCATCGTCGGCTGTCGCTGAGAAATCGTGTTTTGCTACTGCTTCCATCTTTAAAAAATCTTATTCACTGCTCCGCTCCAAGTTTTTTTTTTTAAATAAGACAATTCAATATTTTCAGTTTATTATCACACACACGTTCGAATATAAAAATATTTCATTAACTAAAACTAAAAAAAATTCGCGATGAAATTGTGTTTGAAACAAAAAAAAAATCGTTTTCTAGAATCAACTTGATACACCACCGACACGACGAATATAAAAACAGCGGCGGGTGTTCGGTTCGGTGTTGAAAAAGCAAAAGTGCTTATTTCCTTCTCTTTTGCTCTACCTCAATTATAGTTGCCGAATGAGTGATGTTCTTTTTGGAAATTCTTTTCGGGATTTTCTTGTTTTGTCTATGCGGTCACTCCTTTCCCCCCTTTGGTTTTTCTGACAAGTCAATGGTCCAAAATATAATACATATCAAAAATAAAAACTAAATAAAATAAAAACGAAAGAAAAAATACTGTGCGTTTTATTTGTATTTCTTCGGCTTCAAACGGTTTGTCAAGAGTGTTCCTTGTCTAGCCAACTATTGGCTCGATGCGTTAAAAAAAGAGCGACTGAGGGCAGCGAATAAATTTTCAGTCAAAATTTGGGAAAAGTTTTTTCTTTTTCTTCAAAGGAATTTTTCCACAATTTTATTAGTTTGGCACTTGATTGGTTTTTAATGTAACTGGCGGGATCAAAAATTATGTTCACTTGGATAATTAAATGCTCTTTAAATCAATTGGGGGTATGTATATTTAGGGGTGAAAATTCGAAAACAAAATTTTTATAATTTAAAATCACAAGAAGTAGACACTCCACGTAACAAACGCCATAGTAACTAGGATGGATATGAGATTTGAGATTATGAAAAAATTGAAGTAGCGGCTCCTTAGCTAGACAGCGAGAACCAGCACTACTCACTCGCACATTCAGATTTTCAGGTTGATTCGTTGATTGATGTTCACGCACTTATAGGGTTGTCTTCTTTTTGGAATGTGGAAATGAGACAAGTGTATAAATTGAAAAATAATGTGTGGGAGTGAAGGAGAAGTGATTTCGAGATGGTTAACGTTATGAAAATGCTATGAACTATTTGGCGCTAGTGTTGACAGATAGTAAGAGAGATAAATGGTTGGGATAGTTGGTATAGTAAATACACGAACCTATGATATTAAAGTTTTTACGTTAATTGGGATGTGTTCCTGCATTGGAGAACTTTTCGAATGTGTCGATGACAAGAGCATGTATTACTTTGCAAATATTTAAATAAAGACAAATGAAAATAAAAGGAAAATCTCCAGATTTTAGAAAATCCTCATACCAATAACTTATTTAATCTCCAGTTTAGTTGTTACTTATATGGGTCATTTTTTAAAAATTGTCATTTTTTATTGATCGTTTCAAAAAAAAAATTTCAGTTTTTCTTGTGTTTTAGTTTCTAAATCTATAGTAAACAAGTAGAAAAGGAGTTCTCCGAGTTGCGCAAAAATAATTTCAAATATTTTTCATTTTACGAGTATTTTTCGATAAAAATTAAAATTGAAAATTTCGAATGTATCTATTAAAAATGTTCTTTTCTTGCATAAAATAACAATAATCCACAAAATAAATAGTAACAATAAATAGTTGACATTTTGTGTAACACATACATATTTTGTTTATGAAGTTGTTTGCTTACGAAATGATTTTGTTTAAAAGCATGAAAGAGTCAAAAAAAAATGTTTAAATAACGACACATAACTTTCTTGGAACTTTTACGGTACCAATACTGTAAGGAATGATGAAATTCAGTATATTTATCTAGAATATAAAAAAATTAATAATAATATGAGCCATTATAAACTAAAATAACATATTTAAAAACAAATACGAAAATGGCCACGGAGATTACAGGCCACGGAGATTACAAAATCGACTATTTCTTAATTTTAATATAGTAAATGTAATTCAATGTCATCCAAATTATATTAGGTTCAAGTATGAGTAAATACCTTTCTTTTGGCGGTGGTTGGACTAAAAAATATTAATATGGTACAAAGATAACAAGGCCACGGAGATTACACTGAATTTTTACTCGGATGAAAAAATTATTTTGTATGTAAATTTTAAAGGAATTAACTGCAATAATTAAATAATAACAAAACATGAAATTGAAGGTTTTTTGACGTACTATAAGATAATGCATCGTAAAAAATTATTAAAAATTGTTTAGTTGTGTGAAAAAGCGAAAATGTTTAATAATTTTTTTTTTTCAAAATGTTGTCACACTCATTCAACTAAGTATTGGGACAACAAACATTTTTTTTTTGCATATCGTAAAATTGAAGTTTAAGAGAAGGCCTTTAAAACGGCAAGGCCCAAAATTAAAAAAAAATCATTTTCATCATTAAAAATATTAATAAAACTGATTAAGCATCAAAATCACATCCCAAAAAGGCCACGGAGATTACAAATTATTAATTACCATGGATATTCGTTACCATCAATCGATCTGCAAATTTTTTCTTATAATGCTGACATATAAACACAGTTCCATGCCAAATTTCAAGTCTTTAAATTGAAATGCAAAAAAAATAGAAGCTATAACGCTAAAAATGTAATTTTTTTAAAACGACCCATATGTCAAAGCCTAGTACGCAGATCGCGCTAAATTTTATCTCCCACATTTTTCTCCAAACATCAGCTAAAATCAAAGCTAAATTTTGACATAAGAACTTTGTGGAGAATATGTCACAAAAAACAGCTGTTCTCTAAATGAATTTTTTTCAAAGATTTAAAAGAATTTCCTTTAAAGTATGATTTTTTAAGAATTATGAATGAGAACGAATGAGAATTATGAACTATGAGTGATTTTTGTTGTCAAAAATCTTATAAGACTGCCGTCACCAAATAATCTTCTAAATATTATTTAAATATTATTCCATTTCAAATTGAAATTGAAATTTAGCTCGAGAATAAATGTGCCAGACAATTATTTCGTGCGCTAAATTTTGACAGATAAGTTATGTACAGTTCGAAGAGAAATTTTGATTTTTTAGCTGGATCAGCGCACCTCTCGGCTAAAATGCTTGACATGATTTTAGCTTGGCTAAATTTTGGAGAGAATTTCGTATGGAAGATAAAATTTAGCGCGATCTGCGTACTAGGCTCTAAATTTAATACACGGAAATCCATGATTAAAGTCGAACACTAAATAAAAAGTGTTGCCTTCGTGCTGTTTTAGGCCAGGCGCGCACATTCAATTTTTAGTTTCGCAACTGTTTGGTTGCTAAAATGAAACATATGGGCTTTATGGGACACCGCACACTTATAGAGCGACTCGATTCGAGCAACTAAAAAGTTTGTGTTTTGACACAAACTAAACGATTGCCTAAAATTAATTCGCAACAGTTGAGCTGTTTTCTATAAGCGCAAGAGAGAAAAGAGTGTGAGCGTGAGTAAAGAGTTGCCAGTGCGCGGTACTCTATCAACTGGCGATTAAACTGTTTTATTTCGATCATAGTTGCCAGTGCGCGGCTAGCCTTAATCTGTTTCTCGCATAAAGCCTAGTATACAGTTCTTCTAAAAAAAAAAAAACCAATGCATTTCTTATGGGAGAGTTTTTTTCCCGAAAAAAAACTTTTTCATTTCACCAAACTGTAAACCAAAATCGAAAAAAAAAATTTATACTCACCACGATTTTTTTTCACGCAAAACAATGTGCATCCCATTGTTTTGACGGAAAAAACTTACAGAAATTTTTTCATGAGAACAAAATTTTTTTTCACCACTCATTTTTTTTTTCTTCAAAAAGAACTGTATACTAGGCTTAAGTCATGATAAAAACGGTCATGCCAAAATGATATTATCTATGTATATGTTATCGATAATTTGTTCAGAGAAGTAAAAAAAGTGACGTTTTTGGATGCTGGTTGATGCTAGTCGTCAATACAGCTGACAAATGCCATAGTGTATATAGTGCTTCCAACTATTAGGAAAGAAGTTCCGATGTCCCGATGTCGTTTCTTTCTACAATTCTATATGGACTTGCAAAAAAAAAAACACGGCTATTAGCTATGTTTTTTTCGCAAATCCATATAGAATTGTAGAAAAAAACGGCATCGGGATTTAGGAGCTCTTTTTCCAAATAACTGGAAGCAATGTGTATGCTATGGCATTTGCCAGCTCTATTGAGACTAGCATCAACCAGCATCCAAAAACGTCACTTTTGACTTCTCTAAACAAATTATCGATAACATATAAGTAATATTATTTTGGCATCACCATTTTTATCGGGTCTTATGTAGATTAAGGCTGGTATTCACCGAGCGCTCATAACTTAAGAAGCTCATAAACCTATTCATTATGCAATATTAGTGAAGATCTACGAGCGGTCTTAAAAGTTAGAAGTGGTCCCGACCACTCCGAGCGCTCTCTTCGAAAGTTTGTTCGAAAATTCGAAAACTAAACAAACTAAACAAAAGACGTTGAGTGCAAAACGAAAACCAGTTATCATCACCAGCAACGCTCCCCAAGCAAAATACGAAATTGACCGAAGGATTCTCACTGCCAGCTGTCATTCAAGTTCGAAAACAGTTTGATTTCACAGTTTGGGTATGCCTGAACAAAAGAGAGTGGCTCTCATTTTCGAAAAACACTTGTGAGTTGTGAGAGGTTGGTGAATACACCAAAGAAATTTCAAGTTAAGAGCCTCGTAAAGTTAAGAGCCGTTTAAGAGCGCTCGGTGAATACCAGCCTAAGAGCCCGATTCTCCCCCTTGTGAGGAGTCACAAGTCACAAGCTCTTGTGACTATTCCTTGTGAGGATTGTTGTGATTCGATAACATTTTGGTATTCTCCCCCTAATCGTCACAAGAAAACTCACAACGAAACTCACCACCGCATGGTGAGATTTTTAAGTGTCATTATTTGAACAGCTAATTATTCAAAACGAAGAAAATACAAAATGCAAGTTAACATTATTATATTTTATTATTATTATTATTAAATAAACTGACTATCGTGAGGCTTCAAGCTCTGATATCCCAGCATAAAGTTTTCCGAAAGCGACAAAACATTATAAATGTATTGTTTTGGAGAACGAATGGTTCATTTGTATCTCTCAAAGTTTTCAAAAGCCGTCGGCGCTGCAAACTTCTTGATACGATTAGTTTCTTAAAAAAAAATTTGTTTATTTAAAAATGTTACTTTTCATTTTCGTGGGAAAGATCGGTAATAATATTCACTAGAGCACTTACATTTTTGTGTACTCATAATTTTTCACAAATCTAGAAAATTTTCTTACAAAATATGCTGAATGACAATCCAAGAAATATTAAACATTTATGAGTTGTGACCTGTTCTGAAGGAGATCACAGTTTCGATTGTTTTTGTGACTCTCACAAGTTGTGACTGAGCGGCAGAATTCGAAAAAGTCACAAAATCAATTTCACCTCTTCTTGTGACTTGTGAGGCATCACTGACTTTGGGGAGAATCGGGCTGTAAGTCTCGAAAATGATCTGGTCTTAGCTAATGCGCGAAACAGATTAAACCAGCAACAGCACCAGCATCGTCAACAGCGAACAGCAAGCTGACCAGCAAACATTTCTCAAACACATTGCCACCAGCAACATCATTTCATCTGCTTGACATTTCATATCGAAAAAAAAGTTTTTCATTGTGGTGCCACTGAATATTGCAGTGGAAAAGTTGACAAAACTGCACCAGCAACAGCAAATTTAGGACTTTGGCCTAACGACGCTGTTGGCGTTGCTGTTCTTATGTGTGTTGAACAATTGAAATACATTGGGTCCAAATTAATGGCGGCCGCTGTTGCTGTTGACGGTGCTGTTGCTGGTTCAATCTGTTCCGCGCTTAACTCTGTATAGATTTGAGTAGCTGTTGCATTTACATGTAAAGCGTTTAGTCCCGATGTCGTTTTTTTTCTACAATTCTTTATGGAAAAAAACACGCCTATTGCTTCCAACATCGAAAAAGAACGTTTTCCAAAGTATGCTAGTCTCTGATGTTTAAAAATAAGACATACATATGTATGCTTATAAAATAAAAATGAAAATAATTATTGCTAGGGAAGGCTTGGGCTTTAGACAAACAACGATTAAATAAGGTTTTGGTAGATTTGCATAACTATCTTAAGTTAGATATACTTAAATATGAGTGATAAATTGAGAAAAATGTGCAAAACAGATCAAAGCAGCAACAGCCCCAGAATTGTCAAGAAATCAGACGACATTCAAGTTTCAAATTTAAAGAATAAATTTCATACTTCTAGACATTTTTCTCTAATTGCATAAATTTTGTTTAAAATTCCGAACTGCTTGAACATACATACATACAGTGAATCACAAAAGTAAGTAAGCACCTCTTAGCTTAAAGATCATTTCCTTCAAACAATCGATAGTAATGTTTAAAAAAAAACTTAATATTTTTGTCTGTAATTGATATGTATTGTATTTCGAACTAAAAAATTGCATTTCAAATAAAAATTTAAAGAAAACTTAAGAAATATTCGACTTAAACTAAAAAAAATTAACAAATTTATATCACAAAAGTAAGTAAGCAGTTTAAATAAACCTTCAATTCATTAGTTATTTTGTAAATCTTATCCATTAAGTACTGCGTTGGAATACCTTTGTCTTTTATAACTGCTTTCATACGTCGAGGCATTGAGTTAACCAAATTTTGCGTAAAGTTTTGTCCAATTTTAGACCATTCATCCTAAAGAACACGCTTTGAATCATCTTTCGTCCTGATTTCATGTTTTCTTACTTGTCGGTCAAGATGTTCCTATAAATGTTCAATGACATTTAAGTCGGGCGACTGTGGTGGTGATTTGAGCTGGACTCGAACGTGAAAAAGCAGCCATTCTTTGACAACATGCTAAGTATGTTTAGGATCATTTTCTTGCTGGAAGACAAATGACCTACCCATACCCAGCCTATTGGCACTTTTCTGAAGATTTTTCTTTAAAATATTCAAATAGTCGAACCTATATTCATCAAAGAATCTATAAACACTAAATTACCGACACCAGATGCTGCCATACACCCCCACACCACTACGTTTCCACCTCCGAGCTTCACGGTTCCTGACATGTTCGATGATTCAAGCTCTGTATTCTTTTTTCTCCAAACTTTTCCGAGTCCATCTGAGCCGTGGATTTTAAATTAGCTTTCATTGGACAAAACAACTATGTTCTAAAATTCTGCTTGCTTGGATTCATGGGTTTTTGCAAAGAAGAGCCGCTTTTGGCGATTTATTTTACTTACGTAAGGTTTCTTTCTAATGTTTTGACCATGATAACCGGATTGGTAAAGCACTCGTCGAATAGTTTGAAAGTTACATGATTTATCTGTTTCTTTGGCTATTTCTGCTGATAATTTGATGCGCTTACTTTGGGATTCCTCTTCACTTTCCTAACAATAATACGGCATTCCTGTTGAGTGAGCTTGCGAGAACGTCCAGATCGAGGGTCATTTTACAAACTTCCAATATTATTATATTTGGTTATTAGTTTGTGTATAGTAGATGGTCTTTTGTTAACAATTTTACCATTCTCACACTCCGATTTATTATCCACTACGTTAAGCTTTTAAATGTAAGATTTTGTTACCTAATTTAAGCATCGTTTAAACTAAAGCTTAAATGACCAATTAGCTCAACTTATTTGTTTTTAAAACCAAATAAAACCGACATTAAAAAAAATCAATTTACTCCAATTACACCTCTGTAAACATTGTCCAACAATAATCTCTTCAGAAACACCGCATACAATCCAAAACCTTACAATAACATGAAATTGGTGAAATAATATCTCAATTACATAATTAAATTCTCAAAGAATAGAGTTTTTATATTCCAGCAACCAGGCGTATAAACCAAACAAAACAACAGTATGACTGTGACCGACTCCCGCTGAATACGGAAGTCACGTGGACTTCTTTATTAGATCAGAAAATGCATTTCCGTATACATTTGGAACAACGTGTATTGTTTTATTGTTTTGAGCCAGTAAACTCAAAGTGCTGTAATTTCTGTGCATCAGATTTTACCAAACAGCACCTCACTAGGATGCGGTGTTCAAAAATAGAATTCTTAAATAGTAACGCACTAGGGGTTGCTCCTGGTGGTGGTGAAAAGGTCTATATCAAGGGCAGATGGTGTACATCCTTTTTCAAAACAAAAAAGTAATGTATAGAAGGTACTCCTACTACCTAACACGATCATGTCAACGATAAGGGATCTCTATGCGAGAAGCTCAGATACTTTGTGTGGCATGTTGGAATGTCCTGACATGTTATGAACAACGCACAACCAGAGATAAACACAAAATAAGGACTATATAGTTATTCACCCACGATCCTGCTGTGCTCTCAAAACTGATGTTCTTTCGTCATCAAATGCGCCGGATCGACCTCATGCTATTTCCGTGTTAATGTTAATGAAAATGCCATATCTATCATACACGAACAAAGGACCTATGGAATTTATTGCGATAACAGATGGGCGGATGCATTTTGTTTTATTCGGGCACAGGGATGCGTGCCATCCACCGCAACAAAGACAGTTCCGAAAGCAGGGGCAAGACTCGTGCAGAATGAACCAGTTTTTATGCGGGTGTAGAAAACATAAGGAGCACCAGCACGCGCTTAAATGCAATAATTAAATAATGTCAACATCAGGATCTATTTTAAGGTGCACGATTGATGAGACAGGCATATATGTATGTATTTATGATATGGTTAATTAGAATTTTGCAATAATGAATTAGCATAGGTATTTCGACGGATGTCATTTTCTTGTGGTAAAGAAATTAGAAACTAAATAAAAATTAGAGATTTTTCCTTCAGGAAAAAGTAATGAATAACCCCGTTAACATAAGGTAAATAATATTAAAATAAGATGCACGACTGGATTTCACGAATTTACTCTTATGTAAAAGACTAAGAATTTTAAAAATTGTTTAAGTTTAATAAGTACGATTTAAGTTAAATAAGTACGATGTTAAAGTTGTTTTTGTATGAAACTAGGTTAAAACAACGATTTTATAAATTGCAATCGAATGTTAGCGCCATACTTTCTCTACCCTTTTATTAAAATTCAAAATTAAATACCTATTTTAATTTTTTAGTATCTTGCTTACTTCATGTGATTCTTTGACATTTACAAACGTCAAAGAAGGCCTGTTTACTTAGTTTTTTGCACATACTGCCTGTAACGAAGCGTTCCATGCTTCTACCAATATTGAACACACTGGGTGATTTAATTCACCATGACTAAGCAGCCGCTGCCGCAGCACCGACCGACGACACCATACAACGCCGCAGCTACCAACGACACCAGTTACCTCGCTAAGATAAAGGGATTTTATACCTTGTCTTAATACAATATGCAGTCACTATAAGATCATGACGTCACAGTTGGTTGAACATTGGGTGATTTACATTCGACCAGTATATAATTCACACTCAGTTTTTACGGAAAATATAACAAGAGGACCTCCTTTTGGGAAGGAAAGTCACTTGTTTGCTACGGTCGAAGCTGACGAGCTAGATTTTAGTTTACAAGTCATCTGAAATTGTCCGGCCATTTCGTTCCATCAGTTTGGTTCGAAGAATAAAACGTCCTAATTGCCACGAGGGGCTTTGGTACCTGCTGATCTGTCGGTGTTTATACACTGGCCGTGCCTACCAGAGGCCTAAAACCTGCTGATCTAGTGCCTACCAGGGGCCTAAAACCTGCCGATCTAGTGCCTACCAGGGGCCTAAAACCTGCCGATCTAGTGCCTACCAGGGGCCTAAAACCTGCCGATCTAGTGCCTACCAGGGGCCTAAAACCTGCCGATCTAGTGCCTACCAGGGGCCTAAAACCTGCCGATCTAGTGCCTACCAGGGGCCCTAAACCTGCTGATCTAGTGCCTACCGGGGGCCTAAAACCTGCCGATCTAGTGCCTACCAGGGGCCTAAAACCTGCCGATCTAGTGCCTACCACGGGCCTAAAACCTGCCGATCTAGTGCCTACCAGGGGCCTAAAACCTGTCGATCTAGTGCCTACCAGGGGCCTAAAACCTGCCGATCTAATGCCTACCAGGGGCCTAAAACCTGCCGATCTAGTGCCTACCAGGGGCCCAAAACCTGCCGATCTAGTGCCTACCAGGGGCCCTAAACCTGCTGATCTTGTAAGCGCCAAGAGCGTAGTCCGTATTTATAAGAGAATAAACCGATACCGAATGCCAGTTAACGAAGGAACCAGATGCCTGGATAAAGCTTTCTAGAGGAAACCAGCAGGACCCCGATACAAGGAGAATAACCGATGTTTATCAGATACACCAGGCAGGGTGTAATTAATTAAGTCAAGAATATTTAAGTTGTTATATGAATTTAAGATTTGTTTTTCAATAAAGATTTTGTATAAGGTTCTAAAGACCTTTCCTACTGAAGTTTCGTGTTTTTCTTCAGAGCGACCCCGGAAATCCGGCGAGCAAAACCTCGGCTGGAAAGCAAAAAGCACATCACATGCCATTGTTTTAGGTGTGTTCAGAAGCAATTTATGAAGAAAATTGCTAGTTAGAAAATGATTAAAATTAAGAATGAGTTAGAAAACTACTTAACTACTTTAAAGTTACCAAATTATTAAGAAGTATCATATTAATACCCAATAAAATGCTATTTAAAATTTTGCCCTAATGCTTTCTTGAAAAAAAAAAAGTTTTTATATAACATTTTTAAGAAATTTTGGTACGCCAACTTAAGGTTTTTATAAAAATTTAATTCCCAAAAAAAATATTGACCCGTTTTTGAGATACCGAATTTTTCAAGAGAAAATCTTTTTTTTTTTTCAATAATTGGAAAAATATTTTTCTTCAAGTTTTGAAATGAAAAGTTTCTAAAACTTTTTACAAGCTTCTCTATACAAAATTTCATTAAAATCCGTTACGCCGATAATGAGAAATTCAGAATTCGATAAAATTGTACAGTCAGTAATATCCTAAAAATGATGTTTGTCCTTATGTGGGCTCAAGGTCAATTTATTATTAATAGCTTTATTTACTTTTTTTATGTTGTGACGTTTCGGGTGTGATTACACTCTTTTTCAGACAACTTTAACAAATGAATTTATTTCTTGTTTGTTTTTCATATCTGTGTTTCTTTTAAGTCTTTAAAAAGACGTTTTAAAATTATTTTTGTATTTTTGTATATATGTATATATGTATCCCATTTGTTTAATTATTTTTTATATACATACATTTTAGGGAAAATAATTTTGTTCCTCACATCTTGTAGTTAGATTGGAATAAATAACTTTTTACAGTTAAGTTTAAAAAAAAAAATCGGTTGTACCATTTTTGAGAAAACCAAAAACAAAACAAAAAAAAAATGGCTCCAAAGGGGGTACCATTAATAACCGTTTTTTGAATTTGTTTGTTCAACCATTATCTAGCTTTAACTAAATATATTTTTTGATTTCTTTTTAATCTGTGAAACAGTTTTTGAGAAAAAAATATTTATAAAATTTCGAAAATAATTCGTATGGCAGGTACCGTTATATTGTTTAAAAAAAAAAGAAAAAAACGCGTGGTGGGAAAAAATTAAAACTGATATCTAAAAGTTTAAAGAAAAAACTCTCGAGTTCAATTTTTTTTTAAGAATGCATAACTTGCATTATAGTACGAGTACCTATAAGTTGCAACCAAAAATGTTCAATAGAACTTTCGGTTAAGAATACTGGTCTCTGATAGAATAAGTTTTTACCAAAAGGTTGACATTCTGTACGTATATACATATAAAACTTGACACCTAGCATTTTTAACAATACCGAAAAGATTAAAAAAAATCAAATTATATAAGAACACAAATGTTAAAACCGCTGAGAAACATTTTATTTTCTGTGTTGGTACCATAATTTTAGTTTAAGAAATTTTTTTAAAAACAAAATTTTGGTACGCCAATTTTAAGTTCTAAGTAGATAATATACATATATTTAATGGAATTATTATAAATAAAATACACGACTCGGTCGCACGAACTTGCTCCTATGTAATAGACTAGGAATTTTAAAAATGATGTTATTAGAGAAAACATAAGGATAAAATATTTTTTTTTTTAATTCTCTTAGTAGTAAGAGATAAAAACAGAATGCTATGCAAATATGAATTTATGCAAGAACAAAAATTATAAGTCCTTGTAGTGGTTTCTTTAAAAAAATTAGCTTTTATATACAAAATGTTTAAAACATTTTTAAGAAGAAAAATTTGGTACGCCAACTTTAAGTTTTTATTATTGTACGAATGAAAATTAAATTTCTAAAAATATATTAAGCCGTTTTTGAAATATCGAATTTTCCAATAAAAAAAATTACTTTTTTTTAAATTCAACAACAATTATAAGTCGTTGTGGCGGTTTCTAGAAAAAGAAGTTTTTATATAACATTTTTACACGCCAACTTAACTTTTTATAAAAATTTATTTTCCCAAAAAAAAAATATTGACCCGTTTTTGAGATGCCGAATTTTCCAAGAGAAAATCTTTTTTTTTTTCAAAATTGGAAAAATATTTTTCTTTAAGTTTTGAAATGCAATGTTTTTTTTTTAACTTTTTAGAAGCATCTCTATAAAAAAAATTCATTATAATACGTTGGTCGATAATGAGAAATTCAAAATTTGAAAAAAAAAAATGGCTCTATCGTAGGTACAGTCAGTAATATCTTAATTTCAAATTATAGATCGTAAAAATTAAACGAAAAAAAAATTGTATTAAAATCCTCGGACCCGTTAAATACGATTTTCGAAAACCATTTTTTAACATTTGTATGGTGGGTACGTCTATTTTTAAGTAAAACAAAATTTGTTTTCTTAAATCTTGTATATTGTATTAAGAAACTTTTATTTATAAAGTTTGAAAAAAATCGATTTTCGAAATATTGAGTTTCCAAAAAAAAAAATTTGAATTTTGTTTTTAAAATCCAAAAAAAAAACTTAAATTTGAATACGCGATAATACTCAAACTTTGGAGGAGCTTCAGCATACAAAAAAATGATTAAAACCAAAAACAAAAAAATGGTTCCGAGGGGGATATCAAAAAAACTTTAGCTTAATGAAATTTTTTTCTTAAATCTGTTGGACAGTTTTTGAGAAAAAAATATTTATAAATATCGAAACAAATCGTATAGCACTTACCTTTATTTTTGGTTTAATAAAAAAGAAAAAAAGAGGGTGGGTGCGACCCACACTGATAACTTCCCATTTGTGGTCTTGAAAACTTTATATTTAGTTTTTTTTTCAAATAACCAAATTTTCAGCGAAACAAACTTTAGCTGTAAAATTCAAACAAACATTATTTTAAGATTGAAAAGCATTTTAAGCAGTAGATGGAAGGTCGAAGTAGAAGGTTTCATAGTGTAATTGTTGTTGCGGTTTTTCCGGATTGAAAGGCTGTGATCTGTTTTAAAAATCGATGATGCCTGTGGCATACTATGATATTAGGAAATTTGCTTTGTTTTGTTGATGATGAGGATACTTAGTCGCTCATTTTATGTTTTTTTTTACAGAAAATGTGTTTAACTAATTTTAAACTTTTCTATTTAAAATGTTAAATTTCTTGTAATAATTACGATGGTTGGTAGGTACATATTATATACTGAATTATAGATTTCCGTGTTTTTTAATATATATGTGTTCCTACACCTAAGAAAACCTTGAGTAGAATTTTACATCTTTTTCATGGACAAAAAGATAAAAACATATTGTGACGATTTCTTCAATTTTACCATAGATACCATAATGGAATTGGAATGTGTGGGACTTGGGTACAACTGAACAACCTTATTCATATACGTATGTATAGTACAGACATTCTTCTAAAAACTAAGTTGATAATAAAATTATGTATTATATTATAGAAATTACTTTATTATTTCGGTTCCAAACATTTTAATTGAAAAAAATTTAAAAACGAAATATTCAAATATAAAAGATATGGTTTGGTTATTGATGGAAGGGTACTTACAAAATATATCCGCTCTAAAACTAGATATATGTCAAATATAAACCATTTGTTAGAAATCGTATTATGTATAAAAATTAAATAATGACAAAGTCAATATCATTGCTCGTTCTCAAGATATTCTAGTCGAAAAACAAATATTACCACTTTTTAGTAGATTTTTTTTATATTTTTGTTAAAACTGTCAATTCGATACTTGTCAAAATTTAACCATATTTTAATAATTGTATTATATGTCGATACCTTCCCGTAAGAATGTACTAAGCGACACTTTTTTCGAAAATGACTTTTTGATGAGGAAATATACTATATGTTAAGGACCACGTTTTGGCCTGGGTTTCGCCAACCTATTATGCATAAAAAGGAAACTAGAGTACAAATAAAAAAAATTATCAACTGCCATGTTTTCTCATTAAAATAATGTTGCCCCCTGAAATTTATATTATCCGCCAAAAAAATTATGCTAAGCGACATTAATAAAGATCTCGTTGTCGTGAGCAACAAAAAATTTTGTTAGATGTCACTTAGTTTAACCAAAATTGTCTCTTAGCACATTATGATTTAACTGGAACTTTCTTCGTTTTTTTCAATTTTTTCGACAATTTTAGAAATGTCGCTTAGTATACATTCTTACGGGAAGGTATCGATGTATAAAACAACATACTTTAGAAGGTACTATCGGTGTTCATTCCCAAGAAATTCGACTTGAAATACAATTTTAACTAGTTTTCACTAGAATTTTTAATAGTTTTTTTATTTAAAAAAAAAACTATTAATTCAATAATTGTCAACATTTTACCAATTGTACAAAATTATACTATGTATAAAATAAACTAAATTAGAAGTCAATATCACTACTAGTTCTCGAGAAATTTGAGTCGAAAAACAATTTTTACCAATTTTCAATAGAATTTTATATAGTTTTTTATTTTTTGTAAGAAAACTGTAAACTATTTTTTTTTTGAAATTTTCACCAGTTGTCAAACACGTTATTTTTCGTAAAATAAAATTATTTTGAGTTTCAAATTGTTTTCCGTTCTTAGAATATCTGGGTTATGAAATTTTTTTTTCAGTTTTTTTTATTTAAAAAAATAACGGTATGTTCATTTTTTTCCAAATTCATACCAAATCTGTATGACCTTATAATGAGTACATTAAATTTTATTTCAAATCAATAGCATTAATTTTTCGTGAGATATTTGAAACTAACCAAAATTTTTACTTTTTTTTTAAACCGTTATAGTGAAAAAACTACACACTGAATTTTAATAAAAGCCCTTTCAGCCTCTTTCGAAGTTATTATCTATGAAACAAAATTTATTTGAAGTCGATATCTTTACTCGTTCTTGAGATATCGACGACGAAAAATGGTACGAGAACGTACGGACGTACGAACGTACGAACGTACGAACGTACGAACGTACGAACGTACGAACGTAGAACGTACGTACACACACACACACAGACATCTCTCTAAAAATTATTGATATAGCCTCTAGGGACCTTGAAACGTCGAGAAATGTCAAAAATTCCAATTTGACAAATCGGACCGATTACAATAACTCCCTATGGGAAGTTAGAAAGGTTCTATGAAAGGTACCGTTGATAACATTTTTTGTTTAGACAAAATGTAGAACTTATCTACAATAGTAACCATAATTTTTCGAGATATATCGGGAGACATAGCAGCTGTATGGCAGTTCATCTCATCGAAGAACCTTAAGTACCAAAATTAAAGAAAATGTCTTTAGCGTCTCAGGCGCTAGGTCAAGGTATAGACAGACGGAATTGCATACTCTCATACACCTAAATTAATAAAGCCAGTTTAGTGTTAGTTTATCTGTATTTCCTGCATTAAGTGCAAAATTTCATTAATAGAACACAAGTCCTGAGTGAAGTTTACAAATTGCGATTAAGCTAAGCTACTGAAGAAGGGGGTTAAGCGCAGAATAAGGAAAATAATTGCCACAATTGTCATTTTGTCATTAAACTCCAGTTTTCACTGATCCGGCGATATTATTCATTATTTTTTACTAGTTACAAACAAAACAAACCACAAGTTAGAAACAAACTTGATATTAGATAAATCGGTAACAAAGAAGAGAGTTCCTACTTATTGTAGTAGATTTTTAATGTAAGAGTGTTAGTCGCGACTTAACATTAACATAGTTACGAAAAGTCGTCAAATAGAACTGGAAAAAGCATTTTTTATTAATTCGACTGCAAGTGAATAATAATATCCGGGAAACCTTCTTTCCGATAATCTACTGAAAATATCAAAATATGTTCTCCAACAAATTCGGAACATATTTCATACCCAATAAATGATGATAGTTTTTGGGGACTTTCATCTACTATTTAGGGATGTAAAAATTTCATAGTGATTTTTTCGTTTTGGGAGATTTTCCAATTTTGGTTATTTTCTTAACCCTTCCTGAGCCTGAGGTATGTATGTATGTTTATAATCTCGAAAGCCAAAAGTATTGTTAAATATTCTCATAACTGGCATACAAACATAAGTGAAAAATATTCTACGATCCAGTGAATTTATAAAATATCGAATGTCCTTATCATACAAAAATCTACGTCCTGCAGAAAATAAAAAAATTAAAAGTTTCCAATTACTCATTTATGCAAATTTTATTTTACCAGTTTTTTATTCTCCTTGGCGTTTGTTTTTTTTTTGTTTCCTGTAATTGAATCATTTATGATATAAAACAATGACACACTGTTTTGAGTAATAACTTTCACTTGGAAGACTCTTTATGACCTTATACTCTTACGTTAAATGCTGTTGCAGGCAGCAGCTGGTCATCTTCAAGAAGGCTACTGTTGCAGTTTTCTCAAATTGCGGTCAGTCCTGTTTGTTGGTTCATCTTAACCAAAGAAATAAAAAGGGTAAACGTTATGTTTACCCTCTTGAGAAAGGACATCTTGTAATCCGACTCTCGAATAACTTTCTTCCCTCTGAAAACATTTCTGTGATTTATATCAAACTTCTTGGAAGAACGAACCTTAGGGGTGTCGTCGTCAATGAGTCTAGGACTTTCTCCATTTAAAACGTGTAAACCCGAATTTAAATCTTTTTGAAAGATCTTTCTTCGCAGAAGAGTAAAAGGAGCAATCTGCATTAATACCTGGATTTTGTTGTAGAGGTGCTAAACATGTTAATTTATTCGGCAAATGGAGGGTTGTGAGTGTAAGTCCTTTTAGGTCTTTTTGTAATGCTTTCTTATTCTTGACTTTTGAGTGCTTCAAATGATTAATGTCCGAAAAATGAAAATTTGTTCCTGCATTGTCCTCCCAAAGTCAAAGAATAGAGATGTAATATTTGTAATTGTCCCACTTATGTTAATGCGTGAGCAGCGTGCATTTAAATGCATTCATGCAAAGGATTTGCCTTCTACAAATGGGACACATTTTAAAGAGTTATTTTTTTCTATTGTCATACTTGATGTGTCTCTTCTACTCGAGAGGATGTGTAAATTATCCTTCGCGTTGACTGTTCACATGCATACAAAAAGTTAAGAAAAACGGGACGCGTTTTGTTTTGTAAATATTGCGTGAGTTATTAATGATTTCCCTACAACCAGTCCTCTTTCTTCTATGTGTTATCCTTTATTTTATCTTGTGTTTTGTATGCCCGGAAATATTTAAAAATTTGAATGAATTCGAATGTGTGACATCTCACACATTTCTCATCTGGCGATGATAAATATTTCAGCAACAACATGCAAATGCACTTGGAATTCCTTTGTTACAGCGTCAGCATATTTTTTTCGCTGCATACAACCTGAAGATTAATGAGATCTTAATCGGGCTTTGTAACGCGACCTAGTGTGAGATTTTTTTTTGTATGCGCTGCAGATGTTGATATGCAGCTAAAGGAGTGATATTTAAAATTTGCGAAATGCGTTTCTATTTCTATAAATAATGACAAAATAAGCGGCTAAAGGAGAAAATACATGTTTCAAGTTTCAAATTAATTATGATTCGGGAATATTGATTTAGAATAATTTCTAACTTCACGTTTTGTGGTAGAAACGCGGTTTGCTCCAGTTTAGGTACAAATAAGGCTTAAAAATCTGTCTGTTCATATATGTATTAAAGAAAGTTGTCATGAAAAGCGAGATGAAGAATTAAAAATACTTTTGAGTGAAAAATCAGGGGCGTTTAATTAAATTTTGTTTTTATAAACTTCCCAAAGGGAGTTATTGTAATCGGTCCGATTTGTCAAATTGGAATTTTTGACATTTCTCGACGTTTCCTAGAGGCTATATCAATAATTTTTAGAGAGATGTCTGTGTGTACGTACGTTCGTACGTTCGTACGTCCGTACGTCCGTACGTTCTGGTACCATTTTTCGTCGTCGATATCTCAAGAACGAGTAAAGATATCGACTTCAAATAAATTTTGTTTAATAGATAATAACTTCGAAAGAGGCTGAAAGGGCGTTTATTATTAATTCAGTGAGTAGTTTTTTCACTATGACGGTTTAAAAAAAAGTAAAAATTTTGGTTAGTTTCAAATATCTCCACGAAAAAATAATGCTGTTGATTTCAAATAAAATTTAATGTACTCATTATAAGGTCATACAGATTTGGTATGAATTTGGAAAAAAATGAACATACCGTTACTTTTTTGAATAAAAAAACTGAAAAAAAAAAATTTCATAACCCAGATATTCTAAGAACGGAAAACAATTTGAAACTCAAAATAATTTTATTTTACGAAAAATAATGTGTTTGACAACTGGTGAAAATTTGAAAAAAAATCAGTTTACAGTTTTTTTACCAAAAATTGTAAATTGGTAAAAATTGTTTTTCGACTCAAATTTCTCGAGAACTAGTAGTGATATTGATATTGGTAAAATGTTGATAAATATTGAATTAATAGTTTTTTTTAAATAAAAAACTATTAAAAATTCTAGTGTATTTCAAGTCGAATTTCTTGGGAATGAACACCGATAGTGCCTTCTAAAGTATGTTGTTTTATACATCGATACCTTCCCGTAAGAATGTATACTAAGCGACATTTCTAAAATTGTTCAGGAAACGAAAAAAACGAAGAAAGTTCTAGTTGAATCATAGTGTGCTAAGAGACAATTTTGGTTACAGTAAAACCCGCTTAAGAGAAACCCGCTTAAGAGAAACCCGCTTAAGAGAAAAACCCGCTTACCTGAAACACTTTTTTCATCCCCTAGTGTTTTCCGACCAATTTCCCTTAAAACACCCCGCTTAAGTGAAACTCGCTTAAGTGAAAAACCCGGATAACTGAAACATATTTTCAGTTAATTTTTAACATTTTTCATTGAAAAAACTCTCTTAAATGAAAAAAAAAAATTGAATCGAACAGAACAAAAATTTGCTAGTTTTCGTTTTTCAATAAATTATTTTTTTGTTATTTAATCGTTGTTTTTTAACATCTTTCAAGGCAAGTCCAAAAGATAAAAACAATATTGTTTCAAGCATTAAATCTCCGCTTAATGGAATTTTTAAATCCCCTTAAGAGAATTTTTTTTTCACTTATCCGAACTCCGCTTAAGTGAAATTATTTTTCTCTTAAGCGGGGTTCATTTAAGTGAAAAACCCGCTTAAGTGAAAGAAAGACTGTGACATTTTGCCGTTTCTCTTAAGCGGGTTTTACGTATTTGAAAAAACTAAATATAAAGTTTTCAAGACCACAAATGGGAAGTTATCAGTGTGGGTCGCACCCAGCGGGTTATGAATACCCTTATAATGTTAAACACAGTGCCAGCAATTAGGAAAGTAGGAAAGAATTAGAATGGTGATACCGATGCACATTGGTTTTGAATGCCTATATATTCCTATATATTCTTGTAATGTGGCTAAAAAAAGAATCTCTGTACTTGACAGTACGTCCGAAATTGGTCTCAATGGTTAAGTGATAAGCATTCCCAGAAGTACGGAATTGAGGGGAGGAATGCAACTGGCTATTTCACTAGAGCACTGTTTATGAAAATAGCGGTAAAATAATGATAGACATGAAACATTGCGGCGGTGCTCGAGAGACACAAATGTTTCAGTTAGACAACGGTCGCCTATCATTTTTGTAGCTCTCTTTTGAATACTGTCCAAGAGATTCAAGTGGATTTTTGAAGCACCTGCCCCGATATGGGAATTGTAATCGAGTTTTGGAAGAATAAAAGCTATATGTATACAAAACATTCAGATCCGAAGGGTAAAACAAAACTTCTTGCATCGGCGGAGAAAATCTAAGGACCTAGCAACGTCTGTGATGCACATGCCTAGAACTGAAAGCTGTTCAGTCTCCTCGATGCAAGTGGCACACATGGATAGTGGCATTAAGTAAGGGTTAAGCTTAAGCGACAGCAGACAGCATTGAGTTTTCGAAGCATTAAATTCTTCACGGTTTTGGACAACGCTGTCGAGATCAGAATTTAATGAGCTAACCATACGCTTCCTTTGAAAATCCACATCCGAAGGACATGGATGTGAATATGTGAAAGCCAAACTATTAAGTGGATTATAAGTTTCATACAAAAGATCATTTACGAACATAAGGAAGAGTATCGGAGATTTGAAACTGTCTAATACTACTTGTATTGAACGGTCCGAAAGATAATTTCTAATCCAACGAAGAAGAGATTTATCGATACCAAATGCACGCATTATCGATAAGAGAGCTTGATGCCAAATTCTATTAAATGCCTTTGAAATATCAAGTGCAATAATCTTACTTTCTCCAAAACGATATGTAGATTTGTGCCACTGGTTCAGTGAGATATACCATAAGATCACCAGTGGACCTATTGCTATGAAAGCCATACTGCCGGTCATTAAGAAGCTTTCGTTCTTCGAGATATTTCTTAAGCTGATAATTTATCAGCGTTCCCATGACCTTGAAAAGAAGGGACGTAATTGCAATTGGACAGTAGTTGGAGGGAGATGAAAGTTTGCCTTTTTTAGGCTGGACAAATATTGTTTTCCATTCAATCGGAAGGAGACTTGTAGAGTAGGACAAATGGAAAAGTTGACGCAGTGGTTTTGACATCGTTGAAGAACACTTTTTCAAAACAATAGGAGGGATACGATCCAGGCTAGCGGATTTGTAAATGTCAAGATCTTTTAATAATAATAGTATTTCTTGCAGTAATTTTTGGTCATGTAAAAATTTAGTTCGTCGGATATGAACGTCCTCAGTAGGGTTGGCCTTAAAACTTCGGAAGCTTACTTCTCTAACCTATTTACAGCTCGAATCAAACCAGGAGTTTTCTTTCGGTTTGATAGATTTTATCCTATTCGGAACAAAATTTCTCATACCGTAAAGAATCAGATTTGAGACCATATCTGCACAGGAATCTACATCACTAGCATAGTAGCCAGATAAATTTCCTAAAGAAATCATTGAGGCGATAATACACTAATGGTGTATTTATCATTGTCAGAGGTGAGGAAAAAATGTAGAGTGTTGGCATATTGACCTATAACGAATCCGAGTTGGCTCGTTAACAAGCTGAGTCAGGTTGTTTAACTCAGTAGAAGTCTCGACATACCTTCCTTCGGGTGTTGTCTGACCAGAATAGAGCAGCAACGAAGAATTGTATACATTTAAATCGCCCGTAACAAAGATCTCACTGTGCGGGATTTTGTTTAGTTTTCTTCTACATATACTTGCATTTATGGTCTTTCAAAAAATCTCTGCTTCATTTATGCTTTGACTTGCAAACGGCAGAAAATAGAAACACCATTTTTGTTTTCATTAGTTATACTTTTGTATATAGTATTATCATGGAGCGTGATTTTGTAGTACCAACGCTATTCTGGTGGTGGCGCTGAAATTAGCGCACGATATTACAGTGGAGAGTATAGGATAAGATACAAAACAAGTAGTAATAAAATGCACGACTGGATCGCACGAACTTGCTCTTATGTTAAAGTACTTTGGAATTAAAAATACATTTTATTAATATAAAACGTGGATTTCAGGGTTGCGAATTTTTGAATTAAAAAATCCTTAAGTCATAAGTCTATAGATGACTTGTGAATTAAAAAAATTTAATTCATAAGATATTTGGTGACTTATGAATTAAAAAAAATTTAATTCACAGCCCCCAAAGTGACTTATGAATTAAAAAAAATTTAAATCCTAAGCTACTAAGTGACTTATGAATTAAAAAAAATTTAATTCACCACCTACCAAGTGACTTATGAATTAAAAAAAATTTAATTCACAAGTCAGTTGGTGACTTGTGAATTAAAAAAAATTTAATTCATAAGTTAGTTGGTAGATTGGAAATTTTAAGCTTGTTTTGACTACATAATTATTTAATTATTAACAAAAGCTTTTGGAGAATTTTTTGAGAGTTGCCGTTTATGCAGTCCATATAATCCAATTAAATAAAAAGCAATATTGATAAAATCTTTGTGTTGAGCAAATGATGGGTTATCATTATTTAAATTTCGTGAGTGCATATTTTTATGCATATGCCTTTAAATTTTTTGGTTTTCATATTTTACATGAGTTGATTATTTGATATTTTTTTGTAAAATTGTTTCAAGTACCTGAAACTAATTCAATATGTATTTTCAATAAAATTGAAAAAAAAACATTCCGTTTTCTTAATTAAGCACTTCGAATCTTTTGGTACCTACTCAGTAAGTATAACATTTAATTTTAATTTTTATTTTTTTTTAATAAATTTTGAATTTTGAATATCTTCTTAGCTTTGAAATCTAGTTTTTAAATCATAAGATTATCACGCTAGCTTATAAATTATCCATTTCATAATTTTTCTAATCAGTATTTATCCATTAACTTATGAATTAATTTTTTTTAATTCATAAGTCACTAAGTTGGTTTTGAATTAATTTTTTTTAATTCATAATTCACTTACTTGCTGATGATTTGAATTTTTTTAATTCATAAGTCACTTAGTAGGTTGGGAATTAAAATTTTTTAATTCATAAGTCACTTACTTGCCCATGACTTAAATTTTTTCAATTCATAACTCACTTAGTAGGTTCTGAATTATTTTTTTTTAATTCATAAGTCACTAAGAAGCTTATGATTTAAATTTTTTTAATTCGCAAGTCACAAACTGACTTGTGAATTAAATTTTTTTTAATTCATAAGTCAGTTCCTAGCTGCTGAATTATATTTTTTTTTAATTCATAAGTCACTCACTAGCTTGCGAATTAAAGCCAAGCTTAAGCTAACAAGTGACTTAAGCTTTTGCAACCCTGGTGGATTTAACGAGATAAAAATGTTCAAATGCATGGAATTGCCGTCTGATTTCCGAAAAAGTATGAATTTATTCAAACAAAGTTTTTTTAAAATATTTTTTTAGATACAAAATTTCTTTAAAGTTTTTCGAAAATAAAATTCGGGATGCCAATTTAAAGTATCTAGTAGTATAGATTTTAGGAAACAATTTCAAAAAATAATCGTTCACACGTTTTAAAGATATTGGTTTTTCAAAAAAAAAAAACTTTTTTCAAAAAACCCAAAAAATATTTTTTTCGAATTTTTGTATATACAGTAGACTCGCGCTAACAAAAACACCGCCTTACGTGAACACCGGCTAACGTGAACATAATTTTTTTTACATTGAATACTCTGTAGCGTGAACACTATGAGAAGGCCCTATAACGTGAACAAATTTAAAATGAATTTAACGTACAAAACGTAGTTTTCTTTTCTGCATTTGTCGGTTAGTCGAAACGGGGAATCCCCCGTAAATGATTGCTCGTTAGTCCAGGTAGGTTATTTTTTCTTTTGCTGATATCCATGAATGGACTGAAGATCTTCCGAACGCAACCGAAACGAACGAGTGATGAAAAAGAAAGTGAGGACAGTACTTTGGAAAGAGCACATACCAGAATAGAGCCTAGTGAAGCAATCAACATTTTCAATAAATCTTTGGAATGGACGGAAAATGAAAACATAAGTCTAACAGATATCAGCGTACTTAAGGCTCGGTCAAACAGAACGCGTTTTCAATGCCGCGTTAAGATTTTTTAACGCGACGGTAAGATTATTTTGACGCGACGTTGCAACCTCCGCGTTAGAGGACATCAAACAGAGAGCTGTTAAGCAATGAACAAACAAAACAATCATTCCTTTACAGAAATTTATAAAAAAGAAAATCCAAAGAAAGATAACTCCTTTTTTATTTCAACGTAATTTGTTTTGTTAACCTAATGGATTAGGTACTTACAAACCGAAACACAAAAAAAAAATATGAATTTTAGTGACAACATATGTCTAATTTATTTGAAAAATTTTAAAAATTGCACCTTCGTAAACATGAACAACTTCGCAAACGTGAACACGCTCGGTTTTTAATAGTTCACGTTACCGCGAGTCTACTGTACAATATTATTTTAAACTTAAGGTAGCTCCTGTTGTAAATTTTTGGTTAAATAAGATTTTGCAATACGGGTGTAGGAGGGGTACCGTAAGTTTTGGAGCTAAAAACATTTCAATTTCCCCTCTATGCAATCACCGAAGACCCTTAAGTACCGAGTTTGAAGAAAATAGGTCCAGTGGCTTAGGCTGTAGATCGAGACGGAATTGTCGGACCCACTTTATTCGTCTTCGCTATCATCGTAATGTCAATTTTGATCAAAATCTCGATTTCGATTTTTTTTTTCCAAATGCAGAACTTGCCCGATAGTACCTATATCGCAAGTAAAAATGAGCGTGCTTGATTAGTGAACGGAAGAATCTCTGTTTAAAATATGTAAATATGTTAGTAAATATGACTATTTTTAAGACCAAATAAATTTGTAAATAAAGAGGAACATAAATTCGTATATTTGAATTGGCCTAGGCAATTAGCTAGCTCAGCACAGATCTGCCCAGTACCATTATTTATGTAATCGTTTCCCGCAAACGATGGATTAAGTTTAAAAGTTGATATTATTTGGAAGAATTTTGCGTTGGTTGGTTGCGAGGCGAATTGAATATGTTTCTATAGATATCAGCATTTGTAACTTATAAAATTATATTTAGTATTTATAAGTTATGTATCTATCTGAAAAGCATCGGGTACTCATGTGTGATTTGATGAAATTTGTATAGGGAAATAAATTCTCTGCTTTGCATTGATAATGGTTAGCAAACTTAACATTATAACAAAAGCGAATTTAATTTAAAATTTGAATGACACGTGATTTTCGACATAAGGAATTTCAATAGTGTAAATTTGGAGGGATCTTAGAGGAAGATTGAAAATCCTTTTTAAAGAGAAACTGATTGAGAATTGATTTTATTTTCCAATCGACAGATTGAAAAAAAAATCCAATTTTTTTTTTGAAAAATAAATATCTTCAAAACGTGTAAACGATTATTTTTTGAAATTATTTCTTAAAATCTGTATTACTACATACTTAAAATTAGCATGCCAAATTTTTTTCTTGAATAGTTTTATAGAAATTTGTTTTATAAAAAGTTAATTCAATAATAAAATGATTTTTTAGGTTTTGTTTGTATAAATTCACACTTTTCTAGAAATCAGACGGCAATTTTATACATTTGAATATTCTTAAATAATTTTTAGATTCCAAAGTTATTTTACATACATAAGAATAAGTACATACGATCCAGTGGTGCATTTTACAAACGGAATCTTAATTTGGTTAAACAGTAAAATTGAAGGTGAAGGTGGGTAAACCTTGAACAAGATGTTTTTCATGTTTACAGAAAAAATTACGAGAACATCTTAAACTTCAAAGGTCCCCATAGGTTTTTCTTATTGAGTCAAAAATAGCACATCGCAACAACTTATTATTCTTTTGCGTATAAATTTTTAGGCCCATTTTTAGTTTGATTTTTTTTTTTCGGTTTTGATTTTTTTTCATTTATTTGGGGTGATATTGCCCACTATAATTTTGGGGTTGTTTTTCATTATGAAAAATGGCCTAATTTTTGGGACCAATTGGGGCCATTTTTCTTTATAAAATTTCGCCATAAAATGGGATTAGAAAAAAGTCTGCAATTTTATCGTTTTTTATTTTATTTTTTTCGATTCTATTTTTCTATTTTGTTTTTGCCCATTTTTTATATGGGTCATATTTCATGGAACCGAATCTGATCAAGCTGATTTATTCCTTCCATATAACAAATTTTAAACTACTGTGCCTTACGGTTCTTATAAGCTTCAATTGTCATATCTTCAGAGATATCTTAAAATAATAATAAAAGTCCGATTCACTGCCTAATAAAACAGCAATATACATGAAAGATTTGAACAGATTTTCTTCAAATCTGAGCATTTGAGGGAAATTTAGTTTTGTTTTACTTATTTTTTTATATTTTATTTTTCACTAATTTTTGTTTACTATTGATTTAGATTTTGGTTAATTTATGTATATGTTTGTTATTTATTGTTTATGCTTATTTGCATATACATATGTAATGTTAATGTACATATTGTGTCACCTACTAATCATTAGTATTAAGTCATTTTTCGTTTCTTTTTTTTTCTTTCTAATGGAGGTTTGTGTCGTAAGCGGAATTTTACATTTTGACAATAATATTTAATTTGTCTTCCAAAGTTAAATTTTATTAAAAAAAAATAATCATTTAATAGATATCGGTAAGAATAAATGCATTTTCACATTTGACAAGCATCTTTAATGATAAAGATATATTGCATCTCTTTGTCAAAAATTTACAACTCACAACCCTTTTGACATAAAAGTGAAAACTTTTTGCCAACTTGCAACCCTTCTTTTTAGTTGCAAAAGATTTGCATTTCATCCACTACAAGACTCTTCAACAAGGGTGATAATACACCACCCTGAGGACAGCCTCTTGTTGTGATTACTTTTTTTTACATTTTGTCCTTTTTGTGACAGTGTTTTCAGTGCCTTACATTTCCATCTAGTTATGGTGATGGGTACGCATTTCCTAACAAAAGCTGTGCCTGCAGCATCTAATATTCTATCTTTTTTCTATATTTTGGGAATAAATATTAGCTTTACTGTTTTCCATATACTTGGTATATACCCAAACGCAATGCTACTACGAAGAATATTAGTGAAGAATATTGTTAATGACACAGAAACTGAAGATATCGACAATGAATGATGAAAAAAAAATTATATACTAAAGTTAATTTTTCTGTATTTTTCTGTATTCAAATAAAAAATTATTCACTCGTAAATAAAAAAAAACTCTGATTACATATCATGGATTATGCCTACGGGGGAAACCATGTAATAAAACGCGCCCTGCATTCTACCTCGAAGGTGGTGAGGAAACGAGTGCATCGTCATAATATATTCGCTTTCTCAGCGCTCTACTCCGAAAACGGTTAATTTTACAGAAAAATGCAAGAGACATTTTTTGTAGACAATTTCACGACAAATAATTTTTATAATGACCTTTATTGACCTCTGAGCAATAGATCGCGAGATATTTGCGAAAAACTGATTTTTGTGACCTTTTGACCCCTATAACTTTTTTAGCCGGCACGATATCAATGTCGATTTTTCACATCTTCATTACAATGCCGTAATAAAAGTGTATACAAAAATTCAGCTCACTAGGAATTTTTCCGCAGATTGGGTCTTAAAATGCCTAAAATGACTGGACTAACCGTACATTAGAGTTGAATGCGTTGAATTCGAAATTTGTGCGTTGATCGCCTAGTGGACGACCGGCATAATTAAATCCAAAACCAATTCCAAATTCATATAAAATAATGTTTTAGTTGTAAAATATATTGTATCAAATCATTAAATTGTAAGATGTGCGGTCACTAACCTTCATAACAATTAAAATAATACTTCAGTAGCGCACTAACTTAGCTTAAGTTTTTAGCGGAATTTTAAATTTTGACAATAATATTTAATTTGTCTTCCAAAGTTAAATTTTATAAAAACAAAATAATCATTTAATAGATATCGGTAAGAATAAATGCATTTTCACATTTGACATGCATCTTTAATGATAAAGATATATTGCATCTCTTTGTCAAAAATTTACAACTCAACCCTTTCGACATAAAGGTGAAAACTTTTTGCCAACTTGCAACCCTTCTTTTTAGTTGCAAAAGATTTGCATTTCCTCTTGTTAACCATTGTGCGTACAATAAACGATATAATCCCTATTCGTCAAGCGCCAGGATTTTCCATCATGACACCTTTTATTGCCCATACCTAATCCTGTTATGCAATCCCAAAATGTCCTTATTTGGGAATATTGTAAGCAGCAGGAGTCATTTAGCAATATTCTCTCACAGTATCCATTTAAGGAATTTGATAATTCCAATTGTATCGCTTTAATGGACTTACCAGTCGCTTCTCTTCTGGGTCGTCCTCTTTGCATAATAGATGAATGTAAAGAAAAGCCCTTTTTATCGAACATCGATTTTATTGCACCCAAAGTGGATTTTCTGCAGTGTATCGAATTTTGTTAGGATCCTGCGAATGTAATTAATTTCCTTGTTTTTATGACTAACGGAAAATCTGGGTAGTTTTTTTTTATTGCCAAACTTTTTATGATTCAAAATATAAAAAAGAAATTCATCATTTGACGTGAGGATTAGTTTTTTTTTTTTAATAAGAATATCAAGTTACCTCGTGTTGGCATCAGACATTGCTGTTGCTATATCTTCTTCAGTAATTATTTTAAAACCAGATGTTTCCTCTCGACGCCAATCATGAACGATGTTCGTAGAGTTATTCCGGGGAAGCGGAAACCCGTGTAGCTCTTCGTTCTTAATCCTTTCGACTAAGGTTCCAATGATAACAGTTCCTATTTTTATTCTGCTTGAAAAGATTACTGGATGCAGAAGTCCTTGTAATTTGGTTTGACATTTAGTGCTACATGGCATCCTTTCTTTGCTCCTGTAAAAGATTGATGCGCATTTTGTTATTCATTGTAATTTGACCTCATTTTGGAGAATCTCAAATCGTGGAATATGAATGAATGAATCCCAGCGCGAGGATTTTGATGGAAATCCTTTTATTGTTCAGTGATGCGGTTGCATTGTTTCCATGGACAAAGCGTCATTAGGATAAGATTTTATGCTACGATGGATGGCATTGTGGTGGGAATTTTATAAAATTATATAGTTACATAGCTAGGAGATAATGGCGAGTTATTTAATTTGTTTGGTTTTGTGTTAGATTCATTCTTTGGAAAACATTTCCAAAAATCAAAACGAGTCATTGTCAATAAAATTCTTAACACTCCTGGATTAAAAATTAACGCATTGTAATCTGTGTTTTTTTTTAAGTTAAAGTTCAGTCAAATTAAATCTAAAACTGAATTTATCAACAATGAGTAGTAATTTTAGTATGTATTAAAAAAGCATGGTGTAAGTTTGGCACCGATTTATAAAGTAGTACTTTCTTAACTATGTATGTATGTTTCTATAATGATTATTGAGAAAGTGAGAGAAGGAAAGAGATTTTAAGTAAACCAAATAACATCTGAAGTAAACAAATTAATGTCGGTCGGATAGACTGTTCGTTGATCTAGTATGTTCGATCCATTCACAAATGTACTCTGTCAATTATGTAAGTTAAGTGTATAAAATAGATTTTGTTCGAAACGTTCATTCTCACATTTGTATTGATATGAAAGAACGCTGTAGCCATCTAGCAGCCAATTTCAATCGGAGACGTTATGGTGAACAGAAGATATTGTATGTCTTTTTTGATTTTAAGAAAAATGTTTCTGCAACTCAAACGACTTTATTATTTTGTAGCTTATGTCCTTTTCTTCAAACATTTGTTTGATAATGACAGTAATTTGACAAAAAAGGCAATTCGCCAACTTGGTTTTCACGATGAAATTGGCACATTTTTTTTTTTTTGTTACTTTTGGAGGAATGCTAGACGCAATAAGGAGGTATCCATACCTTAAACCTCCAAAAGTGTCTCGACGATCATCCACTCGGGACCACTTTCGTATTAATTCAAGAGGGGGTCTTGTTGTGGTGCCTATTGGCACATTGGAAATTTCGATCTTTAAATTGACAAACTGATCGTTAAATTTCAACAGATTTGCTAAAGCGAAAGTTGTTCGACACCCCAATATAAAGAAGTTTTTTTTTTAATGAATAGGTTTCAAAACAAACAAGTAAACTAATTAAATTAAAGAGTGTATTTTTTTTTTGAGATTTTTAAAAGAAATATTTGTTATGGGTTTAATAGTACAGGGTACGTTTTATGGAATATGATTTCGGTCAAGTGGGCGCCTCTGATGTACATTTTTATTGAACATACTATTTACAATTTGGCTTACAACTAATAAGATACTTCATATGTATGAAAGTTTACATTTGTTGGCTCTATAGGGGGCCTAACTATATACAGTGACTTAAGTTTAATTATTTTTATATAAAATTTACATGACGAAAAAAAAATTAAATTTAAAATGTCGGTTGTATTGTCCTCAGGGTGTTCATTCCTGGTTGTGGTTTGTGGGTTGTGGGCAGGGATGGCGTTTTAGCCGCGGTGGTAGGCTGACCCAATGTCAGCGTAGAACGAGACTACTTCCTCGTTGTCCATGATTACGTTGTCATCCAGAGTTTCCATCACACTGAGGTACCTCGGTTCGGTATGTCGTTGTTCTGTGGTCATCCTTCTTATAAGCTGATTCGGGTGGTCGATGATGTGCCTCTGATGTACACCATTTTCTTAAAGTACCCCCATAAGAAGAAAACAAAAGTCGTAAAATCAGAGGATCGTTGAAAATTTCTGATAAAATTTGCATCGTAACACGAGCTGTATATGATGTAGCACCGTTTTGTTGGATCCACATGCTCTGTAGGCATAATTGATTTAATACGGGGACAAGACAGGTTTCTAACATGTTTCAAAAGCGGTCACCAGTAACTGTTACAGCAATGCCTATGACATTATTATAGCTATCTGTAAGACTAAAGCACTCCTATCCCGCCGACATTGATGATTTCTATGCTCCGTAAAAATTTGTTATCGACCACTCGCTACGACTGTCAAATGCCATCGAACATATTTCATCAGTGGCGTAGCGTGGGTTTTTGCCGCCCGGGGCAGAGCCAATTTTGCCGCCCCTAACAATTTTTTTCTGGGCCTTTAAACTTTGTTTGCTGTTTAAAAAAACATCAAAGTGAAACAGCTACTTAACTTACCTTGTTATAATTTATTTTTTTATTCACAGATTTATTATATTTATTTATATTATATTATGTAGATAGAAGTGTCTAATCGGGTGATGATTGCTAAAAAATAAAACCGGTTTTAAAAAAACATCAACCCGCAATGCCTTTAATTATTATTATTGTTATAGTTATAGTAATAATTATTATACCTATAATATTTTTTATTTCAATTATTGTTATACATACATAAGGAAATGAAGAAACAGAAATATTGGCCAAGGATTATTTTTAACTTAAACATATTTCACAACAGCCCATCAAAATTAGGCTAGGCGCGTACATGCAATTTTTAGTTTCGCAACTGTTTAGTTGCTAAAATGAAACATATGGGCTTATATGGGACAACTCGCACTTAGAGCAACTCGATTCTCGAAACTAAAAAGTTTGTGTTTGGACACAAACTAAACGATTGCCTTCACAACAGTTGAGCTGTTTTCTATAAGAGCAAGAGAGAAAAGAGTGTGAGCGTGAGTAAAGAGTTTCTAGTGTGCAGTTCTCTTTCAACTGGTGATTAAACTAAGTATTTGATTTCGATCACAGTTGCCTGTGCGCGCCTAGCCTTAAAGTCTTCAAAACTGGTTTTATCTTTTAAAATCTGAAATTGATTTAACTCCAACGCGATGTACACCGTCTTATTTATTATTTAAAAATCGTTTTTTTATATTAGGTATATGTATATAAAATTTTGAAAATATTAAAAAAAAAATTGGTACGCCATTTTTAGTGCTTATTAATGCGGAGTTAAAAATTTAATTTGAAAAAAAACTATCCACCCATTTTTGAAATATCGAATTTTCAAAAAATAATTTTGATTTTTTTTAATCCAAAATTTGATTTTTTGAAAAATATTATTCAAACAGGAGCTCTTGTTTAAAAAAAATCATTAAAATTGGTTAAGCAGATAGCGAGATAGTCGAAAAAAAATGGTTCCATGAGAGATACTTTAATTAGACGATAGACATTTTTTTTACAAAAATATTATCGTAGATCGTATTTATGTTTGTTAACTCACACAAAAATTTTGATCAAAATCGTAGGAGTGGTTTTTGAGAAAAATGAGATTTTCCATACCGGTTTTTAAACTTTTGTATTGGAGGTACCGTTATTTTTGGTTATATGAAATTTTTTTATTTAAAATCTGCTAGATAATGTTAAGAAACTGTTGCGTACCAAGTTTAGTAAAAATCTACCAACTTGTTTTCGAGATTTTTGAAAGTTTTAGTATACAATACTTTTAAACTTTTAGAAAACATTCTCTGTAAAAAAAATTGATCAAAATCAGTGGAATCGTTTTTGAGAAAATCGAAAGTCAAAGAAATGGTTCTATGGGAGGTACTATTTATAACCATTTTTGGGAATTTTTTTTATAAAATGGTAGCCTTTTTGTAAAAAATTACTGAATTTTTTTTTAAAGTTGTGGGAACGTTTTTGAGAAAAATAAGATTTTCATTTTTTGCTAAAAAAAATTGTACGACAGGAACCTACCGTTATTTTTGGTATTAAAATGCCCAAAAAACGCTAGGTACCAAGTTTAAAGAAAATCGATCGAGTCGTATAGGCTGCAGCCGAAAGGACAGACAGACAGAATTGCAAGACCTACTTTTTTCACTTCGCTATCATTGTAATCATAGAGATTACGATGTCAACTTTGATCAAAATGTCGAGTTATGATTTTTTTACTAATCCATAACTTGCAATAAGTACCTACCTATGTATACATACATATATCGCAAGTAAAAATCATTTAACTTTTATTGATTAATTTATTAAACAAATTTTTCTTGAAATCGTTTCTCTATTTTTAATAATAACTTATTAACTTTCGAGTTCTCGGTAAAAAAATAGAGAACTCAATTTTTTACAAAAATGTAAGATAATGATTTTTTATTTAACTTATGGTTCTTGAGATATGGAGCAAACACTCTTAATAAAGCCAAATAGAGGTTTCGACTCAGAAAAATCAATGTATTATTTCTGAGCCATCAGCTAGGTATTTCGTTTCATCAATTAACTTACTTTATGTAATCAATCCAAAGGGGTAAAATGAAAATCTCTTGCGCTTATGTAGGTAACTGTACCCATACACACAATTTTAAAAAATTTTCACAACACACGAAACACAGACAAGTTAAATGTTAAACTGCAACTAATTTTGTATTTAACTAGGATGTTTGCAAACTTTACTGCATTTTACGACAAAATAAAACAGAAAAAAATACAACTGATCAACACACCTTAGATAAAAGATACAACAATATACGAATACATGGACTCTTATGAGCCAACTCACATCGAATTAGTCGAAACAAACGAAATGTTCTTGTCTCAACTTCTAGCCTTACGAGCAGGGTTCGAACCGCAGTAGTAAAATTTTGGAACAGACTTATAAAAAAATAAACGAATTGAAAATTTCTGTAATAGATTTAGATTTAGTAATTCAGAGTCAGAGTTGGTTGCAAAATTTATTAACACAGTGGTCATTCCCTTTCATGTGGTTTGGCTAAAGAAATTTTGAATTTTTCAGTGTGGAAAATAATTAGTACCTACCTAAATCTTAAAAAAACGGAATAACGAAGTAAATCTATTTTATTTCGTAAAATTGAAGTAAATTTACTCCGATTGGAGTAAGATTCGAACGCTGCTCATGAGTGGTAGTCCAAAGAAGGCAAACGAAAAAGTTTTGCACCAGGACACACATAGAACGAAACAATCATTTAATGTTCCAAATCAGAGTCGTTGTCGATCATTGTACTTCACATTTCCTTATGGCGCAATACACATCTCAGACACAACATGACGATAACACAACAACAACAACAAAAAACAAGAGAAAGACGTGTATCATTGCCGACAGCAAAACTGTCGGCAATGTCTGTATTATGTACCTACGTCCTACGCACACACACGGAACTTTCAGCTCAAAAGGAAAAAATATATTTCCGAAAAGGACAGTATATTTTTTCACAATTAAAATTTGTTACAAAAGTAAGCTTACACTTAGCTTAGAAAAAATATAAAAACATAACATAAAAAACCATTTACATTAACGAATTTAGAAAAATTGCAGCAAAATGCCGCCCGGATATTTTGAAATTTGCCGCCCCCAAGCAAAGTGCCGCCCGGGGCCTGTGCCCCCTTTGCCCCCGCCTCGCTACGCCACTGTATTTCATTCAAACCAAAATAGCAACCAATTAAAATCGACTTGGAACATAAAACGCACCCTGTACATAAATCCATTTTTTGTTTGAAAACTTTGTTTGAATTTGCATCTAACTGTTATTTGACATTGTTTAAAAGATTATGTGTCAAAAAATTGTTCATTAATTCAAAACTATCGGTAATTGCCAAACAAATGTTAAAGACTGTCACAAAATATCTTAAAGGGTTTTCCGAACTTTGACAGGTGAATGCAGCCATTTTGGAGAAGCTACATCTGTCAAATTGGCTGTCATTTTTTGGGTCTGCCTTGTGAAATAAATGTGGAGACTTACACCCATATTAATAAAGATGGTTTAGTGGAGGTTTATCGTTAAGTCCTGGACTAAGTGCGAAATTTCATTAATAAAACAAATTTTCTGTTAAGTGACGTTTAATAACTATGATTAAGTTAAACCACCGAAGTAGGTGGTTTAGCGAAGGAATAAGAAATAGAAATTTCAAATTCGTTTTTTTTTTATCAGAAAATTAAACAAAAGTAAGAAGTTTCTAAATTAATTTTGAAAAGAAATAGTAATTGAACCGTTTGGATTTGCTGTATAATCCTAATTTTTCTATAAGAAGACCAAAAATCTATAAACCCCGATATGATCCAATAAAAGAGCTAAGCGAAGAGGAATTCCGAAAGAAATATAGGATTTCCATGTTCCATGTTCATAATTGATTTTTAAATATAATTTACAAAAGAAACAGCAATAAACATACACAATTAGACACAAGCAATTGACAATCAATTTAGGCAGCCACAGAATATAAATATGAGATAGCTTACTTGTTGTAGTAGATTTTTTCAAAGGATTTTTGATAAACTTCACTTAACTATTCCGCGAACATTTCGTTTTTATTAATGTAAATATTTAAGTCAGGACTTAATTCCTATTCCATGGTTTAGTTAAACCGTGGAATATAGTTGGAATAAGCGTTTTTTTATTAATATGGCTGTTGAAGAGTTATAGCGTTCAACATTTGCAAATGATTAGATGATTCAAAGGGGTCTTCTGTTTAAGCAATAATTCGCGCACTTCGCCCATTTTACGGTCCCCTAATCGTCCTTCTGAGAAGACTTTTCGCAACGTGATGGCTGATAGATTCAAGTCGACCGATAATTATTTAAGAACGACGTTGCCCAGGTCATCACTTTCAACGCCAAAAGCTGTCAGTCAATCATAACCAATTTCTTTTGGTCCAAATGGGATGATATGTAAGTACATACAACACAGCCCTTGCCATTTTGCATGAGCTATTTCCGAACATGGTTATCTCACGTGGACGTGGAGACGATGTGAATTGGTCACTCAGATCGTGCGACTTCTTTTTGTAGAGTTTTCTTAAGTCGCGGGTCTATGCAAATAAGCCATTGCCCTCAAAGCCAGCATACCATTAGTCAATTTCAGCCCGATTTATGCGCCAAAATTATGGAAAATTGTACATTTTGGTTGAGCGCCCGACATCCAGTCATCAAAGCTGCGGCTAACATTGCAAGAACAAAAACTATAAGTCGTTTTATTGGTTTCTTAAAAAAAAAAATAAACTTTTATATACAAAATTCTTAAAACATTTTTAAGAAAAAATTTTGACAAGCCAAGTTAAAATTCTTATTACTGTACGAATAAAAATTAAATTTCCAAAAAAAATATCGAGCCGTTTTTAAGATATCGAATTTTCCAAAAAAAATTGATTTTTTTTTTAAATCTCAATAAATATTTTTTTAAGTTTTGAAATGCAATGTTTTTCAAACTTTTCAGAAGCATCTCTTAAAAAAATTTCATTAAAATCCGTTATGCTGACAATGAGAAATTTAAAATTTGAAAAATGGTATTAAGAAGTTTAAAAAAAAAATAAAAAAAAATAAAGAAGAAAATTAAATGTTGATACGCAATAATATTCAAACTCTTTGGAAGCTTTAGCATACAAAAATTATCCAAAATTGGTTTTACCATTTTTGAGAAAATCAAAAACAAAAAAAAATAGTTCCAAGGGGGTACCATTAATAACCATTTTTGGTTATTAATGGCTTTAACTAAATTAAATTTTCTGATTTTGTTTCTAAATCTGTCGAACAGTTTTTGAGAAAAAAAAAAAATTATAAAATTTCGAAACAAATTTTTATGGTGCCGTTTTTTTTTGGTCTTAAAAAAAAAAGTGTCAAAAAAAAAAATTAAAATACTATCTACCAAGTTTAAAGAAAATCGGCCGAGCCGTTTAGGATGTTTTCAAAAAGACAGACAGACAGACAGAATTGCGAGACCCACTTTTTTATTCTTCGCCATCATCGCAATGTCAACTTTGATCAAAATCTCGAGTTCGATTTTTTTTACGAATGCATAACTTTTCTTATAGTACCTATAAAAATGTTTTAATTTCCACTCAATACTTTCATTTGTTATAACATTATTGATTGATATTCTCTATGCGATCAACAGACATATCACAAAATCTAAGCGGTTCGGCGTTGCTGTTTTCTCATCCCAGAAAATGCGCCGTCAACAGTAATTCAAGAGACTCAGCTAGACAAACCGGCCAAGATCCATCAGACTTCTTCAAGATAGATGGACTGCCGTGTTCTTTGGAGAGTACTTTGCTAAGACTTGCCAAATCCTTTATGTTTTCATTGATTGGCAGTATTCTTTCAAACTCTCTTGCTTGGCTGTTGTGATAGCTTGCTTGTAGGTTCTAGGACAGTCTTTGTTAGGGTTGGTAAAACTAGTGTCTGTGGCATACTCGTATATTGAAGATTGTCCGAGTATTTTATATGTATTCTAAACAAAAATGATTGTAGATAATGTTTAATGTTATTTACGAGTATTTGTTCGATTTTCACAAAAGTCACAAATTTCTAAAAGATTTGACGAACGTGTGAATATGTATGTACATATCTCATGTCAGATACACATTTCATATGTTGAAAAATTTGCATAAAGTTAGGTTCGTAAAAAGGACAAAACTATTTATGTCACACAATCCATCAGATTTTCTTTCATTAAAACAAAATTCCAAAATAATTGTATTTAATTGTTAAAAAAACAACATCTGACAACGTTCTATCATTGAAAAAAAAGAATAGAAAAAATGCGAGCGAATTTTCCCAGCCCTATATCATTCCAACAGAGAATTTTTGACAACATCTTTAAAAAACTGAAAACAAGTTTAAACATTAGTGCTGCCCTCAGAGAGCCCATAATTGAATATTATTAAGTGAATCCTCACAAAAGGATTACTCATCTTACGTTGGTGCATCTATTTATAAAAAGCAATGATCAATCTCTATATCCTGGCATATTCAGGATATATACGTCAGTGCATTTCCCGTTTTGCCTGTCTTACATAATATAACACCGAATCGGATATCAATCAAAATCAGTCACGGTTGCCAGAAATAATGTCACAAATTCAGATTACACCAGAGCGCCATTGCAATGTAAATTTTGCGTTCTTAGCTCCTAGAAGGGACAAGGCTTTCAAAAAGTATAAAAAAGGAATGGCCTAGTGGCATAATTCCATCAATCATTTACCGGTGGATAGTTTATGTCTCATCGGTCATATTACACAGAAGGCTCAATCGCGTTGCATAATAATGATGAAAGTGATTTAATTATGTCAGGTATTCTGACAGGATCTTCATCTCAAAATTCGTTCCGGATTACTTTGAGAATATGATCCATCGCGCCATCCTGCCGTCTTAAATGCCTATTTCTGTAGCCTAGTTCTGACATTCAATGATAATGTGGGATTTTATTCCGTCGACGACCGACCTTTGGGAAACGCGGATTTTTGTAACGAACTTTTTAACTTAAAAAAAAATCATAAAAAAAAGATGTAGTATAATGATTGAGGACCCCATTTAAAGCAAGGACATCAACAAATTACTTGGGAAAAGATTTTATCAAGGTTTATTTTTGTTTTTAAATTTGAGGGAAAACTCGTCGGTAGAAGGAATCTTCCAGCGTTGAGTTGTCGCTAAGACAACGGTTACGAAGTTCTTTAATTCGTCGTCTCGTTTTTAAGGTCCGTGCACAACGTGTGAATTGCAGTGATGGTGGACAATTTTGTCTGTTCTAGTGGCGATTTGATTTGTTTTTCATGCCACAGGTGAGTGCACATAGTAACTGACTGTTGCACAATTTCGAACTAAAATAGGGGGCGATTGGCTAGGTTCTGATGATGGTAAATAGTGAGTGATGGGTAAACATTTTACTTTTTTGCTTTCAATTTAATTGTGAGAAAAAGTCAGCTCTAATTGGAGTTATGCTTCGATTCACTTTGGAGTGCTAAAAATTAGATGTGGGTCGCGTTGTTTAGTGGAAAAGAGGAATTATTCAAACTACGAATTTACTTCGTTAAAATTTTCTTTTACTATTTTCTTACACAAACATAAATGAATGTTGATACATTATGACGGTTAGTGATGTTCTGATTGTGTAGATCTTTAAAGAAATTGTTAAAAAATTATATAAATATTTTAATTATTTCTCGCACATTATGTAACTGTATGGATGATTCATTTAGCAATAATTCAGAGACAAAATAGAATTGAAATAAACCGATTAGTACTTTTCCATTTAGAAGCCGATATGAAATATCTATTATCAATCTGGGTAATTTTATAGATAGTCTTAAAAAAATGAGAAGTGTTTTGCTATTTTAAAATTTCGCTACACGTTAAATTTCTTTTTATATCCTGTCAAATTAACAAAATGCAGACTGACTTTGCGGTTGACTTTACTGTCGATTTCCTTTACACATGAGAAATCAATTTCTGTGTGAAGATTTCGATCTCTCGACAGATTTCACGTTCCTTTACACCAAAAAAATCGATTTTGTTTTTACAAAGATCAAATCCCTCGAATCCATATTTGAAGAGGGATTTACATGTATACGAAATACGCACACTAGGGATCGAAATCCCTAGTGAGTAAAGGAAATCGACATACGTCTACTTAATTGATTTAATAAAAACTTGAAATAAGACAGAAACTTTTATGACCATATTGTTGGTAAGTATATATCTTTGATGAATTTAATTTATTAAGGACTTTGTCGCAAAATTTTGTACAACCTGGCGCAAAATTTTCAACAGCTTATTGTAAAGATATTAGTATGCTAGCACGTAACAATTTTCTAACTTTAAAGTAGATTACTAACTTTTTTTTAATTGTAACCATTTGCTAACTAGTATCCTGCTTAGGCTATGTTTTTTTTAATAAATTCCTTCTGAACACACCTTAAGTAATGACAGTTCATGCAAAAAGCTAAGTAAACATACCTGTTGTGACGTTTGTAAATGTCAAAGAGTTATATAAGGTTAGCATGATAGTGAAAAAATAAAATAGCTATTTAATGATTGCATGAGGCTATATTCGATTAAGATTTGCAAAATCGTCGTTTTAACCTCGTTTTATACTAAAACAGCTTTAACATCGTCATAATTCAACTAAAATTTTGCGCCATAGTCAATAGCATCCAGCTGTCAAAATCATAATTTATTTCAGCCATTTAATTCAGACAACCGTAGACAACATAGAATCGATCTATCGCTCGTATCAAGCGGTCGCGAATGCGAAAAGTTCCTGGTGCGATCTAACAACGCAAAAAAAAAAAAACAATAATACAAAAATATTTATATATTATACTAGCTATTATCAGCCCGCTTCGCTGGGCGTTATTTATATTAATACAAAATTGCGAGAGGTTCATAACTTCTAGCAAATTATTTTTATACAATTTTAAAATTATTTTTAAAGAATTCGTTTAATTTTTTATTTATTAATTTTTATTCTTCTCCTGAAGATTCATCTGTAGTTTTATTTCTACTACTACTGGAAATAGTAATGTTATTTAGATTTTGTGCTGATTCCTCAACATCTTCATCATCAAATAAATTTTGAATCACTTAGTTAGTCCACCTAGTAACATTGTCACAGCAATTGTTGAAGACTGCTTCGCAAGAGCTAAGGCTATATCATTTTGGGATCGAATTGCCGCCAGGATCAATTTTATTAGGAACGTTTTAATAGTTCCTCCCTTGGGCTGGGCCCGATGTGTGTTGGGCGGGACACGGGCCGTTCAGGTCTCATCCTGACTCACTCACAGTCCGTAATGGGCTCACTCCAACGCGAACCTGCTGCAGCGATTGCACCCTTTGTCGTGAATCGTTGGGCTTAGTGGTATTGGGGCCTGACCCACGGTAGAGCTTGGAGCGGGGGGGCCTAATATTTAACCCTCGGTCTATCTTGGGGTACACGGTGACATGCGGCTCGTGCGCGTTCCTACCAATTCAAGTTGGTGGTGGTTGCTTTATGTGTCCTTGTGGTAGTTTTATCCATTTGGTCTTTGTTTCTGGTTGGCTCTTAGGTGGGGTTGGCAACAGGTATTGTCTGCGTGCGCCCGCCTCTTTCAGGTGACTGAACTGATGTGTTGTGTTGAACGACTCGGATGGAGCTTGTCTCTATCTGATTTCGGCGGGATTTTCAGGTGTTCAGAGGAGCATAGGTAGGGTTTTATGTTTGTGCGTATAGGTGGTACATGCCTAGTATTAGCTTCTGCCTTGGTTGATGGCTGGGTACGTGTACCTTCACGGTCGCGAAACTTCACCGGAAGCTATATACTGGTACCACGAGAGATAGTGCCCATGAAGTGGTTCTTTGTGTCGCAGACGCTCGGCCCCTCTGCTTCAGACTATCTATGAGGTAGGCCCCCTTGTGGGAGTATCGTGGTGAGTGTGGTTGCCCCAAATCCTGGAAGCATATGGTTTCCAAGTTTACTTGGATTCAAGAGGTGCTAGGTAGACCTCGCTCCTCAGCAAGGTGTGTGGACATGACCCAAGATGTTCGCAGAATTACTACTGGGTGGTCTTGTACTAACTCAGGGAGGTGGTCAGCGCTTAATCTGTCTCCGTTAGTGTGGGTAGGCCCACCTTGGAACTAAGCCTTAGCTGGCAGGTGTCCACGTTAAACGAAATTCGGTTCTGGGGCATTTTAAAGAAAAATTTCTCCAACCCTGTTATTGATTTTTTTTTTTTGTAAACATCTTCTTGCTCAGGTGTTAGCATAGGTACATATATTTGCTTGCACATATGACAAAAGTGCAAGCTTTCTGGAAAAAAGTTCTTCTTTTTCTTTATAATCTTCTTTGTCCTCTTCTTGTTATAAGACACCTTTTTTCTTTGACTTTTTCCTTGTATGTATATATATGCTTACAGAAATCTATATTTTTATTTATATTTTTTGACAAAAAAAAAACTTTGAATGTTTGTTTTTGATAAATAAAGGTAATATATTCCTTATATCTCAGTGAAGCTACTGTTGCGTTTAAGGCCACCATTTTATTTTTGTTTTAAGTATATATAAACACTAACGTACTTGAGTGCAATGTTGTGTCGAAATTTCAAAGCAATCTGTTAAGAACTTTCCGAGATTAGCCATTAGTAACAAACATACATTTACATTTTTATTTATATAGATAAATACATACATAAAACATTATAGGCTTAATACACCAGTTAATGGCGCGCTCTCTCCAGCTTCTCTCATCCACTAGCTCTAAAATAACATTCTATCCATTGCATGTCTCTTGCGAAGCTTATCGCATGATTCTTGTAATGGATAGTTAAGTGATATCTGATGTTTAGTTTAAGTGTTTTATGGGCATAACACCTAAAACGGTTTATATTCTGATTTTAGGTCGGTTTTCTTCACTATTGTTCAACTTGCCGGAAACTCTAAGGTTGGCCAACTCCAGAGTTGATACAAAATCGAGAGTTGAGCGCCAAGTTAAAAAATTGCTTTTCTTCACTACCTTAATTCTCAACTCGGAAGTTGAAATTTGAAAGTTGGTCAACTTGAGTTTTTCAGAATATCCCTGGGATATTTGTGACAGATATGTCGTATGATATTGTTTTCTAGTGACGGAAAAAACAAATGAAACGTAATAAGATTCCCAAATTGTCAGAATAAAGACAATAACATCTGACAACGAAGCATAAAACGAATTAGTAATTCTGGACGGTAAAAGGTATAACCTAGAGCGTGAGAGAGCTGCCAATACCGTCTCTCATTGCAAAGCAAAGAATCCTCTATTAGCTGAAACAGTATTCTTGTGGTGGGCTTTGAAAGACGAAAACTATGAACAAAGTCACGGTCGTCCCATTTCTCGGCTCCAACACGTGAAGTCTTACATTGTCTTATTTCAGGAGCCAAACATTCTTCTTCTTCATCTTCGCTTTCCGAAGCAGCCGTCTTTCCCAAAAACAGTTTCCTCGAAGTATTATAGTTTCACATTAATTTATTCTGGATATTGAAAGCGAAAACAACTTTTGATTAAATAAAATCTATAAATTCTAATGGAAAATCTCAAGTTTGCTCGGCCTACTTCTACTTTTTTCGGGAGTTGAGCAAATCGAAAGTTGAAAAACTCTAGAGTTGAAATTGTCAACTTTGAGTGAAAAAAAAACAAAATCACAAGTTGAAAATAAAAATCCTCAAGTTGAGTTCAACTTTGAGTGAAGAAAATCGCCCTTACCTTAATCCATTGGTCCTTTACTTCACATTTGAACTTGGATCGTCAGAGTTGTGCTTTGTGTGTTTGTGGTTTTTGAAATGGTAAGTGATTTTTGTGTTTACAAATATTCGTGGGCTAAAAAGGAATTTCTTTGACGTTTACGCCCACTCTGTTAAGTACAGACCAGCTGTTTTGGCATTAGGTGAAACACAGGTAGGTGAAAATACTGATCTTTCAGAATTTCGCCTGCCGGGCTTTAACCTAATGCCATTACTCTTTCGGCATTACGGCCTTTTAGTTTATGTGAGATATGATGTTGCTTGCCAGAGTCTTCCTCAATACGGTCATTGTTCTAATACGAACTTAAATTCATGTGGCTCAAGTTTACTGTCCGCAAGCACATCATCCATTATTGTTTGCTTTACATGAGTTCGAATCTTGACAGCAATTCAACTGTTAATGAGTTTGATGCGCTGTCTGATTCAATATCTCGAAGTGTTTCTTGTATCCTCACACTGAAGTCGTTATTGCAGGCGACTTAAATGTACACAATTCAAGGTGGCTCCGCTATTCTAGATAGACAACACCCGAAGGAAGATATTTTGAGATCTTTGCTGAGATGCACCATGCACCCCCCTTACTCTCGATTTATTTCTTACTTCTTCTCCATTCGGCACTTCGAACCATGTTGTAATATTAGCCAATTTCTTGTGTCCCATCACCAATAGCAGCATTGCTAAATGGGGTATGAAAAGCCGTTTGGAGTTTAATGGTTCTAAAACTCAATGCTGTCTATTGTCGTTGAAGCAAAATGTCCCCCTTATGCCATTGTCCTTGAATGGCCCTTGCATAGTTGAAACCCGAAAGCTCTCAATACCCGGTAGTGTGTCAACGAGGATCTTCGTTGGAATGATCACATTCTCGAGACCGCCAAAAATGCTGCTAAATGTTTAGGATTTCTATATCGATGTAAGACATTTTTCACCCCACCTGATCCGGCTACCATTTATAAGGCGCTTAAACGTCCAAAACTCAAGTATTACTCACATCGTTGGTCAGATGCAGCAGAAACTTCTCTAAATATTGAAAGAATACAGAACAGAGCGTTAAAACTGATAGGAAACAGAGCGTAAAAATTTTCTAGACTCATTTTTGGCTCAGCGACTGTTTCAACAAGCAAAATTGCGGATATTAAAGCAAATACAATATACAGCTGTAAAAAAGTATTAATGCATCCACAAAAATTTACTGTTTGGTTAGCATGTTGGCATTGTTGGACCTTATTTCTTTCGAAATGTGGAAGTAAATACCGTTACCGCCAATGTTCTCGATTAAACGACTTTCTGCGGCCAGAACTCAATAATATCGGTACATCTGAGCTATAGTTCCAACAAGCTGGCGATTAATGCCATACAAATGACGCACGATGGAAGGCTCAAAGTTGTAAGGAGAAATTTGACGACTGGGTCATTTTACGTCGAGGGTTTATCAATTGATCGCCTCGATTTGACATCAATCGATAATTTTCTTTACGTCAAGTCCATAATATCGCTAACAAACTATCAACTTGGATGAGGTCGATGCCAACATTAAAGACCTTATTGGCAGAACAACGGTGTGAGTCATCAAAAATTTGACCGACCTTTTGAAGACCTACCAGCTAGGCGGTCATTTCAAAGATGTGCTAATTCCGTATTGGTATGGATGTAACAACAAAAATTTACCAATAAATTACAAGAAAGAACTATAAGGGGAACATTATGCAACCCCCTTGGGCTCGCGGCATGATTTGTTCATACTTCTTTGAGAACAACGTTGGCAGGACTCTCATCGTCAATGGCAAGCCCTGTCAGTCGAATATAACCCAGTTTATTTGCCCGAATTGGATGATATGGACACCGAAGACATGTGGTTTCACATGCTGTTCAAAAGGAAATACGACATCGTTAATTTTTTTTGGCCAATAATTCCTTGTGAGTGGGTCGGGATGTACATTCTCGAGATTTTGCTCTCGAAAATCTGATGATGGAGATGTGTTGAACCAAGAAGAACGGCCGTACGTGATAACCGGTCTAATCAGCTGCTAGTAGATGAAGCTCCGTTTTCTTGCTGATTCATGAATTTCTTGTCTTTTATCTTTAAACTACTGAAACCATTATGAAAGGAAATTACTCTTCACCAGCCATAGTGAAAAACTAATGTTTGAATCATTAAACTAGATCCTTCTAAGGAGCAAAATCTCGTATTGTTGTTGTAGTGGATGCTTTCGATAATCTCTATGGTGCATGTTACATATAGTTTATGCACTTATAGCATTTTCAATGTTTCAGCAGTTCTTTAAATGAAATTTATTTATTCCTTCTATAGCATTCGAAGTGTTAAATAATCTTAACGCATTATTATCTCTTTCACCACAAAATGCATTTGCCATTCGATTATAGATTATCATGTCATTTTACCACAATTTATCACTATTATATTCCCCTCTTCTTGCAACAAATTAATACGAAAACCACCAACCCATTATCAAACCACAAGTCATTCAAAAAGCAAATCTTCACACGATATTCCAAATCGAAAGTGATAGGCAATCTTCAATTTCGCTTCAATCCGAAAATTGATATTTTCATAATTTTGTTAAAAGAAATTTAATCAATCAAATCAAACACAATGCGGAATAGAATATTAAAAAAGGGAGAAGGTTCCAGGGAGGGATGTGGAAGCAAAGCACCACAGGAGGTGAGCGAATATAATATCTTTTTCACTGTTTAAAATTATTCCTTCGAAAAAACCATCATATGAGTATTCTGAGAAAAGAAATTTCTGGCGAGAAAGTGTCACAGTAACCAACGCTCTCCTTTTACAAAAATACGTCAAAATATTTACGATTCTCAAAGCCATAAAGTATAAAACTTTACGATCTCGATAAAACTGTAAATTGCACTCCTTTTTTTAGTAATTATCATCAGGCTTACAGATATTACTTATAACTCCTTGAGAAAAAGATACTATAGCATCCCTTTCGGATAATCAATAAAGTAACGTTTTTATTACCTCCTCAAACAATACAACCGACTGTCAACAATATGTCAATAATGTACGCACAGAAAGATTGCTACAATGAGATTGTTTATGTCAGACGGTGTGCAATAGTCGTCTCATCTCAAACATCAATAGGGTAATACATTAGGAGCATAGGGTTGCAATTTTCATAAGATCGGTTCAAGTGAGAGTTTTTCACTTTCTTTTGTATGATCGTGAAAGGATATTAAATATCATTGATTATTAGATATTATGGATGACATGCATCAGGGGGAAACTATTGGAATATTGAAAATGAAGAAGAAACCCACTCTAATTGATTTTCTTAAGAAATGTTGACCTCAATCAATCAGACAATTTCTTTGTCGAAGGATGACATTCTGTGGAAGAAGATCGGATATGGTGGGGGAAAGTTGTTTGCCAGTCGGAAAAAAAAAATTTATATTGGCACCACAATTTTTGCATTGACTTTGAATTTAATAAAATATAATATAATATTAAAAATACTTGGAGAAAACAAAAACATTTTTTCGAAATATTTCACGCTTATGACAACATTGTCAAAGTTTGATATTTGTTTTAAAAATAATTTAAACAAATATTTTACAGTATACATATTTGCGTTCTTCCCGGAGAAATCCTTACTAGAAATCTATATAAATAAAACCGTTTCTATTTAACGAAGTTTTTTTTAACTTTTTCCTAATTTAAAACGTTTCTAACATGAGTTAGGAAATTTACGTTGAACAACCCTAAATTTGACAGATAAATAACTCAAACACAACAATAATTTTTAAATCAACACAAGCGAAACAATTATTTATCGCTGAAAAGTGTAGGTACTTTTTATAAAATATTTGTTGTAAAAGATTGCAATTGTTACATGTTAATTATTTACATTGTCAGTGTGCTTTAAGGTTTAGGTATATTTTATGTAAAGCTTAACTTTGTGTTTTATTTAAAAATAACAAAGAGTCGCTTTACTATGTAATATTTTTAGAGTTGACTCACATTTTAACAAAATGCACTACTGCATGGCAGTTAGATAATTAATTAGATAAAAATGTCAAAATGCATAAAATTGTCGTCTGTTTTTTAGAAAAGTATGAATTTATGCAAACAAAGTTTAAAAACCTTAACAATTCGCTAACTTTAAAGTAGTTTACCAACTCATTCTTAATTTTAACCATTGTCTAACTATAGTATTGTACTATAGCAATTTTCTTAATAAATCGCTTCTGAACACACCCAAAACAATGACAGTTCGTACAATAAACTATTCGATGATTTTAACTTTAACAAAAGGGTAGAGAAAGTATGATGCTATATTCGATTATAATTTGCAAAATAGTTGTTTTAACCCAGTTTCATACTAAAACAGCTTTATCATCGTACTAATTCAACTGAAATTTTGCGCCACAGATTTTAGGAAATAATTTCAGAAAATAATCGTTCACACACTTTCAAGATATTGATTTTTCAAACAAAATTTCGAATTTGTTTTCAAAAACTAAAAAAAAAAACATTTTTCGAATATTTTTATATAGAATATTATTTTAAATTGAGAAAAGTACAATTATTTTAGTCAAAATCGTTTTTTTTCCAAAATATTTTTTCACCAAAATGTAGTCCATGCCCATTATTTTACTTATTTTTTTTATCAAAATCGTTTGAGTTGTTTTTGAGATAAATAAGATCTTGCATTATGGAGAGCTGCATCAAATACTTGTTCAGTGGTATTAATTTTGCCTGATCGTACAGCTTTTTAGTTGGTATATATTTCTTCATCAGTGGGTAACGGTATAGTCCAGTACAAATTTGGAGGATCTTTCTTTCGAAATGCTTCATCTTCTTCATTGCTGTAGGTGAAATAGTTTTTATACACAAGCAGCTTGGTCTTCTTACTTAGTTCATTAGGCCTCCTGAGTAGCAGATGGACCCAGTGCAGAGAACAGTTGGCTCTCTTCAAAATTGATTCCCAAGTACTTCGTTGATGATTTGACTTTTACTTCAGTGTTGTCTGGAAGCTTCAGTTTGATTCCATCACAGCGTTTTGCAAACGCTCGTCTTCGAATGACAATCATTGGTATTCGGAAGCAAATTAATTCGGTCTTTTCGCTGTTTACTTCAGTACCCATTTGAAATAGTATTTCCATAGGTTTTTAATGTGCTCTTGCAATCTCCTGGCAGCAATTTCTGATGGAGTCGTCAGCATAAAGCTTCGTCTTTGTACTTGGTATATGTTGGCTGGTTGTTAAGCAGTGTAAATGTTGAACGGCAGTGGTCCAAGTTTTGATCCTTGAGGAAGTCCAGTGTTAATTCCCCTGGTTGATGATATATGCTTTGCTACCTGTAGATAAAAAAGTCTATGGGTTAGGAAATTTTGATTATTCTTACCAAGTGATTAGGAAGTCCAAGTGCCTAGAGTTTGAAAAGTAAAAAAAAGACTATAATTGAGGCGATACCGACATCAACCTTTCAGAGGCCGTAATGAATAATCTGGTAGCTCTGGTCTGAATGAGCGCGGTGGTAATTTACGGTCTATATATTATTCAAAAACAATTAGATATAAGAAATAAAATTAAATTTTGTATGTAACGGGTGATTTTTTTGAGGTTAGGATTTTCATGCATTAGTATTTGACAGATCACGCGGGATTTCAGACATGGTGTCAAAGAGAAAGATGCTCAGTATGCTTTGACATTTCATCATGAATAGACTTACTAACGAGCAACGCTTGCAAATCATTGAATTTTATTACCAAAATCAGTGTTCGGTTCGAAATGTGTTTCGCGCTTTACGTCCGATTTATGGTCTACATAATCGACCAAGTGAGCAAACAATTAATGCGATTGTGACCAAGTTTCGCACTCAGTTTACTTTATTGGACATTAAACCAACCACACGAATGCGTACAGTGCGTACAGAAGAGAATATTGCGTCTGTTTCTGAGAGTGTTGCTGAAGACCGTGAAATGTCGATTCGTCGCCGTTCGCAGCAATTGGGTTTGTGTTATTCGACCACATGGAAGATTTTACGCAAAGATCTTGGTGTAAAACCGTATAAAATACAGCTCGTGCAAGAACTGAAGCCGAACGATCTGCCACAACGTCGAATTTTCAGTGAATGGGCCCTAGAAAAGTTGGCAGAAAATCCGCTTTTTTATCGACAAATTTTGTTCAGCGATGAGGCTCATTTCTGGTTGAATGGCTACGTAAATAAGCAAAATTGCCGCATTTGGAGTGAAGAGCAACCAGAAGCCGTTCAAGAACTGCCCATGCATCCCGAAAAATGCACTGTTTGGTGTGGTTTGTACGCTGGTGGAATCATTGGACCGTATTTTTTCAAAGATGCTGTTGGACGCAACGTTACGGTGAATGGCGATCGCTATCGTTCAATGCTAACAAACTTTTTGTTGCCAAAAATGGAAGAACTGAACTTGGTTGACATGTGGTTTCAACAAGATGGCGCTACATGCCACACAGCTCGCGATTCTATGGCCATTTTGAGGGAAAACTTCGGAGAACAATTCATCTCAAGGAATGGACCGGTAAGTTGGCCACCAAGATCATGCGATTTGACGCCTTTAGACTAGTTTTTGTGGGGCTACGTCAAGTCTAAAGTCTACACAAATAAGCCAGCAACTATTCCAGCTTTGGAAGACAACATTTCCGAAGAAATTCGGGCTATTCCGGCCGAAATGCTCGAAAAAGTTACCCAAAATTGGACTTTCCGAATGGACCACCTAAGACGCAGCCGCGGTCAACATTTAAATGAAATTATCTTCAAAAAGTAAATGTCATGGACCAATCTAACGTTTCAAATAAAGAATCGATGAGATTTTGCAAATTTTATGCGTTTTTTTTTTAAAAAAAGTTCTCAAGCTCTTAAAAAATCACCCTTTATAATAAAACAAAAATAAATGAAATACATTGATTAAAAAACGTTTTCTGAATTTTTAAATGTAGAACCTTTTCTTATAAATTCTGTATAACCTAATGCTCTTCTTTTTTTAACCAAACGAATAATTTGTTTATTCTAAAGTATGGTTTCTTCCCTAATCTGAGTACTGACCAAAAGAGTTTCCTTCTAAGATCATCAAAAAGTTGATGTATTCCGGCTTCATGACTTCCTACTACTCCGTTTTCTAATATTGGGAAACGAAAAACATCGCATACGACTGTTCCTACGACTGTAGTCGAATACGAGTCATAAATACGATTTTCAGAATATGGGTGAATATCAAAGATTCGAATTGATGTTTCAGTCAATGTTAGTTTAGGTTTAATTTTTTTTTATTATTTTGCACCTTAAACAAATGAAGCCAGACATACATTTAAATACTTCATTTCTAAAGATCAAATGATAGTATTTGAAATTATGTGTATATGGGTACTTTTTAAGCTTACTAAATCGGCGATTTGTCTCTACTTAAATTTTGAACTAAACTACTTATTTTCTTGCAGAAAATTTGAAGAAAGTACGCTTACTGCACCCCCTCTAGGATTTATCTTACTGCAATACATTTTTAGGATATTGTTTTTTAAAACTCTGAAAATGTTCACAATATTGAACATTTTCAAAAGAAAAATCAAATTGACGGCTGCCTCAATCACTCCCTTTTATAAAAATTTAGTACACACTAATGTTAGAAAATGCATTCTGCCAACTAAACTTTATTAAAAGACCTTTAAAGTTAATATCAGACTATTAGAATCAAAGGTATAATTTTTTGAAGCCAACCATGGTTAAAAACTTAAATTTTATTAAAATGACCACATTTCCCCACTGTTAGGTGATTGTTGGCAATCGACCAGTCAATTTTGATTAAATTTTCTTGATTTATCGATTAATTTTAATTAAATTTTGGTACGCTTGTATAACACGTATACTTTAGGTTAGAAATTTAAATTTTTCACCAAAAGTCCAAATCAATAATGCTCATAATTCCGCAAAATTAAAAAATAAATAAAACGAAATACAAAAAAGAACAAGTGGCCATTGAGGGGTTGTATAATTTTAAAATTGTATTGCTTTTCCGCACTAATAACAGAAATCGTCTTTCACGAAACTACTCCCAACAACTTGGTCCTTCTATCAATTTATCATTACCACCAGCATTAATATTTTAAAAAATAAAATTATAATTAAAAATTAATTCCGTGAGCTATAAAAAGTAACATTTTATACGAAATTACGTTTTTAAGAAACCTTTTAGATTTAAAAATTTCCCTTTGAAATTCTATATCATGACGCGGCGGCGGTTATTTTCAATCTCTTTAAATGCCATTTTACGACTTTCCCAAGCTCGTAAAACGACACTTAAATAAAAGAGACCAACAGTAGCAGCTACACCACTCCTAAAATATTATCAAAGAAGTCAAATGACATGGCATCCTTAACTCGAGCACATCTCAAATTGACCACACTGGACCAGGTCGTTATAAAGGAGATTTCGTTTTTACTTGCCGATTTGATAGCCGTTCTCTAAACGGTTCCCGGTAAATTGTTTATCAAGTTAACTCAAAAAAAAATTAATTATCATCTACTTGTGTTCCTGGTTTCTGGATAGGTAGACAGGATTCTGGGTGAAAAAAAGTAAATCCTGTAGATTCTAATCACATCCAAGAAAGCCCATAAATTCTCTTCCAAGGATTAGTAATTATCTTGAACTGCTTCTGGTTAATGTGCGAAAAGTTGGTTTTTCCGTTTTTCGTGTGTACCACCTACGATGATATCAAACGAACACGATTCCGGCCAAAGTGCATTCAAGATATCATCGTGTTTGGGCTGGAAGCACCTGACCAGTTTTTCGGCTTCCATACCTATACAACAGGTTATTTAGTCGATTGCTGGTGTTGCATAGCCTGTGGTAGCATGAAACTGACCCCGGTTACTACCAGGTGTTGAAATGATTCTAAAAGTGCATGGAGATATATTTATTTTACCCTTTCTGAAGGTGTTATAGTATTTAATTAACTTGACTCGGGTTGTGGTTTTGTGGCGTCTGGAGGTTTTGTGACAGATGGTTACAGTTTTGCAATACCTACCTAGCTAGATTGACTTATTATATACATTTATTTTTTCACAACTTACGTATTAATTTGCATGTAGAGTGGTCAAGGGTTTAATACTTTGTTTGGAAAATATTAAAAATGTATAATTAGAGTATAGGACCCACCTAGATAATGTCATATGTCCTTTGAAAATTTCCTTTGAGTATAGATAAGTATAATATGATTATGAAATTTTAAATGACTTTGGTTGGGGTAGGGTTTTTTTTAATAGAATCGAATTGAATAGAAAATTCGACTAGAAATTAATGTACAATCGTTCCGAACTTAACAGCAGTTTTTATTAATATTTTATGCGAACTACGATCGCAAGTCCAAAATATCTCTCAGAATGGGATATGTTAATGGAAGAATGGACCTAATAATTTGAAATGTCGGAAACTCAAAAGTCATTTGTTATTTTTTTATTTATTCGAAGTGTATACTGAGCCATTCCATGTATAGCTTCTATAAGATTAATTGTTGTACATACTCGTAGATATATCCTTAGTGTTCCAATAGGAAGTAAAGTTATCAGCATCAGCCTCATGGATATTTCTCCCAAAGAATGTGATGTTAATAGTAGGTACTTGAAATTCTGGGGAAATCGGAGGCTAACGGCTAGTAATTCGGTCTTGAATGTTTAGGTTTTCAACCAAAAACCGAACTGCTATCTTGTCAAACTTATACCTGAAGTTAAATTCTTCAAAAGTGCTAGCAAATATGAGCAATAATAAGATAATATTTTCTACTTGATTGAAGAGTACTTAAGTCAATCAAACAACATCTTTCCTGACAAAAATGTAAAAAAATATTATTCCAGTTAAACTTCCGAAGAGCTTACCTAGTAACTTTTTACTTGTACCTGCTCAATTCGAGCTATACTATTTTAATATATTGTGCATCAAATAACACAAGCATATTCTAACAATGCTCTTACCAAAGATATGTATAAAGATTTTAAAGTGTATGGATCACGAGAATCCTTAGAATTTCTCTTTATAAAACTTAATAACGTATTACTTTTACATACAGCTGATGTTATTATAGTGATTATTAAAATTTAGCTTGGTATCAACTTTTTGAAGAGGAATACTACTTTTATCACAAGAGTAAGCTATTGGATACAAATATCTAGTAAATCTCATGATTTTTCATTTGAAAAAAAAAATTAATATGACACCAATCTGCAACTTTTGATTGAAGTTTGAGACAATCCGCAGTTGATTTGATTGGTAAAAATACCTTCATATCATCTGCAAACTGAAGACATTTAGCATTTTTTATTAACATAGGAAAATCATTTATAAAGAGAAGAAAGAGCAGAGGTCCTATATGACTTCCTTGTGGAATACCTGAATGATTGATAACTGTGAACTAAAATTTACATATTGATAACGACCTGATAGATAGTTTTGTATTTATTTAAGAAAGTAAGAATGAAATCATAGTAAGGCATTATGATGAACTCTATCGAAAGTTTTTGAGAAGTCGGTGTAAATGGCATCTAGTTGACCCCCACGCTTCATACTATTTATACAAAAATTAAAAAAAAAAAAAACTATAAGATTTGTTACTGTGGAACTTTTGCCTGTCGTTTTCAAAAAAATTTTAATGTCACCATCTGACAAATTTAAATAAAGATAAAAATGCACTAAAAAATGGCTGGTATTGAAATTTTGATATCTTAGACGTCAGTGTCCTTTCACAATTTATGATGTGCACCCAGCTTAGTAATCATAAGTGAGGAATGATTTCTTTTTCATTTCGTCAACTTTACTTTTATTATATAACCAATTTGTAAATTCATTATAATCTTAATCAACAATTAGTTGTTATGTTGACTTGTACAAAATGTTTGTATGTTTATGGTTAGAATCTCACAGAGGCTTTGCTTGAGGGAAAAAAGTGTTACTTCTAGCGCGAGTTAAGAAAAATTATATTTGGTTTTCTTTTTAAAAGGTCTTTATTACTCGAGGTTTCGGTTAAGACTAACTTATTCTAAAATACATGACTATGTTGTTCAATCAGATATGGTTACTTTGCTTTATTATAATATGCTGATTGAACTAATAACATTGTCTTACAATTAATTCTTATATGCTAATTTAGCATTTTGCCAAAAAGTATCTTCTTACTTTATGGGAAAATGTTTTGAGGAGGAGGTGATTAACCTAATGGTGCTTAAGGTCACCATACAAATATGTAACTCGCGCGTACGTCAGTACACACACTCTTTTTGTTTTACAACAGCTTCAAATATTTTAGAAATCAATTGAAGTTTCGATATTGGCCTAGTTTTTAATAGTTTTTAATATCTTGTTTTGAGTTTGACTTATGAACTCGAATTATAAAAGGGAATTTTCAGGTTTATAGGAAATCACCACAAGAAAGAGATTTGTTAAATATCAAAAGTAACGGATGGGCTAACGAATTTTTGTACATCTTTAACAAAATTTGGAGCTATGTTATCAGGAGCAACTTTGGGATTTGCCTCAAGAACTTCGAGTTCCAATTCCACCTCTTGTTGAGTCAACATTAAATTACTAATATCGCATATTGGTTTTATATTGATTAATTGAAGACAAATTTGCAGGTGTTAAAACAAAGTTAGATTGAAAGTGAGTTGCAAGCATATCGCAAATTTCACTTTCGTTACAAGTTTGAATTCCATCTAAAAACATTTTTATAAGAAGACCAACTGAATTTCGATTTGAATTCATATATGACCAAAATGCTTTCGATTTTTTTTTAACTTTAAATTCTAATGTCGATAAATAATGCTGGAAGAGAAAAGGATTCAATGATTCATAAACGCGTCTAGATTTCTTATACTCTGCAGAATACGATGGGTTTAACTTACTCTTCTAACGCAACTTAAGCATTTTGTTTTTTAGATTTGACCACCTCTTTCCATTTGTTTTATTTATTTTGTGTGGAACGAATCTTATGAAAGCTTCCTCAAGCACATTATGAATAAGCTTATATGAAATCGGGAAACTTAAAGATGTTTTCAAAATTAATTTGATTAAAGTGCAAATTTAGGACAATGTAGTCGACGTTGGCAAAGTCATATTTCAAATAATCTGAGTTTACAAAATTAACATTTTAGAATTTTAAAAATTTTGTAAACAAAAAAAAAAAAAAATAAAACATGGCTCTTACTAAATTTTGAATTATTTTTTTCTTAATTTCAATATGCAATAGTATTCATACTTTTTAGAACTTTGAAAGAAATATACAAAATTTAATTTATATTGGTTCAGCCGAGAGTACTCTCGATAACAGCTTTTGGTAATCTTTCTAATTGTAGCATAAATACAGTGTATTTAAACCAAAGGAGTCGTTCATGAGAACGTTATTTTTAACAATTGTACGTCAAGTGCGATTATTTTATATTCTAATAACAATCTCTTTAATTTAATTTTTTTAATAGTATTAAAAAAAAAAAGATGTTTTGTTTCAAAAAATATCCAATAAGTCGTTTAAAAAAAATATCTACCAAGTTTTAAGAAAATTAATCCATCCATCAAGGATGTTACCGAACTTAATTTGAGCGATGATTTGTCACCATCATGTTCCCTTGACGTTCTAATGTATGTTCCGATTGATTACCACATCGGTCGCCTCAGATTTGACCACCAAACCAGGGTTGCAAAAGCTTAAGTCACTTTTTAGTTTAAGTTTGGCTTTAATTCACAAGCTAGTGGGTGACTTATGAATTAAGAAAAATGTAATTCAGAAGCTAGTTACTGACTTATGAATTAAAAAACTTTAATTCATAAGTCAGTTGGTGACTTGTGAATTAAAAAAAATTAAATCATAAGCTTCTTAGTGACTTATGAATTAAAAACAATTAATTCAGAACCTACTAAGGACTTATGAATTAAAAAAATTTAAGTCATGAACAAGTTAGTGACTTAAGAATTAAAAAAAAAATTAATTCATAAGCTAATGGATAAATTCTGATTAAATAATTATTAATTGGAAAATTTATAAGCTACTCGTAGCATGATAATTTTATGACACACAAAAGCTTGAAATCTACTTTCGTTAATAATTAAATAATTATGTAGTCAAAACAAGCTCAAACATTTGCAATTTAACAACTAGCTTATGAATTAATTTTTTTTTAAATTCATAAGTCACTTAGTAGCTTGTGAATTAATTTTTTTTAATTCATAAGTCACTGACTTGCTCATGTCTTAAATCTTTTTTAATTCATAAGTCACTTATATGTAGTGAATTATTTTTTTTTAATTCATAAGTCACTTAGTAGCTTATGAATTAATTTTTTTTTAAATCATAAGTCTCTAACTAACTTATGAATTAACTTGTGAACTACAGACTTATGACTTATGGTTTTTTTAATTCAAAAATTCGCAACCCTCCACCAAACGTTTAAGAATCGACTGTAAAGGTCAACATACCTGCCACATAACGTTCGCACTAACGATCAATAATTTCAGCACAACATGGCTACCCGCGCCATTTGATTTCTATATTAGCTGTGTTTTTGCAAGCCCATATAGAATTGTAGAAAAAAACGACATCGGGGTTTAAGAACTTTTTTGCAAAAAAGTTGGAAGCACTGGGCACGCTATGGCATTTGTCAGCTGTATTGAGACTAGCACCAACCAGCATCCATAAACATCACTTTTGACTTCTCTGAACAAATTATCGATAACACATAGATTATATTATTTTGGCATCGCGGTTTTTATCGGGTCTTATGCCGGATATACACTGTTAAAATGCATGACAAGCATGTGCAAGTGTATTAGTGAAAAAGTCACACGTATAAATTGGATGTTGGATTGAAGCAAAATCAAAATCTTTTGATTTTCTTTCAATCCAGCGTCCTGCATTGAAGTAGTGTATATGCAAGATTCATGATTTATTATGCATTTATTGGTTCATTTGCGTATAGTACGTTGAAGAGATGAGAACACAGCACAACATAAGCACAGTAAATAAAAATTGTATGATGAAATGGACAGACAAAATAAAACAAATTACTCGCATAAAATTGAAAAAAATTCCAAAGAAATTCGTAAAATAACAATTTTGCCGAAAAAAAACTCACAAGGCGCAACGTCCTCTCACCACACCGTCGATGTAAAAATAAAAGATTGAAGACTCATGCTTGATATGTGTTGATGCAAATTCAACCCCAAATTACCAATACACTTGCATATGCTTGTCATGCATTTGAACAGTGTATATCCGGCATTAGATTAAGTCTCGAAAATTACGAGTATCTGGACTTAGCTAAGTCTGTATAGACTTAAGTTGTTGTATTTACATGTAAAGCGCTTAGTCCCGATATCGTTTTTTTTCTACAATTCTTTATGGACTTGCAAAAAAACATGCCAATTATATTTGTGCAAGTCAAGAATGTAGGTAATACTTTTGTAACTTTTGTAAAGTAATTTGAGTCAACGTTTGACTAAAACGACTAAATAATATCTTTGACGAATTGGTCTGTATCTCACTTTTTAAACAAATAAAACACCTTTTTATTCGTTATTCTTTCATTGCAATAATGATGTGTTCATCAATGAACTATAGCCATAAATTTAAATGAAAATGCTATAAATCTGTAAATTTTACAGAAACGCATAAAATGCAATTAATGTGCTTAGTACTATTATGTATAGTTTTATGTTTTTTTTTTTTTTAATATTTTCGACTTTACAGCCCGAGTTTTAACCCTCATGCTCAGAGTTTTGCACATTTTCCATCATAAAACAACTAGAAAAATAAAAAGATTTTACAAATGCAGCATGGAAAATCGCTTCTGTGTTCTGTTATCCTCCTCTCAATGACAACACATTTTCATTTACCTAATCATCTATAAAAGTCTAGAAAAAATACCAATACAAAATCTAATATATATTGAATACCAAGAACATTAATTTTATGACCACACAAAACGATAGAAATCCTTGCATCTGTCAGTCTGATTCGGATAGTGAGGTATATCAAAATGTCGGCGTACAACCAGCATAAACCAATCAGCAAAAAATGTTCTGTGAAATCATAACTGATGATGAAGCAATTCATGGCTTAGCCGCATGACACTTTAAATAGCCACCAGTTGGTATTTAGTGTCATCTCATCTTTTTTAAAAGGACACTTTATGACGTTAAGTCCAATCGTTAGACAGATAACAATGCAATACTTCGAACATAAATACCCTTAATTCGAAGTCCATGGCAAACATGCTAACAATAGATCTCTTTAAGAGATGTCCCTATTGCGGAGATTTGTTTGCGGAACTCGCCAAAGGCAAGATCCACTCCCAGTCGCCATTCACCAATTAGCAACGGATGACAATGAGTCCTTTCTGTTAATTTTTTTTCTGAATTTCGCGCAGTGGCTAGTGCTGATATATTTGGACAGAAAATGGGCTGGGAATTAATGACCCTCATATCTTTGAATGCTGACGAGTGGACTATTTAGGAAGGAAAATTAATTACTGTTCGTCTTTTGTTCCCACGATGTGTTTGTATACGCAGGATGAATTTGAAGTTTCGTGGGCCCGCTTCAGCGACTTCTTACTAATTATGTTTAGGTCTCAAGAGTATTCACCTGTTGATTTAAGAAGGTTATGACCCGCATTTAATGAAAATTAAGTTTTTAAGATATGAAAAGATATAAAACAGTTTGCGACGCCAACTCAGGTGGGAGATATCCCTGTTATACGCACAAAGGGAAGTAATTTCTCTATGTTTCGAAACAATACATTAAAAATGCTTAGAAATATCAAATGAAATGTACTAAGGTCATAGAATTAGCTGCTAGAAATACTTTCCTTTAATTATTAATATACATTTTTAATATATATATTTTTAATAATAAAATCAAAGAGCAAGGTAGTGCCCAGCCAAGTTCTGGAACTACACCCTTTTTACAGGAACAAACTCAGGCGATTTTTGACCCCTCCCTATCTTCAGTACCAATGAAGTTAGAAACTTAAAATTCAGAATATTTGCTAAGCTAGTCAGCAAAGGCGCCACCAAATTTCAATTTTCTAGCATAAGCGGTTCCTGAGATATAAGGCCTCAAAATCAAAAATCACAAAAACCGTAACTGACTGACTGACAGATCATCAAAGTTATGGAGCACTTCCCGACATCGTAGAATCTTGTAATTTTGCACAACGCTAGGTCTTGTCATGCAAGCAGAGGAATAAATTGAAAATTTGAGGTTTTCCATTCAGGGGGCGTGGTATCCGCCCACTTTCTGAGAAAATGTTTAATTTATCTGGAGCACTTCCGATTACTGTAGAATGATGAAATTTGGTAGAGCAGTATAGCTTAATATACATACATTCGAAGCGAAAAATAGAAAATCTAAGATTTTTCATTCGAAGTGTCTTTTGATTGTCATTTTGAAACTATACATTCACTATACTATACTATACATAAAACATGACTTTTCTTAGAACTAGAGTGCTCGATTTGGTACTCTATGTTATGTTAACATGAATGCAAAAAGAAAACATTTGCATACCTATGAAAAAATTATGAGTTAACATAAAAAAAATCTTAACAACTGTGATATGAACTATAATCAAACCACTAATTACGCTATCAATTGGTGGGCTACCTTCATTTAAAAAAGGATTGCAAAAAAAGGAGAAATTTTATTTTCTAATGAAGAGGTTACGCTTTCATACGAAACGGCTGTGTTTATTTTTCTCATAATGAATTCTAAATGTTTAAATTGCTTAAAAGTTATTTCTGATTCATTTTTTATACAGTGTGAATTATGTGGACTTAACTCGCATTTAGACTGTTGCAATATCAACAAAAAAGACAATAAAATAATCAAGTCTTATAAAAATTTATTTTATAAATGTGAAAAGTGCACACATATTCCCCTGCAAAACTGTTTAAAAAAAATGAGAGAACTCTCAACGTACTTCAAAGAAAGCTCTTCTAATACTTTAACTTCTCAGAGCACAAATGCAAAACCATCAAACGTTAATACATCAAAATTAAATGCAAGTCGTAATATTCGTGGTTCGACTCGTGCACAAAGAATCACCACTTATGATGATAAAAAACGGCTTTCTACCTCTGTTGATAGGAGAGTTGCACTTGCGGGGTCATCTACTCCTCAAGATCGCGTCTCGTTGAAACAACGAAGAGATTCTTTAACTGAATCTCTCCCGGTTTGTCTTGCCGCTCAGACAAAATCATCTTCTCCTACCAATATGAATTATATAACTGCCGTCTCTGCCGATGCTTCTAATAATACAGACGTTGTGTCTCTTTTTCCCTCATTGGAGAGGTGTGATGTTGCTGCTGCTGTAATTTTGAATGTTGACAATTCCGTTGATGCTGTTGCTGATGTTGCTGTTGCTGATGCTGCTGTTGCTGATGTTTCTGTTGCTGGTGCTGTTGACAATTCAGATGCGACTGGTGCTGATGTTGATAAAACTTGTGTTGCTGGTCAAAATGTTGTCGTTGCTTGCCCAACTAATGTTGCTGCGGACCTTCCCTGGTCTGGTGTTCGCAACAAAAAACATAAACAGCTGTTTGGCATTGATGCTGGTGCTGATTCTTTTGCTGCTCTTCCATCTGTACCAAGGCTACGATTTTTACATATATCTCGTATAAGTAAAGCAGTAACCGAAGAGAATGTTATAAATTACATTGCCGGTAGACTCAATTTGCCAAAAACGAGTTTGGTTTGCCACAAGCTGATAAAAAAAGATACAGATATTTCATCTCTTCATTTTATAAATTTCAAAGTTGGTATCCCAACTGCATCATTTAATGCTGCTCTTGAAACATCCATCTGGCCAATTGGTGTTCAAATCAAACAATTCATAAGCCGTCCAAAAAACGAGTTGCACCCAAACCAACAGAGTATTTCAACGTAAGCAATACTTTTGATGGAGCTTTTTTAAATGGACATGGACATTTTTCTATGTTTTATCATAATGCTGGAGGTATGAGGACAAAATCAAATGAATTTTTTATTGCTGCGGCCGATTGTTCATATGACATTATCGCTCTCACCGAAACATGGTTGAATGATAATTTCCTGTCAACTGAATACTTTACACCTGATTTTAATGTTTTCCGGAAAGACCGATCTTGTGAGCTGACTGGTTTAAGTAGAGGAGGAGGTATTTTATTTGCTATTCGCACTTTTTATTCAAGTAAAGAAGTTAATTTATGTAATACATTTATTGAGCAAATTTGTGTGTGCGTAGATTTACCTATTTTCACAGATTCAAGAACTATTCATATATATTTTTTTGTCTCTTATATTCCGCCTTCATCTGAATATTCTATATATAATGCTCATATCAAAAATATAGAAAATATTGCGAAAAATGTTGATGAAAATTCGTACTTTGTTATTCTTGGAGATTTTAATTTACCTGATGTTAAATGGTTTTTTTCAAACGATGAGAATCAAATATTTCCTTATAATATATCTAAAGATTTCGAGCATAATGTTATTGATAGTTTAAATGCTTTAAATATGTACCAAATAAACGGCGTTTATAATTCCATAGGCCGTATTTTAGATTTGGTTTTTATTGATAAGAATCTTGAAGCTTACTTAGATGAAGCTAGTTATAATTTGCTAGAAAATAGTGTTCATCACAAAGCACTTGAAATTACTTTTAATTTTTCTGTTTTAATAGAATCACAATCTTGTAATGTAGAGCAGAAATATAATTTTAAAAATGCTAATTTTATATCTATTAATAATTATTTAGAATCAGTTGACTGGCAACTTCTTTTTAACTGTAATGATCTCGAGCTAGCTTTTACTATGTTTCGGAACATTTTAAATTCTGCTATTTTAAATTTCGTTCCGATTAATTATTCAAAAAATTCGAAAAGACCAGTTTGGTTTAACAAAAGTCTATCGAGGTTGAAGAATGTTATGAATAAGCTTCATAAGAAAAGTAAGATTTCGGTTGTTTTTCGTGAAAAATTTTATCAAACTCGAAAAGAATATGAATTTTTGAAAAAGTTTACTTATAAGCAATATATTTGGTCTCTTGAGTCGAAGATTAAAAATAATTCTAAATGTTTTTGGTCATTTCTAAATACAAAACGTAAATCGCTAGGGATTCCAGCTAACATGTCCTATAATGGCGTCTCTTCTGATAATCTAAATGTAATCTGTAACCTTTTTGCTTCTTTTTTTCAATCGAATTTTATTAAGTTAAATCTTAATTATGATCAAGTAGTTAATAGCTATAATTCTAGTATTGAGGCTGGTTGTCTGCATTTATCTATCGACGATGTATTGGAAGCACTGTCATCTCTTGATAACAGTTTTTCTGTTGCACCGGATAATATACCACCGCTTCTTTTAAAGAACTGTAAATTACATCTTGCTGCCCCACTCTGTTATATATTCAATTTGTCTTTAAGACAAGGTTTATTTTTGGATACTTGGAAACATTCCTTGATAACCCCTCTGCATAAGTCTGGATCGAAATCTGCTGTTGAAAATTATAGACCAATTGCTAAACTCCAGCTGATACCTAAAGTATTTGAAGCAGTAGTGAAAAACAAAATTTATAATTTGATTAAAAATCATATTTCTGAAAACCAACATGGGTTTATGAGCGGAAGATCGACAACAACTAATTTATCTTTATTCACTAACTATTGTCTTCGTAGTTTAGAAAACCGTTATCAAGTTGACGTTATTTATACTGATTTTTCGAAAGCTTTCGACCGGGTACAACATAATGTTCTAGTAAAAAAACTTGAATTATTTGGATTTCACTCCTCACTTCTTAAATGGATACATAGTTATTTAATTGGACGAAAACAATACGTCAAAATTGGTAATATGCAATCAAATGAAATCGAAAATTTTTCCGGTGTACCTCAGGGCAGCCATCTTGGTCCGCTCCTTTTCATTCTTTTCATAAATGATTTGCCTAGTTACATTTCATATTCAAAGTATTTATTGTATGCCGATGACCTCAATATTTTTAGTTGCATTAAATCTCCACTAGATGCATGTAAAGTTCAAAATGATCTTAATAATATAGTTCAGTGGTGTAATCTAAATGGATTATATTTCAATAATAATAAATGTAGTGTTGTAACTTATGCAAGAATACTCAATACTATTTGTTTTAATTACAAAATTGATGGTCAATACCTAAATAGATTAATGAGTCAAAAAGACCTTGGAGTTATTTTTGATACTAAAATGAATTTTTCGCTTCATATTGACCAAGTTATCTCCAGAGCAAATTCGATGTTGGGTTTCATAATAAGAAATTCTAAGTGTTTTGAAGATCCTTACACCCTTAAGACTCTGTATTTATCCATTGTTAGACCTCTGCTAGAATATTGTTGCGTTATTTGGAATCCTTATACTCAAACGAGCATTTTTCGCATTGAGAAAGTTCAGAAAAGGTTTACCAAGTTTGCTTTGCGGAAAACATTTAGAAATGCAAATCTTCCGTCTTATGAGATCAGATGTGCCTTTATTGATTTAAAACCCCTAGCACTCAGAAGGAAACTATATTCTGCTCTTTTTGCTTTTGATATCCTCAACTCAAATATTAACTGTTCGATGCTACTTTCAATGTACCATATTTATGCACCTTCTCGTTTTTTGCGACCTAGAGATGGAAGTTTCGTATATGTTCCTTATCATAGTACAAGTTATGCAAAACATAATCCAATTACTAGTTCATGTATTGCCTTAAATGATTTTAATCATGTCATTGATTTTAATAAAAGTAGGATAAATATTAAAAGAGATATATTGAATTCATTATAAATATTATTATTTTAATACTTTGTAAATATGTTATTTATTCCTTAGTTTAAATTATGTATACAGTCTTTATAAAGTTATGTAACTTGAATGACGAAATAAATAAATAAATAAATAAATAAATAAATAAATGAATACTGACTAAAATTTGATGGGTTCACTGGTCAAGTTTTTAATCCCTTTTGAATTGGGCATAAAAAAACTTGCCCATCAAATTTTAGTCAGTAATCATTTAATAATAAAATTTCTCTATTACATTGTAGCTCTTTAATATTATTCTACTCGTACTTTAAATATTCGGTATATTTAACCTTCATGAAGTAAGAACTTGGCGTACTTTTAGATCTCAGTACTTTTCACGGCTGACTTGTTACACAAAGGTTTTTGTATAGAAGAACTTGGATTTTTTTTTAAATTAATGTTTTTGGTCCGATTGATCTTACCTGATCTGGCTGTAATCTATAAAGCCTATATTCGTGCAAGGCTTGAGTACAATTCCCATATTTGGGCAGGTGCTCCAATAACCCACTTGAGTCTCTTAGATAAAAATTAAAAAAGAGCTTTAAAAATGAAAGGTGATAGAAATATATCGGAAACATTTGAATCTCTCGAGCACCGCCGCAATGTTTCATGTCTATCATTATTATACCGCTACTTTTATAAACAGTGCTGTAGTGAAATAGAAAGTTGCATCCCTCCCCTCAAACAATTCAACAGTGGTACCCGTCCCGTACTTTACTACTTTTTTACTCATCAGCTTCCCCTTGAGCCCAATTTCGGACGCACTTGACAGTACAGATATTCTTTTTTAGCCGTACTATACGGATGTGGAATGCTTTACCCGGCTCAATGTTTCCCACTCATTGCAATGTGCAGACTTTCAAAACCAATGTGCATCGGTATCTCCGTTCTAGTCCTATTTTCCTAATTGGTCGCACCTGTGTATTCATAACCCTTTGATTGCGCGTATAATATAAAAATATAATATATGTCAAAGGAATGCAAAATCGACCGAGAACATCGCTGCGGTCAGTGAAAGTGTACAGCAGAACCCGAGGCAGTCGATTCTTCGTCCTGCAGAAGAACTCGGCAATTCGCGGATTTAAACTTGGCGAATTTTGCGGCGGAACTTGAGAATTAACTCGTAAAAGATCCAACTGATCGAGGAGCTTAAAGTTTATGACGATAAACAATGCCGTTTTTTCTGTGACTGGACTTTGGAGCGTTGGCAAGACGACACCAAAGCGAGTGTTAACAAATAAAATTACCGTATATACGAATACACCAACCAACATAAGGTGAGGCAGTCATCGTCAATAGCGAGCACATAGCACAATACTGAACGATAATAACCAATTTCTTATGGCCTAAATTGAACCGTATATAGAACTTGACGACATGTGGTTCCAGCAGGACCGGCGGCGGCGCGCGGCGCTACGTGCCACATAGTGGAGGCCACGATTACCATTCTGTATGAACGATTTGAGGGTATGGTCATCTCTCGCAGAGGTGATGTGAATTGGTCACCAAGGTCATGCGATTTGACCCTACTATAGACTTTTTCTTGTAGGGTTTACTCTAATCGCAGGTCCATTAAAATAAACCACAATTAATTGCTGGTTAAGATAACACAGCCCATCGCTAAAATTCAGCTGCATCGATGTGAAGAATCATTAAAAATTGGACCACTCGGGTCTGTGAAACCGTAGGAAGCCCAGACGGACATTTGAACGAGAACATATTACATACGGTATATAAAAAAAAATTAATACCTCATATTAAGTTTGTTTTATTCCACTTCAACATCTAGCCGTTCTTATTGAAGAATCCTTTAAATAAATATAAATATATTTTTGTTATACAGTGATGGAAAAAATAATAGAAACAAAGCTTTACATAATGATCAACTATTAATAACTACATACAATTACGTCATCCTCGGTTCTAATTTTTATATATTAATTGCACCTAGCATGACTTTGAAATGGTGCAGCCGTTTGTTGTCATTAGCTCTTTCTTTGGACTTAACGTTAAAAAAATTAGCTAAGTGATAATTTCGCCTGGAAAAAATAATAGAAACAAGGTACTTTGACTTTCAATTTGACTTAAATTTCGTCTTTTATTTTTATTGAAATAGACGTTTTATTGTTATTAGTTTTGCACGTGTTTCAGTCGTTTTAATAAAAGAAAATATAACAGTTATTTTAAAATTTTATAAAAATGGATCGTGGAGTGCATTGTACTATTACTGAGCGCAATTTAATAAAAAACTTCAGAAAAAATGGGAAAACTATGGAAGAAATAGCACAAGCAATAAATTGTTCAAAAAAGAAGATATTTACAGTTCTCCATTCAAGTCCAAAGCCAGAAACAAGAGGCAGAAAACGAAAGACCTCAACGCGGTTTGATAAGATGTTGGTACGACTGTGTAAAAAAAGCCTTTTTCTTCTTCAAACGACTTGAAAATTGAACTAAATGCGCCTGTTTCAAGTCGTACAATAAGAAACCGACTAACAGAAGCAAGGCTTCCTGGAATTAGTCCCAGAAAAGTACCATTCTTGAGCAAGAAAAATATTCTGCAGAGAATGACTTTTGGAAATAAACACGCCCAACGAGAAAATTGGAACAACGTTTTATGGTTGGATGAAACAAAGATAAATTTATCTGGTTCCGATGGCAAAATGTATGTCAGACGACCTAAGAACGCAGAATTCGATCCAAGGTACACAAAAAAGACTGTTAAACATGGTGGAGGAAATATTATGATTTGGGGGTGCTTCTCAACATCTGGGGTTGGTCCAATTTTTTGGATAAAAGACAGAATGTGTGCTATTGACTACGTCCGAATCATAAATGAAGTTATGCTGCCATTTGCCGAAGAGAACATGCCAATTAAATGGGACTTCATGCAGGATAACGACTCCAAGTACTCCTCAAAATTGGCTAAGGAATACTTTAACTAAAATAAAATAAATGTTATGGAGTGGCCATCGCAGTTCCCGGATCTTAATTCCATAGAACACCTGTGGGGCATACTTAAGAGGAAAATTAATTGGAGACTTCAGAGCCAAGAATAAGGAAGAACTGTGGTCTATAATACAAAATGTATGGTATTCCATACCTTCCGAGACATGCGCCAAGTTGGTTCAATCCATGGGGTGGAGATGTGAAGGCGTCATTAAAAATAAAGGTGCAACGACCAAGTACTAAACGAATATGAACCAATTTAACTGTTAAGTTTCTCTTTACCAAAAAGAAAAACACAATTATAATATTGTTTCTATTATTTTTTCCAGGGTAAAATAGATGTTAATATTAATTTTAATTTTTCTCATTACTAATTTTTCTTTTTATTAATAAATTTAATATTGTGTATATTTAAACTTTATAGAGACTTATTGTATGTATTTTAAATTTTCAATTTCCTTCCAATAAACTTTTTGTTATTAAAAAACGGCACAGAAGAAACTTGTTTCTATTATTTTTTCCATGACTGTATGTCGAAACATTTTTTAAGTAAAAGAAAAAATGTATAATTTTTAGTTAAAGAAAAAAGGTATCTGGTACGAACATATTTAATTTTTTTTTTTTTTAATTTTTACATTACCTACATTAAAGAGCATTAAACTCGTCTACATTTAATCAAAGCATAATCTTAAATTATAGTTTCAATTTCGATGGCCACAGATTTGTTAACCTAAGTGTGCTCATTTTGAACCGTAATTATTTCTTGATTAATTCTAATCAATGAGAAATATGGTTTGAATTCCTTTTCAGTGCTTTCATTTTGAAATTTTACCTTGAGTGCACATGTTTTTACAGTAGCATTTTATGTGCTCTTTTTGTTTATCACAGCAAAAGTCCGATTGTTGACTAAGATTATGTAACATTTTTACTACTGGCAAACTCTTAGATTGAATTTTTTGGGCTCAAAAATTTAATCCATTTGAAGAAAAATGGATTAATAAAAGATTTCGACTTTAAAAATCGTTAAAAAAAATCATTTTTTGTTCGAAAAGTAAATGCCCTGTTTAACCCACTGACCCGCATCATATTGCATGATTGCTCACGAAAATTAATATGAAACCCTAATCTGAAATATTCAAATCCAGAACGTAATTCAGGTGTGGAAGAAGTTTTTTTTCCTTTCCAGAAGGGTAGAATGCATTTTAGAAATATGTGATGAAAAAAAAAGAAGTTTCGTCTAGTCACTTCAGTTTAAATTCTCTCCCTTTGTCTTTTCTCAAATATCAGATATCACAACTTATAGGCTTTCTGTGAGCTGTGACTGATCGACGATCATTCTGTTGAGTGGATTCCCTTTTTTTCAACTCACTCTTATGATTGGTTTGGAAATTTTCTGGTTTTATTTTTTTTTTTGACAAAAAGGGTAAAAAAAACGTGTGATGAAAACAAAAAAACGGTACGCTATTTGAATTACCATTATCGAAACAAAAGAATCCCATTGCTTCTGGTTTTTATTTATTGAGAATTTCCAATCATTTTCGATCGGTTTACTATTGAAAATGTGTTTTGATTGTGTTTTTTGTTACAAGAAAAAAATTGAAGGATAATGACAACGATAATCTTAGGGCAAGTTGTCATGGAGATAAGTGTTTATTTGTAAAAGGTTGGTTGTCACTGAATTGAAAAAGGTTTTGTGTAAACACATTTTACGTGGCAGAAGCGTGAGGTTGTACCTTCTGTGAATAGCCCAATTTGTCTTATCCTATAAAATAGAGCTAAAAAACATATCAATCGATTCACTTATTGTGGAATTCAGTAAGTTTTAAAATTAAGGACAATCTCTAACTTGGAAATCATGTGCTTGCTGGTTTAAGGTACTTCCCATTGTTCTGTTTGAGTGTAAGTGTCTATGATGGTACATATATGGAAAAAGAAAACGGCATTTTTTATTTTATTTTTGGATTTACTTGGAAATTACGCAGTTATGACCCAATAAGAACCCAAGCTCGATAATCTGGCCTATAATGGCACAATCGCCAAAGAACTTTGGACTATCTCGAAAAAAGATGTTTTGTGGACATCGTCGTTTAGTTATTCTAGAAATACAGGAGCCTGTCCTGTCGAACCTTTACTAAAAGTCAGTTTTATATATACTCAAAAAATCATTAGTAAAATTGCTACGAATGACAATCGGTAAGAAAATATTCCTGCATTGTACTAATATTCGTAAGATATACGAAGTATTTGTACAGTGAAATATCTACGAATGCATTTGTAAAGTTTTACTAATAACTGTGTTATAGAATCGTAAACAAGAAGTAAACATTTTTTTTGAGTACATTGTACGAATTATTGGGTAAATATAACTAGTAACATTCGTTAATTCCTCGTACGAATGACTTCGTACTTTAATCTATTGAATTCGTAGTATCTATTTACTAATAAATTCGTACTATTTACTAAGTAAAACCTTTGTTTATAAAACTTATAAAGGGTGGTTAAATTTTAAAGGCCGATGTTGAATGTGAACCACACCTAAACGTCAAATTTTTTTCTGCATTTCATTTGATATTTCTCAATTTCAGACTAACTCAATTTGAACTATGGAAAGATACACAATCGAGCAACGCGTTAAGGTTATTCAGGCTTATTATGAAAATGGACGCTCAAATCAAAATGCATATCGTGCACTTCGTGATTTTGTCGGTCAATTTAATCGTCCAAATGTGCGTACAATCGGAAAAATCGTGCAAAAATTTGAGCAAACCGGATCTGTAGGAGATGTAAAAAAACACCAGTGCATGCTCGTACAGCTCGTACTGCAGTTTTAGATTTAGTGAAATCAGGTGCACAACATACATATATTTTATTACTTATTATTATTTTATTAAAAGTCAAATAAAATTAGTCAAGACAAGCAAAATGGCATATCTAATTCTCATCTTCACGTAGTGTAATTTTCTTATTTATGCCCATGCTCAATGCACATACTTCTGTAGTAACTTTGTTGCTCCTTCTCTACCCAATATTATCAGTAGAAAATACAACAGGAGAACAAAGCTGAAAGTGACAAGCAGTTTGGTTACCTTGGGAATAAATCCATACTGCATCCTCTCTTGAAATTTCAAAATGAAATACCATCACGTTAGCATCGATTTAGGATGTTCTCTGGGCTTAGTGAAAACATTTGATAAATTACCATATCTAATGAATAAAAGCTCCTAATATAAGAAATTCATTTACTTATAGTTCTTCTTTTAAATGGGCAACTGCAAATCTATAGTGAAGAACATCAAAGTTTGAGTTGCCCAAGGTTAGAAGCTTGGATCATTTTTATAAAACATAATGCCATCGGACCACCTTATCTCAAGCAAATGCGAGCAAATTTTCTTGGCTTGCATACACCATGTCAAAGCTCTGAATATAACTAAAAATGGACAATAAAAAGACGCTTCGAATGAAAAATCTTAGATTTTCTAGTTTTCGCTTTGAATGTACATTAAACTATACCGCTCTACCACGCCCCTGAATGAAAAACCTCAAATTTTCTTTTTTTTCTTTGTATGCAATTTAAGTCTTACCGTTTTACCAATTTTCATCGTTTTACAGCAGTCGGAAATGCTCCATTCAACCAACACCAATTCGGAGAAAGTGGACGGATACCACGCCCCTTAATGGAAAACCTCAAATTTTCTTTTTTTTTCTTTGTATGCAATTTAAGTCTTACCGTTTTACCAATTTTCATCGTTTTACAGCAGTCGGAAATGCTCCATTCAACCAACACCAATTCGGAGAAAGTGGACGGATACCACGCCCCTTAATGGAAAACTTCAAATTTTCGATTTTTTCCTCTACTTGCATGACAAGACCGACCGTTGTGCAAAATTACAAGATTCTACGATGTCGGAAAGTGCTCCATAATTTTGATGATCTGTCAGTCAGTCAGTCAGTAAGTCAGTCTGTCAGTTACGGTTTTTGTGATTTTTGAGGCCTTATCTTTCATTTATGTTATGTTTTATGCTAAAAAATTTAAATTTGGTGAGCCGCCTCACAGTGGTTCCTTTCAATGGAGACGATGGAAAAAACCTATAAAAACGAAACGGGTGGACCGATCTTTTTGAAATTTGGTATGTGACATAAATGGTACAAGCTCTCATCAAGATTTAAAAATTTTGGAACTTACTTACAAATTAGGGGAGAGTGGGGCACATTTGAACACTTTTTGCTTTCCAGACTGATAAAACCTAAAATATTCGAGCAATTGGCCTGATATTTTACTTACATGGAACAGTGGTATTGACGTTCAATTTAGAAAAATATTTGGTCCTTTTAACGAAATATTTATATTGAATTTTTATCTCCAATCAATACAGGTTCTTATGTTCAAAAGTGCCCCATGTATGGGGCACTTTTGAACAGTGACATAATTTTTTTTACTGAATAAAAAAACTTTTAAATTTTATTTTTATATTAATTTTTTAATAAGAACTTATCAATAAAACTCAAAATTAACACTTTTGTTATATCCATATTTGTAGAAAAAAAATCTAAATCTAAAACTTGGATTTTTAAATAACAGCTGGATTTTTAGTGAATAAGGAGATTTTTTCGACCTAGAAAGCTTTAACTAGGCCTTATTTTCAGTATTCAATAGCTCAAAAATGAGACAGAGAACGTATAGACGCAGAGACTGATGGTCAATATGACAAAAACATTTTTTACCTGAAACCAATACTTGCCCTATAGAACAGATAACAAATTGCTTGATTAATTGCTTGAATCTTATTAAATTTTCTCTTAAATGTTTTTAATATGTTAAAAAAACTAATCATGGCAGTTTTGCACATGTTCAAAAGTGCCCCAACACGCTTGTTCAAATCTGCCCCAACTGTTCCAGTGACATAAAATGTATTATAAATATTTAACTGAAATATATCCATATATCCAGTAAAAAACTTAACGCAATTAGGTTTGAAATTTATTTTTGTTTTATAGGTAATGTTGATTTTGTGATTCTCCAAGCTTTGAAATTTAAGTTGTAGGACTTGTATTTAATCACAAAAATAGATTTTGTAAAACGCGTGGACCTATACCGCTGTTTAAAATGTGGTAAGAATCATCTCTTTACATCTGACACAATTTTTTTAATTTGAACCGGTTGTAAATTTCGGTAGCCTTTACTTAAAAAGTTTTCAAAATTATTAATATCATTATTAAAAAAGAAATCGCACAACACCTTATAATCAATTACAAAGTTTGCCATGATGAAACCAGCTTTATAGCTTTCACTCAACCAAAGCTCATATGCAACTGCAGTGATGATTACATAGATCTATTGCAATGTAAACAACGTTTTTTTACCCAAAAAGCCGTTACATTACAAAAGGTTATGCCAGAAGTCAATTTCAGGTGCTGTTTGTGTGGCATGCATTGCTACACTTAAAAGGCTTCTGCGGCTAAATGGGTCAAAATGGGTCATTTGCTTTAGCATCATGAATGCAATATATTATAAGCGTCATAATAATCTATGAATCCATGTGGAGCATCGTGGAGCTTTTTTTTATAGACCGTCAAACTGAAAAAAGCTAATCTTCAAAGGAAGCTTCAACTTAGAGCCTCATTTGAGAAATTGATAGACAAATTTAATAAACGGTAAATGTCATTTTAAAGCCAAATACAATATTAATCAAAATAAAGAATATTAATTTGATTAAAATATTACATGTACAAAAATTCTTACTCTGAAATTGCTAAAAAAAAATCTATAAATCTTGGACTTTTGCAAGAAGTCACTTTGTATAAGTCATACTCAGCTAAAAAAATTTTAAAAAAATTTGTGGATTGTACTCCTTACTCATACATATATCTAGAATCGAAAAATATTATTAACTACACTTTAGAAAATACTTTACATTTGGGGTTTTTTCCACCTGGGAACCACTGTGCGCCTGTGCCTGACTAGCTTAGCAAATATTCGGAATTTTAAGTTTCTGACTTCATTGGTACTGAAGATAGGGAGGGGTCAAAAATCACCTGAGTTTGTTCCTGTAAAAAGGGTGTAGTGCCAGAACTTGGCCCCCGCATTACCGTGCCAATTGATAACACCATAGTAAACTAAGCATCATTTTAAGAAATTTATTTTGTCATGTTTGGAGTTTAAGTTTATAAGTTTTGGCGCAATCGTGCCAAACAGGAGCACCGTACAGCAGGATAGATTGAAAAATTGATTTGTATAGTAAAAGTTTATTTTCATTGCATATCTTAGAACTTCAACATATTAATGGGTATAAAATTCTTTTGTATAAATTTATGTTATCAACAGTCATAGATATGTATATGTTTTTGAAAATTAAAATTTTTGTCTATCATAACACCAGGGTATCGACAATGCTCGGACCAGTCAATGTTCACTGTGCCCATTCGAAGTTGTAAATTGTTTGGAAGTTGTAAATTGTTTTCGACGTCTTGTAAACCAAATAGCTTGGATTTTCAAAACGTTTATTTAAACTTCCATTTAAAAGAGTATTTTTCTATTGTAGAAAGACTCATTTGCAACGTATGACATGAAAAATACATCCCCGATGTAAAAATAGCCGTTCTATCAGCAAACATTGCAATTCTTACAATATTTCCGAGATTGGGTAAATAGGAGGCAAAGATATTAAAGAGGGTCGGACCCAGTACTGTACCTTGAGTGAATCCATATGGAATAGTTCGAAAGGAAGAATTATCATTTTTTACTTTTATTAAAAATATTTTGCCAGTTAAGGAGCTTTTTCGATTTTTACTATAGCTACGGGAAAGTTAAATTTAACAAGTTTATTTATTAATTATTCATGCCAGACGGTATCGAAGGCCTTTTCAATGTCTAAAAGTACTAAGGCAGTCGACTCTTTTATATTAAATTTATCTTTAACATGATTTTTAATTTTAAGGATTTGATTGCTAGTATTAGTTCTGAATCCAAATTGATATTCAGGCAGAATATTGTGTGCCGTTAGATGATTGTCAATATTTTCTTTAATTATTGTTTCTAGTAGCTTTCTTATAGAGCTCAATAAGCTTATAGGTCTATAGGTTTTTCTCATCGTCCTTTAGTTTGCCAGGCTTTGCAATTGGTAATACTATGGCAGGTTTCCAGCAATCTGGAAAGTAGCTCAATTTAAGACAACCATTGAAAATTGAAGTCAGATATGCCGTCAATGCCAGGGCATTTTTTGTTTTTAAGGTTTTAATCAATTTACTTAATTTACTAGGATTAACTAAATTCAAATTTGTTCATTCAACATTTGATTGTGAGATAAAAGTAATTGTATTTGATACTTCAGTGGAAGTACTGTAATCACTATAGTGGGCTGTTATTTCATGATTCTTTGAAGAATTTGAAGACAGAAGGTTTGCCTTATCTTTTGCCGTTATTAAAAATTCGTCATATGTTCTGAGAGACCTCTAAGAATCTCTTTTTTTGATAACCTTGGAAACTTTCCAAAAAATGTTTACTTGATTTGTCGAAACCACAAAAAGATTGTTCTGTTACTTATCGATTTCTTTTGCTATTGCTGAATTTAAAAGTTTTACACTGTCAAAGAAGCTGCCACGACGATAGCAAAGCCATTTCCTTCACTCTGAGTTTCTTAGTCTTATTATTAGTAAAATATTACTAGGAAGTCGAACAGAATTATAATCTTTTACAGGACACTTTGGTATTGCAAAGTCAGCAGCGCTATTTAACAAGGAAACAAAGTCACTGCACATTGAATCAACTTGGGTTGTGCTATTTATCTGCGTAGAAGAAATATTATTTAAATTGCAGCTTCTGTTAAAAAAAGAAGTAAACAAGTGCCAATTGGCTGTAGAAAATTTGTAGGACAATTTGATGTATTTCACTTGTAATTTCAAGCTCATATTCATATTGACGGGTCCGACCTATATTTTCTATAACATCCGTAATTCTATACACTTCACGATAGACCATGAAATGTTTATTTCTAAGTCCAAACTTTCTTTCTTTTATTATTTTGCTAAGCCTTTTCAGAAGCAGATTTTCGAAAACTTTTGATTGATTGGCGATATAGGTCTGTATGATGGTACTTCTGTTGCTGGCTTACATTGTTTAGGTACATATAACAATAACTTCTGCAATTTTGCAATGATGTGTCACATATCAAAGCTTAAGGCATGCGTTTATTATAAATTGTAGTTTCTTGAAGGCTATTGAAGGAGTTTCTTTCAAAACCTGAGTAGTTATTAGATCGTACCCTTGTGATGTGTAAGTCATCTGTACCTGTATTTGCTGAAAATGACTTAAAGACATTCGCAAGATGTTCAGCGAAGATGTCAGCCTTCTGTCCTCAATAAATCGAATTTTCTCTCTGATCGTCTAAGCCCGCTGATAGAAAAGAGGACAGTGTCAGCAAACCTACAAAAATTCTAATCTCAAACTAGACATCAGCTAAAGCTTTCCAGCTTGGTTTTTAGTTACTTAATTATGCGGCAGAGAGAAATTAGCCCTTCATAACTCACTTGCGGAAAGAGTCAATATTCCGCTCGGATTTATAAAAGGCAATATTCTGTCAATATTTTTTAACGAATCAAACCGCAGGTACTGCAGTTTAACTAACTGCATTATATTAAGAAAAACTTGACCCACCTTAAATAAAACCCTAAAACTTGATCTAATATGCAGACACAAGCAAGGCATAGCCATCAGAATCGTTGTTACCTATAGTACACACTGGTCAAAAGAAGAGCATGCAATGAAGCTAGGCATTTCTCACAACACCCATTGTCATAGCTATGGGGACCAGTGAAAAATGGAATAATTCATTCATATCCTGCGCATATGCCCTTCTTGGCCAAATTTAGAGCACAATCTATTATAAAGGGAATTTTTTGACCATTTTGACGAACTTTCGGAAATGACGATCAAAGGCTTGATCTCTTTTCTCAAAGCGACGAAATGGCTCTAGGACGTACTTTTTTAGACTGCGAGCTAGCGGACTGAAGTCCTTGACCTAATCCACAGGTTTGAAACGAATTACTTATGATATCTATCAAAATGGGGCTTTCGGGCGCTAATTGGTCCACAGGACTAGAGTGTCAGTTATCACTATTTCTACCTATGTAAGTATGTAACCTACTCACATTCTTGAATTGAGAAAAAAGGTCTAAACCGTAGTAATTCAAAGATTTTGAATTCGGTAACCAACGGTTCTTAAAGATAGGCACTAAAAAAGCACTATAGATTTATTCTCTTCCCAATACTCCTTCAAAAATCATTCACTTAAAAACCAATTTGTTTAAAAAATCCCTTAATGCATACTCCCAAATAATCACACAAAAAATCCTAATCAATCACCTTGAAAGGGTAGATAATAAAACCAGCCTCAGATACATTTGTATGTAAAACCGAAAAAAATCAAATCTTGTCAAACAAAGCTATAGAATAAATTTTAGTTGTTTATGTCAAACAAAATTCAACGTTCCAAAAATAAAATATACATATACAAATACATACATACGTGACAAGTAAACATACTTTGTTCCTCAGATTTTTTCAATCAAGGCTTGATGTTAATTTTCCTCTACACCTTTTATCTGTTTATGGGCCATTGGTTCCTCAGGTAAGAAAACATATTAAAAACAAAAACAAGTTTTTCGTGCGTCATAAAGGCCCACGCGAACACGACTGTAATAAGAGTGTCTGTTGAGATCTAGTCGCCTTCTTCACTCTAATGGGTCCTCCTTCGAGCCCCGACCATTCAAATCCTGTTCGATATGCATTTCATAATGACGTATGAGTTTGTTAAGAAATACTACTGCTTATAAAAAAAAATTGGAAAGAAAAGAAGTAATAAAATCGATAAAAATTCAAATTAAAACTCCCTAACGCTCACGCATCATCTAAGAATTCAATAAGAAGATTTATGGTGGTTAAACTATTAAACACACGTGCAAGAGACGCGAAGCACTTTGGGGAATGGGGGCTGCATGAGGAGGACTTCGGCAGAGAATAGGGATCTATTATTGAGTTACGGTGACCAGCCGTCCAAGGACCCCATACTCATAATATTTTTGTCTGTTTGATAAATTTAAACAACTTTTGTGATATAAATAAAAAATATTTTCGTTATTTGAATTCTAAGTGCGACCACGCTCAGTGCAATTTGATGCGAAATGTTCGGGGTGAGTTCTAAATTGCACTCTTAAAATTCAAATAATGCGGCTAATAAGAAAATATTTATTAATTATGTCCAACAACCGCGAAAACCTTAAAAATTTGGTGATATCCGAAAACTCTTTATTGTTTTTTGGGTAATAACAAATAAATATTGATTGTTGTGTTCTTACATAAACATTCTGTAAAAATAAATGAATTAGATACCAAAGGCTCTCAGAGAGCCTAAGCCAAGGAACTCATAAACCTTAACCTCAACAAGTTTCATCAAATATTGGAATATTTGGGCTTTGAAAAACCTTAAAATAATTTAGCATTAACGAGTAGGATTAACGAGTAGATATCGAAGTACTTTGGTTCTGAAGCTCTGGAAATTAAATAGAGAAATAGACCCAGGTAAAGGGCAAATTATGGTTATGGAAAATAGTGTTTATATTAATATATAAGATATAAGAGGAAGTACACCCCTGAAAAAACTTAAGCAAATTTTATCTCAGAAGTCCAAATGTGGAGACATCGAATATGCAATATGAATATTCAAAATGCGCTCGATGCTTTATTAGTAATCAAAGGCACGGTAGTGCCCAGCCAAGTTCTGGCACTACACCCTTTTTACAGGAACAAACTCAGGCGATTTTTGACCCCTCCCTATCTTCAGTACCAATGAAGTCAGAAACTTAAAATTCCGAATATTTGCTAAACTAGTCAGGCACAGGCGCCTCACCAAATTTCAATTTTCTAGCATAAGCGGTTCCTGAGAATAACGCCTCAAAAATCACAAAAACCGTAACCGACTGACTGACTGACTTACCGAGATGGTAGAATCTTGTAATTTTGCACAACTTTAGGTCTTGTCATGCAAGCAGAGGAAAAAATCGAAAGTTTGAGGTTTTCCATTCAGGGGGCGTGGTATCCATCCACTTGCACTTCCGACTGCTGTAAAAAGGACGAAATTCGGTGAGGCGGTAAGGCTTAAATTACATACAAAGAAAAAAATATAAAATTTGGGGCTTTTCATTCAGGGGCGTGGTATCCGCCCACTTCCTCTGAACTAATGTAAATTATATATGGTACAGAACTGATGTAAATTATATGGCACACTTCCGACTACAATAGAACAATGAAATTTGGTAGAACGGTAGAACTCAAATTGAATATAAAGGACCAAAAATAAAAATTGAGGTTTTCCATTCAGGGGGCGTGATATCCGCCCACTTTCTGAGAAAATGTTTAATTTATATGGAGCACTTCTTATTGCTGTAGAATGATGAAATTCGGTAGAGCTATAGATATAGCTTAATGTATGTACATTCAAAGCGAAAAATAGAAAGTCTATGATTTTTCTTTTGAAGTGCCTTTTTATTGTCATTTGAAACTATACATGCATCTTGAAAATTCATGACTTTTCTTAGAACTAGAGTGCTCGATTTGATAATATTGTAACAGCTACAATGTAATAGAGACATTTTATTATTTAATGAATACTGACTAAAATTTGATGGGCGTACTTGGCAAGTTTTATTATGCCCAATTCGAAAGGTTTTAAAAACTGAGTCCATCAAATTTTTGTCAGTAATCATTAAATAATAAAATTTCTCTATTACATTGTAGCTGTTTCAATATTATTCTACTTTAAATATTCGGTATTAAGCCTTCGTGAAGTAAGAACTTGGCGCACTTTTAGATCTCAGTACTTTTCGCGGCTGACTTGTTACACAAAGGTTTTTGTATAGAAAAACTTGGCTCTTTTTTAACATTTATGGTTTTGGTCTGATTAACTTTAAATTACAAGTTTAAAACGCGAAGTTAAAATGTTTTGAAACTCTAAACATGCATGATAAAACATTCAAAAATTTTAACGTGATCTTACGAATTTTACCCGTGACAACTGCAACTCTGGAAAGATCATTTTCTTACTTAAGGAGAATAAAAACTTCGAAATTATGCACGCCAAGAGCGCCTGAGCGATCATGTTTCTTTAAACATGCATACTCACATACAACTTTCTAATGAAGAAATTCTTGGATGAATTCTTCCGGACCCGAGCTTAATGTTAGCTTTGGCTTTTAATCTCTTTACTCTGTAGCGTTATTTTCTTATCTCTTCAAAGATCTGATCTCTTGATTAATTTCGCTGGCTACTTTATTAGGTGTATTTAACATCAAGTATCTTTATACATATCTCTAATCACCAAATCTAAATTATATATTCTAATATTCGTTCAAACACTCAAAGATTATTATTAGCAAGATCAATTTTGACTCACCGAATATAGCACTCTATATAAGGCGTTTTTCTTTTTCAGTTAAGAATAGAGCTCTGAACACAGTTCTAACATGACGAGCATGTTTTTAACATTCTCTGAATCAAGCGTGCTCTGAGCGTTTTGAGTTGCTTTTGAAACACACCTGAACACATATTTGAAGCTATGAACACTCTGAACTAAAAAGGAAACACAACTTATTTTTTTTTGACAAATCAGGCCGCGCCTCTGAACTAAAAAAGAAAATCACCTTACGACTTGGTCTATTTGACTAAACGCTGAAATAAACAGAGAAATCTTTTGGAACTTCAACGAATTCACAATATATTAATTAAAAAGAATACTTAACTTCTTGTCTTAAATTTAGGTGAGCAGCCTAGTAGGGTTCACAGAGATAATTTGAAATTTAATTCTTCATCCTAGTACACATAAACGAGAGTGCTAGCTGCTATTTTACTTTGGTAACAGGTGTTTAAAACGGCCTCGTTGGAGATGGATAATATGTGTCAGATCAGAGCTGATAGTTTGTCAGTGGATGGCAATCAATTGCCGATTGGAAATAGATATAGGGACCATAGTGACGACGCACGTCTTGTAAATGTCACGCTTCTGGATTCTAATCGAGAACCTCGCTTGATAGTTCATTAGTTGCATTTTAATTTATGATTACCTAGACCTCAATATGACGACCTGGAATTCTACAATACGTCATGGTCACGTGGCTACTTGATATTGTTTAAAATATTCGATGAGTAGAGAATTTCTAGAGACTAGCACAATCGGTTTCAAGGCCTGTTTAGTTAGAACCAATCGTATGAAACTTGGCACGCTTTTGAGATAATTCAGAGCCCCTGATATTGTGCTTTGGCCACTTATCCCCCCCCCCATTTTGTGGCTTCTTTCAAGATTTTCTTGAAATGTATAAGTCAAGATTTTTTTGACCGAGCTCGGCTAAGGAATTTCTTTGCAGAGAGCAGACGTTTTGATTAATACCCCTGCGACTTATTTCCTAATGAATAAACATATGGATTCACAATAGCATATTAATTTTTGTATTTGATTTTGGAGTAGAGAACACGAATTTTCTCAAGTTCGATTTAATATCCTTTTTTTTCAACGATTTATTTAGTACTATTAAATTAGACAATGGATAGTTCCGCGCTCGGCCAGTGTTTGGATAAAAAAGGTCGATTGGATATTGAGAAAGTTCTGGTTAACCATTTCCATTTTGTCATTATGTCATATTTATTTTTCTGCGCCATTTGACGAAAGAAATAAAAAAACAAATTTAGGAATCTTCAAACGTAAGCACCGTAGAAAAATGAATGTTTTCGAGATCATTTACAGAAAAACGTAAAAAAAAGAATTGATAAAGTTCATGAGAAATACAAGTTGATGGAAAATTTACTGAAAAATAGTTATACCTATTTAATTACTATTTTCTGGAGTCTGAATTTACTTTTATATTATTATGTTTACATATATAATTTAGTATTTATTTACTGTTATATGTATGTATATCTTATTTGTTTCTATTGAAGTCTGAAGTTTGTGTTATTCTTCTTCCTTTGCTTCGGCGCTGTTATGATCTCGATGTTGAGGGGATCATAACTCTCCCACGTATCTGCTTCACACTAGTGATCCGCCTGTGGGGTTCGCCGGGTTGACCTCAGAAATCGGCGGCAAGCCTCCCGGTTTTGTATTGTTCCATTTCTGAGGCCAACTGAATGCTGGTGTTTTTGCATTTGTTTGTACCAGGAGTGTTTAGGCCTACCTTTCTTTTTATTCCCAATTGGAACGTTGTATGATATTGCCTTTTTGACGGGGTTCTCAGGATCTCTCCTTTGAACATGGCAATACCAACTGAGTCGGTCGTGTTCAATTTTTTGGGAAATGGTATTCTTAACATGAAGGCTTCCTCGGATCTTCTAATTCGATCAAGCTTTGTAACTCCTGCTGTCATACGAAGCATCTTCATCTCAGCTGCCGTTAGCTTACTCTCATACTTTTTGTACATTGTCCAACATTGTGAGTGCTGGACGCACAACTGAAGTGTAGAGCTTTCCTTTCAGCTTAGGGGGCATTTTTCGGTCACAGAAGATAGTAGAATTTTCCCGCCACTTCATCCACCCTACGCTTACGCGATGATTGATATCGTCATCACAAGTAGCTTCGTTATTTATCATAGACCCCAGATATTTAAACTTTTCACACTTGGGAAGCACTACTCCATTCAAATAAATGTCTGGAATAGGCCTGTGTGGATCAGAAAATGGGCAGCATAGGTATTCTGTCTTTTTCGCGCTTATGCGGTACCCACTTCCTTCTAGAACATCCACCCATACGTCAAGTGCTCGTTGTAGGGATATCGGGTCTTCACTTATGATGGCTCCATCGTCAGCAAAGAATAACTGAGCATAAGAATAACAGCAAAGAAGAACTGTAATAAAGAGCAGGGGACTCAAGACACTTCCCTGGTGTACACCTACTGTGATTTCGAATTCTTCGGTGACTCCAGCTGCGCATCTTACTTTAGTAACTGCTCCATCATACATGTCCATAATTATCCGCACATAGGTTTCTGGAACTCCTCGTTGCCTGAGGGCCACCCATATTAGATCTCGTGGTTGCCGATCGAATGCTTTTTCAAAATCAACCAATACGACATGCAAATCCTCCAAAGAATCCCGATGTTTTTCCATAATTATTCTTATACTCTGGATTGCATCCGTGGTTGACTTACCCCCGACAAACCCGCACTGGTCATCAGATAGCCTAATTATTTTTCGCAGTCGGCTACCCAAGACTCGCTCAACGATCTTCATGGTGTGTGACATCAGCTTAATCGAACAGTAATTATCACAGCTTCGAGTATCACCCTTTCCTTTATAAATTGGAAGAAGGTCATACTTATATTTATTTTATTTTAAGTCTGAATTGTTTGTACCTTAGAGAAATAATCAAATAAACTGAATAAACTTTTGTTAAAAATTTTGTTTCGAAAAATTTGTTTTTTTTTTCTTAATTTCCTAAAACTACTTCGAAAATTTTGGATCTACTTCAGTGTTCTTCCGTATTTACTTCGATAATTTAAAACCTTAGTTCGAACCGTGGCAGCAGTTGATCGCTGATGGAATTCCATATGTCAGTAAGTTTTTATTCTTACAGAGTGAAATAAATTATCCATTTGGGTGCAGGGAATAATTAAACATGTATTTTTTGTATTTTTTTCTTGTTTGTTAGTTAATAGTTTATGATGTCCCCTACAAGACTTAGTGGGTACGGTAACCTGCCCAAATATGGGAATTGTACTCGAGCTTTGGACGTTCATAACCTTATAGATTAAAGTCAGATCAAAACGTGTGAACAATTTCTTGCAACGTCAAATGAAGAAACCTAAACACTTAGTAGAGTTTTTGGCGATATCGAATATGTGGTCATTCTACGTAAGGTGGTCCATAATGCACATACCGAGAATTAAGAGCTGTTCGATTTGCCAATGCAAGTGCCGCTCATGGGGGATGGATTTCGCTTAAACGACAGAAGACAGCATTGAGTTTTTTAAGCATTAAATTTGACAATGCTATCGAGTTAAGAATTAATGAATTAACAAAAACGTCCTGAATTCGATGATATCTATTCCCTGAGTGCATCAGCTCATCGCTGGGACTATCGGTTCGTCCTTTCTTTTGGAAATGATTCTCCTCTTTTCCGCCTTTCTTATCAATGCCGAAGCTACAGCTCCTTTTTTACGAATCTCAGGAATGTTGCGTTTAGCCAATAACTCCCAGGACATCTTTGACTTCCATATCAGTTCTTCCTCACTCCGAAACTCCTTTTACACTTCATCCTAATCCAATTTTTTTTCATTTTTAAGTTGTTTGTATGTAAAAAACTGGTTTGTGAGCCCAAACTTAAAACTGACCAACACATGCCTGGAGTTACAGAACTTTAACATTCATTCATTCAATAAAAAAAAAGGGCTTTTCAACTTCGATTTTGATGCAGTCAGTATCAAAATAATCGTTCAAACTTATAGTAATTTCAATCATTTCTATCCACTTACAAAAAAAAATGGAAGATATTATTTTCTCGACATAGTAACCCACAACACTTGTTGATTAAATCTCTATTTTAGTACTAATAAATTAGTAAATTGTAGTTAGACAACAGATCGTGCCTTTACTTTTTCTTTAAGCATTATCAAGTGAAAAACACTTAAAAAAAATGTTTATATTGTAAATATTATTATTGTTAAATTTATATAATTTTTTTTTAAATTATTATATTTTTTAATTTTATAAAACTGTAAAAGAAGAACAAAATAAATTTAAATCGAAATGAAAATAAAATTCACAATCGTTAACAAGCGCTTAATAATTATAAGAATTGTATATATAAACTTATGTCTGTTAAAAAACTCTCAAAATATAAAAATTCATTTCTGACTAGTTTGAACTTAAAAAAAATTAAATTAAACATTTTATTAATTAATGTTAAGTTTATGTTATCGTGCAAATAAAAATAAAATGCTAAAAAAACATGAAACCGTTTTTGAAATATCGAATTTCCAAAAAAAAAGAAAAATAAATGTTTTATAAATAAATAATATAAATTTTTTATGGAAAGTTTTGGTATTCGATGTTTTTTGAGAATTTTAAAATATTCCATACAAACAATTTAATTTCAAATTAGTTACGATGAGGTCTTAATTTAAAATTGTATCGATGATAGAAATACAAATTTGACTTAATTAAAAGCTCAAGTGACCTCAACATAATTTAATTTAATTCAATCACTCCACTTAAACAGTTTTCGAGAAAAATAAGATTTTTCAAAACAGTTTTGTAACATTTGAATTCTTTTTCAAGTCTATAACAAAATGTTTTTGTATACGAAAATTAATTAAGGTTTTTCAATAAACCAGGCTTATTAATTTTTATCAAAAACTGGTCTACAAAATAAAATGAAATGAAACTATGTACATCATACTTTTTCAAGGATTTTTGGTGCCCTAATTCGAATGCAACCTCATATTTTCACCATCCAATAAACTTAAATCTAGTCTAATCATTGTGACAAAAATGTGATTGATAAGTAGTTAACGATGTGTTTTTTTTTTCAAAAACAAAAAAAATGATTCACTCTTGTTATTTTCATTATGGTCACCTGAATATTGAACGAAACCAGTTATATTTACCTAGTTAAATATTCCTCTTTGAGTTTTTCGTGTGTTCGTTAATCCGATTTAAAAGGCGGTGAGTCAGTCAGTGGATTAAGCAATGGCTGAAGTTTGTGTGTTTGCTCAAGGATTTAATAAAGTGTGGCAAACAACCCAAAATATATAATATTTACATAAGCATACATTGAATCTACAATGGTACGAGTATGTATGTATAAGATGAATGATTTGAGATAAAAATATAGGAAACAATTCGGAAGCAGTGAGTTTGTTATTTTAACAAATTCTAAAAGAATGATTTTCTATTGTTCACCGGGAACTCATGTTTGCATATTGCAGTGGCGTAGCGTACCATCTCGGCGCCCGGGGCGGGAGACCCATTTTGCCGCCCCCATTCAATACTAAATTAAAATTAAATTTCGAGACATCATTTAACAGGCAATGAAGTATCTTTTATTGAAAGTAAAATAGAATTAGCGGTTTCATAAACAGATTTTACAAGCCTTACGAATGAGGCTCGTGAGACAAAGCTGCATCTGCGGATTCATCTCCATGCATGTGTTTTTTCCTGCGAATTGTACTCGTTTTGAGATCGATTCCGAGTTTTTTCCAAAAAGTCTTAGAAAAGTTGATTGCGGCTTGGACGAAACGGTCTCTGCTCTCCACCAGGAGAGCTTTTAAAACGCAGAGTTTCTGAGCACACTTATCCACAGTCAGTCCACATTGCTGCAGGTAAATCTGTGCGTCATCTTCTTCAGGTAGCTCTGCAGCTCAAAAGCCAAGAAAAGTGAGGAAGTTGAATGACTGCATGACTGTCAGAAGAAGACTGGCTACCGATCCGTCAATTCTTCCAGTACCTCAAGAACTTCCACAAACTTATTTTTAAGCGTCTTTACAGCTTCACGAGGTTCACTTTTTCTGCAGGCTTGTGAAGATGCTTGAGATACTTCTGGTGAGTCGACTTCGTCTTGACCCTGCTCTGTGGTGCGACCAGAACGACTTCCAACTTCGACGGCAGGCACGTCTTCTTCTTCTGCCCGTAAAATAAGTTATGCATTCCCATGAATATTGGCCGGAGGACAATTCTAGGCCACTCACGATTGTAGATGGAGGAATCTTACTTACATTGGAATCACTTCCGCTGCTGCTGGATGCCGCCGAAGACGTTAACGTAGCTTTAAACCAGAACTAGAACTGAAATATTTCGCTTCTTCGCGTCTGCTTCTTTCTTAGCCTTTTTCTTGCGGTATTCCGCACCGCTTCCTTTAACTCTTTTCATTTTCAAAAACTAGTTCAAAGGTTGAGTGAAGTACTAAGTGCTTAGTTTTAGAAGATTCAACAGTATTTAAACTATAAACAACACATTCGTACGTTCGTACGTCCGTACGTTCTGCTAACATTTTTCGTCGTCGATATCTCAAGAACGGGTAAAGATATCGACTTCAAAGAAATTTTGTTTAATAGATAATAACTTCGAAAGAGGCTGAAAGGGCGTTTATTAATATTCAGTGAGTAGTTTTTTCACTATAACGGTTTAAAAAAAAGTAAAAATTTTGGTTAGTTTCAAATATCTCACGAAAAAATAATGCTATTGATTTCAAATAAAATTTAATGTACTCATTATAAGGTCATACAGATTTGGTATAAATTTGGAAAAAAAATGAACATACCGTTATTTTTTAAATAAAAAAAAAAACTGAAAAAAAAATTTCATAACCCAGATATTCTAAGAACGAAAAACAATTTGAAACTCAAAATAATTTTATTTTACGAAAAATAATGTGTTTGACAACTGGTGGAAATTTCCAAAAAAATCAGTTTACAGTTTTTTTACAAAAAATAAAAAACTATATAAAATTCTATTGAAAATTGGTAAAAATTGTTTTTCGACTCAAATTTCTCGAGAACTAGTAGTGATATTGACTTCTAATTTAGTTTATTTTATACATAGTCTAATTTTGTACAATTGGTAAAATGTTGACATATATTGAATTAATAGTTTCTTTTAAATAAAAAAACTTAAAAATTCTAGTGAAAACTAGTTGAAATTGTATTTCAAGTCGAATTTCTTGGGAATGAACACCGATAGTGCCTTCTAAAGTATGTTTTTTTATACATCGATACCTTCCCGTAAGAATGTATACTAAGCGACATTTCTAAAATTGTTCAGGAAACGAAAAAAACGAAGACAGTTCTAGTTGAAACTTAATATAAAGTTTTCAAGACCACAAATGGGAAGTTATCAGTGTGGGTCGCACCCAGCCTCTTTTTTTAGTTTCGCGATCAGCGCGACAATACGGAATGCACTCTTACGGCCCTACTCACCGTCTACGAATTCACGGTCAAGCGGTCAACGACGAACCACAGATAGGGTGGCAAATTTCAAATTTACATCATTGTTGTTTGTTGACTTGTCAAACGATCTGTCATGAAACATATGATTTCTACTCTACTTGCATCACCGGCGACATTTTGCCGCTCACCTAGGCCTGCCGCCCGGGGCGGACCGCCCCCCCCGCCCCCCCTACGCTACGCCACTGGCATATTGCATTATGGGTCATGCCAGGTGAGATCAGGTGGAACGAAGAAGGATGAAATGTGTTTTTACGAAAACAAATTAAAGCAAAAAACGTGGTATGTTCAACAAACAACACTTTGCTAGTTTTACTAAGGCAAAAGAAGGTTTGTTATTTGTTATCTCTTTATTCTTAATATTTTTTTATCGTATAAATACTATATACAGGTTATACTGATGTTTTAAGAAATGTTTATTGTAAGAAGATAACCAAGGGTTGGACATAGGATGTATGCAAAATGTAAAAACAATATTCAATGCCCTTATAGGTGATAAACAAGAACACATTTTTGCGAAAGGACAACTATCTACAAAAATCAGCCCTATTTTGCTACCTATAGCGTCGCGGGGATATGATTATTGAAAAATTACCAATTTTAATTCTGCCAACTTTTCCGGTAGCTTTTCATATACGAGCGAAGTATCAAAATTATGAATATCATGTCCGCAACTAAGTTGTTGCGTTTGTGGATCTGAAAAGACGATTATATTGATGCATAAAATTCACCAGGTTTTGAAATACTAAATTTTCAAAAACAAAATATTTTTTTTTTCAAAAATTTAAAAGATATCTTATATTGTATGAAAAACATTGCATTTCAAACTTTTAGAAGCTTCTCTATTAAAAATTTCATTAAAATCCGTTATACCAATAATGAGAAATTTTAAAAATTTAAAAAAATGATTATATGGTAGGTACAGTTACCAATATCTAAATTTCGTTTATTGAATAAGATACATATCATACAAATTAATCGAAGGAAAAAACATTTATCAAAATTCTAAGCGCCGTTTTAAAGAAAAATTAGATTTTCGAAAAATATTTTTTAACATTTGTAGGGTGGGTACCGTTATTTTTATATAAAATATTTTTTTTTCTCACGTTTTGTAGATTGTATTAAAAAACATTTAACTGTCAAGTTTTAAGAAAATTGAGCATGGGGTTTTCGAAATAGGTTAGTTGTTTTTAAATACAAAAACAATATTTGTGAAAATTTAAATACACAATACTATCCATTTTGAAAATTTTAATATACAATACTATCCAAACTTTTGAGGAAGCTTAAGAATACAAAAATGATCAGAACCTGATATACGGTTCTAAGGGGGTACCATTTGTTGGATTTTTTTTTACTAAATTTCATTTAGCTAAATGAAATTTTTTGGTATTTTTCTAAAAATCTGTAGAACAGTTCTTGGGAAAAAATATTTTATAAAATTTCGAAAAAAAATGTGAGGTATGCACCGTTATTTTTGGTCTGAAAAAAAAAAAGAAAAAAATGTGTGGGGGGACCAATTTAAATATGATATAAGTATAAGTATACCAAGTTTAAAAAAAATCAGGCGGGCCATTTTAGCTGTAGTGGAACAGACAGATTGACCGAATTGACGGACCCAATTTTTCCGTGTTTTCTATTATCGTAATGTCAACATTGATCAAAATCTCGAGATTTTTTTACGAATGTATAATTTGCCCTATAAATGGTGGCCAAATACTAGATTTTTTTTAATATTGCATTAAATGAACAAAATTAAATTTTTCCACGTATTACGAGTAGTAAGAGCAAACATTCCACAATGTCGTGTGGATGGTCGTGTCCCTTCAATTGGACCTTAAAAGCGAATAATCTGAGATCTATCTTTGTGGCTTGCGCAACATTTTCCTCAGGCTGGTGCGTTAAATGTTGAGCTATTGAGATCGATGGCGAGTTGATGTTCGTGAAATGAGTCTCACACTCTCGGCTACAACAGCTTACCGTACGACGCGACGGCGGGGATTATATGATTGTTGTCCACTAGCATACCTATCAATTTCACGAACTTTTTGCACAAACTTGCGTACATCAGGCGCGGTGGGTGCTTCATTTCGCCAAAACTTTTTTTTTCAAAAAAACAAGCTATTTGGGCTACACAGCACTCAATTTGGAAATAAGTTTTCAATATTTCCCAACGTTGTTCAATCGTAAAGCGACTCATTTTGTTCCGCAGAGGTATGACTGACTTTGGGCTCCAGTGAAAACTTGTGGGAGTTCCCTGAAACGCGAGTATTACGATTAAATTTGTTAAGGGAAGGATTACAACTGGATTTTTCACTAGAACACTGTTTATAAAAGTAACGGTAAGATATTGAAATACAGGAAACATAGCAGTGGTGCTCGAAAGCTTCAAATGCTTCTGTTATATTTCTATCAACTATGATTTATAAAGCTCTTATTTGGATTATATCCAAGATACTCAAGTGGATTCATAGATCACTTGCCCAAGTATAGGAGTTATAAAGAAGACGCTTAATGTATAGCCAGGCTGTAATCTATAGCCAGATCAAAAGGGTGAAAAATTTCTTGTTTATTAGAAGGAAACCTAAAAACTTGGCGAAGTTTTTGGTGACGTCAAATTGCCGGTCATTCCACAGATAGTCGTATGTGATGCACATACCAAGAAATGAAGCTGTTCTGTTTGCTCTATGCAAATGAGAAGCTGAGACTACTGCTGTTAGCAAAACAATTCAATGGATTAGAAATTATCTGACTGTTTTTGTAGATAAAAATACTTCAATTTCTGAAAAAAAATATAAACTACAAACAAACAAATTTTTAAATATATTTCATTACATATTTAGTTATCAGACAATAAATTAAAAATAAATAATTTATAAAACAATAATTAAAAAAAAAAACTTTTAATTGAAACCCCTTAAAATAACACCTACTGACTCTTGCGACGAAATAACAAACTCCTAAAAAGTCCTTGTCATCTCAGACGTTGCAGGTCCCCTCAATTCCTGACAAACCGAACACAGAAGTGGTTGAGACTTGAGAGTCTGGTTTTCTATGAACTGCTTCACTCCGAGTTAATTTTTTGTTTCAATAAAACTCAGTTCTTAATCAATTTAAGTCAATAATCTTAATTTAATAAAATGATCTAACAAATGCAACTTGTGCTTGAATATAAAATATATTAAATATATTAATATATTAAAGTAAAATTTCTTTTCCGGCGTTGGGGGTAAAAATTGTCTATGCAGTTATCAGTGACATGTCATAAAAGCAAAAAAGTTATGAACGATTATATTCGAAGAAGTGCGTTTATGATCACATTTTAAGTCATAAAACTATATGAAATCTTCAGGTGAGATATTTACCATATTTCTTTTTTAATAAATCCGCCGTAAAAACGAAGATTTAAAAAAAAATCATCGAAATTGGATGATTTTTCGATTTTCTAGAGCCAAACAACGTGGTGACCGCGAAAGTATAAAATTATCCATCTTTTTTATGCTTTTATTTATTTAAAACATCAAACATTTTATCCTACGCAATACTGAATACTTTTATACTATTAAACTTAAAAACTAAGCACTAAAATTGGCAAAATAATTAGGTAATGCGAAACATAATAAAAAAAAACACTTGTAAATAAACTTTCTGCTTTTGGTTGTCAAATATAAACTAGCGTTGGCATATGCGAAAAATTTTACATTCTGTGTCAAAATTAAATTAGCATTGCTTACAATTAGTAAAATCCTTTGGCTCGAACACAATGAATGCGATAAGAAAAAAAAGAGATGTGAGCGTGATGAAACATCGTCGTTGTTGTAAAATCAGTTTCAAACTATGAAAGCAGACGAGGATATACATACGTAGTAAAGCATTTCTCGTCGTCCCGTTAAATGAAATTAATAAATGAAGTAAAGACAGTTGCGCCCATTAAATTTTTAGTTTTACATCTGTTTGCTGAAATGAAACATACGGGCTTAGGTTTCATTTTACTACATATTATGTTTCATATACATTTGAATTTACGCTCCAGGCCTTAGAAATTGCGGAACGATTTTATAACAACGAAAAGGTGACAGTGAATCTTGTCTCGCTCTCGTCTCGTGTTCTCATCGCATTATAATCGTACATAATTATAAAAACTTTTGCTGGACGATTTTAAAACTACAAAAAGTTGACAGTGAATCATATCTCGCTCTCATCTCGTGTTCTTGTCGTATTATGAATCGGGCATAAAAAGATAAAAATGCACTAAAAAACGGCTAGTATTAAAATTTTGATAACTTAGACGTCAGTGTCCTTTCACAATTTATGATGTGCACCCAGCTTAGTAATCATGTGCGTTAAAAAAGTGCCATCTATGCATCATAAAAAGCGCCATCTGTGCGTCAAAAACAGCCCCATCCATTTTGTTTAACTTTGATAAAAAAAAAACAAGTTATACATGACTTTCTTGATTTGCTCAATAAAATCAAGAAAGTGCCACATAGACCAAGCTGTCATTCCAAAACTAAATGCATCATTTGTATAATTGAAACAGTTTTAAGTTCCAATTTAAACTTCCTAACTTATTTTGTAAATCATTTCCAATTCGAACAAATATTTCAAAAAAATGTATTTGGAAGTGATTTTGACATCTTTCAATTTGCAAGACTATACTAAAGTTAGTTTTAAATTGAATTTTTTGTACATATGTTTTCGAAAAGCACTAATGTCAGAAACCAACGAAAAGTAGATTTCCGTATCGTCAAAAGGGAAACACACCCGAACAGTACTTTGCATCTATGTCACGAAACTATTTTTTTGTTAGAGACAATAAGTGAAGAATGAATGGTTTTATTTTTCAACGATTCGAAAAGTATTCGGTTGGCTGAATAACAAAACATGTACCTACATAAATCTAGAGGCTAAGCGAATTTCGTCAACCAATTTGTAAATTCATTATAATCTTAATCAGAATAAGGTGTTATGTTGGTTTGTCCAAAATTTTTGTACGTTTATAGGTTATAGGTTTATAGGTTAGAACCTCCTTTTTAGGGAAAAGGAGTTTTACTTCTAGCGTGCGTACGTAAGTACACACACCCTTTTTTTTTCAAGACAACTTTTTTTATCTGCCTATTGATTGTCTGTATTTTTAGATATAACCGTCCCTACACCAGTTTTACCATTGATCGCCGACTGCTCCTAACTTTGAAAAGTACATAATTTGTTGAGATTAAATCTATCGGATCTATCATTCTACTTTTATAATATCTGGTTTGAATTCATTCTACCGAAATTCAAACTGACATAGCTTCCCCACATTCAATCAAATTAAATCCTCACACGCTTTTTCTTAGCTCAATACCCATAACAAACAGCCTTATTCTGACACCTCTTTTCTATAAAAAAAAATCTATATAAAAATTAATAAAAATCAAAAAAATAATAATAAAACGAATAAATTGTAATTACCGTACGATAACAGCTCATAAACTCCTTTCAATGATTACGTGCAAAAGCATAAAAAATTCAAAATCCTTAAAAAAAACTATAATCAATCGAAGAGATATCAATAAAAATCGACCCTTCATACCTACCACTTTCAGTTTCTTTGCTTAAAAACTAGAAAAACGAACGTTTTTTTATTGAACTCTTAAGAATATTTATCTAAAAAACACAATACACGTGTATTCAACCCGAAACAATAAAAATTAAGATAATGGCCGATAAAAATAAAAGAACGGAAACAGCAATAAATGCACGTTCGCGACATTTACAGTAAAGTCCCTAATCGATGATGTTACAGTCTTACAGAAGTTTTTTCAAAAGTATTTTTATGTTAGGTTTAAAAGAACTTGTATCCAGTTAATATTAGCTTAAGAAGCATGCACCAGTGAGTAAAATTAATCAAGAAAATATGGGTCTTCCTTGAAGTCTTCTTCTTGGGTGTCTTACCTTGCGTTTTTCCCAAATTAAGCAGAGTACGTTAGTATCCAATTAAAATTGGATTTTTTAGACTTCCCTCACCTTATTACGTACATAGTAGTTTCAAGTAAATATCTATTTTGATAAACTAAATACCTATGTAAGTACATTATACCATGCTAAACCTAAATCACCTTATAGCCTTACAAGAGCAGGAACGTGCAGTTAATACTCGTATTTTTCTCAATTTCATCAAAATAAGCACCATGGCTGTCCGACACACGGAGAATATACTGTATCTTGATTGTTCCATTAGTTTTCGAATTCAATGTCCTTCCGTGTGTAATTCTATCAATCAATATTTGAAGAGAAAATTGAAAAAAAAAACTGTAAAATATCTTTGAGTCCTTTTGAAGGGTTTGTCTCACGACGACGACATATTAAAAACCCAAAAGTAGATTTATAATTTTCTTCCTCATTTTTCTGTGGATATGATTCATTCTCAAACAGTCTGCCAGCATTATCCTTTTTTAACAAAAAAAAGGTGATTGTATCCTGTTTTTGTTCCTGTTCAATGACGTAAGAATGCAACCCCTACCCCGGGTGATATGATACTTAAGTATAGGGGCATGTTGTATTTATAAGTGTCCTCTGGACTGGATGTTGACAAAGGTAAGGAACTGCATTGGGGTTTCCTTATCGCGGTTACGGTTTCTTCACTTCATAGTGAAGTTCACGGGGTTGAGCATTTAAAGGATATAAAAGGAAACGAAACTCAAAGAAATTGGAATAAATTTACGTAATTTGATTGCATTAATGATAATTTTTCTTTCGTTTTTTATATTTTTTTAATGAAAATAGAGAAAAAGGATACTTAATAACTCGTGCCCTTATGGAAATTCGAGTAATTAAGGTTCTGTAAGGATATTTTTTCTGCCATTTGATGCATTTAAAATGGATATTAATAGCACTTTGTTGCATCGAAGAAAGGAACGAACCATGGATAATATAGTTTATAATTTAAATAAATGTGTAACGGTTAGAAGATTTTTTTGAATACTTAAGCAAACAAATGTATGTAATATTAATATACCTACATACTTATAGAAGACTGTATAGCGATTGTTGAAAGGCACTACGTAATAGATCTTATTTACGAAATTAACTGACTTCCATTGAAAACAGAAACAGCTTAATATTTAAAATGAATATACATACATACCTATGCATGGTGGCGCAGTAAACTTCCTTTTTTGGAGGAATTAATTCAGGCTGAAGCGAAGTGCGAGCGGCCTCATTTCGACAAACGTAATTCTCAAGTATTATTTCCTTCCAGTTGCAGATCGCCACACAGTGTGTCGATTGTATGGCAGTAGTGGAAAAAAATCTGTTTTTTAAAAGTAAGGTAACTGTGCACAAAAATTGGTTATTAAATGCAATAAACAAGGGATTTTACTCAATTTGAGGTTGGTTTAACGGAAACTTCCGTACGATAGTGAATTCAAGTATTAATATTCTGGTTAGTTAAGAAATTGTAAATTAATAAAATCGTGAAGTACGCCCACTGCCACGCCCACTTTTTCTATAAAATAGCCTTTTCTTAAACTTCTCGTAGGATATTGAAAAAAAGTGTCCAGAATTGATGTGTGTGATAAAAAAATTAATTTGAACCGAAGTCCACCCACTGCCACGCTCACAATTTTATTATTATTAGTTGGAAGCCAAACATTACAAAAAATTTATGATTTTTACGTTATACAAAAATTGTAATATTTTAAAGGTTAGTAGGAATTTATATATGTTCCCAAAGCACAAAAACTACAGAATATATCGGCATAAAAGATTTTGCAAAATAGAATGAATATTTTTATTGTTGACAAAAATAGTTATTCATAAAAAACGTAATATCAAAAGGAAAAACTGAAAAATAAACAATTAAGAAGAAAGATTTTGATATATGGCCTGACATTGCTTTGGTCACCTTTTAAAGATCTTGAATCTGTCTGAAATTCGAAATAAAAGGATCAGACTTTAAAAGTAATGTTGTCAAGAGGTCTTCGTTTGTATTAATGATTTTCTTGTGTGAGGGAGGTGATTTTTCCGTAATTTTTTATGACTCGCCTCTAGTGCTTCTTCAGACAGTTGTCTTAAAGGTATTTTTAAAGATGAAATTGTATAGAAAGTCCTGAAGCTAAGACTCTTAATGCGATTGAAAATTTATGTATGAGTTCTTCATCAAATTTTATTATTTTTGCAGTTATTTTCGAATTCTGAAAAAAACTTCTTGCCGTGATTCCATAATTTGTTGACCCAAATCCAAACTTAGGCTTGTCAACAATGAGACCCAATCTACTTTTGAAGAATTTATTTATAAGATGATGAATTTTCCAGAAAATTAAGAATAATATTTGGAAAAATAAAATAAAACCTTTAACTTTTGTGTTTTTATTAAAAGAAATCCATTTTTTGTTTTTTTTTAATTGTTTATGGTTTGACCTTGGCCTACAAAAAGTCATATATTTTGAAGGTTAGCAAGAAGTAGCAAGAAAAGTAAACATTTTCTCAAAGCACAATAACAACAAAACATAATGACATAAAATATTTTGCTACAGTTTGCTAATATTTTTGGTTTTGTTTGTTTTTTTTTTTTTAAATACTTTTCGTGCTTTTGCTCTTTTGCCAGCGCTTATAAATGTTTGAGCACAGAGAAAAAAGGTGACCTTTTAATTTAATGTCATCTTCAGGCTCCAAAATACCTTCTACATTAAATTTTCTTAACATAAACTGCAAAAGATTTGGAACTTCGATTGATGGAGCAGACAACCATACCTGAAAAATCTCTCTATTTGAACACATTCTGTTAAAAATGCATGAAAATAATAGGTTGTATTAAGGAAAAAGGCAGGTAAAGGCAGATGAATCTTACTTTTTTTAAAAGATCTGAATCTTGTCTTTATTTTCAAAAATATTTTTTTACAACAAGTGATGACACGCGAAAAATAGGTCTATTCAAATAAAGCACTCTCAACGCAATAATAACCTTGATTTTGACCTTGATTTAAGACCCTACAACTTGCATTTAACGAAATAAAAAAAAACGTTAGAATAACTGTACTTATCAGAGATCATGAAAAAATTAAAACTTAATTTGTTATTCTTTATAAATCTTGAGCGCGACGCATATTGCTTCGCTCTATAGTTTTCTCTTATTTTGAGCTAGCCAGTTAAGGTGACATTCAGAGCTGCGCTTATAGCTGGTGGCTAAGCTTTATCATAAAAAACCTTTTGGATAATGTTCTCGGGATTGTTAGCTTCAATTTGGCTTATTTAGAAACAAGAAAGTAAACATTTTTTTTTTTGATTTTTTTCCACTACCCAACGCACTGTGCGCCATCACAATCATGCGTTGACCGTTGAGATAGTGAGAAGCGTGCATTTGCAATTGAAGTCTACTTTTAAAAGGCCTACTTTTAGGTTGAGTTGAAGTGGGTAGCTGTAAGAGGGTACTTTGAGAAAAATAAAACTAAGATTTATATAAGGTATATCAAAATTACTCGTTTAATGAGTAATGCACCGATAATTTTTCTTGAAGAAGACACAACCCAATTAAAAGTCAACTTTGTATTTGAAATGATAATTCAACAAGTGGAGACGATTTCTGTAATAAGGCAGAATTTTTATTAACAAGTATTATGTGTATTGTAAAGCGTAAGTGGAAACCTTTCTTGTACTCAAAAGCAAAATGAGAAAGGTATTTTTTTAATAAACTCTACATCGGTCATATTTTGACATTCATATTTTAAGGCGGGTCGTTTCTCATAATAAACGAAATGTCGCGACTAAAAGTGAAATACTTCATTCGCCATTTAAAAAACAAACGCGTAATCAATATCTAATACGACTCATCGTACAGAATTTGTCAAAGTATTTTCGGAAATATACATTTAATTATTTCTTAAAATTAATATTATGTAAAAATCTATAAATATAAAAATATACGCCGACTTTTTCCACAGGAACATTAGTTTAGTTAAAGAAAATTCTAGAATTCAGGTATAAGTTCCGTTCGTGACTAAGAATCAAAATTGTGCTGCATTACATTCAATAGACAACGCGAAAGTCGTCAATCAGCCTTATCACGAATTCCATCGTAATGGGAAATTTGTTACGGATCCCGAAACAAACTATCACAGAATCCATAGTAGTGGAAAATCTCATCTCATAGCTTTTTGTCGGGATTCGTAAAAGTTCCGATTACGATGGAATTTGTGATAGGGCTGAATATTTTTTGCTGGAACGCTGCTTAGTTCCTCGGAGAAGTTATAGTCCAGTCCAGTCAAATTAAATTAATTAATTCGAAATATCTACAAAAAATATTGCGTCGAATTTTTTGTTTGTTTCTTAAAGAGTACCTATTGGAGAGTGTAAATCCAAAAAGTTCGAACAAAAAACGCCCTTGCGTTGTCCGCCATTTTGAAAAAGGCTTTGGAAAGCTTGAACTCGATTTTCTCGGCTCCTATCATATATAGAGCTGTATTTTTTTTTAGGTTTGTACGTTAAAACATCTTCTTTAACTTTTGTTGAGAAAAAAATTTGAAACCTCTTTCCAAAAAAAAGTTATCGACGAAAAACTGTCGAGATTTTGAAGTAAAAAATGGTTTTTAACGTTTATCTCGCCTCATGTTCATCTGATCAAAAAAATACTTAAGTTGTTTTTTATAGATCACTTTATTACCTACATTTTGGTATATTTAAATTTTATGTGCGACAAAAACTGTAGGAAATATAACCTGTCAAAATGGCCAATATCCTGCGAAAATTAAAAAAAAAAAAATTACTCACGTTTGAAAATTTTCAAATTTGATTATGTTCATTATGAAATTTAAAAAAAACAGTTCAAACTCTTTTCCACACTACCACCGAGGTAGAGTTACGGCGCATTTTTTTGAATGTGGTGTCCCCAGGAGGTATAATCCACGATTCAATCGTTTTCGTTTCTATTTCAGCCTATCGATAGCTCAATGTGGCATAGTTTTTTCATGTCGTTCTTATCTCCTTTTTTTTTTTGGGGCTAGGCGTGCGGATATCAATGATCATATGGAGGGCTAACAGCTGTACCGAACCACGTCATTTTAAAAAAATCCAAAACCAACGTCAAAATTTCCGCAAAATTGACCTCTATTTAGAGCTGTAATGAACTATAGTTCAGAACTATGTAGCTCTAAATGAACTATGAAGTTCATTACAGCTCTAAATAGAGGTCAATTTTGCGGAAATCTTTAAAATGACTTGGTTCGGTACAGCTGTGAGCCCTCCATATTAACTTTGTTTGTGCTGGGATCGTCAATGGTAGTTTCTTCAATGTTTTCAGTTGAGGAAAAGTCTTCACATGCGTCTTCATCTTCCAGTAAATTAAATTAAACTTAGTTTTTTGACGTTTTAACAAAGTCGCTATATCGCAAAGAATCCAGTGACCCATTTTCCTTCCCATTGAACAACGTTCAATCGGATCTGCAACAACATCGTTGGATCTGCATTATACCTCCTGGAGACCCCATATTAAAAAAAATGCGCCGTAACTCTACCTCGGTGGTGTTGTGGAAAAGAGTTTGAACTGTTTCTTTAAATTTCATAATGAACATAATCAAATTTGAAAATTTTCAAACGTGAGTAAATTTCTTTTTTTTTTTTAATTTTCGCAGGATATTGGCCATTTTGACAGGTTATATTTCCTACAGTTTTTGTCGCACATAAAATTTAAAGATACCAAAATGTAGGAAATAAAGTGATCTATAAAAAACAACTTAACTATTTTTTTGATCAGATGAACATGAGGCGAGATAAACGTTAAAAACCATTTTTTACTTCAAAATCTCGACAGTTATCGTCGATAACTTTTTTTTGGAAATAGGTTTCAAATTTTTTTCTCAACAAAAGTTAAAGAAGATGTTTTAACGTACAAACCTAAAAAAAAAATACAGCTCTATATATGATAGGAGCCGAGAAAATCGAGTTCAAGCTTTCCAAAGCCTTTTTCAAAATGGCGGACAACGCAAGGGCGTTTTTTGTTCGAACTTTTTGGGTTTACACTCTCCAATAGGTACTCTTTAAGAAACAAAAAAAAAATTCGACGCAGTATTTTTTGTAGATATAAAATACTAATTTGATTGGACTATTAGGATTTAGGGGAAATTGTATTTCGTCTTGCCGAAAAAAAAACGCGTCACCAAATTTGCATTTTTAAGGCAAAACACGTTTTGCCAATAGCAAAATCTATAAGGGCGATCTTATGCCACATGAAGAAAAACCCGAACGAAGGAACAATAAGAAAAAATATTAATTTGAATTGTATAAATTTGTAAATTTGTGTTTTACTAAAAGCACATATAATTATATGTACATATATAATTATCTGTGCTAAAAGGGTAGATCAGAAGGGGTAAATATTTTCTTGCAACGTCGAAATAATTTTTATCACTTAACAGCTACGTTGAATATGTGGTCATTTCATACAAGGTGGTCTGTGATGCTCATACCGAGAACTGAAAGCTGTTCGGTTTCCTCAATCCCAGTTACCGCGCATGAGTTTTTGAAGCATTAAATTCTACGCGGTTTATGGGTCCCTATTTGACAACGCTATCGAGATCAGAATTCAATGAGCTTATCATACGTTCATAATAAAACGTTATGTTTATTACGTGTTTTCTGGAGAAAATTGAGCGCAAAGTCAAAAAATTAGCATGGAGAAGAAAAACGGAACATGCTAGAAACTGGATATCTCAAGATTGAGATAGAATATCATATTTGTTTAAAGGCAATTACAAGGACATGTAGGCACCTACTTGTTCTAAAAATAAAGGCCTAAATGAAGTATCTATCATTAATACTAACAGCGCAATTACCGTTAACATCGTCAGGGTACACCAAAATAGGCCTATTCTTAAATCCCCGATATATGATATAAAAATTGAAGATAGGCCCTTACTGCGGAACGATTTTTTTCTTAGAATATACCCAAAAATCACACCCTAAAATAAAATATTATGCATGAATTAAGGGACACCCTGTATACAAAAAAAATTTTTTTCTTTTCACGTAATATATTTATTAAATACTTATAAACATACAACACGAAGACTACAACACAAAATAATAGTCGACCCTTTTTACAGGAACAAACTCAGGCGATTTTTGACCCCTTCCTATCTTCAGTACCAATGAAGTTAGAAACTTAAAATTCCGAATATTTGCTAAGCTAGTCAGCAAAGGCGTCTCACCAAATTTCAATTTTCTAGCGTAAGCGGTTCCTAAGATATAAGGCCTCAAAAATCACAAAAACCGTAACTGACTGACTGACTGACACATCATCAAAATTATGGAGCACTTCCCGACATCGTAGAATCTTGTAATTTTGCACAACGCTAGGTCTTGTCATGCAAGCAGAGGAATAAATTGAAAATTTGAGGTTTTCCATTCAGGGGGCGTGGTATCCGCCCACTTTCTGAGAAAATGTTTAATTTATCTGAAGCACTTCCGATTACTGTAGAATGATGAAATTTGGTAGAGCAGTATAGGTTAATGTACATTCGAAGCGAAAAATAGAAAATCTAAGATTTTTCATTCGAAGTGTCTTTTGATTGTCATTTTGAAACTATACATGCACCTTGAAAATTTATGACTTTTCTTAGAACTAGAGTGCTCGATTTGGTACTCTATGTTATGTTTATGTTAACATGAATGAAAAACGAAAACATTTGCATACCTGAAAAAATTAAGAGCTTACATAAAAAAAACTCTTAACTGTGATGTGAACTATATTCAAACCACTAATTAGGCTATTAATTGATGGGCTACCTTCATTTAAAAAAAGGTGTTAAAATTGCAACAAAAACATCATCGCATCCTCAACAATTATTGCTTTTTTATGACTTTGAGCGGATGTAGGTAGTAGTATTTATAATTAAGATAGGTATGTTAGTGTTAGATATCTTGCGAGGACAAGAAGAAACAATTGAAGCGCAAATCAAAACAACCAATAACAAAAAGAAAATATACCAAAAGATATAAGAAGCTATAAACTAAGTTGATTTTAGTAGGACGAGGCCACCTTTCTATCTTTCCGTATCTTTCGAGATTTTGACATGGCAAAATATTAAAATCTTTGCAAAAAGGAGTGAGATCAGACCAAAAACATAAATGTTAAAAAAAGAGCCAAGTTCTTCTATACAAAAACCTTTGTGTAACAAGTCAGTCGCGAAAAGTACTGAGATCGAAAAGTAAGCCAAGTTCTTACTTCATGAAGGTTTAATAACGAATATCTAGAGTAGAATAACATTGAAACAGCTACAATGTAATAGAGAAATTTTAATATTTAATGATTACTGATTGAAATTTTCGGTGTGTTCAGAAGCAGTTTATTTAAAAAATGGCCTTAGAACGATACTAGTAACAAAATGTTTAACATTAGGAAAAAGTTAGTAAACTACTTAAAAGTTAGCAAATTGTTAAGTTTAATAATAAATAATAAATAATATATAATATATAATAAATAATAAATAATAAATAATAAATAATAAATAATAAATAATAAAAAATAAATAATAAATAATAAATAATAAATAATAAATAATAAATAATAAATAATAAATAATAAATAATATATAATAAATAATAAATAATAAAAAATAAATAATAAATAATAAATAATAAATAATAAATAATAAATAATATATAATAAATAATAAATAATAAATAATAAATAATAAATAATAAATAATAAATAATAAATAATACCTTAACACTCATTTTTCTATACTGTCCAAGAATAAAGAAAAATAAATCTAGAATAATTTAGATCAAAATTTAATAAAAATAGAGAAAAAAGAGAGCATATCATGGTAATCTACGTTACATCAGTTATTGTCATTTTGTTTAGCAAATATAACTTTTAATCGAGTGGTCAAAAACAATTTATAAATATTGTTGTTTAAATCAGTGGTTCTTAACCTTTTAGTGATGAGGAACCATTTGACAAAATTTCAATCTTGCAATGGATCACCAACTGCTTAGAGGTAAAATACCGTAAATGAATAAAACGTTGTCCTATCCTATCTATAAATAAAACACGCATAATACAATTATTCAAAGCCAACAGTATTTTAGTTTTTTTTACGACAATTTCAAATTATAATTAATTATAGAGATACTCGTACATACGTATGTACAGTGCTGGACAAAACTAAAGCACTATAAAATATCATATTGGAAACATACGAATAGAAAGTGAAAACAATCATGATACTTTCATATTTTTTATGTTTTCTTAATCACAACATATTATTCTATATTTTACAGCTTTTAATTTGAATTTAAATCTAAAATATTCCTAAAATATAAAAATAATTAAAAACTCATTAAAAAGTACCAAACTAAAGCACATATACTCTATTTCTGTTTACTGTTATCGAATTTTACCGCTTACTTCTTAAATGCTACAATCTTCACTTGTTATTTTGTCAAGCATGTTCTAGGCAAAACAAAAAAGTTATTCCCGGATCTTTGATGGTGCTAACGGTCAAAGCTAATGAACAGTTTAAAATTTAAATAAAAATTGTTAAAATGGCGCGGAATAAATATTCCAATAAATTAAAAGAAAAAATAGTGTCCGACTTTCAAAGCGGTGAATCAATTACATTTATTGGCAATAAATATGGAATAAGCCATACGGCTCGATTTCGTTCTCGGGGAAGTGTTCAAACAGTGCACAATGGTGGTAGACCTCGAAAAACCACGTCATCAAAAAGGACCCTTATATTAGTGTAACATGGTCGACATTGCACCAGTGGTTCACCATGCACCACGGCGAAATCTAACATACCGACAATTGCATCAGTGTAAACTTCACTTAATTGTATGCGCCTTTTGCAAAAATATCAGTGGAACTTAGTCTGGGTGCTAGTTGTTGGTGTGTGCGGACGTGCACAAGTCTTTTTCGAAATTTATAGTTCAAAGAACAAAAATTGAGGTAAGTTGTTTTTTATTCTTATTTAAGTTGTGGTGTCTTTTTCTTATTAAACTTTGATAAAAATAATTGTTGTTGTTTTATTCATTGGTGAAATAAAATATATTTTAATATAATTGGGTAGTTAGCGATTTACTTTGACTTAAAAATAAACTGAGGCGGTAGTGCACTATGCACCACAACAGCATGGTTTTAAATGCACCATGGTGCATTTTGCACCCACCTGATTATAATGTTTTCTCAGGTTTTTCTATTTTTGTTTAAGATGCCACGGAAGTCAGTTTCAAATAGGAAGAAGGGATTCCACACAAAGGGTGAGATGAAACAAGCCCTCTCTCATATAGATGCTGGAATGTCGATTCGAAAGGCTGCAAAGGAATGCAAGCTTTCGTACCACACTGTACGAAGATATTTCTTAAAATCGAAGAACTCTGAACCTCTTTCCGACATCCGTTTGACTCCAAATTACCAACACTGGATGATTTTTACTGAGGAGCAGGAAACATCACTAAAAAAATACATTAAGTATTGCCCAAGTATTTTTTATGGCATCACTGCCAAAGATTGCCGAATATTGATCAGATAGAAAATATTCCAGAGACCTGGAAAACATTTTCGATGGCAGGCATAGACTGGCTTCGGGGCTTCCGCACAAGGCACAATAGCTCAACATTTACTTCCACAAATGGTCGAGGCAGAACAGGGTCCCCATTGTAGCCGAAAGAAGCCTTTCATAAGCCCATTTGAATTTAGAGAGCAAATAAAATCTGGGCCTCGTAAGCCCAGGAAGCGCACTGCTGGTATAAGCAGTATTGCTACGGACACTCCCGAGAAAAATATATTAGCTGCAAAAAAAAAAAAAATGGCAAAATACTGAAGAAAAATCCAATTATTGTAAGGCGAAAAGTACTTAAGGAAAGTGATAGTGAAACTGATGCCTCATTACCACTTGATGACTCGGGGGACATGGGACAATTTTGAATTATCTGACGAAGAAGATATTTTAACAAATGATTCAGTTATATTAGATTATAAGACTATTGAACGTTTTTTTTCCTTTTTGTTATATTTTAAAGAAAAATGATTAATTTTTGTATTTATTTACTTTTTTGTATTATTAAATTCTTATGTATTTTTTATAAATGTGAATTGAATAATTTTTTTTATTCTTAAAGATACCATGAATTCCTATAATTTTTTTTGAAATAAAAATCAATATCTCTTGAAATGCTTGTTTTATTTCTTGAAATTAGTTGGTGGTGCATTGAGTACCTGCATGGTGCATTGTGGACATAAGACTGGTTCAGTTAGTACCTACTATGGTACACTATGCACCATTTCCCTTTTTCTGAACAATTAATTTTAGATTTAATCATAAACATACTATGCACGAATTTTTCTAACAGATCTACATAAGTGATGTTAAAAAATCTAACAAAAAGAATAATATTTGAAGAAAGTAGGACCATTTGAAAAATGGCTGGTGCAATGTCGACCATGTCACCCTACCTCTAAAAAAATTTTAAAAAAAGAACTAGACTTGTAAATCTCTTGCAGAACGATCCGGCGAAGAGCGGTTGATAGCGGCTGGAAAGCTCGTCGTGCTGTAAAAAAGCCATTTATTTCCCTTAAAAATAGACGTGCAAGACTAAAATTTTCCAAAACACACCTTAGCTGGACTAGGGAAAAATGGAAGACGGTTCTATTCTCGAAAAAATTGATTTATTTAAAAGGATCGGACAGATTTCGTACGGTACGAAGCCCGAAAGGTGAACGCCTCAATCCTCGATTTACCAAGGCAACTGTGAAGCACTCCGGGGGGAACATTATTGTCTGGGCATGTTTTTCCAGTCAAGGGATCGGGCCACTTCATAAGATAAGTGGTATAATGGCTCGTTTCATGTTTTTTTTTTTCTTTTTTATTTTGCTTAAGATACAAAGATATCAGTTTTATTTCGGCTTCAGTATTAATAGTTCAGTTATGAAAAATGAGATATCATTAATCTCAGAAATCTGAAAGGGTTTGAAAAATTTTTTTAATCGTTTTACGTAATTGTATCCTTTTAAGAATTCTTAACTAAATTTTTGAGACCTTTTACGTGATGGCGCAATTTTGGGATCGGATTTAGATTCAATCCATCAAAAATTCGGAAAAATACGAGTACATGTGTAGTACCTAGTTAGATGTTTGTACCAAAAATTTAATTCGCCAACACCGAACACCGAAATTAAAAATGTCTTAGTTCGCAAGAAACTGCCAAGTCACTCAAACAAAAAAAAAAAAACGCCATAAAATGAAAGCAATTTAAAAATATCACAACACCCAAACATAAAAAAATGACATATCGTCGTTTTTCCGGCAGAGTGGCATAAGTCGAAATTTGTCGTTTTTTAGTTTTGAACACAGAACTGAGCTGAAAAAAAAAACACAATTTTTCTGTGTAATCAGCGTTAACCTACTTCTTCTAGTTTCCGAGTTATGAAAAAGCGCTGCTCTCAACTTTCAAAAACACCCCTGTCATTTTCTACGTATAAATACGGCATAAATATTTTTTTTTTTTTAATATTTCGTTTTTTATAAAACTTAACAAACAAAAAATGCAGTTTTTTCACGTATTCAACATTCGAGTTTTGTTTTTTATGAACAACGAATTTTTTTTTTTTTTAGTATGAAAAAAAACTTTAAAAGGCTCTACTGAAAATTTGCAAATTTCGACTTATGCCACTTTGCCGGAAAAGCGACGAATATAGCCCCAAAGAGGTTTTTTGGTTTGGGCGTTATTACATAACACCATTATGATATTTATTTTGGGCATTATGACATTCGCAGTTCTTAAAAAGTCCCTATGTTTTGCATATCCTTTCATGTTGATGTGTCTCACCTACATATATCCAGAGGTGCATGGAGCCCATTTTTGAATAAAAATACCAAAATGGCTGGAATCAGAATGCTTTCAACAAATTTGTATAAGTTGACTGTCGTTAAGCGAACAGCTGATTATTTTCTACATTTTACGCAGGTATTTCTTAGGGGGTGTTCATGCAAATATGTGGCAGAAAGTTAATCTTTCTGCTAAGCAGAAACTAATGTCGTTGCATGAATACCCTTATTATAAACAAATGCAACGAGCCCTTAGGACTAATACATTCTTTTTTAATTAGTTGTATTTTTTAAGGTAATTTTGGGCTATGAGCAATTCTGTTTGGTCTGTGTGATGGCTGCCCTCTTCAGATTTTTTTCCGATACGTCAGTTATTAGGTGTTATGAAATAACACCTAGTCTTCAAAGTAAATTTCACAATGCCCAAGGTATGTAGGTACATATACATATGTCATAGGTATAATACGTACATCTAACTTTACAGCAAGAAATTGCTCATATATTTTTTTGGGCGTTAAAACTTTCTCGTCGTTTGTTATTTATATTAAACTTTGAGATTACAAACTAATTATTTTATACGGAAGCTTAGATGGAAATATTTTTTATTGCTAAGATAATAATTCAATGCCTAAGGTTTATTTTGACTTTTTAAGTTGAGACACGTAAGCCTACTAACTCACAAATCCTCCACTCTTAAACTCTGAACTTTAAATTAAATACAAAATAAAATACGAAACATTTTTAAAACTTAACAAAGTGTAATTCAAAACACAACTGTATTTTAAATTCATATCCGTTCAGAAATAAAAAAGTACTTGTGACTACACCTTAAAAAAATGTAATAGAATATCTTGCAGAATACATTTACCCCTTCCTAAATAAAACCCCGAACCAACAACACAAAAAGCAACGTCAAAAAAACTCATGCATCGAAATGAGAAAACAGTACAATGAGCGTATCTTCTGTTTCTATTTCTATTCTATTGTAAACGAAAAAAAACAAAGGCTACATGAACATGGACGTCTACAGAACTACAAAATGTACAAAACAAAGCGAAAGAGGATATAAAACAGAGAAACCAAGAACACAAAAAATATTTGTAAAACCAAACAACTCTACTCTTTTCTCTTTTTGGTTTCTTGTGAAGTGCGGGTAAACAAATGCAGACGAACGAGATAGCAAAACCGACTTCAGCAAAACGAACACAACAAAAACCATTCAACCCGTCGAGGGACAGGGAAAGGAAAACGAAATAAAGATTACCCAAAAGGAAATGAAACAAACCAAAGAAAAACCCAACGCCATCAAAATAATTTTCATCTAACTTTAACTTTAGTTCAAAAAATACTTTGAATATGAAAGGTTGTGCGTTCTGAGTGTGTGAAAATAAAATTTATTCGAATTAATTTTTACGTTATTTATTCACGTATAATACAATTAACTTCATCTGATTAATTAATCGAGTTTTCATTAAATTGAGAATCAAAAAATAAAATAAATAAAAAAATAAAACATTAATAGTGAGCTCCGCGCGGAAGCTGATGTGTTTATCTCTGTTACCCAAACGCTTTGAATACATCTCGTCTCTCTTTCAATCTGACATTTATCCGACATTTTGAGAAAATCAAGTGGATTTCTTTTACAAAAATAAAACTTTAGTGTGGGTACAGTTAGTTGGAAACTAATTGGAATTTTCATCTTGAAAACAAATATCGAAATTTCTAACGAAAACATCAAAACAGGGTATAGAAAATAATTGTAAAAAGTGGAAAATCATAACCTTACATTTGAAAAACAGATAAAGGAATTGTGCATTATTTATTGGATGGTGTAATAAAAGCTTTTGTAAAGCTTTCCCTGTCGAAAAAAAGAATAAGAAAAACAACGAAGAAACAGAACCGTGAACTTGTGGCTTTTTTAAGCCGAGTTTTCAATTTATTTTTATTAAACAAAAAAACAATCAAAAATTGTTAATTTGGCAATAATTTTCATTAACGCTCGTTGCAAGTGTGTTATTACCAACTAAATAACTTTTTGTGGTCAAAGTCACCACCACCAACTTCAATAATAACAACAATACAAGAGAAACAGTAGAAGCCGACAAAATGACTGCGCGTGTACTGAATCCAGTTGCTTTGACGGAGTTTTGCAAGTTGCGTTCACCAGCGAATCTGTCGATGAGCAGGAATCTTCCCTGTGGAAGACAGGTAAACCGCATCAAAAGGGATCTCTTTGGAGCAGCAAATCCCGTAGAGACAAAAAAGTGAGTATACCTACTGTATGTTGTATGTATAACAACCAGGTACAATATAAGAATATAATACAGCAGGGGGGATTGGGGAGTTTCTACTCATTGATAGCAAAACCAAGTCTTTCGTGAGTATTGTGGCAAAACAAACCTTGGAATTATATGTTGAGGATTTCCATAAGTAGCTATTTGCTTTTTACCTAAAAATAAAAATAAAATGCAAAAAGTTTCTTTTCATTTAAAACAAAGCAAAGAATAGTTTATTATATTTGGGATTCTTTTTGTTGGGTAGCTCCATTTGCGTGTTAGTGCATGATTGTTTGAAGACTCCATCTAAAAAGAAGGAGAAGGAGTTCATCTCATGGATGGAATAAACCAAAAAGTATTATGTCAGTTATATTAATAATAAAACCATAATTGTGAAATAAGATTTAATCACCTGTAGGTGATACCTTTTTATACAAATGTGGAACTAACCCAATCAACGTATTGCTTCACAAAACAATGAAATAATACTAGTGAACAAAATAAGTACAATGAGAATCTACAGATTCGGCTAATTTGTATATTTATTTTAAAATTGTGGAAGAGGAAAACTTACCTTTTCACAGAAAGTGAGCAATTTATAATTAAAACAATTGACTTCAAAGATCAGGAACCGAGAAGAAAAAATTATATGCTCCACTGGGTAGCTCTCACTTACGATTATAGTTTAACTTGCTTAGGTTTTTAAGACTATACATAGGTAGGTAGGTAACTGTATGCAAGTATAAAGTTATTTAATACAGAGTATGAAAGTACATAGAAAAATCATTTTATTTTCCTAATAAGGTGGTAACTATATTGTTTAGTTTTTATTTTATCTACATATTGAAAGCTATGCAAAAAAAAGGTGAACGCATTATTTTAAAAAAATATAAATATTTAGAATTATGATTATGTAACCATTGTTAATTAGTAGCTCTAATCAGTTTTTATCCTACTACTTTCTTCTTTGATAATTATATTGAAATTTTTTTTGTTTATTCTAAAAAATATGCAAAACCACTTACGGAGTCCTGATCGTCGATCTATAGCTAACTTTAGTTGTGTTCAACCAGAAAAAGGCCAATGTAGAGTAGTGTAGTGCAGTGCAGGTTCATGAAAACTGTCAGAGCAAACTCAAGCAAAAACGTCATACGTCAGATGTTAAAAAGAAGAAAATAAATTAAATTCGGCGCAGTAAAATGCCTTATGCTTGCGCTGAAGTCGATGGCAAAGGGACGAAATTACTTCCCAGTGCCTGCGACGACGTTGTTGGCTTTTTAGGCACAAAATCTCTTCCTCCTCTTCACTTTTTTTCATCGAACTTTCAAACACTTGCGCTCGGAATTCTTCATCTTCCATGTTAGCTCTAATCTATGTATGCATTATTTAACAATTTTAATCAAAAGTACAAAGCGCGGAAAAAAATCAACTGTATTCGTTAACAAAATATAATCGAATAATGACATCAATTGATTTTGTAGGTAGTGCAAAATATTCTGCACTAGAGTACACTAGTTCAGATCAATGAACGCTAATCAGTGTTAAGTCAGTGCAGAAATTTTCTCAATGAATACAAAAAAGCTACACTTTTCTGCCCAGAGTAGTCCAGTGCAGCTGGTTGAACAGAACTTTTTTGAGCCAAATCGTAGGTCGTTTCCGAAAAAGTAGTCTTTGGTCCTTATTTTTGTTTGTTAATCGATAAAGGACATTTGTCGAAAATCGATCATTGAAAATTAAAGATATCTGAAGTTGTTCTTGTATCAGATGCCATAATCTGTGTTTTTATGCTTGGTTACAACAGCATAAAGTTATACAGATAGGTTTGGATACAAATTTAAATGCATCCAAAGTTTTTGTACTATGGATTTGAATCGAAGGCAAACGAAACTCGAAATAAGGCCCTTTTTCTTGGCATGTATCGTTAATAGTTTATATAAGAACGACTATCAAAAATGCTAAGAACCAATATTAAAGAAGAAACTGTTTGCATTGTATCATACAATTATTTATGTATATTATATGTAACTGTGTGCAGAGAGATCTCATTCCAATTCCAATTTTTTGCAGACATTTTTCTTCTCCCAATGGAAAGGACGAGTTAATCGTTCCGTCCAAAACTTGAATTTGAAGTAGTTATTCTATTATCCTTATTCTCAACAAACTGTCCACCTTCGGGCTATCTTCTACAAAGTTAGATTTAGATCTACTTTCGCCGATGATTTTTTTAGCTACCTCTCATTTTTATTCATATTACTAGCGATATTGAAATGGTCACCAAATATTGCCATATCCCACTATACGCCGGCCGTGACGATACCAAGTTTTTTAAATAATTTTTCGACATATGATTCTATTCTTCTTCAACTTGAGTTCGACAGCTTCTCTGTATGGTGTCTGAAAGATAACTTAGAATTAAATATTTCCAAATGCCTTTCCACGCATCCAATCTCCTCCCTGTCTTAAAGAAAACTCAGCACTATAGGTATGTACTTTGTGAAACAATGGTTCAATGAATTCTCTGCCTGTTAAATATGGTTCCCTTATCAACAAATTCATATATCCAGCGTCGAGAGTATTCAACGTCGTTTCCTACGTTTCGCCCTTCGTGGTCTTTCTTGAAGAACCCTTTCTACACGCGTTAGGAGGTCAACTTCTATTAATTAACTTAAAAAAGGAAGAGCATTAAGCGACATACTCTTCTACTCCTCCACTACTTTCAGGATATTTCGACTGCACAACTTTCAACAATTTCATCTTTTTCAAAACTTATTACAATCTTAAGAAATCCTCGTCTCTTCAGTCTGACCACCCACCGCACATCTTATGGCTCCAACGAACCTATTACTCGTATACTTCAGAAGACTAATTTATAATATTAACTGTTTCGACCTCAGTTCAAATTCACTCCAATCTTATTTTTTTATAATAAGAGCTTTATTTAAGTTAGATAAAAATTAGGTTGTATTAAGCCTAATAAATTGGGATATCGCCACACCATTCAAACCAAAATAATTTAAACAAAAAAATAAAAATTAAGTATTTCTTTCATTCCAGTAGGTTACAATATAGATTCAAGTGATTACCAGATTTAAAAGTTTCTACGAATTTACAAACGAAAACAAAATTTTATTTCTGATAAATTGTTAGGTACATTATGTATATACATACATATGTACGTGATTTTAAAAATCTTCAAAATTCTTTTTCAAGGTGTAGATCTCGGAAATTGAAAATAATTTTATTTCCCCTAGCTAAATCTTTAAATGAGGCCCTCATTGTTATCATAAAAGGAAATGTGTTTCAAGGTTAATTTGTATTATGAATTACAAGAAATTCTATTATGATATCATCGTATGTACTAAGGAAAAAAGCAATAATTTGTGATTGCTTATGGAATTAAATAAAACCAAACTGTGCAAACAGTTTGTTATTGTTCTTTGCTTTGTATTTACTGCGCACTTTAAGTTTATAATAATTGTCTTTAGCAAAATTATGAACATTACTTCATTTACTCTAGTAAGTGTTTAAAGGATTCAAACATCTATATGGTGCTTCCAGGCATTTGGTTTCATAACAATAAGGACATTCCATAGAGAGGCAATGAAATATTCAGCAGGTTATGATTTGCCATGAATTGCATTGTCTCGTCCTCTTTTTTGTTGATTTACAACACAAATAGGTATACAAACAAACACTAAAAATTTATGATGACAACTAACTCCACATTAATTAACTTGTTTGACTGCTTGCTATTAAAACATAAGCCACCACTTTTACTTTTATGTTTTTTTTTTATATACAAAAAGCATTACCTTGGCACGACATAGGAAGACTCCAAAACTTATTTAATAAATGTACCTATCCATTATCCCATTCCAATCAAATGTTATAGGTATACTTCGTTGCATTAAATTGCAATTATGCTAATGGACATGATTTGTTTGTAACCACTTGGTTATTAAATTCAATTTATTTGCCTTCCTTTTCTGATTGAAATCAAAAGAAAAGAAATCAAGTAAATTTACTCTTATTTACAAACAAACAAATCAATCATTTTCGAAAAAAAGGTTTCTCTTCATATGTACATATGTATGTAGCTAATGTTATCGTTTTGTATTGATAATAAAATTTCTTGTGTAAAAATATTTAGGTAGGTACTCAGTTATTTATACAAATAGATAACAATTATCTAAACTGCATTCAATTGCTTTTGGGTTAATGGGCTCAAAAATTCGTCTTTAAAATGTTTATGACTCAGCTTTAATAGTTATTGTTTAAATTATATTCCCTAAAATTAAGTCCCCGTTATTGATTTCTTAACGTGCAGATATATCAAGTTCCCCTAGGTTTCGATATTTAGTAATGAGTTTTGAAGTTAAATCAAACAAAACAGCTAATCCATGTATGTATAAATCAAGTGGCGCTCGGGGGAATCTCCCTAAGACGTATAGCAATGAAATTTATAAATAATCGCCCTCCCGATAGAAATTGAAGTGCTTTTAATATTGCTACCAGAATATGCCTTCGAAATACTAAACGTTTCCCTTAATTCTTTGGAACTACTTCAAGTTCTTTCACAATATTCTCTCCAAAATGTCTGTGTTAAAGATACAAATACCAAATTAGAATACATGAAAATCTTTTATTACAATTTCATTTTTGTCTTTACAGAATCTTCAATGATGAAATCGATCGACACCAACAAAAAGCAAGTAAAAAATGGGGCTTTGACTTCCGTAATGGCAACCCTCTTGTAGCCGGCAATACACAATTTATATGGGAGCGTGTACAATTCTCAGATTTTCTCCCAGAAATGTATACACTTAGTCGGGCTGCCCATGTACGTGAAGTACCACATACGACATCTTATGATCTACTAATGGATGAACGTGCTGATCGTGAGAATAATTCATCGTCAGCTGTTGAAACAGATTCATGTGATGATTCGCAGGACGAATCAATGAATGTGTTCAAAGCACCAACTGCATCAGCTGCTCCATCAACAGTCGCCGCAGCGTGTAGGACACTGCGTAAGCGCCAACCTAAGATTACAGGTGAGTTATGGAAGCAAAACTAACGAAAATAATAAGAATTTCTCATGAAATCAAGCGGAAAATTAAAAGAAAAGAACCAATATACGATAAAACACTATCACCCTCAATAAAAAAATTACTCAATTGAAACGCGACGACGAATTGAGAAGCAATAGTTGGTTGATTGAACGTTATGGTGATATGATTTCAACGGTTATTTTTTCGCAGTCATGGGAACTATTAGTTTATTTTCGTTTTCAATGGGAAATGGAATTGAAGCTAGACTCCATTTTTAAGTGGAGGCACAATTAGAGCTTGGTTTTTATGTTTTTGAATTGAGGAGTCTGTTAAAACGGAAATGCGCCGTCGTTTGAATTCTAATTACGGGTTACTGTTTCCCCCTTTCATTTTCATAGGTTTTTTTGTAGTTCAATTTTCCCTGTTTGACGGGATTTGTTAATACAAACGTTGCGTCGTGCAGGACGTCTCTTTCATGGTTTCATGGTCTGGTGTGTTTTGATTTTTTAAATCCGATTGTGTAGGAGGTTTGATGAAGGTTTTGTATATTTTTTTTATTTATTAGGACCTGCGTACACTAAAGAAGAAAAAAGTGGTTGATTGAAGTCGTATTGACGATTAAACAAAACGAAATACAATATTTGTGTCCATAATTTTCAAAAAAAAAATGCTTTTACTAGATAATTATATGAGCAGATGTTTTTTTTTTTGATTAGGGAATTCTGACGGTGATATACTAACTCTTGACTTGATTGTCAGTTAGTTAGTTTAATGCACCGAGTGATCGGTTCATTGATTCCATAATTTACTCTATGGTAAGGAACAAAGAATAAACTATGGGCGCGCAGAGGCCATCCAGGAGCATACAGATTTATAAATGACAGGAGAAAAGAACAATTAATCCGAATTTTAAGTATGTTCCTAAATTGTTACAACTCAGCATTTTTTAATTGAAATTTTCCTAATTTTTAAAATAGAAAAAAAAACATTTATTTCCTAATCTAATTTAATTGAAAGCCTTAGTCTTTAATAGCGTATAATAGAGTCTGAGTCCAAATCGCAAAAAAATGTTACATACAAATATTTATATAATAAAACTGAACTAATGAATTTGAAAACAATTTTCAGTTTGATAATAGACAATTAGAAAATAGAAAATAGACAATTTTTGATTTTTAAATATGAGTGTTCTTTCTTATCGGGTTCTTCCTGCAATTTCACTTTAATTGATATGCACGAATGTAGAAATAATGAATTTAGAAACCCCTGTCAACGATAGCCTAACTAGAATTCAATTTGAATTTGAGACTCAGCTAATGATCTTTCATTTATCTATCTTCAGACAAAAATATTATTCTCGTCAAAATCAATTTTCAAAAAACAATTTCGGGTTTATGAACGATACAAACTTACCTGCTCAGTCATGTTTATAGTAACTATCAGCAAGATCACCACAACACCACATACAAATTACATAAAAGGAAAACAAAAAAAAATTTCCTTAGAAATCGTTCCCCGAAGAGCGCACATTTTTTGGGATAAGATTTGTATTGTTTCCATTTACATTTTCGACAGAGGCGCGTGTCAAAAATTTGCTATTGAATTTCTCTGCCTGGGCTTCTTATTGTTTAATCAACACAAACGCACAGGAGGTCCTTGAACTATATTTTTTATTTACCAACCCTTCTCACCTCATGCGGCCAAGGAGGAATTAAATTTCTTCATTTTTCCTTTGCTGGATCGAGTCAGTGACTTTTGTGTGTATTTTATTTAAAGAAGATAAAAGAAGGTCGGTCATGTCATGTATTCGGTATTGGATTACCCGGCTAAATGACCAACGGATTTCCTTTTACTTTTTTCAGACAATTACATTTTTTTGTAAGTGATATTGTTCTCGTTTTTGGAAAACTTTTAAAGGTGTACAAACTCCCTCTTTCTTTCCGCTCTTCGAATTCAATTAGCATTCTTAAGTTTTAGAATAATTTTTTTGGTAAATTCACACATATAGGACATATGGCACTTTTCCGCGTCCTTTTATAGAAGAAAAAACCGAATAGCTCGTGTCAAATACAAAATGTTCCATTTTATTTAAATTTTCTGATAAAAATCGAATTCCTGAATTAATCAGGAGTGTTTTTTTTTATTATTCAAGAGCCTTACTTGCTTAGTGGTTGGTATGCGGGTTTTGTCGTCAATTTTATGTAGTTTATTTTTGTAGATCATGATGGTTGATTGCTACTGGTACATTTTACTTTTAACGGTCAGATGTTGAATTTCGAGCTCTTTATCAATTTTTATTCATCATGTCACGAGCTGCGTGTAATTAGCTCTGTCGAGAGATGATGATTGTTGTGTTTCTGATGCACAGATGTGGCGGGGCAAGCGCAACTAATAAAAATAGTGATCATCCCTTGTTTAATATTGGTTCTAGGGGTCATTGCATGCAATCCTAGTCCTGTTCTGCTAGTGCCATATACATATGATAAATCTGCAAGTTTTAGGTTAAATTTTTTGAAGTGGTATATGTAGCATTCACGCGTGTTTTGTGGAAAACAGCTGTCGATTGCTGGCACGCAACATTAACTTTACATGGAGAGATCGTGACGTGTAGAGAAGGGTGAAATGCTTTCTATTTTTACCAGGGGGAGGCTTATGCATCTGGTGTTTTAATTTTTGATTTAGGGATAGTGATGCATTTAGGGTAGATCACTGCATACCGACTAACAATATCGATGGATAGTGTATTTTGGGATGGTGCCTTGTGAAGAATGATGCACAGTTTTAAGAAGTAACAGATGCAGCTTAATGGAAATAAGGGTGCCTTCAAAAGAGCAGTCTTTAACAGATCATCCTGCTTTTACGCTAATGTCATTTACAACAATAATGATATTTCATAATTTGAAAATAGAAATATTTCTATTGACAACAGAAAGTGAAATAAAAATAAGATGTAACTAAAATCATTTTATGGAAATTCATATCGATATGTGTACATAAATTCACTGACCGTTAAAACCACATTGATGCCTCTTGAGTTTAAATCGGTTCTTGAATTATTCTTACAAAAGCAGACCTGTTTATTTTGTAAGGGTTATTTGCGCAAACGAAACTTTAATATTTAAGCTCAACACATGAGCTTAGGTAACTTTAGTTAATGCCGGCAAAAAACAAAACAGAAAATAACTCTTTAAAAATAAATAAAAGACCATAACGACTCGTAGACAATCATTCAACAACTCTCAATCATTCCTGTTTGCAATATTCTTAGTGGATTTGACACTTCCTTGCAATAGATCTAACTAAATAGATTTAACTAAAGGTTAAATTAAATTTATAAGTATGTACAAAAACAATTTACTCAGTACTTTTGTTCATTTTTGTATCTTTTCCTCCACTCTCCATTTTTTTTGGACCAGATCAAATATTACCCAGATAATATTCCTATGTAAACTGCCTAATGCGATATTATTCACCTTTTCCAGAGACCATATTTCTGCAACATTCATAACATACATACATATTAGGGTGGGTCAAAAAAATCAAGTATTTTTTTTTTGGATCCGACACATGAAAACTAGTTCCTAAGTACCTCTAGAAAGTACTTACCAAATATTAGCTCTTGATATTAACGGGAAGATTATGCTCATCATAGTTTTCCATTTTCAATTTAGTATCATATAAAAATGGTCATATCATATCATATCAATGGGTATAAATTAACTGGATAAATTGGGAATATTTTTTGAAAAACTAATAAAATCAGTAGGCATTGGAATTCTACTGCGAATATCTTTTGAATGGCTAGAGTAATTGATTAACTACAGAGATCTTTTTTGTAGAGCGTTCAATTTCCTATAGAAATATGTAATTGAAACTCATTTGACAATAATTATTTTTTAAGTTTTAATAAAAATAAGTTTTTAAGTTACAAAATTCAAAACAAAAGAGTTATTTTCCTTGAAATACTTCAATCTTTGACGTTGAATATCTTCTAAATGGTTGGATTAATGAAAAAAGTATATAAGACCATTTTTGTAGAGCGTTCAATTTCCTATAAATATTGACTATGCGATTGGTTAAACGATCTATTGTTGATAAGATATGACCATTTTTAAATGATTCTAAATTGAAAATGAAAAACTATGATGAGCATAATCTTCCCATTAATATTAAGAGCTATTATTTGGTAAGTACTTTCTAGAGGTACCTAGGAACTAGTTTTCATGTGTCGGACCCAAAAAAAAAGATACTTGATTTTTTTGACCCACCCTAATACATATGTATATTTTGGAATAATAAAGTGAATTTTCTTCTATATGATCCGCGTTCCCTAAGGTTTGAAAGTGTTTTTTTTTTTATTATTTTAACTTTTGGATAATTACTTCGTGACTTTAAATTCAAATTTATTAGATTTGATCATTCCCTATTCCATCATATTATCCGCTGCATAAAAATTATCATATAAACGTTTACATTCGCATGTGATGCGTTTATAATCAATACTAGAATAAACATTAAAATTAATGAATGTTTTCCCTTTTTTCAGAATACATGAAAGAACGCAAACGTCTAGCACAGACACCGAAAAAGGTCTCACCCACAAAACGTGCCCGCACCACAAGCAGCAGTAGCAATAGCTCGCTATTAAATTCGTTAAGAAGTCTTCAAAGGAATCATTAATCCTTAACTAAATATAACTATACAATTAATATATAAATAAAATACATTTCCTTAATTTTCCATACCTCCACATAAACACAACCACCTTGATCCCTTCACATTTACAATGTATAATTAATTTTGTTTCGATATAATCTTATGGCCATATACTAAGTGATTAGTAGTTACTGTTTTTTTTTATTAATTATTAATATCCTCACCTTATTACAATGAACACACTAATTTTTTTTTAATATCAAAAATTAAGTAAGAAAAACCTTAATCCTATAAAACAAATTTATACTTTTAAGAATTTTGTTCTAGTTTTGAATTGTATTTTCTTGAAATTTAGAAAGCTACACAATTCATGCATTGCTCATTGGAGTGTTAAAAATCTCAAAAACGGGGATTTTCTAAATCATTGTTTAGAAAATGCTCTGGTATCTGAAAAGTAGTTAACTGAACCCAAAGTCAAATGAAATATTTCTTTCGTCAGATAAAAGACATAAAACAAAAAAGTTTTTGATTGAAATTAACGATATCTGTTTGAGTTTGAACACAAATTTTCGAATTCATATTGACTATAGGTTAGTACTCAGCAAAAACTTTACAGTGATCTATGGGACATCAAAAACACCCCAATGACCGATTTCATGAAAAAAAGTGTAGTACATTGATAAAATAGAGTTGTAAATAATTGATTAAGTACGAAAAACAAATTAAATATATAGAAAATGACAACTTGAATTATTATACAGAATACCTAACATAAATTGTAAAATAATTTTCAAACAAACATATACAAATATACTGAGTTTATAATAATTTTGTTTCGAAATTTTGTCTTTTGTTTTTTATGTTTTTTACGTCATAATTTATTATTTTGTGGAAAACATTAAAAACCATAAGATTCTTTAATTTTATAATTAGATGAAACAAAATTGCACTAAGTACAAAATAAAATTTTAATTCATCTTGATTTGTTTAAGAAAACAAAAATAATACAATCACTATTATGACAAGCAGTATGAAAGTGCGCCAGAACGTGTAGTACATTACATACTCCTTGTTGAAATTTCTTATACAAATCGAATTGAATTATGCATACAAATAATATACATTTGAAGAATTCATTGATTTATAGATAAACTTGAGCTAGCTTTATCTATAACTCATTGAATTTTAAGTCGAACAAATAATAAAACCTCGAATAATTTAAGTTTTTATATGTATGTATGTATATTAATGAAATCATTCAAAAATAAACATTAATTAAAAACTTGCTAATTTAAGTTATTTTTTCAAAGGATCGAAAAAGCGATTCTTTTTAATTCTTATTTAGATTTAGGGTTTGACCCAGTGTAATAGTTTATAAAATGAAAATACAATTAAATTAAGGAAATTGTAATAAAACAATTAAACAAAATTATTAAATATTAAAAAATGTGTACAGATTATTTTAGTTTTACAAGATTTACCAGATAATAAGTTTTATAATAAAGAAGATATAATTATTAGTTTATAGACATTAAAAGACATTTGTTTTTCATTTCGAAGGCGAATTTGAGATGGCTTACGCATGGTTTAACTATTTTGAAACACATAGATGTCAGTGTTGTAAATTTATTGTTCATAGGTGGCGCTATTAGCCAATACACAATCCAATCGTCTTAGCTCAATATCCAAACAATTGCACTTGATTTCCGTTTTTTATATACATAAATTATACAATACAAAATCCAACAAAATGAGGACTGCTTAAATTGCTTAATATTCGAATTTTGACAAGATAAGGGAAAACTCTCCAATTATGGTATAAGTTCCGTTATGTCCGCATCTCACGAAGTGGTGCATCTAGTCTAATCTATCGTAATATTGGTTCTCTTAAAAATCATTAAATGAATCATTTAATACAAAATATTTATTGGAAAACCTCGAGAGTCGAAAATCTCTAAATTATTCAGAAGACACAAGAACCTGATCGAGAAATAGTTAAATAAAATACTGTTAGACCCTTGGACTTAGATAGTTTTTAAACTGCTTTATAGAGGCAACAGTAATCATGAAATAGTTAGGTCTATCACGAATTCCATTGTTATTGGAAGAAAATCATCACCAAATACGTCCATAGGTGTGATTTTTGATGGATACTCAATGTCGACGTTAAGTATGAGATGAATTGAGGTAAGATGTTACGACGCACGGAATTGTCAAATTTCAAATCTTTAACTACATCAAGTACATATTCCAGTTATACACATCATATAACACTTCCAGTTAGATGCGTGAAACGGGAAATGTAATTGATGTAGTTGTAAGATGTATATTGATGTAACTGATATAGAAGTTCTGAAATAGGGTGAGTTCAGGTTTTTCAATTGAAAGCTTATTGTGACCTCTAGTCCAAATACGTTTCGCCCAGGTACGACAGTTGGGCTCATCAGTTAGATGCTGTCGTACCCTTCTAAGACGCAATCACCCCTATCACAGAGTCCCTCGTAACAAATCCCCGAAAATTTTGTTACGCTACGAATACGAATAAATTTACATCACATCACAGGCCCCGAACGGAATCAAAAAAGCATTTTCCTAATTTCGGAATTTCAAAATCAGTTGATTTGCGTCAAAATGTGAAAAAATAAATAAATTTTCGTTGTTCATCTTTTGATTTTATTTTAATTTTGTTGGTCTTTAAAAATATACCATTGCCGTTGCAATCTTTATAATAAATGTAGAAAATACGCGAAGAAGACAAACACTAAAAATGAGATTCATTACGGAAGGATAGGTACCAATATTTATTTGTATTTACGTTGTTTGCCCTTCAAAAATAAAAAATGTAAACAAATTCACATGAAAACAATAATAAAAATTATTTTTATGTCAACGGCCTTGGCTTTGATGAAAGCATCGCTTCCCATCGATCAGCGAAATCAAGCATCATTGCGCATGGTTGGTACTTGGATGGGGGACCGTTCAAATACCAACCGTGTGCTGTTGACATGTGTTTTCCTCTTACTACGTTTATATGGAGAATTGAATCGGAATTGAATCAGGATTTAGCTCCATGTATACCTGGATCGGATTGAAATAGGATTTCTCGATCCGATCCCACTAAACGAGCTGAATCGAATCGAAAATATGCATGTATACCAGAATCGAGGAATCGAAGAATCGAGTGCATGTACAAAACCATATTGTCATTTCGATCCCATTTCAATTCGATCTCTCGATCAAGTGCCACCATATACCTGGATCGAAATCTCAATTCGGATTCGATTCCTCAATCTTCTCTTGTAACCGGGGTATCTGTTGTTCTTTCTTTCTGTCTCTCTCTGTTGTGTTGTCTAAGCCGATGGCCTCAGTTGCCAGTGCTTTAAGTGTCTCTACTTCGTAGATTTATCTACGGAGTAGTGTAATATGTAATGTAATGTAATGTAAATGTAAATTATTTTTATATAGGTATTTTATTTGCATGTCCTTTATTTTCGTTCGCTTAATTTTATTTGTGGTTCGTTTTAAGTTGAGCTCCGATCAAAATATCTGTTCGTAGAAAAAGTTGTTTAACTTCCTATTCATTCGGGGCTAGTGATACCATTATTCACGAACTCCGAATTTCGTAGCAAGTTTTTTTTAGTACGACGGGAGCGATGATACCTTTTTTCGGGGTTCGTACTACGAATCTATTACGACGGGGCCTGTGATAAGGCTGAAAATGTTTGCCGATGATTATTATCAACACAAATAAAATTTACAGCAGGTAAGTTCAGGTTTTTCAAAAAAACGATTAAGGGCGACCCACAGTGCGGTGTTTCAGTGCAAGGTAGGAAAAAAAAAATCAAAACAGCTTAATTTTAATATTTTTTTTCTTTAATTAATTCAACTTAAGCAAATATTGTGTAAAAAATGCAAATAACCTAAGAAAAATAATGTTTCAGTTTGATTGTTCACATTTGGTTCATATGTAGGCGTATTAAAAAATATTTATTTTTTTTCATGTGTACATTTATATTATTATTTAAACTTTTTGTTTACATGTGTTAAAAAGCACCAAGCTGCAACACCCTTCAAAAGATTTGATTGGTCTTCCACGTCTTATTCTTAAGTCTTGATCACTGCCACTGGAAACTACTAGGAAAAGAAGAATTTTCCGGAAAGAGTGGGAATGACCGATTCAGTCCTTGTTTTTTCCGTAAATCGAAAGCGGTTATTATAACAGTTTTTCCAACGCTTATAAATGTTTGCACACAGATTTGAAACATGTTTTTTTTTCAAAATTTGCTCTTGGTTCGGCTCTAAACTAACAGCTCTATTCAGCTATGTATGTATATACGTGAATCGTATATCCGATCCACCCATTCGATTCCCTTTCACATTCTGCATTCTGCTATCCATCGGGTGAACTACATTATCCCGAACCAATTTTACATTCACGTAAACGCCAATCTTCTGGAATCTTGGATAATTGTTTTTGATTTCATTAAAATTTCAAGTTCAATCGCTCTATACCTAAACAGAAATAATTTTCTAATTTGTTTTCATCTTTATTATTAAATTTGGAAATTAACTTTTTTTCTAATTCGAAGCAGAGGAATAAGAGAATCCTCCATTAGAAAGCTTTTACCTCCACAGCGAAAATTAGTCAATAATAGGCGTTTTTCTTTTTTAGTTCAGAACAGAACCTGAGTTGTCAAAAAATAAATTGTGTTTCTTTTTTAGTTCAGAGTGTTCAGAGTTTCGAAAATGTGTTTCTTTTTTCGTTCTGAGCATGTTCTGAGCGTGTTCAGAGCGCGCTCTATGAGCTCAGAATAAAATAACTGAGCAAAAAGAGTAAAATGCTTAACACAAGCATTTGACAGATGGAAATTAAAAAAAAATGGCGACAGCTACATAAGTGTTCAGGTCTGTTTCAAAATATACTCAGAGCGCTTAGAGCACGCTTGGTTCAGAGAATGTTCGGAACATGCTCGACATGCTCGGACTCTGTTCAGAGCTCTATACTGAACTAAAAAAGAAAAACGCCTAATTACTATCGTGAACAAAATTTCCCTCGGAATTTTCCCCATCTTCGAAAATTGGAAATGTCAATACTTCTGCACTGTTCATTGTAAGCTGGCGACTGGCCTTTTTAAATGAGAGCCAAAGTCACTATGAAACTTAATTCCCAATATCAATAAATTCCAAAGGAAACTTTCGACATTATTCGAGGTGACAATTTTGAAAGTTGGGAACAATTCCCAGGGAAATTTTATTCACGATAAGCCCCAATATAAAGAAAAAATAAACTAATCGCTTGTTTGAGGTTTTTTGCTATAGATGACATGGCGTTGGGCAAGATTTGGATCCGGGCTTCGCTCAGTACATACTAAACTTATTAAAGAACGCACTTAAAGTCCAATTATATCCCAATTGGATTACTCTTCAAATGACGACAGAAGAAAAACTAAAAGTAAAACCCTTTTTGAACCCAAAATGTGGTGTGCCTCGAGTTGTTGTGTGCGTTGTTTTTGAAAACGCAGTTTGCTAAATTAATATGCTCGGTAATATCGCAGTAAAAAAATCGATTAAATTGACGTTTGTGTGTAGTTTTTTTGACTACAATTCTTCCAGTTTTAACATATGGTTGCCAAACGTCGCAATCTTCTAGACTCCTCGAAAATAAACTCCAATCCTATCAAACGGCAATGGAAGGATTGATTCGGAAGTTGAGATTATCCCAACGGATATACCACGAAAATTTAAGAACCCAAACTCAATTTGAAGATGTTCTTCAAAAAACAAGAACACTGAAATAGGATTGAGCTGAACACTTATTCCGGACGCCAGAAGATGGGCCGAAACAACAACAAAGTTGATTCCACTTTAGACAAGAAAAAATGTTGGAAAACCATTCAAGCGGTGGAAATTCATGCTTTTTGCCCAAACTACTGGAGAGAAGCTTTAGACCCAAGAACATGGAAGACGACGGGGAAGGCTTATACTCATCAAACATATTAAATTGGTTATTTGTATATTTAAAAAATATATATTCAATGAGTTAATAAAGCTTTAATAATAATAATAATGTCGTTTTTCAAAACTGCCATAAATTCATCATATTTTTTTTATCCATATCCAGTTTTTTGAGCTAGCTAAAGTTAGATTAGGTTTGTAACATTGAATTACATCACTAATAGTTGCTTAACGTAGAGAAAAAAAGGTAGTTTTATATTAATGGGGTGGCAGATATTCTAAGGTGTCAAGTTTAAGTAAATGGTATTCGAAACTAAGATGCATTCGCTTGAATTTCGACAACAAAATCGACCTGTAACATAAAAAACGCTTCGTATATCATTTGTCCCATTTACAACGCTTAAAGCTGAATAATTATATTCCGTTCCTCCAATATATTTTGCTTCTCAGCAACAAAAATGTTTACAATAAAGAATTGAAGAGGATTAGGACGTGATACTAAGCACCATTAACCAAAGTAAAAAAATGAAACGATTGCGATTCATCTGGAATTTTAGATATTAATTAACGGTAAACAAATCTCACATACAACTACGAGTAATGAACAATTAAAATGTTAAGAATAAATCTATGGACACAAAATTACTGATTTTATTTTAATGTTGTATCTCATTCTAGAGCTAGAATTGTGTTTAATCTTAACTATATATCTATTAATACTCTTGTTTATGAAATTCTTTGTGTAAAAAATGAATCGCGGTGTACTTAAATACTTCTAGGACTAGGGACTCCAACTCTAATTCTGAGGTTAACTCTAACCCCTACTCTATATTAACTAAATCCTAACAATTCTACACTAGAAATTACCTGTGTTTGAAGGAGTACTTACAGAAATATAAGAAAACTATGAAAGTAAACAATAAAATATCTAAACGTATTTATTATTTCTTCATTTCCGCTAAAAATAAATAAATTACAAATATTTAAACATAACTTGCAAACTCTCATCTTACAAAATATTTATTTTAATTTGAATATTTTGTTTTAATTTTACAAATCAATTAACAGTGTTTTTTGGTTTCTTTTAATAAATAATTTTAATTATTACAATAATTGTTATTAGTAGTTAGGTAGTAGTTTAATATAATTTTTGACAGTAGTTTCAGGAGGATCAAATGTCAAACTTGTCCCTCATTTGGTGGTTTACAAAAAACAAAAAATTAAAACCTTAAACATTTAAACAAAAGGATCCTCTTTTTTATGTCTCTTAAAATTTCTAGACACTTTTTCATAAATTTGTTTATTCAATTATTACTTGTCTTTCCTTCCAATTGAGCTTGAAGTTGTTTGACGTTTCTCCCACTATTCTTCTGCTTTTGAAAGAACGCATTTATGGAACTCATTGATCGGTATTCTAAGTTGTCAGTGAAGTTCCTATCTATACTAATACTCTGATGTCGTCCTAATGGATTCCTCATCTTCGTCTCGTTGTATTTCTCCAACAAGTGGAGCAGGCAGTCTTTGGTTGTATTGGCTGCTTCTTCTAAATTGACAGTTTGATGCTTGTCAGGTGATCCAATGGGTACATCCCGACTCATTTGATTCACTCGGAATTTAGCACGTCGCATGCTTGCTTCGGATGAACTAGATGTGGATGTAGCTAGGCTACTAATCGCATTCTGAATGGACTGAGCTTTGAGGCCATTTTGCTGAATCTTCGATGATGTTCCGGTGGGGGGTCTTGTGCTGATATTTCCATTAGTCAAGATCTTAGGAGTCTCTTCGATGGATTTCTGAAGGCGGACGGAAAGTGTGCTAACTTTAGTTGAGTTCGAGGTAAATTTAGTATTTCTTGTGAAGTTCGTCACTCGGCGTGAGGAATCCTTTATCACAGACGAAGAACTACTACTACTGGTTGAGCTACTGCTGTTTGTGGCGTTTACACTATTTGCTTCATCATTAGCTGGCGTTGTGTCTCCGATCGTCTCTTTGTCACTCTCATTACCGAGTTTAGTGTTGATTTCGGCCAACATTAATAAGTGATCAGAAAGTTTTCGGATTTCATCGGCCAAATTAATTCTTTCTCCACTCGATCGACGACCAAGGAGAAAGTTTGTATCTGAATTCCTTCGGTCGAATGAGTGGAGGTAACCACGGAAGCCATTGAACGTTGGACTGGGAGCTCGAAGTTCACCAGTTGGTGTGGGTGTTTCTGGAGGCGATTGATTGAAGATGTCTTGGCGTTCGCAGATAGGTGTCAAATCGGTGGCACTGCTGATGATTTCTTCATTTTTGTCGACAATATTACTATTGTCATCATCGGCGAGTGTACTAATAGATTCGCAAGGTGATGGCGAGCAAACTGAAATGAGAAAGTCATGTAAATATTTTTGTTTACATTTGTCTTATTTTTAAGATTATATCTACATTTTGGTAAAAGAACCCACTTTATCTCTTTAAGATCATACATTAAAGATCATATTTGAATTTATTACCTTAATTGTGGCATAAATAAAATCTGTTGGCATATTAAAAAATTCACCAAGTCGTTAAATTTTGAAATAAGTATTATCTAAGTATGCAATACAAAACATTATTTAATTAATAATTTCAAGGGCCATCAAGCGGCCTTTTTTATAATATAATCAATTTGACACTTTTCCGGCGGTGGAGTAATGGGTTCCCTGTGCGCAACATGTCTACAAGAGTGTCGTTAGGCTATTTAATGACCATAAATTATGAGTCCTTTCATAATTGAAGAGGCAATATAAACTTTAGCCATTTGGTATGCAAGGTACCTATAAACATTTGTAAAATATTGAAAGTCAGACAGGAAGTCAGTATTAGGAGCTAGATAAATCAAAGTGAGTTCAAGAGTGGGTATCTTTGAATTATTTTTTGTATAAGGGTGAAGGTAGTTATGAATCAAAGTAGAATAAAAAATTGGAGAAACTTGAAAAGAAAAAAAAACAGCTAATGGGAAAATTCTTCAATGGTTCTTCATTTTAAAGTGTTACTCGTACCAAGGTGATCTGAAAGTCATATCTATGACAGCGAATATATTCTATAATATTATGTACCTACATATATACATTTTATAAAATTCTTTTTATATATTGTTTTAGATCTTAAAATAGACCTGTTTTAGTTTTTATTTCAATCTCAGAATTGGGTCTAGTTTTCGAGGCTTATAATCTTTATAAGCTCTACACCAAGTTTGTTTTCGAAATTATTTATGAGATCTGAAGTAGGCACGAGTACCTTTTTGTTTTCCAATTAAAAATTTATTTTAATTTATTTTAATATATTTTGGTAAATGCTTATGTATTTATTGCTTTCCGTAGTGTATGCATATGTATGTATGTATATTAGACTGGGCCAAAAAAATTGACTATTTTTTTTTTTGAAATATATATCGAGAATATCATTCAGAATGACAAAAAAAAATTTTCGTAAAAGTTTGAGCCCTTAATATCAATTTTAAGAGGTCTATCATCGCTAATTTTGATTTTTAGTCATAATTTCATGTTTTGCGTCAGAACTGACAAAACATTGAAGTAAAAAAAATTCATTTTGACTTACTTTTATATAAAATTAAATTCCCTACAAAAAAGGTCTAATTGAAAATTTTCGTCAGACAAGCCGTTTTTGAGTAATTAAGCTTAATAAATTGTTATTTTTCTTCGATTTTACTTTTTTATTTTGGAATTTTGTAACTAACGAATCAATGAATATCTCAAAATGATCACAATGGATTTTGAAAGGAAATTTAATGCTCTACAAAAAAGGTCTCTTAATATTTTTGTCTTAATTTAATTCTTCAAAAGTTATTCACAATTAAAATTGAAAAAAAATTGAAATTTCAAGTTTTTCTTTCTTAACTCAATTTTTTTTTACTTAAAGGAACAAATTGACTTTTTTGAACATTATTAATCATCATTCATCGAAAATCTCTTAATATTCACCATTATTCTAACAATATTATTACAAAAATATATAAATTTAACAATAAATATGAATTTATTTTTGCCTAATTGATCATTTCTCAACAAAAACATGGTTCTACTATCTTAAAGAAATTTTTGAGTAAACAATACATTAGTGAGTACCGAAAAAAATACCCTAATTGCAACAAAAAAACCTTAATGTAATAAAATGTTATAACTAGTAGTTAATTATGGTTGTAAAACTATAAAATCCTATAAATTTCTTATAAAATATGAGTTATAATTGTGTTAAAAATAAATTTTTTACCATCTGTTATTGTTATTATTAATTAAGTAGCCATAATCTGTTTTTTTTCCTATATAAATGTATGAAATATTATAAATAAATAATTTTCAATAGCGAAATTAAATAATTGTTTACTCAAAAATTTCTTTAAGATAGTAGAACCATGTTTTTGTTGAGAAATGATCAATTAGGCAAAAATAAATTCATATTTATTGTTAAATTTATATATTTTTGTAATAATATTGTTAGAATAATGGTGAATATTAAGAGATTTTCGATGAATGATGATTAATAATGTTCAAAAAAGTAAAAAAAAAATTGAGTTAAGAAAGAAAAACTTGAAATTTCATTTTTTTTTCAATTTTAATTGTGAATAACTTTTGAAGAATTAAATTAAGACAAAAATATTAAGAGACCTTTTTTGTAGAGCAGTAAATTTCCTTTAAAAATCCATTGTGATCATTTTGAGATATTCATTGATTCGTTAGTTACAAAATTCCAAAATAAAAAAGTAAAATCGAAGAAAAATAACAATTTATTAAGCTTAATTACTCAAAAACGGCTTGTCTGACGAAAATTTTCAATTAGACCTTTTTTGTAGGGAATTTAATTTTATATAAAAGTAAGTCAAAATGAATTTTTTTTACTTCAATGTTTTGTCAGTTCTGACGCAAAACATGAAATTATGACTAAAAATCAAAATTAGCGATGATAGACCTCTTAAAATTGATATTAAGGGCTCAAACTTTTACGAAAATTTTTTTTTGTCATTCTGAATGATATTCTCGATATATATTTCAAAAAAAAAAATAGTCAATTTTTTTGGCCCAGTCTAATGTATATATAGCTCTAAGGGATATATGGATATACATACATATATGTTTACGTGAAATTTATGAGTCTTTCGTAAAAGCGGGATTTTAGGAATTAAGAAGGGCAAGTGAAGAGTTACAATTAAATAATGATTTATTGAAAACGAAAGAAAGGATTTAATTTAAAGGGGAATCCAGAATTTCATGATGTAATATAATACAAAATTAAATTACCAAATTTTCAGATTGTCTCGAAAACTAAAATTAATTGAGCTATTCTGAGATCCTATTCGATCAGAAATCAGAAACCATAATTGTGTCGACCAGTGTTATAGTTTCAGCTTTTTGAAAACAATTTTTATAGATAAAGGACAAATTATTCTGATTTATATTTTAAGATTGTAAACAAATTCAAAGTCTTAACTGCTATTAAAAAAAAAAACAATGTTTTTGGTGAAACTTATAACCAGTGCAGCTATTTTTTGTAATTTTAAAATTGCTGATCATGAAACATTCAAAGAAATTTGATGTTTAAATCAGTGCTTTATTTTTGACCAACTAATTCAAGTTAACTTAAAAAAAGAAACATACATATATTTAAGTGGATGACGAAGGAAGGAGATAACAAATATAAAAACCTAACCGTAAAATGTTGAATTTTTTGAATATTAGGGTGGTATATTTTTATTAAAATTTTTTTGGGGTACCCCATCTAAAATTTTGATACATACGAATATATATTGTGTTACCATCGTGAAATCGTCAAATTTACTTTTTCCTGTACTAATACCAAAACCCTTCATTTTCAACTGTCATTTTCCTACTGAAAGTAAATTAAGGATGAAGTTATTTTAAAATTATAATACAGACACAGAATAACACTTATGGCCGATTTCATAAACAAACACTAAAAGCACTTTTATCAAAAATGCTCTTAAATTTTATCAGGCTCTTAAAAATTTTTAGTTTCTCCAACCTATAAAAGGGACATTTTGGGGAAATTTTTGTTAAAATTGAGTTCTCTTTACATCCCTGGGAAAAATAAATTGCTTTTTTCTTTCTAACAAGCGAAATGTATGAGAAGAAATGAGAAAGCGTTATGTGTTCAAACAAATGCCAAGAAATGAACAAAAAAAAAAAAAAAAATGCACACAATATTTTGAAAGATTCTGATTCTGACATTCTGTGGCATAAAATTGTTGAGTAATAACCACTTAATTTATTTTTTATTGCATTGTTGAGTTTGTTTTGGTTCCAAATAAAGACCAAACATATTCAACAAACTCATCCACAGATGCTTTGGAAAGTCGGAACCATATTTTGAAGTCATATAATGTATTTGTGTGAACCGGGAATATTCTTGCTCAGCGAATAACTTTGTGTTGCACTTTATTACTGGATGAAGACGATCAATATTTTTTTCGAAATAAAGAAACAAATAATTTAAATATTTAGTATTAACCTATTCATTTTGTATCTTCAAAAATTGAACACTAAATCCCTACAAAACAATAATTTCAGCTGGAGCTGCTATACCTATAACCAATTGTTGTTATCTACATCTGATGACATTTCAATGACACTTTTAAAATTTAATGAGCCAAAAATGGGCATTTATGGCCAATTTCACGAAGGACTTTTAAACATTTAACAGGCTTATAAGCCTTAAAATGAGATATTTTGGTTTCACCAAGCGCTTTTAAATTAAACAAGCTTTTAAACACCCTTATAAACTAAATGCCCATTTTTGGCTCAATAAATTTTAAAAGTGTCAATGAAATGTCATCAGATGTAGGTAGATCACAACAATTGGATATATGTAGCAGCTGAAATTATTGTTTTGCAACATTTTAGTTTTTAATTTTTGAAAATACAAAGTGGATAGGCTTATAAATATTTAAAATATGTTTTTTTTATTTCGAATAAAATATTGAAAATTCTTCATCCAATGATAAAGTGCCACACATAAGTTATACGCCGAGCAAGAGTATTCCGGGTTCACAGGAATAGGAAAAGGAATCCATTCTCCGACTGACTTCGAAATAGGTTACGACTTTCCAAAGCATTTGTGAATCGTGAATCTGTTTGTTGAATTTGTTTGGTCGTCATTTGGAACCGAAACAAATGCACCAGTGCAAAAAAAAAATAAATTAAGTGCTTATTACGATTTTATCCCACAGGATCTTTCCAAATATTTTTGTTTGCATTTTTTTTTGCATTTCTTGGCATTTGTTTCAACACATAACGCTTTCTCATTTGTTCTCATACATTGCGCTTGTTAGAAAGAAAGAACCAAATTCTTTTTTCCAGGGATGTGAAGAGAACTCAATTTTAACAAAAATTTCCCTAAAATTTCCCTTTTATAGATTGGTGAAACTAAAAATATTTAAGAGTCTGATAAAATTTAAAAGGATTTTTGATAAAAGTGCTTTTAGTGTTTGTTTATGAAATTGGCCATTAGTTTATAAGGGTGTTTAAGAGCTTGTTAAATTAAAAAGCACTTGGTGAAACTAAAAAATGCCATTTTAAGGTTTAAAAGCCTGTTAAATGTTTAAAAGTCCTTCGTGAAATCGGCCATTAGGCTCGTATTCACCGAGCGCTCCTAAACGGCTCTTAACTTTACGAGGCTCTTAACTTGAAATTTATGTGGGGTATTCACCAACCACTCGCAAATCGCAAGTGTTTTTCGAAAATGAGAGCCACTCTCTCTTGTTCAGACATACCCAAACTGTGAAATGTTGTGGAATGTTGGTCTGGATAGCAAATGGATACTCTTCTACTTGGCATTGCTCACATGGATTCGAGTCAAATGCGTGCGTGGCACACGCACAAGCGAACAAACTCTCGAAGAGAGCGCTCGTAAGTTAGGAGTGGTCGGGACCACTCCTAACTTTTAAGAGCGCTCGTAGATCTTCACTAATATTGCTTGGTGAATAGGTTTATGAGCTTCTTAAGTTATGAGCGCTCGGTGAATACCGGTCTTAAACAACGACAAAAATAAATCTATTTTAAATCGCATAAATTATCACTAGTTTACAAATTTTCGGTTTGCAGCGAGTACCTAAAAAAAAAGCATTTTCTAGACTAATTTTGACGAAAATGGCACTCATTTATTTTTCCAAAGAAGCGTTTTCGAGATATGAGCAAAAACCCGTTTTTTTGCTCATTTTCCATGTATGAGCCTAATTCTCAAAAACGGTCGAACTAATTAACATATACTTTATGTTTTTGAACAGATATTTTGTTTGTTTTTCCAACAGTATACGACTTGTGTAAATCGGCCCAACAATCATCAAGAAAAAGCCGTTCAAACTTTCAAAAAACACAATTTTTCGCCGTTTTAGAAAACCGCTTGTTTTAAGTTATTTCGTAAGAATAGACAAAAAAATATTTAAAATACTTTTAAGGTCTGAGGTGGAAGATATTGTTTTTACAAAGTTTAAACGCATAAAATCAATGAAATCGAATAATAAATGTGGAAGTTATGAAACAGTACATGAAGGCAAACCATTTCAGTTTTTTTCTTTTTTTTAATAATTTTTATTGAAAATATGACGCAATGCTTACACTTCTTCTTTTATGTGGCGTGGAATCTTCGCTGAGCTGCATCCAGCAGTAGTAACGTACTGGCCTGCTGGGTGGCTGCACAAAATACTGCTGTTTTCTGTGTTTTTGGGATAGCAGAGCAGATGAAAAGCATTTCATGTAGTAGGAAAGAGCAACGTTGCTGAAAAAGCAGTCGTTGAAAAACAAAATGTAATACTTCCACCATTGCACATAAATCTCGGCATTATGAAGGTTTTTTTTAAAGCCCTACCCCAGTTTCACAGTAGAAGTTTAAACGCCACTTTTGGTTTTAACTTCAGTTCAACAATAAATTTGGTTTCAAAGTCCTGGAACAGAGTTCATTCTGTAGTTTGCGTTAAATGACACTATTCTGCTGTTTCAAACTCAGGTTTACAACAACTTCGAACATTTGAAAAAAGAATTTATTTTCCTATCACAGGTCACAACTGAAACAAAGCTAACTTTCCTTGATTGTTTTTTCTTTGATTCAGAGGAAACAATTTACTTAAACCACGTTTAATGAACTGAAAGTCAGATAAGACTGTGAAACCGGACGAGTTGAACTTCAAATTTAAACTCCAGTTTAGGTTCAGCAGAACTTAAGTTTAATCTCTCACTGTGAAACTGAGGGTTTGCAAAAGATCAAGAAAACAAAGGATTGACATACATATGTACATATATGAAAACAAAGTTTCCCAAGCTGTCAACCGAAAAAATTAAGGCGGGTATATTCGTTGGTCCACAGATAAAAAAAATGTTTAGTGACACCGGATTTTTGAATTGTCTAGAAAAAAATTCGAGAAAAGAGCATGGAATGCTTTTCAAGACCTAGTTCATGGTTTTTTGGGAAACCACAGAAGTCCAAACTATCGTCAATTGATCGAAAAAATTATGCTATTCATTCCATGCTTTTGGTGAGTATTTAGCAGATAAGTGTTTCAAAAACAAAGATTCGACCAGGACCTTGCAATCATGGAAAAGAGGTATGAGGGCTTTTGGGACCAAGGGATGATGAGTGACTACTGCTGGATGCAGCTCCGCGAAGATTCAACGCCACATAAAAGAAGAAGTGTTAAGCAATACGTCATATTTTCAATAAAAATTATTAAAAAAAAGAAAAAAAAACTGAAATGGTTTGCCTTCATGTACTGTTTCATAACTTCCACATTTATTATTCGATTTCATTGATCTTGTGTGTTTTAGCTTTGTAAAAATAATATCTTCCACCTGAGATCTTAAAAGTATTTGAAATATTTTTTTTGTCTATCCTTACGGAATGACTTAAAACAAGCGATTTTCTAAAAACGGCGAAAAATTGTGTTTTTTGAAACTTTGAACGGCCTTTTCTTGATGATTATTGGGCCGATTTACACAAGTCGTATATACTGTTGGAAAGACAAACCAAATATCTGTTCAAAAACATAAAGTATATGTTAATTAGTTCGACCGTTTTTGAGAATTAGGCTCATACATGGAATCGGAGCATGAAAACGCTTCTTTGGAAAAATAAATGAGTGCCATTTTCGTGTTCAGAGAGTCAAAAAAGTCTAGAAAATATTTTTTTTTAGGTACTTTTTTGTGTAAACTAGTGTTATGTACACAGACTTACACGGTTCTGGAGCAAGTATACTTTGATGTTGGATATAACTCTATAATTTCACCGTTAGCTCTGGTTTTCGAGATACGTATTTGAATTTACAAATCACAAAGTCATGTTCTTTTGCTTTTTTTCAGCTTATGTAACAACTCGATATTATTTTTTCGAAAAAAAATTCAGGTACCCTGTGGCTGAACATAATAGAGACAGATCTGTAACTGGAATAAATGTCAAAATATTGGCTACACACAAAATTCAATATTACGAACACAACGAGACGCAGCTAAAGCCAAAGACAGAGCTACAGTCTCAGCTGCAAGAATTGGCTAATTTTAAACTTTTGCGTGCAGCATTTTTGACATTTCAAAATCTAAGTTGTAAAACCCACTCGATACAGGTTGAAGGGTGCTTCAAGCTCTCGCTTAGCCTTAATACTGTTAAGACTCCGACTACTAAATAATATAGAATTACGGAACATCTTCTTGAGAAGAAAATGTTTTTTCAACCAATTTATTTGATATTTAATCCCTGAATATTCTAAACGCGAAATGCCAGATATTTAATAAAGAATATAAAAACAAACCTCGATCTTTTCTTTTTACATTTTGTCGATTGTTTGCTGTCAATAAGGAGCTACAGAAAAATCCTGGAGATATTAATTTTTTTATTTCAGAAATTTCGAAAGTCTAAAAATTTAAAAATTTAAAAGTTACAATTTTGAACTTACTAATAAATAGCTGTAAATAGAAGTATCTAAGTATGTCTGGCAAACTTTTAATCGCTTGTAATTCAATGTGTCATTTCAAGTCCAAAGTCGAAGGCGATGTCTTGGTTAGAAACACCCGGTGCGTTTTTGTGTGAAAAAAATTAGTAGTAACATTTGGCAATAGTAGAGACTGGCCGATAACAATTTATTATGAAGCATGGATATAACGATCACCGACCGCCAGATTGAAGTGCCTTACATCTGGCTGTAGGCAACCGCCATTTTTGTCAAAAAATCATTATGAGCGATGAAGCACATTTCGTGTTGGGTGTCTTTTTTAATAAAAACTCGTAGTATAGCCGCTATTAGAGCACGGAAAATCTTTGATTGATTACAAGAAAGACCACTGCACTCTCGTAGACTAACTGAACGGTGTGCTACGAGTTTTTGGGACGGTGCTACATGGGCCATATTTCTTTGAGGATAATGTAACAGTCAGCGTTGTGCTAAAGTACCCAATTAGGCCATTTGGCCCCAAGATTCTTATTTTGGCCCGGTGCCCAGGGTGACCACGCTCGATGCAATTCGCAGCGAAAAGTTCGGGGTGAGTAAGTACTGAATTGAACTCGCTAAATATTAAATATTTATAACGCGGCTAATCCGAAAAGTTTAAAATGTCTATTGTAAACAACCGCGAAAACCTTAAAAGTTATAGACCTCCATGAGTCCCTGATTTGACGTCTCCTGATTTCTTCTAAAGTGAGTACTTAAAGGAAAACCAACCACAACACCGATGCTTAAGGACAACATTAAAAACGAAATTGCTGAAATTACAACAGAAGTCTGGAACTTGACTTCTGACCGCCATCATGTTCAATTCACAATGTAAACAATCAAAAAAAGATTATAAATTTGAATTTATTTTAAACGTTGTTAACAAAAAAATTCGACCTGGAACATTAAACGCACCCTATATGAATGAAATTATTTGCAAAATATGTTTAGAGGAATGCATTTTCGATGAATGAAAACATAGCAACGTTTGTTCAAACTGCGTCAATTAATCTAAATGCATCGCTGGCTGCTAAACTTACCTATTTGTACAGTATTAGGATAGAAAACGCAGACTGATCGAAAATGTCACTGATACTTTTATGTGAAAAAAGATTTAAGAAAAGAGAACGTGCTGAGCTGCGTCAATTTTATAAACGTTTTTTGAAAGAATAGTATAAAACTCTCGTATTACCATAAGAATGGACATACCGTTATCATTCACAACTATAACTTTAAAATTATTGTAGTTAGGGACTTTGTCTACCTTGGTTTCGGTATAAGATCAGACAATGGTACATATGGCTCAAATCGAACGAAAAACAACACTTAAGTATCGCTTTTTGGGTGATGTAACTAAAGTGTCTCTTTATGAGATGGTTTTCATAACGGTCTTAATATATTCATGAGGTATGTACACATACTTTGCCCAAGGTGGATGAGATGCAGACGGGATATTTTGGGATGAAAATTCTACGGTGGTTTTCAGTACCGTCTGCATAAATGATGAGTGAAGGATGAGAAGACCTAACGGAAAGAATATACATATAACAAAAGACTCCGATAGCTTCGAAATGTAGAGTGGATAGATATCAATCCTCCGTCCCAGAAATTTTTCGAATACACTCCCATGCGAATCGAAGTACGAGTACATAGAAGAAGCCCTAAGCAAACATTTCGTGCAAAATTGGATGCAAGTAGTAAAATGCCTAGCTGACAGAAAAAGTTGTGTTAGGTTCTAGTTCAGCACATATGTAGTTAAAAGGAGTAAAATCGAATTCGGGGAAACAAAAAAGATCTTTTTTATCTTGAATAATAGAAAAATAAAAAAATAAATACATATACAATATGAAATTTTACATATAACAGAACTTACAAGAGTGTAGTAAAAATACTATGTATACCCCACTTACTTTTCTAAACATATAGTGTTAGGCAGAGCTTTCGGCGTTATTTTTTATATCTATACGTGTGTTATCTACAAAAAGCTAAATATATAAAAAAGCCAATTTAAAGTCTTTTACAAAAATATGCAGATCAAAGTAAAACCGCCTCGTAAGTTGACTTAATTATGTACATTATGTACATAAATGTCCGCTATTTAAAAAACAAAATAAAATAAAAATCGGGTGCAAAATTTTGTGTAGTGAGAATTCTGCCCAAAACTAAACTGTGAAGTGTGCAATTTTGTTTGAGAAGCGTTAATATTTCCAGTTTTTTTTTAATTTTATTTTAAAAATCAAAACCAATCTATGTCAAATAAATTTTTAAAAGCATTAAAACTTTTTTTTTTCAAAAACCAACAAAAATTCAAATATTTTGGTTTTGTGACATACATGTTGTGTAATAAGCCATTAACGGCAGCATCCTTCTTATTAAAACTATTTCCTGTAGTAATTAATTTTAAAAGCTTGAGTCTGAAAATATACAGTACGAAAAAGGTTAGAAAATAAACATTGCCAGCGATAATTAAACAAGGGTAATCTTCAAATATCCTTGTTTTAAGAAATTTAATTTTGTTTGACAGTGATCTTAGTCTACCATATAAAAAGAAAAATCCAAACGTTTGCATTTGATTAAAAATTAAAAATAAGGTTTACAACTAAATAACAATAAAAGGTTTATTGTTCATAAATGTGACTTATAAACCGTGAAACAAATATTTTTTGTTTGGCACAATAACTACCTATTTTAATGGTAGAGTTTGGCAGAGACAAAAGTAGGGGTGATAATCTATGAAAAATAAAAAGCACGACTGGATCGCACGTACTTTTCTTATTCACAAGCATCTCACAATTTTTAAAATTTTAGAAAAAAACAAACATCCATGTTTTCATTAGAGACAAATCTTCAAATGAATAAAGAGCAATTCCTAAAATAATTCCAGCTGAAAAAATGCAGAATTCATGATAAGAATATTAAAACAAATCGTTAAAGCAGTTTTATTTAAAATTAAGTTCTTATATACAAAGTCTTTTAAATATCTTAAGAGAAAAATTTGTCATGCCGAGCTTAAGTATTTAATAATCATATAATAAAACGGCAAACATGTTTTTTGTGGTACACTTTTCTCCAAAAGTATTTAACCGATTTCGATAAATTTTATATGGTTGGAAAGCCACAATTACGGAGATGTGCAGAATATACTTGAGACACGCATTTACACACTGTGGGTCATTTTTGTTTTTGCACTGTCGAACACTTTGCATATTACATAAAATAAAATTTAATTTAATAAATTTGCTTGAAAACACTGCCAATAATATAAATAATAAATAAATTGGCACTCGAATTTCGAGAGCTGGGTCGGCTAGTATACATTAAAAGACAAAATTTCAAAAAAAAAATTAGTTTTTTTAAAATATTTTTTTTTGCAAATTGTATAGGCATGTTATATATATAATATTACATGTTTAAAGGAGAATTGTATAATGTTTTTGATCAAAATAAGTAGAGACGTTATTGAGAAAATCAAAAACCGGTAAAATAGGTTGGATAACGTTAATAACATTGGCGCACAATTTCAAAAGCCTTGTTTTTTCTAACTAGTATCGTTACTCAATTTGTTTAAAAAAATGCTTCTTAACACAACTAAAACAATGACAGTTCGTTGAGAAAACTAAGGACCTTATTTGAAAATTGGAAATGTCATAGTCATATGAAGTTACTTACGAAACTAAATAAAATGCACGACTGAGTCGCACGAACTTGCTCCTATGTAATAGACTAGGAATTTAAAAATGAATGTTACTATAGAGAAAACTGTTCATAAGGATAATTTTTTTTTTAAACTCTTTTAGTAGTAAGAGATAGAAACAGAATGCCATGCAAATATGAATTTATACAAGAACAAAAATTATAAGCCTTTGTAGTGGTTTCTTAAAAAAATAAGATTTTATATAAAAAAATTTTAAAACATTTTTAAGAAAAAATTGTGGTACGCCAATTTAAAGTTTTATTATTGTTCGAATAAAAATTAAATTAAAAAAAAAAGCATTAAGCCGTTTTTGAAATATTGAATTTTCAAAAAAAAAATACATTTTTTTTCAAAATTCAAAAAAATATTATTCTTAAAGCCTTGAAATGTAATGTTCTTAAACTTTTTAGAAGCATCTCTATAAAAAATTTCATTAAGATCCGTTATGTCATTAATGAGAAATTCAAAATTTGGAAAAATGGTTCTATGGTAGGTACAAGCTGTAGATAATATCTTAATTTCAAGATTTTTTTATTAAATTAAAGATCATATAAATTAATTGAAAGTAAAAAAATTTTATCAAAAATTCTAGGCGCCGTTTTCGAGCAAAGTACGATTTTTGAAAACCATTTAAATTTTTTTTTACATTTGTGTGGTGGGTACCTTTATTTTTAGATAAAATAAAATTGTTTTTCTCACATCTTGTAGATTATATTAAGAAATTTTAATTTATCAAGTTTAAGAAAAATCTAGCGTGGGGTTCTCGAAATATTGAGTTTTGAAAAAAAGATTTTAAATTTTTTTTTTTTAAATCCAAAAACAATTTTTGTTTGAAAATTTGAATACACAATTCTATTTAAGTTTTTAAAGAGCCTTAGCAAAAAAAAAAATTATCAAACTCGGTTCTACCGTTTTTGAGAAAATCAAAATCGAAAAAAAATGGTTCCATGGGGGTACCCTCAATAACTATTTTTCGCAAAATTTTTTTCAACTATTACCTAGCTTTAACTAAATGAATTTTTTTTGTATTTTAATTTTATGAATTCATGATATTATAGTGAACGTATGGGAGCAGGAAGAAATGCCAGAAGACTGGCGAAAAAGCATAATATGCCCCATACATAAGAAGGGAGATGTCACAACGTGCAGCAATTATAGAGGTATCACGTTGTTGAGTACCGCCTATAAGATACTCTCCTCTATCCTACAAGACCGGATAACCCCATACGCTAAAACCGTCATCGGACAATATCAGTGTGGTTTCATTCCAGGCAAATCAACAACTGATCAGATCTTTACCCTTAGGCAGGCGATGGAAAAATGTCTAGAATTTAACATCCCAACATACCATCTGTTTATAGACTTTAAGGCGGCCTATGATAGCATAGCCAGGGTAGAACTTTACAAAGCCATGAGAGAATTCGGCATCCCAAATAAATTGACACGACTATGTAGGTTGACCATGACCAACGTTACAAGCCAAGTAAAAATAGCCGGATTGCTATCCAGACCAATCAAAATCTTTAATGGACTCCGACAAGGGGACGGTTTGGCCTGCCTCCTCTTCAACCTGGCGTTGGAGAAAGCAATCCGTGACTCTGGCACGGCAACAAGAGGGACCATCGTCAACAGGTCCAGCCAGTTACTAGCTTACGCAGACGACATTGACATCATCGGAAGAACCGAACAAGCTGTACACGATTCCTTCATCCAGATCGAGCAGGCGGCACAAAATCTGGGGCTGCACATTAGTGAAGGTAAAACAAAGTACATGGTGGCGTCGAATGCGAGAGGAACAGTTGGTCAAACAATCAAGGTTGCGGAGCACGAATTTGAAGTGGTGCAATCCTTTAAATACCTTGGGTCAATAGTAGCAGCCGATAACAATATAGAAGAAGAAATACGCGGGCGGCTTCTCAAATCCAACAGAGCCTACTATAGTCTGTCAAAGCTTTTCAAATCCAGAAATCTCACCATAACTTCAAAACTGCTGCTGTACAGGACCATGGTCCTGCCAGTACTCACATATGGATCCGAGACTTGGGTGCTTAGCAAAAGGCACTCCGACCTCTTAGCTGCGTTCGAGAGAAAAGTCTTAAGGAGAATTGTTGGCCCCATATGTGAGGAAGGACGATTCCCGAGACGGTACAATCATGAATTGACAAAAATTAAGCTCGGTAGACTCCGGTGGGCAGGGCACCTAGCTCGCATGAGCGAAGAGGAACCTGCTCGGAAAGTTCTTTGTGGTACATTCTATGGTAGACGACAGCGTGGTAGACCATGCTTGCGCTGGAGAGATGGCGTAGACCAGGACGCCCGAAGCCTTGGGGTGCGCAACTGGATGGCGTCGGCTAGAGACCGGGATAGGTGGAGAGACTTGTTGAAAGAGGCCAGGACCGGAACCCGGTTGTCGAGCCGATGATGATGATGAATTTTTTGAATCTGTCAAACAGTTTTTGAGAAAAAAAAATATTTATAAAATTTCGAAAAAAAAATCGTATGGCAGGTACCGTTATTTTTGGTCTTAAAAAAAAAAGAAAAAAACGTGTGGGGGGAAAAATAAAAATGATATCTACCAAGTTTAAAGAAAATCGGCCGAGCCGTTTAGGCTGTAGTCGAACAGACATACAGACAGAATTGCGAGATCCACTTTTTTAGTCTTCGCTAGCATCGTAATGTCAACTTTGATCAAAATCTCGAGTTCGATTGTTTTTACTAATGCATATTTTGCCTTATAGTACCTATGAGTCGCAAGTAAAAAGGGAAAACAGGTGATCGATGGTTTTAACTTTAATAAAATGTTTGAGAAAGTATTATGATAAACTTGATTGAAGTACTTTTTTTAACATTTATGTTTTTGGTCTGATATAATTTTATCGGATCAATAGAAATTTAATTAGGTAAATCAGTTTTAATAAAATTTAATTTGAGAAAGGGCCGTTGAGGATAAAATGTGAAGAAAATAGTTGTATTTTATTGGTGGGATTTAAGTATGTAGCTGTTAATTCATCAAAATAATGAGTGCATAGGTCATACGGAGAATCAAGAGCTACAAATAAGGACTGTTCATATGAGAGCGACCAACGAATGAACGAACATTCTTCCATTTTGACTTTTAGTACACAACGCATTTTTTTTATTCGTCGCGAATGATGTTTAAAATGAACAAAAAAACAAAAATGAATTTGGAATGAGTCGGGCGCGAACAATTATTCATTCGTTGTAGTTTGAATGGTATTTGGAACGCGAAAAGACTTTGACAGTTTGCAGCAGTTAGGTTGGATTGGAATTCATGAAGACCAAAGCATTTTTTCAATGTTGTCTTATTTTACCTATTAAAATCCAAATTTTAATATCTTAATATTAATTTCAGTGGCACAAAATTTTAAACGTTGCTCGTTTAAGGAATAAAAGCAGCTCTACTTAACACAGTCGTTTAGCTTGGAGACTTTGTCTAACTTTATCATAATTTTAAACACGTTAGACAACTCCTCTAACTAATACTACTAATTCACCAAGAGATAATCCTAGATTTAGGTGGATTTACCCTAAATTTTTCTTTAAATCTTGAAGATTTACCATACAAATTTATTTCGTGATCTACTATAGTAGATTAGAAATAAATCTTGTTAAATCTCCATTGGATCAATTTTTCTATAGTTCGAACTGACCTAATATCCATATCGTGCTAAGCTATATCGATGATTTTTCATAGTTTGGCACAAATTAACCTTTCTTTCTCTCGCTTCCCTTTATAAGAAAAATTGAAACACCATTACCATTTTTATATATGCTGTCAAAGTTAATCGTTTTTTAATCTTTTACAGCCTTATTTACTAACTCATTTTAGCGACGGAGTAAAGTTACTTCGACTTTACAGAGGCTCTAATCCTGAAAACCTTATTTATAATGAAAATGCACGAGGAATAGCGGTGGAATAAGCTAAAACTGGTTCATAGGAGACTTAAGGCCGTTTTAGTATCTAATGTCATTTTGTAAGCACTTTTTTTTTCATTTCTTACTAAGACAAAAAGGATAGATATTTCGCATTAATAAATTATTTATATCTTCCAAACGCTCTAACAGTTGTACGGTATTGGGAACGCAATGTGGTTGGTACATTCATTTATTGAATTTGAACTTTATACAATCCAATTTTAAATGTATCGAATTTCCAATATGCATACAATGATAATAAAATGAATAATAATGGAAATCAGCTGGGGTTTGATTTAGGTGTATAATAACCAGAGTTTTAGATTGGTGACTTTTTTTCCTAGTATATTTGACATAAGGAAGGCGTAACTAAAACGGCTAAGAAAATAATTTTTAATAAGGATTTGTTTGACGTGGCGTAAACCCGAAGTAAGTGCTTTGGCTCGGTTTAACTATTCTGAGGTTGAACCCAGTATTAGTGAAAAATAATAAATAAGGCTGTTAGTGCGGTGAAAACACCACATAAATCTCTTGCCTTAAATCTCGGATTATCTTTTGGTGAAAACGTGGCTTTTACAACAGAACCTAAGCGAATTTACGTTGAACAATCCTTAATTTGAGAGATAAAGAGCTCAAACACAACTACACAAACAAAAACCAAAAATGAAAAAGAACAGAAACAAATTCAAACCAAATAATTGCTCGTCTAGAAAAGGTACAGATTTTGATTGTTTATCCTTATTTACATTTTGTTTAGGTCGAAATGAAGTATATTATCGCTATTTTACAAAATAAAACTTAATTTTGTTGTTTCAAGGTGCAAATTCATTTGGAAATATACGTACATACATACTGGTACATAATGTATGTACATTTGTAGGTACAGACTTGTTTTTCCATCGCACGCCACAATATTGAAAAATTAAAGATCGTAAAGCACTTTCGTTCGATTGTTCCGCATTTCTAATATTCAGTCTATTTACAAAGCACATCTTTTAAAAGAATCAAATAAAACATCAGTAAACATTTTTACTTTAATTTGCTTTGGTATGAAATGACCATTGTCAATATGGATAAAGTATACTTTTAGAAAATAAAGAAGCCATTTGCTACTGTTAACGTTAGACGAGCTCTAAAGAGCTCGTTAAAGTATAGTTTATGTCGTTTAAAATTAACAAAACAGTCGGTTCTCGTTTTAAACTAAATATTTAGAGCCGACTCCCAATTTAAAATTAATTGATTAAGAGCAGGTTTTAAATGCTTAAAATTTTGCGCCAATTAGTTTTTTTGTTTATCATTTTGTCTAGTTTTGTAAGAAATTAAGGTTTATAAATGTTTTAAATCCTATTTGTTCTTTTATTCTTCGGTTGGAGGTCGTTCTCATGTGAATAGTCCTTTAGAGACGAAACTGCACTTTCTCATGTCTTGATAAAATGTTATGGTATGGGGATGCTTCTTTGGAAACGAAGTGGGTCCAATTCATAAAATAGAAGGTATTATCTTGAAGAATATTATGCTTTCAGATGCGGAGGAGGATGTTCCCCTGAAATAGAAACTCCAGCAAGATAACGACCCAAAAATAACTTCAAAAATACTATAGTCAAAAATAGTTTGAGTGCAAAAAAGATACGTGAGCTTTCCAAATTTATTGAAATTGTCACTAAAGGTTCTGACAGGTTTATAGATACAAACAAGTATTGACAAAACTGAAATACAAAATGTGGAACGTAATTTCTTATACTGTGTCCTTTTTTTGTTTTTTAAATTAATTTTTCTGCATAAAAAGGTGGTTCTTATAATGCTGTTTTTATGCGAGTTTCTTATTAAAGTTTAATTTCATAAAGAAATTTTGAAGAAAACATCCGTAAAATTATGAAAATTACATTTGTCGCAAAAATAATGAAAGTTACGAAACATTCTATAGTTGTTTCAAATATAAATGGTTTATCTACAACATATATTTTGGTTTTATAGAAGCCTACTACTGTTTCATAAGTCCGGGCAAAAACTGACACAACTCCAAAAATCTTTAAAATTAAAAAGAACTTTGAATAAACTTTCATTAAGAAATTAAATAACCGAAACCACACGATCCCTGCGAGTTCAACATACATGTAGAACCAGAGATTCGTGTTTTTCCAGGGGATATTTTCTATATGCAGGAGTTTCCGTTATTAACTCAAACATTTTCGCACAGTGGTGCTTTTGCAGAAATTAATGCAAAAAATGAAATTTACAATATGAATTTGTTTCATTTATTTTTTCATAGATATATACATAACTGTTCTATGTTTTCCTAAAATTTGGGAAATTTATATCAAGGAATTTGCGAGATACAGCGCTCTAATATTACCGTATCTTTAAGTTTTGAAATTTATGTAATTTCTTGCATTAACTTTTTTTCATGAAAAAAAAAAATAAAAAAATAATTTTTTTTTCGTCTTTTAGTTGGGTTAGGACTGAGTGACCTAAAATTAATATTTAAATGTTTTTCCTTAGAGCTACAGTTTTAGCTACATTAAGCTACGTCTAGTGGCTACTATTTTTAGAAAGCTACAATATTCAACTAACTATTCTCGAAAGAATTGTATCCGTCCTGATCCGATCTTGAACGCAGTGTACACATTTATTTCACTGAATCCGATTAAAAAAACACGGTTTCGACTTTGGTCATGTTGCAAAAATTGTAATTTGATGGCGGCTAATAATGGTTGGAAAGAATGCAACCAGGATTTTATTTTTGCCAAAAATATATACCCTTCATTAAAATATAAAATAAAATTAATCCTTTGACGGACCTCTGATATAATTCAATTTTAAGCTCAATAATTTTTCTTGCCTCAAATTTTTTTCAAAATTCAAACTTACTTTTCTTGGAAATATGTGTGTTTTATGATGTTATTAAAATGAACTAAAAGTACTTTAAAAAATGTGTACTTTAATATTTTAATCCAACATTTTAGAGACAGGTAAAATAAATAAAAAAGTAAATTTGTTTGTGGGTTTTTACCTGCATACGAGTTCTTGTCTCCAAATATAATGTTTGTTTTAAGTAGGAATTTTATTGCTTTTTATGATCGTTAACAGATTTTGAAGGGTGTTACATAATATTTTATAACCAATGTCCTGAAAAGCCTTTCAGAATTAGTACTTCACACAAAGTGGGGTTGTGATGGTTCATCAGGGTAGAGCGAATATATATGCAGACATTTTCTACTAACAACCAAGAAGCATCGGAATCTCATCTTTTCATGACATCGATTGCCCCTTTGAAAATGACAGCACTCCTGGAGAAAACAATATAACATGGAAAAATACCCGTTCGTCTTCAACGAGATATTGCAGAGCCCAAAATTTGAATATAAGGAGGAAACACTTGACATCATACGAGAAGAGAAAAACCGTGTGGAAAATGAAATTCAAGAACTGGAAGAGAGCTCAATCATTGTTGGAATGCATGTTGTCAAAGTTAAACACCGTTTTTATTTTATGATGATAGATGGAAAAGTAGCTCAAGCTGTGACAAATACTAGTTCAGCGAGCAATTGCATTATTTGTGGAGCTGTCTTCAGAGATGAATGACTTATTCAAGTTACAATCTAAGATCCTGAATGAAGAAGCTCTTGTTTTAGGAATGTCATCACTGCATGCACGGATTCGATTTATGGAGTACATATTGCATCTGGGATATAACTTAAGCTTTAAAGCGTGGAGAACTAATGAGACTACTCGTGCTATCAAGGAAGAGGAAAAAAAAAAAGAGTTCAAGCGGAATTCATATCAAAGGTTGGAATAAAAGTTGACGTTGCAAAGCAAGGAAAATGTGGCTGCAGATATCTCTAACTAGACTCGCAAAAAATAAAAAAATAATTTGGAAGTTATACCAAAAATTTAAGACCTAAAGTGAAAAGACAGCTAAGCTCGCGATATCGTTATACACTTGGTGTCACATTCCCGCAACTGTTCACAAAATTTTGCTACACGGATCAGAAGTAATAGAAAGTGCATCCTTGAAAGTTGGATAACTTTCAGAAGAGGACCAGGAATGCAGGAATAAGGACTACTCCAGGAAGTTTTTCCGGTTATCAACGAATGGGGATATATTCCATATGATCCTGATATCATCCGATCCATTTATAACCCAATTAAGACCTGAATCATCCTTTGAATGAAAAAGCTCTTGAATTAATTAAATAACTTATTAATATAATTAACTAGCTGACCCGGCCACGCATTGCTGTGGCTAAAGTTTTTGTTATATTACATTATAGTAAACAATCTAAGAGGAACAATAAGAGAACATCAGTCACGGAGTCCACTATGCTTTTTCACACAGATGGTATTTGTAAAAAAATATGGTGATCTCCTTATTTGACTTTCTACTACTATAACCCTTTAGTACAATGAAATTATTTACGAACAAAGACGAAAATGTTGATGTTGGTATACAAATTCACTGGATTGAGATTTGAAGGGGAAGTACGTTGAACACAATTAATTAAAATGTTCTTACACTTGATATTAAGCATAAATCAGTAGGTACGAAATAAAAATTTATTAGATTTATTATTTCCATTTAATTTTATAACAAATATAAGTATATTACAGTATAATACAGTATAATACAGTAAATAACATGTGACGCTTAAACTCATGAATGACGTAGGCAAGGCAGACAGTCTTAAACTTTTAAACATTAATATCTATTTTTTTGAATTATAAATACTTTCAATTTCAATTTAATTTAACACCAATCGGTGCACAATGTTTTTGGTTAACCTGTCTTTAGCTAACACAAATAGATTCGACGGTTTCCCAACACGTGAACACGCAACATATAGTTGCCCATGAGAAAAACATGGATTTTCCAAATCTAAACCACAAATGGACATTGTTTGACCTTTAGATTTTTTTATAGACATGGCGAAAGCTAAACGAATTGGAAACTGTAGCCTTTTGAAGGGTATGGTAGAATCTGATGGTATCATCGGAATACGTGGCAGCAGGACCACTTTTCCTTTAAACTTCCCAGCCAAAATGGTTGCTTCAAGAATGTTTCCGGTGATCTTTTTGATGACCAAACGCGTACCGTTACATAATTGAGGTGGATTCAAATTACGGAGGAGAATAATAGGGGAACCAATCTTTAATCGAAGATTATGTGGTGGCATTCCAGGGATATCTAATGAATTTAAAAATTCAATCGGAAAATTTACACTTTCATTTTCATCAACAACAGTATCGATTGATTTAAAAGACATCAGATCGTCAACATCAACGTTTTTGGCTGCCAAAATCGCCCGTTGACTAAGCCATTCATGATTCAAATAACTATCCTGTATATCCGGGAAAATACTCTTGTGCCATTTTCTCATTGATATATTAATTAACTTTTATAAAACTATGTGATATTACTTACATGTATAAATTGAAATTATTGTTCCTGTGCTCCTACTGTGGCTATGTCTCGTTCTCCTGCTGCTCTTGTTCTTATGATATTCTCTTGAAGACGTTCGTTTTTTATAATTATGTGATAATACTTACATACATATATTCAAATTAAATTATAAAGTTTTGATCAATGAAGCACAAATAAGTAAAAAACAGGTTTAATTTCACTGTATTTTCTTCATTATAATATGAATGCAATAAATTGCGACTATAATTTGAGATTTAAACTATCCTATCTCTCAAGTTGGATCGAACTGCACATGGTGTGCGAATTTTATTATAATCGGTTGAGTGGTTTAGGAGTCCATTGAGGACAAACATCGTGACACGAGATTTATATATATTAAGATTATGTTTATTCATTTATTTATTCACTTATTTATTATATTTGATATATGCTTGTGTTTTTATGTATGTATTTGATTATTTAGCTTAAGAACAAAACAAACACAAAAACATGTACAAAAAAATATGTTTCGATATATAAGTTAATAAATCCTGCAAATCCGAAAAATGTCAATAACTTTTCGCCCAATAATTTTTTTTTAAACAAATTTTGTCCAAGTGTGTGTAAGCCAAGTCCAAACATGTGTGCAAAATTTCATTTAATTCCGTTACATAGTTCAGATTTTACGGATTTTTTTCCACTCTCCCATACAAATGGCATCACTGTGCGGCGCACAATGAAATGAAATTTTGCACACATGTTTGCACTGGGCTTAAACACATTTTGACAAAATTTGGTTAAAAAAAAATCATTGAGAGAAAATTTACTGACATTTTTCGGATTAACAGGGTTTATTGACTTATATCGAAACAATTTGTTTTTATTTTTTTTTGTTTTTGAGCTAAATAATCAGACACATACATATACATAATAACATAAATATAAGAAATAAATAAATAAATAAATGAGTACACCAAATTAATTATATAAATACGTTATTTAATTAATTCAAGAGCTTTTTCACTCAAAGGAAGATGTTTTTTCTTGGTTCAGGTCTTAATTGGGTTTTAAATGGGTCGGATGATACCAGGATCATATGGAATATATCCTTGTTTCCTTGCTTTGCAACGTCAAATTTCATTGCAACCTTTGATATGAATTCCGCTTGAATTAGTGTTTTTTTCCTCTTCCTTGATAGCACGAGTAAGCTTATTAGTTCTCCACGCTTTAAAGCTTAAGTTATATCCCAAATGCAATATGTACTCCATAAATCGAAACCGTGCATGCAGTAATGACATTCCCAGAATAAGAGCTTCTTCATTCATGATCTTAGCTTGCAACTTGGATAAGTCATTCATCTCCACAAATAATGTAATTGCTCATTGAATTGGATTTCATTTTCCACTCGGTTTTTCTGTCTTCGTATGATGTCAAAATTTTAATTCTTATTTATTAACATTTTAGAGCTCTGCAATATCCCGTTGAAGACGGGCGGGGATTTATTCATGTTATATTGTTTTCTCCAGCTTACGTCATTTTCAAAGGAACAATCGATGTCAGGAAAAGATGAGAATCCGATGGTTCTTAGTTGCTGGTAGAAAATGTCTGCATATATTCGCTCTGCCCATATGAACCATCACAACCCCACTTTGTGTGAAGTACTAATTTTGAAAGGTTTTTCAGGACACTGGCTATAAAAAATTATGCAACAGCCTTCAAAATCTGTTCATGATCATAAAAAAGCAATAAAAATTCTACTAATTGTTTGTTTTTTATTTGGAGACAAAAACTCGTTTTCAAGTAAAAAAATTACTTTTTTATTTATTACCTGTCTCTGCGCAATAAAAAAATTTGGATTTAGATTAAAATATTATTAAAATTTAAAGTACTATTAGTTGATTTTAAAAACATCATAAACCAATATACCTATGCTCACCACATATTTCCAAGAAAAATTTTATTATTTTAACTAAAAATTAAATATATCAGAGATCCGTCAAAGGATTAATTTTATTTTATATTTTAATGAAAGATGTATATTTTTAACAAAAATAAAATCTTGGTTGCATTCTTTCCAACTATTTTTGGCCATGAAATTACAAGTTTTGCAACATGACCAAAGTCAAAACCGTGTTTTTTAAATCCGATTCAGTGACACAAATTTGTACACTGCATTGAATATCGGATCAGGACGGATACAAATCTATCGAAAATAGTTAGTTGAATATTGTATCTTTCTAAAAATAGTAGCCACCAGACGTAGCTTAATGTAGCCAAAACTGTAGCTCTAGGGAAAGAACACTAAAATATTAATTCTAGGTCACTCAGTCCTTACCCAACTAAAAGACGAAATTTTTTTTTTAATTTTTCTTTTTTATTTTGAAAGCTCAATACCATATTATTCATTAAAGAAATTTTGTTTTTACAAACAGTTATTAAAATGCTAATCTACATGAAAAAAAGTTAATGCAAGAAATTACATAAATACATTTCAAAACTTAAAGATAGGGGAACTTTAGAGCGCTGTATCTCACAAGTTCCTTGATATAAATTTCAAAAATTTTGGGAAAACATAGAGCAGTTATAAAGGGTTTTTTTTTTTTTTTTTTTATAATCTACCCGCGCTCAAGGGATTATGATTACCCTTTAAATGTTTCAACACAGCGCGGGCGTTAAGTTAATGAAGAGAAAGAAGGATAGGAAAGATGTGTGGCACGATGTTCTGAGACTGTTGGTGGTTGTCTCAGATATTTTTATCTCCAGGGATGGCGGCTTTGCTAAAGCGGAGAAATGCCGTGATTTGCATAAGGTGTAACAAAAAGCTAGGGCGTGTAGGTTGGACTTAGACAAGAAAAAAATCATATAGGAGGGGGGGGGGTCTATTTCCCCCCGTTTAGGCGGGAGGGGTAATTTAAGAAAAAAATCACTTAAAACAGAAAAAAAAATATTAAAAAATAACGGTGATACCTACAGAGCAATGCTATAGCGTTTTGAAAAGCCAGAAATACATTCTTTAATTTTGTTTTTAAATAAAGTTGTTCGAGTGAAGAGTTTTTGAAAAATTAATTTTCAAAATCAAAATTAAAAAAAAAATGAAAATTTTGTTTTTAAACAATTTTTTTTCAACATTTTACTATATTAAGTATTATTTTTTTATTCAATATTCAATGCTCTTATTAATTTTTGATCAAACACAAAAAACCGGATGTCAAAATGTTTTTTAGTTTTTGAGAAAGTCAAAAATAACAAAAACTACTTTTGTTACTCCAGTGATGTAAATTGTGGAAATTTGTTACTCCATCTCTGGTAAAATGAGCTTCATCCGTCCAGAATATCCTTCCAAAGTAATTATGTTCAGTTTCATCTCTTAGCAATAATTTTCGACAAAATGCAGCTCTCAGTAACTTGTCGTTTGCGGTTAGCTCCTGAACTGGTGTAGTCTGGTACGGGTGTAAATGCTCGGTATGAAGCACTGCCCATACTCTAGTTTGGGACAACTGAAGCATAGTAGTTATTCTCCTTGTGCTAAGGGAGAGATTACGTCGGACCATATCCAAAATTCTTTCCTCTATGTGTACTGATGCAGAAGATGAACTTTCTCTCCCTCAGTGCTCCAGTACTCCGTGTTCTCGAAGACGTTGATGGATTCTTGAAAATATCGTATGACTGGGACACCTCCTATTGGGATACATTTCAGCGTAGAGTCTTTGCGCTTCACGACTTCGACCATGAGCCATACCGTAGCAGTAATGCATATCCGTTAATTCGGCACGACAGTAATTTGACATCGTGATATGTTGACGATTTGGCATTCAAATTAGAAATAATTTGTACAACAAAACAGGTCGCGTCGCCAAGCCGACCCCACCATAATAAAAAAGTGGCAGGTCAATTTTAAACCAATGCTCTCACGCAGGTGTTCTCAATGAAAAAATGTGTGAAATATGGTTAATCCAGTACTTTGTCACATTATTGTATGCTTATAACACGATAATTAAAAAAATAGTAAAAAGAAAGTTAATGCTTTCAATCGTAAATTCATCTAAGAATCCAAAAACGTAAAAACTAAAATAAAAGGCTTTTCTTAGAACAAAAGTAGTTTTTGTTATTTTTGATTTTCTCAAAAACTACAAAACATTTTGACATCCGGTTTTTTGTGTTTGATCAAAAATTAATAAGAGCATTGAATATTGAATAAAAAAATAATACTTAATTACGTAAAATTTTGAAAAAAAATTGCTTAAAAACAAAATTTTCATTTTTTTTTCAAAATTTTGATTTTGAAAATTAATTTTTCAAAAACTATTCACTCGAACAACTTTATTTAAAAACAAAATTAAAGAATGTATTTCTGGCTTTTCAAAACGCCATAGCATTACTCCGTAGGTATCACCGTTATTTTTTAATAATTTGTTTTGTTTTAAGTGATTTTTTTTTTTAAATTGCACCTCCCGCCTAAACGGGGGGAAATAGACCCCCCCTCCCATACGATTTTTTTCTTGTCTAAGTCCAACCTACACGCCTTAGCTTTTTGTCACACCTTATGCAAATCACCCTGAATATCTATGAAAAAATAAATCAAACAAATCCATATTCCAAATTTCATTTTTAGCATTTATTTCCGCAAAAGCACCACTGTGCGCCGCGCCGCCACCGATATTTTTATCTATCAAGCACTTATCCAACCCTTGAATGGAGAAAGACCTTTGTATATATGAAAATTTCTAAGTTCACAACCCAACTGAACACACCGTTCACAATAAGCAGTCGTGTATCCGCCACAGTCGATCGTCGTGAGGGATGATGAACTAACTTAGTACCAAATTCGAATTATATCGATACCTTCCCGTAAAAATGTATTAACGTTTTTTTCGTTTCCTGAGCAATTTTAAAAATGTCGCTTAATACATTCTTACGGAAAGGTATCGATATAATTTCATAATTTGGATTATATAATTTTTCCTAAAGGTATGCTCAATTTCTTTTTAGTGTACATCGAGAAATATGCAATGATTTATGAACCTGTATTTCAAAGAGATTATTCACTCTCTTAAGATTTAATTAAGATCGTAAATCGTAATAATAAAATCTTAAACGATTAAAATCACTCTTGGAATGCAATTAGCTTCCTAAAAGACACGAATTGATTGCAGAAAATCCAGGGCACTGCTTAGAATAAACTGTTGCTATATTAAAAAAAAGTTAAACTGTCACGAGAAGCAAATGTGCCTATTGAAGCTCTGACATTTAATCAATTTGCAAAAAACCTTAAAGAGAGATTAGAAAATTCATTGCGTACTTAAAAATAGTTGGAACCATTTTGCTGCAGACAGTATTATTAATTTTTGTAGACATGATTATATTTTTAATTCTAGAGTACAACTCACCTCTTGATGAGGATATGCTTCCTGCTCGTGACTCTCTTAACGGCGCAATAACATTCTCCTCAGCATCGAATACATAAGGGCTGTTAGGATGTTCCTCCCACCGTTCAATGAAATTCTTTAAATTATCCTTTGTATGTTCCAGTTCTTTTGTCTGAAAGAAGAACCCTTTGTGATCAAAAGAATCCGCTTTCAAGTGGTAAAACTTTTTTCTATAACCCTCACCTTATTAGCCTCTCTAACATCCTCAATAACATCAGCTGGTACAGGTGAAGGCGTTGATGCTTTTAATTTCGCCGGAGGTACATTTGTTGGCTTTGCTGAGACAATCGGTGGTGGTTTGGGTCTCCGTTTCAACCATTTATGCTCCAAACATTCTGTGGCAGTCATCCTGGTACTAAATATTAAGGTTGATATGGATGGATGGAAAATTTTAATTAGCAACCAACAAAGCAACATTATAGAGGAAAGCACTCTTCACTCAGGTTACACATTTACTTGTTGTTTATAGTAACATGAGCTGAATGCCTTCATGTAAAGTCCCAGCAATTAGTCCTCTCACCTGCAATCCTTGACTAGTAACTTTGCTATGAAATCCAAAGCCTCTGGGGACACATTGCTGAAGGCTTCATCCTCAAAGTCATACTTGGCTATCGTAACGTTTGCCATTGTTTCAATATCAGTCTCGCCCATAAAGGGTGACAAACCCGAAAGACTGTGTAAAAAGTGAGGTTGTAGGTATTAAAACATTTTCCAATTTAGTAATTTAGTATAACGAAAACGAAATGGTGGGGCTCATCTACTTACAGAACATAGCATATAACACCGACACTCCACATGTCTGTTCCGTACGTTATGCAGTCGAAATTAACTACTTCGGGGGCCACGAATTCGGGTGTTCCAAAAAGGATCTGTAATAAAACGAGAAAAGGGTTTCGGTAAAAGTCATAATTTGTGTTTTGTAAATGAGTAGAGAGAAATGAAGGAGGAAGTTCTTTGCAGCTGCCAAAAAGACATTTCATATTAAACCACATTCTTTGCCACAAAAGCAGTGACTTTGGGACACTACAAAATTCCAAGAACCTACTTCATGGTGGCAATTAATTTGCCACATGAAGGAACTGCGAATAATGTGTGAATGGAAGTCAAATCTCTTTTCTGGTTTTCTGGCATGTACTTGTGGTGGGATTTTGTTAATTAATTTCTTGGATTAAGTTTTATTATACCTGCAATCGCTTGTCGGGATCAAACTTTCTGGCCAGGCCAAAGTCGATAACTTTAATACGATTTCCTTCTTTTGTCAGGCAGAGGATGTTTTCAGGCTTAAGGTCCAAGTGGAGGATATTATTGCGATGGATGAATTGCATTGCTTCGCAGACTTGTCTTATGAACACTGTGCAGGTACGTTCTGTGAGGACGAATTCATCATCGATTACACGATCAAAAAGTTCCCCACCTTCGACTCTGTGGGGAATTAAGAAAGAATAATAAGAGTAACAGTGGGGTTAGTAGAGGCATAAAATTTGGAAAGGTTGATGTTTTTGTTTTTAATTTTGGTGGGGGTTACTTTCTTTGGATGGATGGTTTTTGGATGAATGAAATTTATTACAAGGTCTGTATGTATTTTTGAATATTTGGTCGATATTTCTTTGTATTTAAATGCATCTTATGTTTATTAGCGGTATTTACAGTTTACGACTAAAAGTAAAATTATACTAGATTACATTTAAAATTTTTATACTATATTATTTCATTTAAAGACACTTTATATTTTCTAGTGCAGTGATCCCAAAAACTACGCACAAGCTTTTAAGATAAAACATGTCCGTAAAGCTCTCTTATCGTAGCTACGTGTAACTTATGTCTAAAATAAAACCTGGATGATCGATCGAAGAAAATGAAAAATGGTATCGAGGATTAAGGATAGTGATTCTCCCTTAGCTTTAGCAGTCAAATATTTCATTTACCACATCACTAGCAGCCGTTGCCACCCACAAGACAGAAATTTGTTCTTTCAGATACTATGATAAAATATAGTCCCAAATATGCCGAAAAACGTTTTTTTATACTTTAATACTTAAATATTTCAAAAATTCTGAGGCCGAAATCGAATTTAAAGTATTAAATTAGGAAAACTGTACACTGGGGGTTAAAAGTTGTGTAAAATTAATTTAAATGCTTAATATTTTCAATGGACTTTATTTGACTCGCGAAAATTTTTCCAGAACTCCTTTATTTCCCTTAAGTCTAATGTGATTTCAGGATTTCACCAAGGCTCGAGTTAATTTTACTTACAACCTTCTGTAAGTTTCATTATAATCCTCATTATTTGTGTAATATAACCTTTGGTCAGCGGTAAGTTTAGATCAAGACGTAAATTTATTACCATGAGATAATCATTGTAAAGGACCAAATATTGTCGTTTACTACCAATTTATGATTTTTTAACATGAGTATTCTGTGCGAATTGGGTCGGTGTAAGCACGCTTAGCCGAATAAAGGAATGGTCGCAGTTAAAATCATGAAAGAAAGGTAGCAAAGACACTTAAGGCAAACTTAAACGCATTAGATACCTTAGACATGGTAAAAATACCTAAGTTTACCAAAACCTACCCATTGTTCAAGGAAAATCTACGCAGATAGACGTTCTTGAAATATTAAACGTGCTTTCATAAGTTAAATGTGATTTAAGTTAATTTGACATCAACTTTCCTTTTTTTTTATATTATACGCGCACTCAAGGGGTTATGAATACCCTTATAATGTTAAACATAGTACGAGCAATTAGGAAAAGGGGATAGGATTAGAAAGGAGATACCGATGCACTGGTTTTGAATGCCTGCGCATTGAAATGAGTGGGAAACACTGAGCCGGGTAAAGCATTCCACATTCGTGTAGTGCGTCTAAAGAAAGAATCTCTGTATTTGACAGTACGTCCTTGGTGTGTAGCCCAAATTTTTTTGTATCTACTTGATCAAGTATCCGTAAAATTTAACATTGGAGTCGTTCATATACTTTGAAATTGCTAAAAGAGGTTCTTTTTGATAACGAAAAAAATTAAGGAAAGTTGGATCAGCTATTAAAAGTATAATTTCTTTTATTTTGCACAAAAGTGTAAACACACAGATTTTTAGACTCCAATTTTGTAAAGAGTGTCTCCTTTTAACTTAAAAGTGTAAAAGAAACAATCAGATAGGTGCCAATATTCAACTTATTTTATAAATAAATGTATTTCTATATTAATTTATTATAAGTTTATGTTGAGCTTAAAAACAAAAAAAAAAACTTTTTCACTACAAAAATGACCAAAGTCTGATTTGAGTTTTTTGAATTTCTTCGCTTGTAAAATTTAAAATTGGTTGTTGATCGTGCTTTCCGATAATGGCCGCTCTTAGCCAACTGTCCTGTATTTAGGTAATTTTGTTTAGGATACCTAGCCAAATATTTTTTATCGGGAGTGAAATGTTTGGCGAGCTTAAAGGAATAGATTGGTCTATATATATATAATTTTTTTTAATTCAGCCCAAAAGTTTCAAAATTTTCTGATAGCTCAAGAAAATCAACACACATACCTTCACTGGGACCAATTGTATGGAGAGCGTGCTCAAAATGCAAAATTGAGATTAACGGTTTCTTTCAAAAATAATATTTTGTTGCAAAGTTGACATTATTGTCTGTCAACTGGTAAAATTTTGAAGTTCGGGGAGGCTGTAGCTTAAAAGAAAATAAGTGTTAAGAGTTGTGTTTTACGTAAATAGGAGTTTCTGTTGTGATTAAGTCGGTCAATTTAAAGTAAACAAAAAATTTTGCCGTGAATTCCACAAAGTTACAATATTGTAATATTTTTGCTAGGTTCGTTAAATAAAACTTATTACTGTTTCTAATATTTCTTCTTTATTTACACTTTTCGAATCAAAACAATAAATCTCAATTTATAATCAACTCTAATACTTTTATTCCAACTTAAATCCACTTTTTTAATTACACTTTCCACAATCCAATAGTTCAGCTTTGCACACTTTCATAATCGAAAATAAACTGTGTTCCGCTCACCGTGAACACTCCCTTTTATACTCAAACCAGTTGTTCTAGAAGGTTCTTGTCCAGAAGGGGAAATTCTTATGGGGGTAGAATGTTCTAGTACTTTGGAATTAGGGGAAATTTAGATGCGATGGAAAAGAGCTTTTTGTTTTGTTCCCTCACAAAGCAGATATGTAATTCCCAACAGATGGCGCTGTAGGAGTATAAAGCTCTGTTCGCAACATTGCCCCCTTCTTAAGATTGTTCGTCCCGAACAACTCTATCATCAGCTTCGGCACTGTATCGGTGCAGTCGATCGCTATGCACAACTTTTAGCTTTCCTCTTAACCCTCTTTGAATTCGGTAAACGACATCATTGATTTTCGTGATGACAGTATAAGGGCCTTCCCAGTTTTGTTGAAGCTTCGGCGACAATCCCTTTTGACGATGTGGATTATACAGCCATACACGATCTCCTACTTGGAATCCTGTCGTGTTTGCTCTTGTGTCGTACCTTGTCTTCATTCGATCGCTGTAAGTGCTCATTCTAGTCCTGGTCCTTTCGTGGATGCCGATTAGCCTCTCTTTTAGGTCACTCACGTAATCCCCTGTTTCCTGAGACTCTTGTGGTGGGTGTCCAAACCTTATCTCACTAGGCAGGCGTATGCTTTTTCCGAACAGGATTTCAGATGGTGTTTGTCCTGTTGAGCTATGTACTGCACTTCGATAGGCCATCAAAAATAGTGGTATGTGCCTATCCCAGTTTCTTTGGTTGTCGCCTACGACCTTAGTGAGGTGCTCTTTTAACGTCCTGTTGAATCTCTCGACCATTCCATCAGATTGCGGGTGAAGTGGTGTGGTTCTCGTTTTCTTAATGCCAAGGAACGCGCACACCTCTTGGAATATGTTCGACTCAAAGTTCCTTCCTTGGTCAGAATGGAGCTCCATAGGCACACCGAACCTGCTTACCCAGTTAGACACAATCTGGTCGGCCACGGTCTTGGCTTCTTGGTTCGGGATAGCGTATGCCTCAGGCCATTTGCTGAAGTAATCCATTAGCACCAGAATGTATTTGTTTCCATCATTCGTTTCCGGAAATGGGCCAGCTACATCAACAGCAATCCTTTCAAACGGTGAGCCAACATTATATTGCATCATTTTTCCTTGCAGTTTTCTACCAGGGCCTTTGGTTGCAGCACAAGCGTCACAATTTCGGCACCACTTTTCAACGTCGTCTCTTGCATGCAACCAGTAGAATCGTTGTCTCACTTTTTCTAACGTCTTGTTGACTCCCAAATGGCCTCCTGAAGGTCCATCATGCATTTCTCGAAGAACCTCTTTAATTTTTGATTGAGGTAACACAAGCTGCATCACATAGGATTTACCATCAGCGGACTCCCATTTACGCCGAAGAACACCTTCTCGCACATGAAGTGAGTCCCATTGTGCCCAATAGGCCTTTAAAACTGGACTCCTATCGGAAATGTCATTCCATGCGGGTTTTTCTTCATGTTCTTTCCATGCGAGAAGAGGTTCAATGTCGGGGTCTTCTTGTTGAGCAGATCTTATTTCCTCATTGCTCCATCCACAAATGGGGTCAGCCCTTATTCGCAAAATGTTGATGGATTCCTTTTCTTCTTGTCGCCTACAATGCTTGCAGTCTATTTTACAAGGCCTTCGGGATAGCGCGTCGGCATTTGAGTGCAGCTTTCCCTTTCGGTGTTGGATTTCATAATCGTAAGTCTGCAGTCTTTCTATCCACCTTGCGACTTGTCCTTCTGGGTTCTTGAAGTTCAGCAACCAGTTAAGAGCACCATGATCGGTTCGTAGAAGAAACTTCTGTCCATAGATGTATTTATGGAAGTGTTTCGTTGCCAAGATGAGTGCCAAGAGTTCTCTTCTGGTCACACAGTAGTTTCTTTCGGTCTTTGACAGTACTTTGCTGAAATAGGCGACAACCTTTTCTTCGCCATTGTGCACTTGTGACAGAACAGCGCCGACTCCTACGTTGCTTGCATCAGCATCAATGATAAAAGGCTTGCCTGGAGTCGGATAGATCAGCACCGGAGCATTGCATAGACGGTATTTCAGTTCTTGGAAGGCTTTTTCACACTCACCTGACCATTTAAACTGCTTGTTCTTTTCCGTAAGCTGATGCAAACTCTTCGCAATTCCGGCAAAGTTCTTAACAAAACGTCTGTAATAAGTAGCAAGACCAAGAAAACTTCGTAGTTGATGTTTGTCCTGTGGTGTTGGCCAATTTTTGACGGTGTCAACTTTTTCAGGATCAGTCTTGACTCCTTGGGACGAGATGATATGTCCCAAATACTTTACTTCAGTCTGGAACAGTGCACATTTTTCTGGGTTCAGTTTAAGGTTAGCCTCTCGAAGTCTCTGGAACACACCCTTTAGGTTCTTACAGTGTTGGTCGTATGTCTTTCCATAAACGATAACATCATCCAAGTAGACAAGACAAGTTTTCCACGTCAGACCTTGAAGGACACACTCCATCAAACGCTCAAATGTTGCCGGAGCGTTGCAAAGACCAAATGGCATCACGTTGAACTGCCACAGCCCATTACCTGTGGAGAACGCTGTCTTTTCTCGGTCTTCAGGGTGAATTTCAACTTGCCAATATCCACTTTTCAAGTCCAGTGTTGAAAACCAGTGTGCTCCTTCCATCGCATCTAAGGTGTCACTAATTCTTGGCAGGGGGTAGCTGTCTTTCTTGGTTACGTCATTCAACCTTCGGTAGTCAACACAAAACCGTGTACTTCCGTCCTTCTTTTTGACTAGGACCACTGGTGACGCCCAAGGACTTTTGGAGTTCTCAATCAAACCATCCTTCTTCATGGTGGTAATCATTTCCTCAGCTTCACCTTGTTTGGCCAGTGGCAGACGTCTTGCGGGCTGACGAATGGGCCTTGCATCTCCTGTGTTTATTCGATGCTGCACCATTTGTGTCCTTCCATATTTTCCGTTTGGTGAAGCGAAAATGTCAGCATACTCGTTCAGAAGGCTTTCTGCCGTTTTAACCTGACGTTGGTCTAGGTTAGATGAATTAAGTATCTTTGCCTTCATGCTATTGAGCTCCTCAGGGTTTAATGTCGTTCTCGGTGTTTCAGCGTCAATTCGTGTTATGGCTGCGACAGATTCGCACTTACCGATAACTTCTCCTTTCACTAACTTCACATCGTACGGTTTGGTGTTGAGTATCCGTACGGGGACCATATTGTTCTTCGGAGCCACAAGTGTCTTCCCAATGATGACGTTTTGGGAAGAACAATCTGGGCCTGGTTCCACCATTAGGTATCGATGGCGTCCACACTCACCTTCTACTCTTGTCCAAACGAATACCTCAGAAGAAGTAGGAATAATCACATCTTCTTTGATGACAGTCCTTAGAGTTGTTGTTTCTTCGTGCCCATAAATCATTGGAATCTCTGTATTCTGGTATTTGAGTACCTGGTTCCCAATATCCAAAATTACTCGATGTTCTTTCATGAAGTCCATGCCTATGATGCATTCGTCACATATATCTGCCACCAAAAATTTGTGTGAGAATTCTAGATCTGCAATTCGAATTCTAAGTCGGATTTCCCCATAAACCCTAGCTGCTTCTCCTGTGGCAGTTCTTAGACGGTAACTATTGGTGTTGTGTAGCCAATTCAGGTGAACTAGGTCTTGACGCACAATGGAGGCTGTGGCACCGGTGTCGATGGTGACCACACGTTTGTTGCCATTTAAAGTTGCCTCGACAGTCAGACTTCTATTGTCTCGCTTAGTTTGAGAGACCTGGATAGTGTTTCTGGGGCCATCGATACCAGAAACCAGCTTCTGCCCCTCGAACTCGTTTCCCTGTTGGGAAACTGTTCGGGAAGTAACACTGATGTTATTGTTACCTTGTTCTGGGGTTGAAACTCCGTGTCCACAATGTTGACAAGCTCTTCTTGGTGGTAATCGACATTGACGCTGTAAATGTCCGGTTTTGTTGCAATTCCAGCACTTTGCAAGTCCGTTTCGTTGGTTCCTTTGGACATCAGTTCTTTGGCATGAGCATTCTTCGACGATGGCTTCTCTAAGTCGATGTACTCCGTGAGAAGCTTGCTCAGCTGCTTCCATTGTCAAGGCAAATGCTAATGTTTCAGAAAGCGTTCGTTTTCCAGCAGTTCGCACGGCCCTTTGAAGATGTATATCAGAAATGGCGCGAACAAATGCCTCAACTGCGAACTGGTTACAAATTTCCTCTCCAACATCTGGGTATGCAAGATGAACAAGCCTTTCAATGTCCGCTTGCAGTTGTTGTAGAGTTTCGCCCCTCTTCTGAACTCTGGAATTGAGTTGCACTTTGAAGACTTCTTTCATGTGGCTGTTACCAAAGCGTTTGTCTATAGCCAAAACCAAGGAATTGAAGTCGCCGCTCTTATCTGCTGGTATGGTTTGCAACAACTCAGCAGCTGCTCCTCTAAGAGCAAGAGTTAAGGCTATATACTTGTCAGCCTCATCCCAGCCATTTGTTGTGGAAGCTGCCTCGAATTGCTTCTTGTATATAGACCAAGAAGTCTGTCCATCAAAGGTTGGAGGTTTCATCTCTTTTTTTCTCAAAGTTTCCCCAGAACTTTCCCGAATCTTTATATTTCGAATGCGATCTAGCTCTTTTGAAAGCGTCTCCATTTTGTTGTCGACTTGATTCTCTAATAATGAAACACGTTCGGCTTGATTCTCCAACAATGAAACACGTTCATCAAGTGCAGATACATTCTTTTCGATGTTAACAAGCTTGCCTTCTAGCATGTTTCTCTGTTCTTCGAGAAGGTCTTTTTGTTCACTATGCTGTTTCTCCAGGCGTTCGAGAACATTCTTCTGTTGCTCTTCGAAACGTTCGAGAACATTCTTTTGTACATTCTCCTGTTCTTTCTTTTGTTCATTTCGTTGCTCTTCGAGACGCTCAAGCAGAAGACTAAACATATTTGAAACATCTACATTTTTACTTACGTCTGCTTCCTCAGAGTCAGCTTCAAAGACGAAAATGTCCGGGTCTTCATTTTGTTGTTTCAAATATTCCGCCAAACGCAGAACAAGCTCATTTTTCGATCCTGCTCTAGAAAGTTCTCGCTTGCCTAATTCACTTTTCAGCTCATTACAGTTGAGCTCTTTCAGTAACTTGCTCATTTTTTTTTTCCGTACACTTCACTGCACAATAAGTTTTATTCCACTTTTCTGACACCAATGTAATATTTTTGCTAGGTTCGTTAAATAAAACTTATTACTGTTTCTAATATTTCTTCTTTATTTACACTTTTCGAATCAAAACAATAAATCTCAATTTATAATCAACTCTAATACTTTTATTCCAACTTAAATCCACTTTTTTAATTACACTTTCCACAATCCAATAGTTCAGCTTTGCACACTTTCATAATCGAAAATAAACTGTGTTCCGCTCACCGTGAACACTCCCTTTTATACTCAAACCAGTTGTTCTAGAAGGTTCTTGTCCAGAAGGGGAAATTCTTATGGGGGTAGAATGTTCTAGTACTTTGGAATTAGGGGAAATTTAGATGCGATGGAAAAGAGCTTTTTGTTTTGTTCCCTCACAAAGCAGATATGTAATTCCCAACAGATGGCGCTGTAGGAGTATAAAGCTCTGTTCGCAACAATATGTTATCGATTAATAAATATCAGTAAATAAAAACGAATTTTCATCAGCATCAAAAATAAAACTCACGGAAATATAAAAAAAAGTGAAAAAATCCGTATAAAATGTTTAGACACATTTTTTTCCAAATTGCAACAAAATCATCTTTTCTGACAAGGCGCATTTGCATCTCGGCGGCTAAGTTAACAAACGAAATTGGCGCATCTGGGGCTCGGAAAACCTGCACATTCTTATCCGAAGCCAATCCATCCGAAGAGTGACATTTTGGGGCGGATTGTGGAGTGGTGGCCTCATTGCACCGTTTTTCTTCGAAATTGGGGCTGGCAACAACGTTTCGGTCAACCGTGGGTGTTACAGAACCATGTTAACCGACTTTTTTTTTAATTGAAATTGAAGACATGGATTTGGACGGCCTCTGGTTCATGGAGGATGGCGCGCCATGCCACACAGCCCTTACCACACAAAATTCCCAAATCCTTTTATCGGCCGTCTTGGCGATGTCAATTGGCCGCCTCGGAGCTGTTGACCCCTTTGGACTTTTTTTTTCTGGGTAACTGTGAAAAGATTGAAGCACTTATCATCCAATATTAAGGCCAATATCATCCAAGCAATCCGTGAGCTACAACCATCAACAAGGTCTTGGAAAATTGGAGTGACAAAATGCGCTACTGCGGAACCAACCGAGGAGTCAGCCACGTAAACGACGTTATATTCCATAATTAAAAGGAATGTTTGCTCTAGCTAATAAAAATAATACATGGAACAAATAAATTTTTTGTTCATTTGATTTTTCAAAGAAGCTTATATTTGGCCCACCCTTTATGTTATACTATAATCAAATTTTGTAAATTAAGTTAAGATCAAAGAGAATCTTCCTCAAGCAGGCGACATTTTGCCATGTTTAATGTTTAAGAACATAAGTATGTTGTAATGTAAGCACATCTTTCTTTTCAATAAATCGGTCAATAGTAATAATAGTTAAAAATAAATCTTGAAACGGAATAAAACCCATAAATGTTGTTAAGTTCTTAGAATGTACGGAAAAACAAAATAAATGTTTGATTAATTCTCAGAACTTATTTCGAAAACCCATAAGACTTTTTGAAAAAAAAGCAGTAAAATATATAAAATCATAAAAATATACAAAGTATAAAAAATCCAAATTAATTGCAAATAAATATTCGCAAAGTGAGATCAATGCATGCATTCATTTAGGAATAAAATAAATGCTGACTAACAAATATGCTAAACATATTATTAAAATATCTCATATTTAATGAAATTAAATTTAAATTAATAGGAAAGTTCTTAAAGCATATTAACGTCCTATTGGAATGTTTCAAGAAAGGAAAAGAACATAAACTTTAAAAATTTAAAATGTAAGCCGTGCAACAGCTCGGAGTGAACTAGGACCTAGTGACTTACAACTCTCAACCATTCCTGTGTGCGTGTTACCAGCAACGGAGGGGACCTACAGTTTTTTGCCGATTCCGAACGGCTAATGAGCTGCACTTTCCATGACAAGAGATACTCTTGGAGAATTTGTCAATTCCTCGCAAGAGGCAGTACACGCTCGAAAAAAACTTTCTTGCAGCGGCTTAGAACGTAAGCCGTCGCCAGCTTCCAATTGGGTGGAAAATAACCGTTACCCTATTCTCTAATCCCGAATCCCATACTAAAGTTTTATGTTTGTGCTTCGATTTGGGACATAAGTGAAATTCTGTCCGTTGTTTTTATTAAAAGACATTTGAATAGTTTTAAAAATAAATTGGACCTTTGCCAATACTTTCTACAATACTACCACTCATTCAATCTGGCATTCACTAGTAATAAGCAACGCTACGTGGTAACGTATGTATTTTTAAGCGAAAAACAAGCGAAAAAACTCAGCTCTTGCCATCTATAGTTACAGCATTTCAGAATTTCGTGCTCAAAAAACCGTCTTACCTGAAAATTGATTTTTTTTACCTCAACTATTCAATTGTATTGCAAACATTGCACGAAAACCAGATAAGGAGAAGTGTCCTCCTCAAACTATATTCGGATCTTAATTAAATGTATTTCCCCCAAAACATAGTTATCCACTTTAAATTAATCTAAACTTGCACTCCATTGAATACTATGGTTCTCACACAATGTCTGACAAAGTTCTAACCCTATTTTGTGCCCCTTTAGGACTTAATTTGAAGCTACATACGTGCGGAAAGAAGAGTCGAGGGAAACAGAAAACAAAATACAGACCTTTGTAAATGTCCAACAAAACCGTGTGCTAGAAAGAACTTTTGAAAAAAATAAAAAAAAAATGTTCTCAAAAAGGTTCCCAACTTAGTTATACCGTCGTTTTACTCGAATAGTAGAACGAACAAACTTTCTGATATTTTTTTTCTGAAACTTTTTTCATGCAACATGTGCTTCAAGGGAAATGTGGAAAAGTTTTGTGCCTGTTTTTTTTTTTGCGATATTTTCATTTCGCTTCTAACGGTGTGTTAAACTATTTTCTTTTACATATAGATATCCTTACAATTCCAGGACGACACACATCATTTTCTGATATTCGTACGCAGCATACAACTGTATGATGAGATGATGTTGCAGCGAGTTCATTATTTCCACTTCACGCTCCACATTTCGGCGGTCCTCGCGTTTTGGGATAGGTACGAATTTTGCCGCCAATTTTAAGCCACTAGCCTTCTCAGAGCAACGATAGACTGTGCCAAATTTTCCCCTGTGCGAGTGCAAGAAATAAAAATTGATTAATTTTTGTATTAGATGTTTGTTTTCATAGCTTTTAAATAAGATGTTTCCTTTCCTTTTGTTTTGTTCTTTTTTTTATTTTTAATTATATTATTTTTATACGAACTCACCTGCCAACTTCGCTAAGCATTTCGTAAATTCCATTGGCATCGACACCTCGTTTAATCGCAACATCACGTGGCGGAAAGGCAGGTTCAAGGACTGCAAAAAATCGAAAGAAAGGCATCTTGTTAGTTGTTATTGTTTGTGTTTAGTTTTATTGAAAAATGGAATATGGACTTTATTTTAGGAATATTCGGACGTAAAAATAACTTTTAATACTAAGTACTCCTTGGCATAATGGTTAGCGCGTTGGACTGTGGCGCAGGACAACAATATCATACCGGATACTCAGTTCGGTTTTAAGGCAGGACATGATACAATTCATGCCCCATCTAAATTAGACTCTGATATCCAATGGAACAAAACTAAAAGGTACTTGTCTGGTTGAGTTGGGGAAGGCTTTCGACACCGTATGATTAGAGGATCTCTATATAAAACTGAGGATCAGCTTTAAGCGTCATTTCTACAAGATTGATTTGATGACTGGAAGTTGAAAATCAACATTCAGAAATCTGAAACGATCCTGTTTAGCACTCCGATGCATGGAGCTTTAAGAGATACGACAAAAGACTGGCGCAAGTTATTGATCGAAGGACCATATGGACAGCCACTGGCGAATACAAGTGTAGTAAAGTACCTTGGAATCGGGTTGGATCAGTAATTGTATTTCGACAGACATATAAATGCTGCTCTGACCATGGCTAGGGGAGCCCTTGCCCTGACAAAACGGTTATTTTAAAGCAGCCGGATTGACAGAAGGATGAAGGTGATTTGCTACAAGGCCCTAATCCGGCCGATGATTGCCCTGTGTGGTTCAACGTTGCCCCATCTCAAATGGAAAAGATTCGATTGTTTCTGAGTGCATTTTAGTGGCATGATGCGTTTCGAGTTCCGAGTTGATCATACCAGCGAAACTAAAAAAACAATCATTTAATTCAACTGTCAAAATCAAACAAACAACCGTGTAGTCCAAAAATAATGTTTCTACCGTTATTTGCACAGTGTGTAATGAAAGAATGTTATTAGTTGTACGCAAACTTTTGTGGAACGAGTTTGACAACTTTTTAGATTTTTTTTGTCATTTGTTTAAATAAAAATAAAAATACCGTGGGAAAATTTTAAACATTTAAAACCTGCTCTAAATCAATTTCCAAATAGACTGTAAATAGACTAAATATTAGATATGCGAAACAATCGTACAAAAGTGCTCGACGATCTTTAATTTTGCAATATTGTGGCGGGCGATGCACCTTCAAATGCATGCATTCATATGCATGCGTGGACGATTATAACCCAATGAATTTGCGCCTCGAAACAACTAAATTGAGTTTTTATTCTTTCATTTCCATCTTAAATAATGTTAATACCGAATATAAACAATCAAAATGTATATTTAATTTTAAGTATTATATAACATGTTCTTTTTAAGACGAAAAATTATTTGGTTTGAAGTTGTGTGTGTTCTTCTTAATTTTTGTTTTGTGTAGTTGTATTTGAGTTCTTTGTCTGTCAATTTTAGGATTGTTCAACGAAAATTTGCTAAGGTTCTGGTGCAATACCCACATTAGTTAGAAGAGTTGTCTAACGTGTTTAAAATTATGAAAAAGTTAGACAAAGTCTCCCAACTAATCGACTGTGTTGAGTACAGCCGGTTTTATTCCTTAAACGAGCAACGTTTAAAATTTTGCGCCATTGAACTTATTTTGGACTAAATCTATCCTCTGAACATTGTTATGTTGAAATAAACTTACAAATAAAACCCATCTTAACCTTTGGTGAGCAATGCTTTTTTTCTGTTGAAATTTTATCGTTCTACGCAAACTTTTGGAATCACTATACCTATACCTATCAATCATAAGACATTAAAAAGAAATAAGCAAAACTTACACATCCCTAGATCAGTGACTCAGAATAACATTGATGCATTTAACGAAATTTTGAGAAATGAAATAAATTTAAATATTAACGAAGATGAAATTGATCGCGACCTCCAAACAATATATGACAAAATTGAACTAATAATAAAGAATGCAGCTAAGATATCGATAATGACCATACAAACTGAACAAACTGAAAAAATTTCTGATGATACAAAAAAACTTATCTTACGTAGAGAACAACTAAGAAACAAGGAAATTACAACATCTCAGGAAAAAATCGAACTAAAACATATCCGAAAAGAGATAAAAGAAAAAACAAAAAAGGATATTCAAATATTCAATGACAAAGTGATTAATGAAATTTTAACTACCACGAAATCAATCAAAAAGACAAAACAATTTTTAAACAAAGGGACAGACTGGATTATAACAATGAAAAACAACAAGAAAGATATATCAAACCGAAAAAATATTAATGAAACCGCCACAAAATTTTTTGAACAACTATTTAAATCCAACACAAATACAAATATTAACACACCACCAATTATAAACGACAACCTAAATAATAGCCCACTTCTGATCAAAAAAGATATAGAACAAGCAATTGACGATCTAAAGAAAGAAAAATGTATTGGAAACGATGGTATAGCGGCTGAGATGCTTATATACGGAAAACAATCATTATCACCTATTCTGACATTGCTATTCAATAATATACTAATAACGCAAAAGATACCCAAACAATGGACTCAAACTACCATAACCCTGATTCATAAAAAAGGACAAAAAGATAATATAAAAAACTATAGACCCATAAGCAATATATCGACCATCTACAAACTTTTTTCAAAAATAATATATCGAACCATCAAGGAGAAACTTAACACGAACCAACCAATAGAACAAGCAGGATTTCGTGAAGGATACTCAACTACAGACCACCTACATACAATAAACCAACTAATAGAAAAATTCTAAATAAAAATACTTTTTATTCATAGACTTCAGTAAAGCGTTTGACTCCATTGAACATGCCACTATTTGGGAAGCATTAATGAATCAAGGTATAAATCCTATCATAATCCAGACATACAAAAACCTTTATGACAACAGTTGGGCAAAAATAAAAACGGAAATAACAGGACGAGAATTTAAAATAAATAGAGGAGTTAGACAAGGAGATCCGATGTCCCCACCAATGTTTTCTGCTGTGCTGGAGGAAATATTTAAGAAACTTAGTTGGAAGAGATATGGAATTAAAATAGGGGAAAAGTATCTAAATAACCTGAGATTCGCTGATGACATCGTACTAGTGTCAATGAACGCCAAACAAATCGAATCGATGCTTAACGAATTAACTACAGTATGTAAACGCTATGGACTTAACATAAACCAAACAAAAACAAAAGCAATGACCAACCACACAAAAATTGACATCACATTAGACGAGGAAAAGATTGAATATGTAGAAGATTACATATACCTTGGACAATTAAAATCATTCAAGGACCAAGAAAATAAGGAAATAAACAGACGAATCACGAACAGTTGGAAGCAATTCTGGAACGTTCATCAAATAATAGAATCAAATTTAACTAACAACACAAAAAAATATATAATGGACTCTGGAATACTACCCGTCATGACTTATGGACTACAAGCAGTTGCTTTGACCTCGAATTTAATGGAAAAACTAAGGATACGCCAGACTAAAATGGAGAGAAAAATTCTAAATATAAGACAAATTCAAAGAATAAGAAACCAAGATATAAGACAACAAACCAAAATCATCGACGTTATAGAAAGAACAAGAGGACTTAAATGGAGCTGGGCAGGACACATCTCAAGACTTCAGGAGCAAAGATGGACAAAAATATTTACAGAATGGACTCCAGCGGACAAAAGACCACCTGGAAGACCTAAGAAAAGATGGATTGACGATTTGGTGAACTACAGACAAAATTGGTACAATGAAGCTAAAGACAGAGAATTATGGACAATATTGGGGGAGGCTTATGCCAGAAATATGTCTACATAAATAGAATTATAAAACAAACAAAAAAAAAAAAAAACAAATTTGTATTTTATTAAATTTCAATATTATTTAAAAGTTCTTAACCAGACTTTGTTTGTAATTTAAATTTAAATTAAAAAACAAAAAAATGTAAAACGATAAAATTTGTATTTAAACTTTAACTTCAAATGGCAAATAAAAGCTTCAAATAATAATACCTATACCTATACTTGCAGACAAATTTGATGAGTCGACTTTTTTCGTGTTTTCTATTATTTCTATTATTTTTTTTGCGAATATAAATATTCTATTAAAAATTGTAAAATTTTATAAATCAATGTTCCTCGAAGTAAAAAGCATTATTCCAACATTATGTATAGATAGAGCGTAAGTAATTCATACTAACGTCATTCATCCGCATCAATTATTCAGACGCACCAACTTTGTTACTCATTATTTTCAACTAAAACTGAGTACTTATTCTTTTATTTAAATGCTGACATCAGTATAATCAACACAACTATCCATGCGTACCAATTAACAAATTAACAAAATATCAAATCAATCGCCAATATTTTTAACCCAAACGCGAATATATTTAACCAAAACGCAAATCGATTTAAAGTATTTGCGCATCGATTCAAACTAAAACAAATATATTTAAACTGCTGATAGCTTAAATTTATTTGTTTGTAGCTTAAAATCGATTTACATTTTGGTTAAATATTTTTGTGCTTGTGTTAAATCTATTTCTGTTAAGCACCAAAAGTATATTAAAAAATATGAAAAAGTCCTACCGTTTTAAATGGAAGTTTATGTATATTTAAACAAAATGTAAGCTGCTTATGCTTTAAAACTAATTTAGTTATTGAGAATTATTTCCAACTCAACAAAAAAGAACTGTCATATCAAATTAATAGTTTCCGCTGAATACTGAATTGCATTGTTGCTTTCATGCTTAGAAAAACATCTATTAGTTGCAAAATATTACATCTTTCGAAAACACAAAAACTGGTCAATTATTTTCAATCAAAAACAACAATTATTTGCACCGGGAACGAGATTGTAAGTTGTTTATTAACTATTACTGCTTCATTGAAAATTTAGTTATATCGCGAAGTTGTATACCCCAACAACAGTGGTCAATATGGCTAGCAAAATTATAATTTCATTGGGTTGTCTTCTGTTGGTGGTTCAGGTAAATAAATACAAATGAACATTTGAAAATTGATCCATTTTTAAAATGAAATTCTAGTTTTATTCAAAGATTGTTGTTAACTCAAGTGCCGTAATAAGCTGCTGGGAAAGAGAGGGCGTTACAGAAAAGGAAAGAACTATGTATTTAGACCGAAATAATTCAACTGAAATTACTCCTAAAATGAAATGCTTACTAAGTTGTGTTGTGGAATCTATCAATTTGGTTGATGGATGTCATTTAAAGTATGAAGAAGCCAAGCAGAATTGGACGATGGAAGGAAAATTGAATATGACCATTGCCTTAGATGTTTGTAAGGACAGTGCTCAAGGCGAAGAGCGTTGTGAGTGCGGATATCAAGTTTTTAAGTGCATGGATGATTTTTTGCATCAAAATTAAAGTTATACATTAAAAGTGTATTTAGCTTATTTGACCAATGAAAAAGAATAGTTAAATCAATTCTGATAAACTTAAATTTGTGCAAGATATGCAATTTGTTTTTTATGTTTTAATTAATTAGGAAAAATCTCAATGGGAACTTTTAAGCATAATAAAGGCTGATTATATTAATGGTGATAATTAGACCATGCATTTTTATGTGACGGCTTGGGATCGGTTTGAGTATCATTTTCAATAAAGGTTAAGTAATTGGAGACTTATTATTTAGCTTTATTTACAGGTGAATGTCAAAAACTGTAAGTTATCTTAAATGTGTTCTTCTGGTATAAATCAGGATGAAAAAATGTTTTGTAAACTTAACAAAAGCCTTCTAACTTCGGGCAAACTTAAAAACAAATATACCAGTTTGATTTTTTGTTTCAAGGATATAATGTGTAAAATCATAAAACCATTCAATAGTAGGTTAGTATTACTATCGATTTGTTAGGGAATAGTGTTAAAAGTAATAGTAATTAAATCAATTTTTTTGATCTTCTTTTTATTAAAAAAAAACTGTCAATGTTGAAAATGGCCACATCATTTACTGTATAATTAAGAAAAATCTTCGTGCCATTCAAAACTAATGCGCAGATAATCAACAAATAAGAACATTTTCTCAAGAAATAGACGAACGACGCTCAAACCAGCGATGTCCGTTATTACGAAAACGAATTTGTTCGACTTCTCCATCATGGAAGTGTTAAGTTTCATTAAAATCTCAATTTTTACGTGCGACTTATAGGTATTATAAGGCAAGTTATGCATTCGTAAAAAAATAGAACTCGAGATTTTGATCAAAGTTGACATTACGATAATAGCGAAGACCAAAAAAGTGGGTCTCGCAATTCTATCTGTCTGTCTGTTCAACTACAGCCTAAACGGCTCGCCCGATTTTCTTTAAACTTGGTAGATATCATTTTTATTTTTTTTCCCCCACAAGTTTTTTCTTTTTTTTTTAAGACCAAAAATAACGGTACCTGCCATACGATTTTCAGGATACTAAGTTTTTTTTTTAAGCGAACTGAATAAATCTTTATTTTTTTTTCTTATTTTGTCTTGGGTACACATTGAAATATAGAAATTAAATTTAATTATTCTTCATAAACATTAAAATTCATGGTAAATAAATATTATTTAGCATTTTATTAAGAGAATATAATATATTATAATTAAATTTTTTTTTTCTAAGAATCAATTTAAAATAAATTATATTCTTTTTAAAAATTTTAAAAATATTTCGCAATGAAGTTCGAAGTTCAATATAAATAAAAAATTCTCAGGTTTCTGAATAAAATATCATTTTCTCATTTATTAACCAGGGGATTGTGGCCAGGGGACTGAGGTTTTTCATGGTTTTTGCGCAAAAAAGATATTAAGGTTTTACTTTAAAAAAATAAAAATATATATATAATATTACAGTTTTATTAAACCTATACTATACTTCTAACAAATATGCCTTCTTACATACAAATTTGTTTTGTAAATCCTCACCAGAGGACTGATAATCTAAAGGGACAATCCACGACTTCTTGCACAAATGTCTTTTTCACAATACTAACATAAGAAATAGAATCGATTTGCACCACAATTTTATTGTAAGGAGATTTGGTACTGCAAATTGCCAGTGCTGGAAAATCCATCGATATCCTAGTTATTGATTTTTTCGACTGTTTTAATATGCCAGAGGACTGATACAAAAAGCGGGGGACAAAGTTTAATTAAGTTTTTTTGTAATAAAATAAATTACTAAGAAATATTTATCTATTTCGTAGCAAAGATGTGTTATTTTCCGTAACTTTGGTGCAATTCATATAAGTATGAGACGTGAAATAAGAGAACTATAATAATTTTTCTTTGCGAAAACGCACTGGGGACACGTCGGCGTCGGGGGACTGAGAATCAGACACTTTGAAGAATTTTTTGAGCAAGATAAAATAAGGTCAACCTAATAATATTGTTAGGCCAGGTAGATATATTGAACGGATTTTAAAATATTTCTTGGGCCACTGAAAATTCCATTGTTTGTAGAATCACCCAAATATTTTTTTTCTCAAAAACTGTTCGACAGATTAAAGAAATAAAAATACAAAAAAAAATCATTTAGTTAAAGCTAGGTAGTAGTGGAAAAAAAAATTGCGAAAAATGGTTATTGAGGGTACCCCCCATGGAACCATTTTTTTCGTTTTTGATTTTCTCAAAACCGGTACGCCCAATTTTGATATTTTTTTTTTGCTAAAGCTCCCCAAAAATTTAAATAGAATTACCTATTCAAATTTTCAAATTTTTTTTTGGATTTTTAAAAAAAACTTCAAATTTTTTTTCAAAACTCAATATTTCGATTATTTTTTTATATTTTTTTTTTAAACTCGATAAATAAAAGTTTTTTTATATAATCTACAAGATGTGAGAAAAAAAATTATTTTACCTAAAAATAAAGGTACCCACCATACAAATGGAAAAAAAATTAAAAAATGGTTTTCAAAAATCGTATTTTTCTCGAAAACGGCACCTAGAATTTTGATAAAATTTTTTTCTTTCAATTAATTTTTATGATCTTTAATTTAATAAAAAAAATTTGAAATTAAGATATTACGGCTTGTACCTACCATAGAACCATTTTTTCGAATTTTGAATTTCTCATTAATGACATGACGGATTTTAATGAAATTGTTTACAGAGATGCTTCCAAAAAGTTTAAAAAACATTGCATTTCAAAACTTTAAGAAAAATATTTTTTTTTTGAATTTTGAAAAAAAATTTTTTTTTTTTTTGGAAAATTCAATATTTCAAAAACAGCTTAATATTTTTTTTGTAAATTTAATTTTTATTCGAACAATAATAAAACTTTAAATTGGCGTACCAAAATTTCTTCTTAAAAATGTTTAAATGTTTTTATATAAAATCTTATTTTTTTAAGAAACCACTACAACGACTTATAATTTTTGTTCTTATTTCTGTTTCTATCTCTTACTACTAAAAGAGTTTAAAAAATAAAATTTATTCTTATGAACAGTTATCTCTAGTAACATTCATTTTTAAATTCCTAGTCTATTACATAGGAGCAAGTTCGTGCGACCCAGTCGTGCATTTTATTTAAAAGAAACTAATACTTGTTCTATAGAACTAGCAAAATAATATTTATTTTGAGGCACAATGTTTTCCCAAATGTTTTCTGATTGAAAATAAAGTCTAGTAGGTATTATAGGGGATGCTTTCGATTCGTGCAAAAATTGATTTCGAGATTTAAATCGAAGCTGAAATCACGAAAATAGAGCACACGAAAAAAGTGGGTATCAATTGTGTGTCTGTTTGTCTATTTGTCTTCTATTTCTACAAGTCTAAGCAGGCGCTACTTGAAAAATGGTCCGAGAGCAAAAATAAAAATGACCGCAAGAATTTGTATGAAAAACAAAAATCCATACAATTTTGTAAAGTGTGGTTTTTATTTATTGGGGCCTTTTTCTCTTCTTATTTTGGGGCAAAATTTCATTATGGAAAATGGCTCCATGTTTACAATCTTAAAAAGTGAAAAATGTCCGCAAGAATGAGCCATGTTTTGAAAATACAAACATCGCACCAAATAAATGAAAAAGACATAGTTTGGAGTGATTTTTCGCACCTTATTTTCAAGTTTGACTCATTTTCAATTTTTGTATAATAGAATTATGGTTGAATTTTTAAATCACAGCTAAAAAAATAATTTATTGATCAACTGTGCCTGCCTGGCCCACTGCGGGATTTCGAAGGATTTTACCTCCCTCTTCTGCTCAGGGTATGCTCAGAGTATATTCAATATGTCAACAGTTTTCTTAGGCAACAGTTTGGCGGGAGGTACCACTCCCACTGTATTTTTTTTTGTAATCAGCAGATCTTCGAATCAATTGATGAAATAAATAAATAAATAAATAAATATCCTGCGTACCCGCCAAGCGCGCTACTTACTGTTGACCGGTGCTGCTACCCAAGAAAACTGTTTATTTAGGCGTCCCTGGTGACTGAGCATACCCTAAGCAACGGCAACGTTTTTGCATGAATTAGATAAAAAGCCCCAATAATTTGCCCATTCATAAAAAAATGGCTTGGGGATATTTTTCATTATAAAAAAAACCGTATTTTTGTTCTTGGGGCTATATTTAATTTAGCCGTTTAAACAGCTATAAACTGATTTTTTCAAACTTAGAACTTAGGCTTTTTTTTGTTAATTACTATAAAACAAATTTAAATTTATTTTTTAGTTCAAAAAACAAGGATCCCTAAATATATCCGCCAAGAAAAAACTTATGTATGTCAAGAATTACTCGCATGATTTTGATCAAAATATTTCAGTGTATTATTTTTCAATTGAAATTGAAATTTTGTATCTTAAGTACCCTATGCCTCTAATAGACTTTTCGCCGGACCTTCTGAGGTATCAGTATCGGATTATCAGTGGCTATATAACTATTTACTTGTGTTCAAAATATTGAGTGGAGATCATGTAATGTTCCCATAAATTGGTTCATTTCAATTTTCAATATTATGGTCTGAGGTAAGATGAAGTAAAAAACAGAACACTTTGTGTTACACCTTTTAGGTTACCGCTTGAAATGTATCTGAATTGAAATGATTTGACAACCAGAGAATCTTTATTAAAGAATAAAGATGCGTTCATGACTTAGTGTTTAGTTTTTTAAGACGTGGTCTTAAATTTTTCAGAAACTTATTTGTTTTTATGATTTTGAATAAATTTTTAATTATTTCAACGTTTTGGAATTCTTAAAAATTGCATTTGGGAATAGTGTTGTTTTCAAAGTTAATATCTGGTATTGATGTGTTTTGAAATTTTCTATTCCAAATCTAGTTTGTTTTTACTTTGTACTTACGTGATAAGTTTGACAATAAGTAATTTTCGAGCCGCTTTTATTATACTAAACAAAATATTTGTTCTCATACATTGTAAAAGTGGCAATTTGATTTAAAACTGAAATAGAGTTGTTTTGGTTCAAAATACCTGAGGAATAAGTTGGTTTTGATTAAAACTCATATATTGAAATCAGAATATCTCTATAATAAGAAGACTCTTCAAATTTTCAAACATAGATTTTAAAAAGAAGAGTTAACCTCATCGTTCAATCGAAAAGTTTTTGAAAAATGGAATATGTGGTTTTTGATTCTAGTAGACACATATTTGCGTTTAATTATTAAAATAAAGTTAAATTGAAACTTATGCGTGACATAAAAATGCTGAAACAAACTTTTGCGATTTTTTATTTTTATAATTGAGGCTGTGGTGTAAATCATTTTTCGGTTAAATCAACACTTGGTCTACTATTTTATGTATGCTTTCCAAAAATGTAACCTAACTCTCTGAGATAAGATTTATTGCTCAATCAAAAATGGGTTCCACTACCATTCCTTTTGAACTTACAGCTACAAAGGTGTTCATCTAAGGACACAATCTGATTTTAATGAATAAGATCATAAAACAATCCATTATCCGAAAAATGAAAATTTTATTCTTCACTAATTTTTTTTATCAAATTATTCAATCATGTTAGGTATGTTTGACGCTTTTTCATTTTACATATTTTTTAATGATTTTCAATGGGTTCAATAAGATATAAAATTGCTTATTCAAAACCCATAACCCTCATTTCTCAGAAACACCTTTTTTTGTGACGTTATTATTAAACCATCTCTGCGCATTTCCCAAAGTGCAGACAAGTAAACACACTTCGTACATTCTCGGCTATTCAAATCATTTGATTCAAATTTCATGTTCGACTTTTCTAAAAATTCTATTAGTTTCGTTTCTTCTGACTCACTACTGAGCCTTTCAATAATTTGTTCTCCTTATAACCCAAACTCTATTAGTATGCATGTCTTTTGCAGAAACTCTTAAAATCTAATTAATTATAACAAATTACCACCCATTTAAGGTGCAATTATCTAAATTAATTTTTAATAATTCGCCCCAACATAAGAATCATAAATCTCTTCTTGAAAATTATTGAAAAATCGATAAACAATATTGTATGTACCCCTATAATTGCCTATTTATTAATTAAAATTGTATAATCGAACAAAAAACACCATCCACCATGTGGTCAATTTATATAAAACCAAAATAGAACAAAAAATCATAAATAAATTAAGAAAAATAAATGTTAATTTCAGAAAGAAAAAAAAATATTGAAAATATAAATTATTAGAAAATTTCTCAAATTTAACATTATTAATCCATTTGAACGCGTTTGGCGACAGCAAAAAATTATAAATTTATTTATGTACAATGCCCACCCACCAGGGCCTCGATATAAAAATGTACACCACAAACAAAAAAAGGAAAACAACTAATGAACCAAAAGGGAAGCAGTAAGATGGCCGAAAACAAAAGTGAAATCAAAAACTATGTAAATTAATTTATCTCGATTAGTATATTGGCGCTTTGCAATGAATAATAAAATTTATAGATATTGCCATCATAACGGTTGTTAGGAGGTATATTTTAATTGAAGAAAAAAATAATATAATAAATTGATAAAGGAACGAATTTGATGTTTGTATTTATTATTTGTATCGAAATGCATATTTAAAACTCTCTTACGATGTAAGTGATCTTTATAATTCAAAAATTCATATTACTGTATGATTTTTCTATTTTTTTTATTCATACACAGATGAATGTTAATGTTGTTGACTAAAGTTCCGATTGCGAAGGCTTAAGTAGGGGAAGATGGCCTAAAATGGCCCACCAAGGTAAAATGGTCCCTTGCTAGAAATTGTAGAACCGAACAGAATTAGAATGTTTTGGTAACACAATTCTTTATTTTATCTGGCATAACTGACATAAACAAAATTTTAGCAGCTTCAAGCTATTGTTTACTGGTCAAAAGGTCTCTAGCCATCTACAAAAGTAGAACCAATAAAATGTTGTAAAAAGTTTGTTGACAAAAAAAAATTATTGAGTATTTCTTATTATTTATTTTCTTATTAATTTACTGAAATTAGTTGGCCTATAACTATTTCAGTCTGTTCGGAATTAAAACTTAAATAAAAGAACCCTAAATGGGCAAAATGGCCTACAAAGCACTCGCCTAAAATGGCACAGTGTGGCATTTTATACTTGCCCTTATATTTTTATTTTCTTTATAGTGAAAATGGTTGGAAAATATAAACGATGTACAGAGAGGCAGTCCTGGGGCCTATAACACAAAACTACAAGTACTTGTAATACAAGTGAATTAATGCAAGTGTAACAAATTTCTGTAAAACAAAGCTACAAGTTTGCTGGCTCTTCTACAAGTGTAATGAGCGAACATTACAAGTGGGAAATTATATGATTTCCCTCTTTCTGTAACACAAAGCTACAAGTGTAGAAAAAAACTAAATCCTACTTGTACAATAATCAGCTAAATCTTACAGGTGATTCAAAACTTGTAGGATGAAGAAGATGTATTTAAATGTACGAAAAAAACAATATTTTCAACTAATTAGCATTTCCATATTTTTTTTTATTCGTAGTTATGATATTTTTAACCAAAAAAACGATATCGAATTGTGAATATATTTTTGTGTAAAGTGTATATTTGTGATCTTTTTTCAATAGTAAATTATTTCGGTAGTGTTATAGGTAATTTACTCGTAATATACCTATACTTTATAGGGTTTTGAAAAGTTAAACATTTTTAAATCTCAGTAAACTAAAAAATTAAACATAACACAAAATAATGCATTCTATTACTTTTCTTAGATTTACTTAGAAATAATTGAATTTTTATTTAATGATATATGTATGTAAAAAAAATTAGTACTAATGGTAAACATATGAAATCTAAGCAAAATGATCCAGGAACAGAACATGTTTAATTGTATTAAAAATACAATCCCAATCCAAAAAGGCACCAAAAAGAATGTTTTTTTTTTCATGGATTCTTACCTTCTACCTTATCTTCTTTTTGTTAGCTTTCAAACTAACTGTACACTCCATCATACAAGTGTAGTACAAATTCTTATTTATCTCAAAAACGTCTCTAACGATTTTAATAAATAATAAAATGCACGACTGGGTCGCACGAACTTGCTCCTATGTAATAGACTAGGAATTTTGAAAACGAATGTTATTAGAGAAAACTGTTCATGAGTAAGAGACGAAAACGGAATGCTATGTAAATATAAATTTATGCAAGAACAAAAATTATAAGTCGTTTAAGTGGTTTCTTAAAAAAAGCTTTTATAAAATTTTTTAAAAGATTTTTAAGAAAAAAATTTGGTAGGCCAATTTAAAGTTTTTATTATTTTTATTATTATTATTTTTATTATTGTTCGAATAAAAATTAAATAAAAAAAAAATATTGAGCCGTTTCTGAGATATCGAATTTTCAGAAAAAGAAAAAAAAAATAGATATCTTTTTTCAAAAATTAAAAAAATATTTATTTTAAAGTTTTGAAATGCAATGTGTTTTAGACTTTTTAGAAGCTTTTCTATAAAAATTTCATTAAGAACCCGTTATGTGGATAATGAGAAATTCAAAATTCGAAAAAATGATTCTATGGTAGGTACAAGCTGTAATATCTTAATTTCAATTTTTTTCATATTATTAAAGTCAATTGAAACGAAAAACTTTTTATCAAAATTCTAGGCGCCGTTTTCGAGGAAAATACGATTTTTGAAAACCATTTTTTAACATTTGTATGGTAGGTACCTTTATTTTAAGGTAAAATGAATTTTGTTTTCTCACATCTTGTAGATTATATTAAGAAACTTTATTTATCAAGTTTAAAAAAAATCTAGCATGGGGTTTTCGAAATATTGAGTTTTGAAAAAAAAAAATTCGAAGTTTTTTTTTTAAATCCAAAAAATTTTTTTTTGAAAATTTGAATACACAATTCTATTTAAATTTTTGAAGAGCCTTCGCAAAAAAAAAAATTATCAAAATCGGTGGTACCGTTTTTGAGAAAATCAAAAACCAAAAAAATGGTTCCATGGCGGGTACCCTCAATAACCATTTTTCGGTAAATTTTTTTCAACCATTACCTAACTCTAACTAAATGAAATTTTTTTGTGTTTTTATTTTTTAAATCTGTCCAGCCAGCAGTTTTTGAGAAAAAAATTATTTATAAACTTTCAAAAAAAATCGTAGGGCAGGTACCGTTATTTTTGTCTTAAAAAAAAAGAAAAAAACGCGTGGGGAAAAAGATCAAAACCCATAACTACCAAGTTTAAAGAAAATCGGCCAAGCCGTTTAGGCTGTAGTCGAACCGACAGGAGTCCCCTTCAGTTTAAAATAATATTGTATTGGTATACAAATATTCGAAAAAAATATAATTTGGGTTTTAAAAAAATTACTTTAATAATAAAACATTTTTAAACTTTGTTTGCATCAAGGAATACTTTTGCGGAAACCAGACGGCAATTCCATGCATTTGAACATTATTATCTCATTAAGTCCATGTTTTATATTTACACATGCATAATTTTTAAATTCTAAAGTACATTTACATAAGAGCAAGTTCGTGCGATCCAGTCATGCATTTTATTTTTATTCAGATGCTATAACGTTGCTTATCTTTCTTTCAATGAGCACTTGTAAGCAGAATGCCTACAAGTGTAGGGAAATTTTTGTTTTCTACAAGTGTAAAGTGTAAAGTGGCTGTTGACTTGTAGACTTGTAGCTTTGTGTTACAGGCCCCTGGACTGATAATGCATTAATAAAAGCCCTAAATGCCGTCCAAAAAAAGTGCTTGCAATGATTGAGTATTATTATAATTTCTATACTTTTCCTTATTTTGTTTTAAGTGAAGTGGTTTTAAATGAATTGTTGTTTTTATTTTTAAATTTTTATTGATTATTGTTTATGTTAATTATGATTTGTTTAAAATAAAGTTTGAATTAAATTAAAAATGGGTTTTGGTTTACTTGTATAGTTGGTTTACTTGCAAGGGTAAAAGGCATACCAATATGCAATTTTACCCGGACAATTTTAATCGTTGGAATTTGAAGAGTTTTTGAAAATTAAATACTTTGAAACTTTTTAAACTCGTAAAGCACAAAAATGTAAGCGTTATTAATTAAGCTTTGAAAAGAATATAACATTTAAGTTTAAATGTCAAATTTTTGTGAGATATGACACATTTTCTTTAGGGGTGCCATTTTAGGCCACCTTCCCCTAATACCAATGTGCATCTTGCTAAGCGCTTAATTTTAATGAAATTTTAACTACTTTTTATAATAACACATATTGAAACCTTTTACGTCAAATAAAATTACATACAAATTTAATTATTTTGGAGATCTTTTTGTTAAAGTTGATTTTTTTTTAATTATTAACAAATGTATGTGAACTGTCAATAAAGATTTGATGAAGGGTACAAACATATCCGAAACTATGATATAAAAGTATCTATTCAAATTCAAAATTCACAATTCTATTCAAACATAATGTATATCATTTCAATGAAAACATTTTTTAGAAACTGAATTTCTTGGAGATATACCACAAACTCTAATGCATTTTAAAATACTTATAATACAAGACTGGGTTTTTGGATTTTTAAAAATGGATTTTATTTGAGAAAAATGAAAGAAGTATACAATTTGTTTTTTAAATGGCAAAAAAATCTGCAACAATGCTACGGAAATATGAGTTATAAATCGGTGGAACGGCTTTGGACGCAAAATCTAAGTTTTTGTTTTTAGAAAAACAAAAATTGATTTTTTTTAATAAGAAAAAAAAAACTGGCGCAAAATTTTAGTCGAATTAGAACGATGTTAAGATTCTTATATGTAGATTTTGCAAATTCTAACTGACCTTAGCTACGAGTACATTCTTTCTCAATCCTTTTATTCCTCCCCGATGAGTTTTACCTTGTCGTGGTGGGGAGGCATACGTCTATTTTTCCGGCTTGCTGGGGATTTAGACAACAAAGAAAACTCAATAAGACCTTAAGTGTCACGGTCATACATAAATTTAAGCGATCGAGACATCTCTTTCGCTCGATTTATGCATAGCAATCCATGGAATTGAATTAATAAAAATAAAATAAAATTGCTAAATAATAAAAATAAAATTTTGAAAGAAAAAGGACATCAGTTGTAGTTCAAGCTATGTCCGAAAAAATTTAGAGTAACGGAAGGCGAAGGCGTCGTAATTCGTAATTGATGGTCCTTCCCGGTACCTGAAATTATAAAGATTGCTTGGTTTCTCTCCTAATTTGCTGTAGGGCAAAAAGAAAGACTAATCGAAAATATCGGTGCAGATTGTGGTTGGCTTCGGTCAGCTATGGTCCGCACCACGGGGTTCTTACTCCATTTACTTAATTTATTAAGCGTCTGTCATGTTATTGGGTGGTATTTTTAAAATAACTCCATAATATTAGTAACAAGAAAAGAACAAAATACCCTAATTGGGTACCTTGGGGATAGTGAGTTTGTCTGAATATCGTTTGTCCAATCGAGTTACGCGATTGGCTATTTTTAACTACAATAGTTAGATAAAAAACAATTATATCTGTACCAAATTTGGAACTGTATGGAAGCTGGCTGATAAAAAGCAACTGGGACCATGCCCTGGGCCGCAGTGCGTTTAGGCCAAGTAATGAGATAAAGTTCAATCCTTTTATTAAAGTTAAAACCATTAAATAGCTATTTTATTGATGTGTAAACGTCTATATCTATACCGGCGATAGATAGGGTAAACCATAAGTGTGGGTCTAACGTATACGTTCCGTGCAGCACGTTACGGTTACACGTTTTGTATATCACGTTACCTTATACGGAAGATTGCATTTAAGACCCTGCTTACATTTTGAATATTGCATCTTTACGACATCGTGTTTACATGCGAAACTTTGAGTATCCTCAAAAGGAGTTCGGCTTCTGGTGTCAATGAATTGAAATTTCTATTTTAAAACTTTCTATTTGATATCTTCATTCTCCCAATATTTCTTCACATCTTACCCAATGTGTTAAAAAGACGAGAGATGAAAAGCTGGTGTCAAAATTTCACTGCATTCAATGTTTTAATCAAATCCCTTTCACTTTAGTAATGCTCTCTGGAAAAATGTATTTTCAGAGTTGACATTTAAGAAATTTGAAAATTTTGTTTTTTATTTTCTGCTCTGAAAATGCATTTTCAGCGCAATCGGTTGACACTTGCAACAAAGTATTTTGGATAGTTCAAACCACATTTTGCCAAATTTTGAATTAAATATTCTATATTTATGAAAATATAACATTGATCGTTCGACATGTGTGCAGTCATGAATTGGATGATGACTACGATGCCAATGGAATAAACATTTAGTTTTCTCCACTTACATTTACTTTGACTTTCGGTTTATAAATCCCTGACAGAGGGAGTGAGATAAAGTACAGAAACGTCTCAAAAGGTACAAGGACGTAGTTCAGTGTGAACATCGTATATGTATATTAGATTACACGAATCTTTTTTTTTTAGTTCCTTCGTTTGTTTTACCTATTGTATATTTTGGTTTGAGGTAAAGAAGTGTAGTAGAATGAAGCTCGTCTACTACACCAAAAACGCCAAAACACGAAACGAACAAAAAAATAAATATGTAATCAGGCTCCAAAAGTCAAACTGAAGTATCATATTTTCGTGCACTATTATTAGGCGTTCATCTCAAATATGTGTGACAAGCATGTTTTTCAAAATTTGAAAATACCTTGACCTGGTACCTGGTACGTCATGGCCAAAATTATAATATTTGACAGCATGTTTAAAGAACGTGAACGCAAATGTGCTTCATCAATTATTCATAATACCGTGCCTGTCAAACAAATTTGAGAATGTGAACGCCCCTATAGTGCTTTCGGCATATAACTGTAGTATTTCGTATCAGATAACATCTCGGTTTAAATGTAAATGGGAAAATGTAATGTTGTATCAAATAACATCCCTGTTTAATCATAAGTCTAACCTTACTTTACGTAGCGGACTCCGGTGGTGCGTTCTTTTGTAACAATATTTAACTTTTGAAATACAGAAACGAAAACAAAAATTGGCAAGTGTTGGTCGGCGAACTGACATTGTTTTAGATGTGTTCAGAAGAGAAAGAAAACAAATTCTTAAGCTTTTTAAAGATTTAATTAATTTTTAATTTAAGCCCTTTTTCCATCTAACAATTATTGGCCGATCCAATACATATCATATAAACCAGGTTGGGAATATTGAATCGTATGGAAGCCCTAAGGATCTTGATTCAGTGGCTGAGAGAAATGTATCCGCAAGGTATCATAGTTTAGATTTCGATTTATAACATTTATTTGTCAATTTTTTGCATCTGCTTCTAAAAATCACTTGTGTTGCTGCATTTAGTTAAACTGTTGGTTTTTCGTTGGTAGTAGGAATTTATCTTTTCTTTCTTTAAACTTTCGATTGTGATCAATGCACAACAGCTTTGCGGAGTTTTTATTGCCTCGCCTTAACTAATTAGGCCAAGCATAAGACAAGTTTCTTGCCATCATGCACGCTTTATCAAACCATGGCTCCTTAAAGATCCCATCTCCTTTAAAATTGGTGGATCCCGGGTATGCTTTCTTTATACACTCCTCTAGGTCTTTCAAATTTTCAATTTCATTTGCCTTCTGCACGACGAAGCCGCCGAGTCTCTCCAATGCAATCTAGGCATGAGTTTTAGATCCTTTATTTCTTTCTTATTGCACTTCGAATCGATGATAAGATAATTCCATTTACCACGAATAAGACTGTAATTAATTACGGAAGTACCCTGTTTTCCAACAAAGGTATATTTACCAAGCTTATCACTTTCACTAGTACCGTTTCGGATTTGAAGTTCGATTAAGTTACATAGTTACAGGACTACAGTGTGGTATGATTTATCACCAAAGTAATCTTGCCTATTATTTTTCCAACCAAAGAACGTGAATCACTGATGAGGTAAATTGCCAAATGATTGACGACTTTTAAGTACCACAATAATAACTGATTCATAAGCTAAAACAACTTCATCAAAATTGGGCCACTCGAATAAATTAATCAGCTCAAGTACGGAGGCATAACCTAGAGACCTTGGTCACTTTGCCTTACACAACGCAGCTCTTCTATGGGCTTACCCTTAGTAAAAATAAATAAATTAAATTTGGTGGTGCAACAGCTCGAAGTGAACCAGGACCTAGTGACTTACAACTCTCAACTATTCCTGTGTGCGTGTTACCAGAAAAGCAGGGGACCTACAATTTTCTGCCGATTCCGAACGGCTAAGGAGCAGCACTTTCCATGACAAGAGATACTCTTGGAGGATTTGTCAATTCCTCGCAAACGGCAGTACACCCCCGAAAAAAAATTTCTTGCAGTGGCTGAGAATCGAACTCGAGACAGTCCAACGCACTAACCATTATCCCAAGGGGTACTACTTACCCTTAGTTGAGAGTTAAAAACAGCAAAACCCAAACAATCCACGCCCTGAAGGAAGGAGGAATGCAATTGGCTATTTAACTTGAGCAATAAGGAAGAATGAATACTTTACCTGTTAACACCAGTTCAGACAAATTTCTTGCATCGTCGAAGACAATTCGCAGATCTTTATTCAAACTCTATTAAATGCGATTGAAAAAATATCCCGCAATTTCAAGATTTATTATGAAATACCGAATTTCGACTTGAATTCGACTTTGAAAATAAATGTTCCTGTGTAGTTATACTGCCGAACATATATAGGTACATGATTGAAATGACTGCAGTGCATTTGCCTACACAAGGAATTGAACGGACTCAGTTTTTTCGTAGGCAGAATTTTCAAGTTTTTAAGTCAAAATGACTTTTACAAAAAATACGCAATGATTTTAGAGATTGCTCCAAATTTTAAAGTGAAATTGCAAACTCAATTGAATTCAACAAACTTAAACTTTTATAATTCCTTTTTCGAACAACGCAACCACAGAAGGAACGAATAAATCAAGGATTATAGATGCACAAACAAAAAAACTTTCAATCTTCTGTGAGAAGAAATTCTTTTAATATTGCGAATCCTTTGAATGAAATGACCAAGAAACATCTTCTTTTTCTATTGCAATAAAACAAAAGGTTTAACTCTAACCATGTGTCTGACTCAAGGAAAAGACTTCAATGCGGGAGAAACGTACATGCATTTCAGCCTTGGTTTGGAAGAAGTCTTAATCACGATAAGTAAGGACTTTGTTAATGAATTGAAATGAAAGAGTGCATCGCAGGATTACATAGACTGAAATGACCATAAATGCCTCCGCACTCCTCCACACAAACAAAAGCCATATCCAAAGGGCTTTTAGGTAAATGAAAGGGATGCTGCATAAAAATGCCCCCAGACCCTAACCCTCACTCTTGTTCACATATTCAACTCCGATATGACTTACAAGACAAACACATATGTTCTCTGCCGCGCCGCTTCTGGCACTGCTGTGGCACATTGTATGCCACGCTGTTATCTCCTGTGGGGCAATCTATGGTCGAGAGAATATGTGCGGTTGGTTTGGCTCCAAAAGGATGAAGGATCCTTATGATGACCTGCCATGCATGCAAAATTATGTGGCAGATATGGTAGTACGCCCAATGGCTGAACTGACTCCATCCATCGTATGTGTGTTCAGCATTCCTTACAACAGGGTTGTTTTTTGTGGGACAAGGCCATTTAGAGTAGCATGGGGAGGTCGAATGAAAAGAATTCACTTTCAAACATGGATTATGTTTTCGCAAAAAAAAAAGCAAGAAAAGCAAAAAAGAGAGTTTGCAGTCTTTGCATTCTGAATTAACTCTGACTCTAGCAGGATGTCACCAAAGGACAGAAAGAGAAAATTAATAGCGAAATGTAAATCCTTTCATCTTTGAACTTGTCTTTGTTGATATAAAAGGATAATAAGGTCTGTTTTTTAGCTCATTGAATGAATTTGATACCGTGTGGATGTTTGTGGGTAACTACTTACCTAAGAACATAGATTATTGTAAAACGGCCTTGAACTGGAATAGTCGACGACCAAGCTCAAGTGATGTAAGAGTTAAAAAAGCTGATGGTTTCGGGTTTGCCAGTTTAAAGAATGGTAAGTAAAGGGTTTTTCAATTGGTGCGGGTATAGATTTTGCCGGCCTGTGGTGGCCATATCGTTTTTGAGACATCTGTCAAATCTGTTGTTTATTATTAACCCTAGAAAGGTAATCTTCGTCGATTAGACGAACATCATTTTTTCTTTTTAAAATTTCTCATAGATTCTTCATAGATCTTTAAGGAGAATAAAAAGTCACAAATCTAAAAAAATAAAATGAAAAGTGTGTTTTTATTAAAAGAAAGGTTTGATAAAAATAAATTATCAACATCTACAAGAATTTGTTAATAACTTTTCGAAAAAATTGCATTTAAATTTTACTTCGTCGATTCGACGAATGATTACCTTTAATGCACTAAAAAATATGATTACCTTTCTAGGGTTAAATTACGAATGTCAATTTACATTGGCAAGATACAAGATTTAAAAACACGTTCAAGTGATAAAACTTTATTATAAAAATGATTGTTCGTTAGTGCAAACTTAGCGTGCCTTGCTCTCATTTTACGGTAGACGTGCTGGCCCTTCGCAGTCTATTCTTAAACGTATGGTGGCCAATCAATCAACAACAATCAGACATCAAAGAAACGGAAATTTGACTGAGAACGTCACCACGGTCGGTGAAAAGTACAGAAAAAACCCGAGACTGTCAATTCCTCGTTGTGGACCTGGACATGTCGACAAGAACTCGGCTTTTCGCAGACAATAATTTGGCGAATTTAGCTTCGGAACTTAGGCTCACACCCGTACAAAATCTAACTGACCCAGGGGCTCACAGTTCATGACCCTTCACAACACCGTTTGGTCGTTTACTGGGCTTCGAAGTGTTTGGAAGAGTACCCCAATTTTGGCCTAAAAATCTTCTTTAGCAATAATGCGCATTTGTGGTTCAATGGCTGTGTTAACAAGCAAAATTGCCGTTTATGGAACGACACTAACCCACACGAGTTTCACCACGTGATAATACATACCCGAAAAGTCCCCGTTTAGTATGGAGTTTGGGCCAGCGGCATTGTTGGTCCTTATTTTTTTGAAAACGACGTTGGTGGGTGAGGTAGGCAATGGAGAGTGCTACAGAACGATGACAACCAGTGGTACCACTTTACTTCAATTCTTTTTTTAAAAATCTACTTCCTACTTCGCACCACCAGCAAAATACTGAAATCTACTTCCTTTTAAAAATCTCCGTTTCAACCTACTTCAATTTTACAAGAAAAATCCCAAAACTACTTCATTTTCTCTATTTTCACTATAAGTAGTATGTAAGCCCAGAACTTCCATACAAAAATATGAGCATCAGCGCAAGTACAAATACATAATTTCTCCTCTAGACGGCAGGTTGAGTAACAGAATTACAGACTGACTGAATCGCCACTTTTTCGTTTTGTAATAACTGATGAAAATCTCGAGTCCAATTTTTTTCTAAATGCAAAAAAAAGTCATTTTGAAATCTACTTCGATTTTTCTCAATTAACTTCACTTTTTTCTTCAAATCTACTTCGACTTTTTTTCCGGAAGTGGTAACGCTGATGACAACCAATATCTTATGGTCCAAATTGAACCATATATGGATATAGACGATATGTGATTCAAGCAGGATGGGGTTACGTACCACATATCGGAAGTCATGATTAATGGTGGGCGCATTCGAATGAAATAATCGATTATAATCGATTCAGGCAACATCTCGAGATATCTCGATTCTTCACAAAAATCATTCGAATACTCAAATCATTCGAATGATTTTTTCTTATCTACTTTCTCTAAGCGAAATGAGGACTCAACACTCGAGTGCCTATTCGAGACCGAGAAGCGAATATTGAACGAAAAGACAGAAAAGAAAACACGCAAAATCGAGAACTCGAGAATTTGTTTATTTGTGTATCTAGTGTGTATGTATTCAATGACTGGGCTTATATTTATATTCATTTTTGCACTCGATGCATCGTTGAGGGTTGAATATGGAATTGCAAAGGAAACGAGAAGCGAAAACCATTATGGTATGATGTTTTTGTTTTGTTTTTGCCTTGAAATGGAGTGTTGTTTCCTGCTTTTTTTTACTATGATATTTCTTCGAAAATCATTCGAATGATCATTCGATTCTTTAAATCATTCGAATACTAATATCTCGATTCTTTAAATCATTCGATTATGCCCAACACTAGTCATGATTGACATGCTGCATTAACAATTTGATGTTTAAGTTATCTCTGGTGATTTGCTCAAGTCGCAAAGACTTGGGAATAAACCACAATCGACTAATGCCCTTAAGGTGAACATAACACAGCCCTTAGCACAAATTCACTCGCATCCATGCGGAAGAATAATTGGAAATTGGACCACTTGGATCCGTATTTGCTATACATAGAAGCAAACAGCAAACATGAGCCTTTCAAATAAAAAAGATTTTTGTTAATTACTCACACACAGATTATTTTATTCCATTTCAACATTTACCCGCTTCTATTGAATAACCCTTAAAAATATTTTATTAAGTGCTTTGATTTTTAAATAATAATAATTTTATGAGCACATTGCAATTTTGTGGACTGCTGTTAAGGCAACAATGAAGTGAGTTACATTCAGACAAGTTTTAGCTTATTCTTCAAATATCAGTCAGATAGGCACTTCTGTGGGATGTGTTATGGCTTCGGATTCTCATGCACTTAAAATCTGAAAATATGCGCTTAAAATATGCGATTAAAAATGCAAAATATGCACTTAAAACCGATTCAACTTATTTTTTTTCAATATAAAAACACATTTTCTTCATCTTTTAAAATAAGTAATAAAATAAGTAATAATAAAACTCAAAAACTAAGCATGAGTGCATCAGTCAACATTTTTCAGTTTATATGTAGTGGCTTATATGTGTAGTCGCAACCGAAAACAGTTAGCTGTTGTACATGAAACGAGGTAAGCTTTATGCGCGAAACAGATTAAACCAGCAACATCACCAGCGCCGTCAACAGCAAACAACACGCTGGCCAGCAAATACTTTTCTTCAAACACAAAGCCAACATCGTGTTGTAATTTTTTGACATTTATACGTCTTATTGTTGTTGCATTTTGTGTTATTGTAACCAGCAACAGCAAATTTTGGATTTTGACCAAACGATTAAAAAACATTGACGCAAAATTTTAAACAGCCTATTATTAAGGTATTAGTGTGATACTACTTAACAATTTGCTAACTTTAAAGTAGTTTTCTAATTCATTCTTAATTTTAAGCATTTTCTAACTGGTAACGTACTAAAAGAATTTTCTTAATAAATTGCTTCTGAACACACATAAAACAATGGCATTTCGTGTAAAAAAGTAAGTACACGAACATTTTTTGATGTTTGCAAATGTCAACGAGTCATATGAAGCTAGCACGATACTAAACAAATAAAGTATGTATTCGATGATTTTAACTTTAATAAAAGGGTAGAGACAGTATGATGCTATATTCGATTAAAATTTGCAAATTCGTTGTTTTAACCTAGTATCATACTAAAACAGTTTTAGCATCGTACTAATTCAATTAAAATTTTGCGCTATTGATTCTAAAACAATGGCTTCCGCCAGTGCTGGTTCAATATGTTTTGCACTTTAAACTTTACCACATTATACCCACACACTTTCATTTGTGATAGATGATCGTTTAAATTTCGATCTCATTTATACAGTTCCAAACACACAGACTTTTCATTTCAATGTTTTGCCGGCACAATCTAGTCAAGTTCATATACATATATGCACCTTTGTTTATATTGTGGTGTTTGAATATGGTTCAAGATTGTGAAATGAATAAAAGAAACAGAAATAAGGTTCCTTTGCACTGACATAAAATTTATATTTTTTTTACTGTCTAGTTTAGTTTTTGAACAATATAGGTAGGTACTCTAAAAATATAAATTTATTATATAAAAAATATGCATTTATAGTAAAATATGCAAAAATATGCACTAACGGTTAAATGCCATTTTAAAGGAAATTTCTTGATTCGTAGATATACATAATTAGTTGCCTTGCTTCCAAGGTGTTCCTAAAAAAATATGCATTTGCATGGAAATACGAACCCTAGTCATAAGATAACCAGCAGTGGAGCTAATAATTTAATTTAATTTAAGTATTAAAAGGGATTGAATTTTGGCTACTTTAGGGTACGGCTGAGGAAATGTTACTTTCCACCTACTCGGAAACAGTTCAGAAGGGTAGGATAGATGGAAACTTACGTAGAATTTGCTTGTGTGAAAAAAATTTCTGCAGCATTAAACAGCATGTTTTTGGATTCCAAGAATTCATGCGACTATTTGATTAGAGAAGATTGGTCACATTGAATCATTTCCACTTTCAAGTTCAGAATGGGTCATAATACTGCATCAAGTCGAATAGCGAGCTGAATAGAAAGGTGTTTGGCGCCGAATTCGATTCGGGACTCATGTCCCTTTAAATGTTCCTTTATGTCCCGAAAAAAAAATTCGGGACTTATGTCCCTGCGCCGAGTGTTTTTGTAAGATTGTTAGAACCCTTTCCTCCTTGAATAATCTTGAATTCTGAATATGTTTGTAGATGGTCTCCAGTGCCATAACGCCAAATTACCATTTAATTCCCCTAATCCCCTATAACGGTGTTCTGATGCTCAAATAAGAGTGACTTCGTTATTTCAATTCGTTACGCTGGCCTAGTTTAGTTTTGAATTATTGACAATTATTTAGCAAGTGGCAATATTTACAAACTGCTGGCACTTCTACTTTGAATATTTTGCACAAGGATTTATTGATCTCTTAAACCATGGGTTATTTGAAAATATGTTTTACCATACCATATCAACCGTCTTGGAACTTTCATTATATTAGTTCGGATAACCACATCCATTTTCCTAAGATAGTTTCAAGTTCACGTAACTGTCCTTACTGCAGTTCAAATTCAATAATAGTTTGAACGATATGTTAGTCGAGCTCCAAGTTTGACTGTGGGAGCAAGATAAGCGAATTCGAAAATAATTTAATGATTGCATTTACTCAAAGCTTCTCATTGCTAAGAATAATTGAACAAAATATTATTAAAATATCTCTTATAGTATCAATCCTCTTACGTTTTCCTGCTTGTATCTGAGCTATTGCTCTACTCTATTATTCTAATTATTAAGTCTACCTAAGCATTATACATATATAGACCATAGCATAGTATTTAAATTGAATGTTATCCTTTGACAAAATGAAATAACATAATTGCAGTTACCATCACAGACAGTTTAATTAATAAATCATTGGAAACCAATTGCCACTACAATTTAATTAGAGCGTTGTTCCGGGGGAGGCTATTCAATATCCATTTAATATAGTCTCTACCTAGTTATTATATCCAACACCGTTTGCATGAATTAATTCTCTAGCAGAGGACCTGGCTAAATTAAATCGAAAGACATTCCGAACATTCCTGTCAGTCTCAATGGCACTTCAATTCAAAATTTAGTTACAACTTATAACCTCAATTAGAAGGTCTTCCGTTTCCATGGCATAGCCATTATGGCTATTAACCTTGTTCACCAATACAAAAAGGGGTATTGGGGCTTAGTAGAGGTGTGTACAGTGGTTTACCGGAATTTTCGGATTCACTGGCTTTCTCACCCTTGGAACCCTTTTAATCGAATCAAAATTGCTCAAAAGACTTTCGAAGGGATATATTCCGCTATGGAAGTTATTTTCCTGCGTTTCATTTCTTTATTCCTTTTTTTTTTGGTTGAAAAGAATACTTAAGGGTTTGTGTAAGATTGGGGAAGCCATTCAGATCGTTTTTTATCAAATTCCATTAGCTTTTCGCCTGGGATTATAGTGAATCCGTATATTTCTCTTTCGATAGATCTTTGAGTAGATTAAACTTTATTTTCTTGTTCCCTACTTCTTCTCAAAAAGCCATTCTATGTGCCGAAGAATAGAAACCACCATAGTTATTACAGTGTATTCTCCTTATACCTTAAATGGGGGAAATTAATAGTTCTTTTAAATCGGAACCAAAACGAAACGGAGAATAAACGCTTGTGCACCAAGTTCGGCAAAGAGTTTATCGATTCTCTTGATATCAAAAATAGATTATGACAACGGAACGCACTGTCATGTGATTGCTAAAAAATATTTTTTTTTTTAAGAGGAAGCTCTGGCGTCAAAATGTCATCGTGGTGCTGGGAAGAATAACACTATAGTTTACATCAATATATAGTAACAATAGAAATCAATATCATTTAAGTAGTAAAGCTCCGATATTAGCAAAGCAGGTAAAGCAGAGTTGAAACCAAACGAAAAATAACTATTTTCAATCCCTTGTTCCTTAGGATGCGCTTACAGTAGTAAGCGAAGCGATGCGACAAGCAGGATTGGCCGATCTGTCACTTTTTATAAATAACTACATTTGTTACGTCCGCTACGTAGCTTATGTAGTTAATGTAGTTAAATGTAATGAAATGTAGTTAAAAGTAGTCAATGTAAAAATAGTTGCAGACGTTGTTTCAAATGTCAAAGGATCTGTCAGTCAGTTTGGCAGCTTTCACTTCTCTGTCAGCGGTGCATTTGAAACATAAATTATGAAATCAAAGGTTTAGTTATTCATTTTTAATAAGCCAAATGAAAATCGCTGGGGGAAAGCTACACAACACAATTAATGGGCTGAAGTTGGATTTTCTTCAATTAAAATGAAAATTGAGCGTATTGGAGCTCTTAACGACACGTGTGCTACGCTTCTTAAAAATACAACGGTTTCAAGTTTAAACATAACTACACTAGTTTTTGGTTTTCATTGCAGTAAATTCAGCATTAAAAAACATCTTTAAATCATGTATTCATAATCCATATGCCAAGATTTTCCCAAAATAAATTGCTTGTCTCCAAAAATAAACTTCGCATCTATCATGTATAATTCCTATAATTCTTCATCCTTATGGTAAATAACACATTTCCATTTTTTTTACAAAAGGTTATAAAAGTGCAAGATTCAATTAAATTTTTTTCTGAATTTACTACATATATGTATGTAGCAAACGTAACAAACTATAGTAAATTAGGCATGTAGTTTATTCAAAAAATTACGAGTAGTTAGATATAGAATATTTTTAGTGTAGTTAATTCGGCCAACCCTGATGACAAGCGCTTTGCAATGCGTAGTAAAGGCGATGTTTTGTGGTTGTGTTGTTAATTCCTTGATAATTATTGCCACCAAAACTATCAAACGAATTGCACCATACAACACAAGCACTGAAATAATAAAATTTTACTCGTTTGATTTTTTTCTTTAAACTTCTAAATAAACCAGCTTCTCGCACAAACTTGCTTTAAAAAGTGGTCAGAAGAGTTTGTGATCGAGATGCTTGCGATAGGTATGCGAGTAACTCGCACACTCGCATAAAATATCGCTTCACTGTGCGCACTTAGATAAGAATAAATGTATATATTTTTTTCTCATGCAAACGTTTCTCGAATCGCATCACTCTGTAGCACCACTGCACGCCGCAGCTTAACTATCGCATCTCTGATCGCTTGTCGCATCGCTTCGCGTATCGCATTCCTTTGTCGCACCACTGTATGCACAGCCTTAGGCTATGTTAGAAGGCAATATGAAGATAGAATTAATCACGTATTGGTTGCCAGTCCTTATATTTATATCAACATTAATAAAATGAGCATTACAAATATTTTGGCACAATACCATTATACTTAGAAAATTTAGGTTTACATAAAAATCATATACAAAGGTAAGGTACTTCTGTTCACTCGTTAAAAGTTTTTCAATATTAAAAAACTAGTTTTTGAATTTTTTTTCGTATTTTTCTCATAAACGGCTCCGAGAATTTGATTTTTTTTTAATAAAATAAATTTTGAAATTAAGATATTACTGACTGTACCTACGAGTAGTATAGAACCATTTTTTCGAATTTTGAATTTCTCATTATGGGTTTAACGGATTTTAATTAAATTTTTTATATAGAAGGTTCTATAAAGTTAAAAAAACATTGTTTGGAATTAAAAAAAAATAAAAATATTTTTTGAATTTTTTGAAAAAAAATATTTTTTTTTTTTTTGGAAAATTCAATCTCTCAAAAACGGCTCAATATTTTATGTACATATTTGGAAATTTTTATTTTATTCGTACATATTAAAAACTTTACGTTAGCGTACCAAAACTTGTTCTTAAAAATGTTTTAAAAAAACTGTATATAAAAGCTCATTTTTTAAGAAACCACTACAACGACTTATAATTTTTGTTGTTTTTAATATTAGCTTGAATCACATGACATCCTGTTTTTAACTGCATCTACTAAAGGATTGTTTTAGTCATTTAAAAAATTAATTTTATGCTTAGGAACAGTTTTTCTCTATTAACATTAATTTTTGAAATTCTTAGTCTTTTACATAAAAGCAAGATCGTGCGACCCAAGTTGTGCATTTTATTGTTTTAGAAAAGCGAAGAAGCTTAACATAATATTGATGTGTGCGTTAAGCTTAAGTTAAAAATAAACTACCACTGTTATATTGTTCATGATGTTAGACAGTGCCATGAGTTTGAGCAAACGTCAAATGCTAAGGAGTTATATCAAATTATGTCAAAAAGGACTTATAAAGGCCACTAAACATTATCTAATCTGAATCTGAAATCTTATCCAAATAAAGAGGGGCTTGGCAGTTTGGCACTGAAGAAATGGCTGTAAAAAACATATAAATATTCAACAATCCAACTTAAATAAACTTCGTGCGAATATAATGAGAGATCTTACTGTAAATTTTATACTTTCGGGGTAGTTCACTTCATTCGAAAGAGAAGCAGCAAAGAACGAGTATAAAGATATTCTCTTGGAAATAGCTTCATTTATATTTAATTGTGGTTTAATGGAAAAGGGGGACCAAGTGATGTGTTCGACGGTTGTACACCTTTCCAGTATTTCACTGATTTAGCGGTGTTCTAGTTGAGTTTCTGGGGTATCTGGATGCAAGTGTGGAATAATTTCACACTTTGTGCGCGAAAAAGCACTTCAAATAATAATAAGAAGAAGTACCAGATTGGAGGGTTTAATTAGAATGCTAAAGTGGTAGAACACACATATTAATGTGTGTTCTTAGCGGTTATACTCTTACCCTATTGTGTGACTCAATTAGAACTTTTATGTAACCAATTGCAGGCTGCAATTGGAGAACCACCTAATACAAAGTGGTATATTCTTAGAGAGCTTCAAATGGCATATCTTATGCGGTTCGGTGCGATTGCTAATTAGGAAAGTTTTTATGTTAAAATATTTTATGTACTCGTACTTACAGCATAGTTTTTGTATGAAATTTGCAGAGATTGCAATTTTGATATAATAACTTACGTGTACCATAAAAAGGATTCACGAATTTATGAGCAATTGGAAAATAAGATATGGTAGACTGTGTCGTATGTATTTGGTCTTATAATGTAAAATAGCGAAGAAAAAAAAAATTACTTCTTAAAATTTTAAGATGTCTATTAGTATGTATGTATGTATCAGGCACGAGGCGTGACTTTTTCGATAGCGGAAGCACTGAACATTAAACTAAAACTGAAAGACCTTTGAGATCCAACCTTTTAAATTCCACTTAATGATAATACACATAAAATAATATACATAAATAATATATTCCAGTAAAGTCTAATTAAAAAAAAGAGCTTGATGCCTTGCGCAAGGATTTATCCTTTTTCTTTTAAGGCAAAATTATCTAAGTATACGATTTGATGAGAATGAGAACTAAGCTACGAGTATAGATAACCTTTCTTGTCCACATTTATTTCTAAAAAAATATTTAATTCTCTTAAAACATGAATATGATCTCTCTACAGATGCCATTATTACAGGATATTAAAATAACCTTTAGTTATATTTCTACTGGAATGTCAAGAAACCTCAGATATGAATATTAGAAATACTATTTTTGACCACTTTTTTTTTAAATAACAAAAAATAAAAAGAAAACAAGTGGATTGTATTTATCGCCATGAAAATAATTAAAAAACTACAACCTTTTAAATTCATATTTGTTTGTTTTCTGAAGTTATGAATTGCACCTAAATTTGCACACACATTACATTAAAATAAAACTTTTCTACCCCTTTTGTCCATGAAATTAAACTCATTATCAGTTTGAGACAATAAGCAACTCAATAAATACATCTTTGTTTTTCTATCTATCTCTTGTAGGAAATTCTCGTAATGCATTCACTCAACTCATTCTTCACACATTGGGCAAAAGGCAAGAAACGAGACAAAATTATGTTGACTTTGGGTTGAGATCTAAGTTATGTATGCGAAATAATGGAATGCCCAGCTGTTGTGCATTCTATATTGTTTGAGAATCATTGTTGTTTGAGCATTTCGTGAATATTGGTGAGTGATGTTGTAGGTATAATTTTCAGTTGACTTGGAGTGGAAGGGTATTTTGAAATTGAGTTAAGGAGGCGATAATAAGGAATGCATAGCTATTAAGCATTTTAGCAAGAACTTTCATGAGATTGAGCATTATAAATAATGGAGTGATGTTGAGCATTCTCATTTGGTTTGAAGAGTGTAATAACCAACCAGAGAGATCTTGATTTCCTTTAGTAATTTTAGTAAAAGATGATAATGTTGTCATAATGATGTTGGAATGTAATTTACAGAGTAAATGAAGATTCATTAATAGATACAAATAATATAATAAAAATAATAATACAATTTGGAATTTAATTCCATGCTAGGTACGATTTTTTCAAATGGTTCAACGGAAGCACTCATTCCACTCAATATATGGAGGCTTCGTCCCTGGTATGTATGTATAGACCTATATGTATTTCAGAAAAGTATTTAAGAAAAATCTATCAACGCGTAAATGAATTTTCAAACAAAAAACTTTAGAAGATTTTGTGTGTTTTAAGTTTTCTTGACTTGAATGAGTGTTGAAAAACTGAACACTTTACAGAAATGGATTAGGTGATCTTAACATATTTATCAATCAACCAGAATCCATTCCTGGTAACATGCACAGAGGAATGCTTGAGAGTTATAAGTCATTAAGTCCCGGTTCTCTACGAGCTGTTGCACAAGAAAATTTAACTTAATCAGAGTGGTTCAGTGGGAGAATGGAGGAGTGACTTCTCATACTGTTTTACACTACAATATGATTTCAGTAGCCAGTTTCTATTGATACTAGTATTGACATACTTAGTTTTAATGAATTACAAAATTAAAACCCTATTGATGTTTCAGTCCTTATTTCACAGTTATGCTGTCGTTCCAATTTAAATTGAATAGGTAAATGTATTTATAAAAAACATGAATGTACATAATTAGAAAAAATACACAAATATCGTTGTTTATTTTGCTAGGACACCTCCTAACATAGTATGAGGTTAAAAAAATAAAATTCCGTCTGATATGTATATTTTTAAAATTACCCAAAAATTTTTAGGAAAAATTTTACGAAGCTAATTTTAAGTTTACATCACTGTATAAATAAAAATCAAAATAACTAAAATCATTGATCCGTTTTAAGGAGTTTAAAAAAAAATAGAAAATCCAAACAAATATTTTTGTTTAAGTTCTGATATGCAATATTTTTTAACTTTCTTTCGAACTTCTGTATGCAAAATTTAATTAAAATATTTTTTTTTAAAATTCTAGATGCAGTTTTCGAAATCCATTTTTAAACATTTCTTTGATAGCTATATCTTGTAGATAGTATTAACGTGGTTTTGTAAGTTTGAATACACTGTGTACTTGTAAGGAGTTTTAGCAAATTAGTTTTGAAAAAATCGAAAAAAATGGTTCTATGGCGAAAAGTACCCCATTTCTTGGAATTTGTTTCAACCATTATCTAAGTTTTACCAAATTAAATTTTTGGTTTTTAAACATCTGTGGAACAGTTTTTAAGAGCAAAAAAATATTATCTTAGATTAAAAAAAATAGTTTTAAGTCTTAAAAATAGAAAAAACGTGGTGGGAGAAATTTAAAAATTATATCTACCAAGTTTTAAGAAAATCGGCCGAGCCGTTTAGGATGTAATCAAACAGACAGACAGACAAATATATTTGGGAGGCCTATTTTTTGTCTTCCCTATAATCCTGATGTCAAATCCGATCAAAATCTCGAGTCCGATTTTTTATGAATGAATAAATTTTCGTAATATACCTATATACCGCAGATAAGAAATGGTACAACAGAGTGAGATTTGTTGGTTATAATTTGCATTTAAACTTATATAAGCAAGCGTTAGATTCGATAAAAGTCGATCGTATCAAATCTTCAGATACATTATAATTTTCGACAATAAGGTCAACATTATGTATGTTCTATATTGTATTTTATTTAAGTAAGTGCCAAAAATTTGCATTCAAACAACAATTTTTCCAACTTGAGACAAGCTCGCACATACAGCTCACATTTTTTAAGAAGCGACCTTTATGTTTAGTATGCAAGGAAAAATTAGTTGAGCTTAATAATAGTTATTCTATGTGGTAGGGGCTTTTGGTGGAATTTTGTGATTTTTCATTTCGCCAAGATCAATTCACCAATTTTACATATTGTCACTTCCATTTTTATTATTTCACTTTTTGTTTTAGTTTCGTGTTGGAATATACACATGTTAATAAATTTCGTGGTAGTCGCAAGACAAAACAATAGATAAAAGCAAAATGAAAATTTTCGACATCAACAAAATTAATTGTGAATATTGCAAAGTAAGCGCCGGCAAAATAAATATTGACGAAATGTTACACTCATAATTTGATCTTTTATCATTATTCTTTTTTATGAGTTTTTGTCTTGTCTTGCTTTTTTACAAAAACAAATCCATCAAACCAATTAATACCAAATGATAAGTTGCTTTTATTTATTGGCACTTCTTGTTAATGGAAAGAAATCTCAAGCGGGCAAATTTATTTGATTTTTCGCTTTTTTATTTTAAACATATTCGATATCTCGCAAGACAAACTACACGAGTTTGTCCTTAAAGCACACCTTCAAGTAACCACTCTTATCCTTGATCGATGGATGGCTTAGAAACTGATGACGATGTTGAGCTGTATGCCTCCTTTGCCTTCCAAATAATTGTATATGTGTTAATGTCTGTACGAGTATATCATATACGAGTATCTTGACTTCAATTTGTGATATCTACGTCTTTCCTGATACCAGGCAGCATTTAAATGTTTAAAATCAGCCCATAAGGATATTCCGGGAAAATAAAGGGTTGATAACAGAAATGGCTCATAATGTAAATCACCAGGTACCGATTTTCTATAGACAACTTTTTTATTTTTATTATGAAACTGACATTCTCACCAACTTCACTACTAAATAAGTATATTTTCATTTTTACTTACTTTAGATGGCGCTCAAAAATAAAATTAAAATTTGGTGGTGCAATAGCTCGGAGTGAACCAGGACCTAGTGACTTACAACTCTCAACCATTCCAGTGTGCGTGTTACCAGGAAAAGAGGGTACCTTCCGAACGGCTAATGAGCAGCACTTTCCATGACAACAGATACTCTTGGAGATGTCAATTCCTCGCAAGAGGTAGTACACCCCTGAAAAAAACTGTCTTGCCCAGGCTGAGAATCGAACTCGAGACCTTCCGCATGTCAGTCCAACGCACTAACCATTATGCCAAGGGGTACTTCATTTTTACCAAAATAAATAATTATTATCGGTAAAATTTGCAGGTCCTTCTCCGATTGAGTCTCCTAAAATAATCTTTTGAGAAGTCCTATGCCGCCAAAAGTAAGTATTGAGAACCAAAAAGCCATCAGAAGTGTCACTTCTGATGTGCTGGTGAGTCTTACATGAATATTACAAAGAAAATCCCTGGTACTCAAGGATTTCGACAAGGCTCCAAAATCCAGAAATCATAATCCTTCATCCTAGAATTCGTTAGCACAAAATTCCTTATTCTAGAATCTCAAATACCAGATTCTGGAGTTCTTGAAAACCAAATCCCAGAATCTCAAATTTTATCCAGTACAATTTAAGCTATTAGAAATTAAATATTCAATATGACTAAATGCCCAACGTACGAGTATTTTCCACAAAAAAAAAAATTATAAATTGATAGAAATATTTAAAGAAACGTTCGAAAGATTAGTACATAAAATGTACAATATTGTTCAGAGTTATACAAAGACTTTTTGGTAAAAAGTGGGGTCTTCAATCTAAGATTTTTTGTAGACATACACAGCCGACAGCCGTGGTGCGACCGATCGTTACACATGGTTCGACTGTATGGTAACACATAGTAGCGTAGTTGCGTTGCAACCACAGATCCTGCTCAAATGATGCCTCAAGCGTTTTTCTGTACCTTTCACCATTTGATTTACACAATAAGTATCTAGTATCTTGCAGTGCATTAAGACTAAAGGAACGAACTCTTGGGTTGCCAAACCCTATGGCCGCAGCAATATTAAGGATTTGAGTCCAATAGATCTTTTTGACTCCCACTAACTACTGCACCCCTAAAATGGGCATGAGTAAAGATTTGAAGGTTAAGAAAGGACTGGGATGACGACGTCGTCGTGAGGGAAAACTATCTTTACTGATGGATCAAAGATGGAGTGTGGTGTTGGTTCAGGAATCTTCTCTGTGACTTTATATATGTATATCTAGGACGTTAAGGCTACCCGACTTTGCTAGTGTTATCTTGGTTATCTAGAAATATCTGGCCCACATATAATAAATCCTGAACACTTGATCTAATATGCAGAGCCAGGAAAGACATAGTTAGGATCGTAATTACCTATAGCAGACACTGGGCAATAGGAGATCATGCAACGAAGCTAGCTATTGCTCACAACGCTCACTGTCATAGAAGTGGGGAACAGCGGCAAATGGAAACAGTACTCCACGTCCTTTGCAAATGCTCTAGCCAAATTTAGAGCACAATCATTAGGAATGGCAGTTTTTGACGACATTGATGAACTTTCAGAAATGAAGATCAAAGACTGGATCTCTTTTCTCAAAGTGACGAAATAGCTCAAGGACGGACCACGGTTACTTGGTTGCCGTGCCCTTCGTTTGACTCCTTAGATCCCGAGCTAGCGGACTGAGGGCTTTGACGGTGGCCTACGGTGTGGGGGCCGGATAATTACTCAATCGAATTGCCTACTTATTCAGAACCAGTCAACAAAGTGCATAGCTTGGCACAGTGTAGTTGGTGTCGGATGAGTGTGGTGGTCCGGATGAGGAAGGAATCCAATTTCTGGATAATTGCGCAAAATCAAACACACAATAAGAGACATCAACAGCTACTAGATGCATTTTTTTGAACCTACTCCAAACTTGATGACTCCGTGAGAATGTCCATACCAACTCCATCCACAGGTTTATACGAGTTATGGTATCAAAATGGCGCACTTAAGCGCTAATTCTGCGACAGTGCTAGACTGCCGCCATTTCTACCAACCTATCCAAAGACTAAAAGTAATGATTTGCATTTAGGGAGAATTTAAATTACGAAATATTTTCTGATTCTTATTTTCTCAGAGAAAATGAAAGGTAAAATATGCATACATTATACTCCTGTTAAAAAAAAATTATTAAAAGTGAATTACCATGTAACAAAATATGCTCCTACTTTTCAACAAAAAATTAAAAACAGACTTTTGTGGGTCCGTACAAATTAACAAAATTTAATTTCTAGTTTGTATAAAGGTCAAGGTTGCCATGATACAATGAATAACACCGCAATACCGGGAACAGACATATATGTTTTTGCGATGGAATTTCTCGTTTTAATTAAACTTACTTGCCACCACCTTAGCCATCATCGCCGTCAGAGCAGACCGGAAAAAAACTTCTAGCAATTTGCGAATAAACGACCAAAGTTTAATGAATCTGACGAAGGAAAATATTACGCATACGCCCCAGTAGCCGTTTTGATTTCTGTTTCTGAATTCCATCCTCTGTTTTCTGGCAGAAAACATCGAAAACGTAAGTTATAGAAAACGGAGAGGGCAAGAGGATCCATCGTCCTCCCCCGTTCTAAGTTTTAAATAAACTTTCTCACAAAATCCGTGCGTCACATCAGCAACACACAAATTATTCCGCAATTCAATTCGGTATAAATAAACACACCGAAACACACAAGACCCTCGTGCAAGATGAATGAATGAACCAAAAAGTTTTCCTTTTCCGTTTTATACTCAATTTGAAGACTTTTCACAGATCAGAATGTTAACATTTCGTAGATTTTTTTTGACCCACTGTATATTTATGTACGTTCGTATGTATGTACGATTTTAAATAGAACTAGTGCAGTGAACTGCACAGATTCTTCTTTTAATTAAAACAAAAGCAACTCAGAAACACACGCAGACAAATCAGATCAGCTCGTCCCTGCCCGGCCCGCATAGACGGAACAACAATAATGGGGTGCTAACCGCCTGTGGCCCTAAAAGTATTCTGCATCCTTCACATCGACTACAGCCTGATGGGACGTTAAGGTTTTTGTTCTCATGGTTCGTCATTATCACCATCATCAACAGGAGTATATAACAACTGACCTCAAAAGTGCTGTTTCTACTGCTGAGGGTTGAGGGGAGTGTAGCTACTGTGGCAAGCTTAAGGTACAATAACACATGAGCTACATAGCAGACAGTAGTTTTGAGCGCCAAGGAATTTCTGTAATGATGAAAAGCAGCATGAAGATGATGACGACGAGGATGTTGTGATGTTGATGGGAATTATGTTTTACATGTGGCCATATCAGTCCTGATGAGGCAGGCTGATGTGCATCTGAAGTCAGCAGGGAGACAGGCAGACCGTCCCCGGACCTGGTTTTTCTATAAAAACCACCGGAGTAATTATATGTGACAAGATGCCAACATTCTTAATGGTCACACTTGGCAAAAAAAATTGCATAGAGAATATTTTGAATATTTGCGCAACTGGTGGTTATATGATTTCTGATATGGGCTTAAGTTTTTTTTTTTGCATTTGAAAATTAATTAGGACAATGGTTATTGCAAGTTCTAGTTATGTTGGTAATTATTTTTCACAAATGAGTAACTGTGTTAATTTGTAAATGTGTAACTGTGGATTTGGAGGAACTAAAATAAATGAGCATTTGAAGAGCTCTTGTGAAATAAAATCGAAGCGAAAATGAATGAAACATACGAATTATAAGATTTTTTGAAATCGTCTTAAGACGCTACAAGACAGACAGTTTATTTTTCGGTACATGGCATATTTTTAGACGAATACCATTGATGTTGGACAAGACAGAAGGAATTTTTTGAAGAGTGTGCTGTGCCAAAAAATCATTTTAGATGACGTGATTCATTGGTTTGTGTTTAGAGCCAATTTCTGTTTTAATGTAGATTTTTGTCGCCATTCAAAAGTATGGTTACATGTTAAATCGCCCAAAACTTAGAAATTAATAAGAAAAACTTAAAATTACCCAAAAAAGTTGATATTTCATATGTTTTGGCGTTTTAGCATTTTAAAATACCCAATTTCGAAGAATGTAAATCCTCAAAAACGGAAACAATTTTCGAATGTTTATTTCTGTGATTTTTTTTTTTGATTAAGCATAATCTCGGTATGGCCAAAATGTAGATTTAGGGCTTTTTTTAATCTTCTTTCGGAGTTAGATCTCTAACTACGGCTGAACCAGAAAAAATACGAGATGAGATCGGTTTAATTGGATTCACAAATATAAATACATACACACTCGTAAGTCCAGTCGAATTTTTTTTGGAATAAACGACTTCGAAAACCAGAACGATTTCAAAGAAACGAACTTAAAATTATGCCATGGTTATAAGTTAAATGGACTCTCTTATAACCGGACGCAGACACAAATTTTATCAACCGCAATTGAACTCTCTCTTAAGGAGGCAAATTGCAAATTCAGTTTTTCTTTCAAGTCTCTTAAAGTTCCACATCGGTGGGGACGGCTTGAAAAGGAAGGCATGAAGCCTTACAAAAATAAACGAGGTGCAAATTTTAGGGATTCTAAGTTCGACAGAAATTTGTACTCGCGGTCTGAAATATGAAGTAATTTACGAATATTATTATGCTTATTGTGTTTTTTTCTGCATTCTCGATTTTGTTTTTACTTAAGGTATAGGAAAAGAAATCGAACTCGAGTTTTTAATCAAAGTTGACATGATGCTTATAGAGAATACGAAAAAAGTGGGTCCGGCGATTACGTCTGTATGTCTGTATCTCGTTCCAAAGCCGTTGAAGTGATTTTCTTCAAACTTGATGTTTAAGGGTCTACAGGAGAAATTGAAATTTGTTTGGCTCCAAAACTAACAGTACTTGCCATATTTATTTATCTCGAAAACGGCTTTAACGGTTATGGACAACTCCAGTTGCTGTTCATGTAGGAAAAAAAAGCCTTGCCTTCGGAAGGTTAAGATCCGTTATACTGATAATGAGAAATTTAAAATTTAAAAAAATGGTTCTATGGTAGATAAAGTCAGTAATATTTTAATTTCAATTCTTACTTGCGACTTATAGGCACTATAAGGCAGTTATGCATTTGAAAAAAAAATCGCAGTGAAGATTTTGATCAAAGTTGACATTACGATGATAGCGGAGACTTAAAAAGTGGGTCTCGCAATTCTGTCTGTCTGTCTGTCTGTTCGACTACAGCTAAGCCGATTTTCTTCAAACTTAGCAGATATGGGTTTTAATTTACCCTGCCCCCCAAGTTTTTTTCTTTTTTTTAAGACCAAAAATAACGGTACCTGCCATACGATTTTTTTTTTCGAAATTTTATAAATATTTTTTTTTCTCAAAAACTGTCCCACAGATTTAAAAAAAATATAAAATTTCATTTAGTTAAATCTAGGTAATGGTTGAAAAAAATTTCCAAAAAATTATTATTTTTGGTACCCCCTTTGGAACCATTTTTTTTTGTTTTTCATTTACTCGAAAACGGTACGACCGATTTTAATCAGTTTTACGTTAAGGCAGCAGTTTTAATATTATTGTGTTTTAAAATTAAAAAAAAAATATTTTTGGATTTTTAAAAAACTTTTCAAAATTTGTTTTTGAAAACTCAATATTTCGAAAACCCCATGCTTGATTTTTTTCAAACTTGATGAATAACAGTTTCTTAAAATAATCTACAAGATATGAGAAAAAAATTATTTTACCTAAAAATAACGGTATGCTCCATACAAAGGTTAAAAAATGGTTTTCGAAAATGGTATTTTTCTCGAAAACGGTTCCGAGAATTTTGCTTAAATTTTTTTTTCGATTAATTTTTAAAATCTATAATTTAATAAAAAAAAAAAATTGAAAACAATACTCGTATATCACTGACTGTACCTACCGTAGAACGATTTTTTTTTAATTTCAAATTTCTCATTATCGGCATAACGGATTTTAATCAAATTTTTTATAGAGAAGCTTCTAAAAAGTTTAAAAAACATTGCATTTCAAAACTTTAAGAAAAATATTTGTTTTTGAATTTTGCAAACAAAAATCTATTTTTGATTTGGAAAATTCAATATGTATCTCGAAAACGGCTCAATATTTTTTTTTATAAATTAAATTTTTATTCGAATAATAATAAAAACGTACCAAAATTTTTTCTTAAAAATGTTTTAAACATTTTGTATTATTTTCTTAAGAAACCACTACATAGACTTATAATTTTTGTTCTTGCATAAATCTATATTTGCTTGAATCACATGGGATCCTATTTTTAGCTCCAACTATTAAAGAAGTTGTTTTAGTCATTTAAACAATATTTTTGGTTTTTCGCTCATGTGCGAACAGAAGCAAATCAGCAGGTGAAAAGGCTACACACAATTTTCCATGTGAGAAACAATTATTTTACAAATTAAAACCATTCTCTCGCAAAGATTGTCACTGCACTTTATTGATGGTCATTGCAAGAGTCTTCACCTTTAAATTTCCAATTTAAAATAGTATTTGGTAATTAGCTTCTTAACCGCAAGTCTTCTTTTGGTAAAGTGCATTCCAAAAATTGCTTAGTAGAGGTATTGAGCCAGTTTTATTGTCTATCGGCATTTTCCATCTCCAATTCTATACAACTGCTTCGAAAATTGCATGAGGCTTATCGGAAGTGGTGAATCGAGAAATTACTGGCAAAGTTTTCCAGAAATCACTAGCTAATAATACTAAAGAGCCATCAAAAATCCGTTGATTTCCCCTCATACATTGTACAATTGAATGCCTTCAATGATCTCTTGTGATGTGAGCCATCCGACACGACAATTTCACACTGTGGTAACACTTTGGCTATTCATGACGTTCGTTGAAGTTCATATGCAAAGGCAACTTGAGCAAAAAAATAAAATAATTTGAAAATGAGCGAAATTCACTTGTTTTTAATTTTTATTTGAATAAAAGTAATTTTTAAAAAAATGACCTCCCTATGTCCTTCTCATTGTTTTTCTGAATAGTTTAAAAGAAAACCAAAGCAAATTGGTTAAAAATTACGTGATTTATACGTAAGCACACAAAATATCCACTTTGATTTATGTATATATGTAGGTATACAAATTCTTAAATTCCAATGTACTTTTACATTAGAGCAAGTTCGCGCGAGACAGTCGTGCGTTTTATTTTATAGACGGAAAAATCTCATAATGCTGTCAGTGTCCGCTTATAAGAAAAGCCATTGTATTGCCATTAAGTAATAAAATATTATAATATAATATATTTTTTTTCTTCATTTTGAACCTTTTTCAACTCCTTATAAATTGGTAAATTTAAGTCAACAAAGTAAGAGACTCATTGCGTGCTTTGGGATTATTATAGTCTTGATTTTAGAAAACAACATATTATGTATATTTTCATTTCATATATTTATTATGTTCACCCATGATACCCATTTCGCTAGGAATGCTCATCAGTTCACCCTCGAGTATAATTTGGGTCATCCCGTCAAATTCAGAGATTCGTTTTTTAGTCGCACAGCACGATTATGGAATTATTAACCCGGTACGGTTTTCCCTTGCCATTTTAATTCGCAAAAATTCAAGACCAATGTTCATCGGGACCTCCTTTCTCTCCCCCCTAATTTACCCAACGTATTAAAAGTTTTGCAAAGAGTGACATTTTTTTAAATTTTGATATAATGTATGTATAAATGTTTCTCATCTCAAATTTAAGGAAGCCGTTTGCTGTATTCTTAAAAGCAAAATAGTTCTTACATATTAATATGCTTTAAACCGTTTGCTTAGAAGAAGTTGTTGAAAATCTTTAAAATAAAATAGTAAAAAATAACCAAAGTTGTAATATCTCGTGTGAGATAAGTAATATAAATACTTATGAACAACCAGAAGTTAGTTGTCAGCTTTGTTATTTTACTTAATTTAATCCAATATAAAGTGTTCAAATAGTGTTTAAGACTTTAAAATAAAGTCTCTTAACATATTGCTTTAGTTCCTAGACCATAAAATTACTCTTTAGAATATTTTTTTTTTAAATATCGTTGGCCTTCAAGCTTACAAGCCAATTGTAAGAAAATTTATCTCTTTGGTATGAAAAAGGATGAAACCCACAGCAGCTGCTTTATATTAAATAGAGCAAAAAATGTTCCACTCCGTGGATTCTTCTTAAAAAAATAAACCTAAAGCAGTGGGTATAGTAACTCCAGTTGAATGTGGCAGGCATTTCATTCATGGCAAGAGGTTGCTTTTATATTCCCTTTACTTTCCTGATCTGCAACGACACGCGACTCTGCTGCTGCTGGCATTCCGCCACACTTTCGTTTAGGCAGTCGAAATCTTAAAGAGATTTTTCAGAGTAAGATCTTTCAATTTAACTTAAGAATTTTTGGTAATCAGACAGGAATGGACGTAATTTAAAGTTCCATCTAAACGTAAACTGAGTTATTATTCAGATTATTTGAGCATATCCGAATTTCGTATTTTACATTTTTAAGATATTTCAATTGTCTTCTTTGGTTTAATTAAAAAAAATGAGGTGTGTTGAAGATAACTAAGATATTTAAACAAAATGCTTAAAATAAAAGTTATAAGAGGCTTTCTGTGGTGTTGGTTCTTAAGTCTAGTTTCGGTAAACTTCATCCAACGTTTCTCCAGATTTTGTAGTGCCCTGAAAATAATACGATTTCTAAAGGCTCTCGAAATAAGAGTTTGTTTCTTCCATGACATCTTCTTTAGACCCAAATCACTCACCTCCGAGCCGTTTCTTCGTTTTTAGGGGGGGTAAATCTAGGGAATATGCTGAATGACGGAAGAGTTCGTAACATAACAAATACAATTTTTCATTGCAACTAGTGTGCTCGTGGGAAAGATCTTTTTGCTTAGCCAAATGCGGTCATTTGAGCTTTAAATCGGCTTAAAATTGATCAAAAACTCTGCCTAAAATCAGGAAAATCACTGTTTCGACTGTTCTTTGATGTCTGGTGTGTTGTAATGAATCCATGTTTCATTAACAGTTACGAAATGGCGCTTGAATTTTTCATGAGCATCGACAAACACTCCTTTGAAGTTGTCAAACGAATGAATTTGTTCTCGTGATCAAACGCGACACCCATCTTGCGGAAAATCGAAATCACTGATCCATGTGATAAGCCTGGGACCTCTTCACTCTGGCGCCTTCATTCGACGATCGTCCATTATCTTCTGGTGTGGGTAACTAGTAAGTTGGGTTTAACTTGTAAGGGAACGACCGTACGGAAATAGAGAAAACCAAAACCATTTTAACGAAAATGCTCGAAGGCGTCTATATACGAGGGCGGGTCAATAAGTCCGTGACTTTTTGAATTTCTGACCTCTTTACTGAAACAGCAACACTGCTCCTGTCAACAGACATCTGTCAGTTGACTCCTGTCAAAATTTAAACTTGCTGCGTCAGTTAGTTTGTGTTTGACAGCTATTTTAATCAGACTACTCACTAGACATGGGTAACGCAGTAAAAATTGGTGCGTTGATACACTAAAAGACTATTCACATGAGAGCGACCAACGACCAACGAATAAAAAAACAAATGGGATTTAAAACATATACATATAAGCCTAAATTCTTCACAAAAACTTTACAAAAGGGTAGCAATTTAGCTTAATTTAATGTTAATTTATTAAAATTTGCGTTGTAATTGCTAAAATGAGAGAAATTTGAGAAAATAAATTGGTCGTCGCGAATTACAATATGATTGCTACGACCAATTTATTTTCTAAAATTTCTCTCATTTTAGCAATTACAACGCAAATTTTAATAAATTAACATTAAATTAAGCTAGATTGCTACACTTTTGTAAAGTTTTTGTGAAGAATTTAGGCTTATATATGTTTTAAATCCCATTTGTTGTTTTATTCGTTGGTCGTTGGTCGCTCTCATGTGAATAGTCCTTAACTCAAGCGCACTTCACTGTATCAGCGAAATGCGTTAACGCAGTTTGCGCCATAACGCAATTTTTGTTTTAACTCATTTGAAGCAAAACATATATATACAATTTGACTTAAAACTAACTTATTACTAAATTAAATCATGTTGGCTCAACAATAGGGGCCCAACGTTCTTCATTTGGCTTTACATAATGCTATTTGCTTACAATATCATATTAATGTTTTCTTAATCTAATAATTCATGATTTTTTAATATTAACTAAATAATAATTTTTGATGAGTGGGTGTTTTAACCCCTATAGTATTGATTGTTGTTCTTCCCGTAAAAGGGTGCGTTGTCGTTATGGATGATGTCTTCAAATTGATCGTCAGTGATGGCTCGGGTGTATAGATACTTGTCACGAGGCTCTAGTTCATGCTGGAGAAGTTGTTGCACTTCTGTGTTGGGATGATCTTCCAGGTTCCTGATGATTTTTCCGGAGAGCTGCAGTAAATACTCGTCCAGTGGTATTAACTTTGCTTCTTTATACAGATTCCTTGTTGGTATATATTTCTTCGTCAGTGGGTTACGGTACAGTCCAGTGCAAATGCGGAGCATCTTTCTTTGAAGCAAAACAGCGCTGCGCAACACAGCTGTATTTTGTTAACTCATCATTATACAAACTTCGTAGCGCCCAAGCGCACACAAGTTGTTCATCGACGACCAAACAGTCTGAGTGAGAATGGGGGTGTCTTTTCAAAAAAAAAAAAAATTTTTCGTTTGAGGTGTGGAGACGTTTGTACTTCTATCTTTGGTTCTGATTCCAATCTTCAAGATTAATGTCTTAAATGAAAGATGGAATGTTTTCGTAAATACTGGTCTAAAAAATTTTAAGGAGGGACAAAGTGTTTCTTACTAAAAGCGTGCAAGGAGCTCCTTTCGATTCGATTTTAAGAACTCTAAATTCAAATGTTGATGAAAAATTTTAAAAAACTAAAGATGCAAATTAATTGCAATAATGCTATTCTACAAATGTGTCATAGGTCATTTTGGAAAATATGAAACAGGAGAGGAGGTAGGGTGACTTTTCTCAAATTTTCAATAAAAATTAGATTTTGATTAAAAATTTAATTAAAATCTTAAAAATATGCCGATTTACATAATTCTAGTTCTTCTAACTTGAGTATTAGTTCTCAGATCTTAATTATTGCAGTATATATTTAAATGAGAAATGTCAAACTTTATTTCTGTGTAAAAAAAACTCAAAATAACAAAAAAATTCATACTAAAGCCTAGTACTCACCTAGCGTGAAATGAAAAACAAATACGTTCCAAATTACACGCGAAGAATAAAAATGAAAATAGAATAAACTTTTCCACGTGAATTTTTGATACTCACTTTGAATGAAAAAAAAAATGACAATTATTTTTAAACTGATTCGTTCTTTCTGTTTATAAATTTTCAATTTTTTGTTTTGAAACAAAATATTGAAATCAATTGACAAATGTCACAGTTTTCCACGTTGCCTTAAACTTTTTCCTGATGGTTGTACATTGAGAAATGAAAATCATAGCGTGGAAAAAGTTGTGGAACATATTTGTTTTTCCAATCCACATTTAAGTACTTATGTACCTCTCGTTGCGGATTTCATGCCAGTGAACCAGCATTCACTTTGATATGAAATTTTCATGTTCACTTGAACTGAGTACTAGGCTTAAAGAGTTAATGACGCAAAAATCAATTTGATTCAAATCACTCAAAATTCAAAAGTTGATGAAAAATTTCAGAATTTTGAAATAAAATTACCACATTCCCACCTACCCCAATCCTCTTCTAAAATAATGCTGAACAATTTTTTACAATTAATTCGACAGGAAACATGCTAAAATTGGTTGAAAGGATTTGAAACGAAAAAAATCGATTTTCATACAAAAAAGAAATAGAGATGGTTTCATAAACTATTTTTTTACTTCGAAAATATCATACAGATCATTAATATTAAAGTCTTAAAATACTGTAGACATTAGACATTCATACAATTTATGAAAAAAAATATCAAGTTTTACCCGACTACACTGAAAAAAATGTATAATAATCTGGAGTAGTGATTTTTTTGTTCTCCCCCTTAATTGTGGAAAAAATTTAAATAAATACAAAAACCTGAACATAGAAAATTAAAACTATTTTGTATTATTATTCAATATATTTTCTAAATATATAAAGAAAATTGAAAAGCTCTCAGTCCAACATGAGCGCAGATATAAACTATTTTCTAATAAATTTTTGTTAAGACTTGTATTTTTTTACACAATGCTTGCTTCAGATATCACTCATTACTTTTGGCATTTTAACGGATTTTTACAAAATATTAACAACAAGTAAGCGCTTATATTGATATACAACATGCATGTGCATAGCCTTAAAACTTCGTTATAGTATCTAATGTGGAAAAAATTAAAAAAAAATTTCTTCGATTTTTTTATTTTCCAGATAAATGCAAGAAAATTTTCAAAATGTTCGATTTTGCTGCACTCTATTGACTATAACTAGAGAAATACTTCTTCCATCTATAAGATTGAGGTGTCCATGGATAGGTTAAAATATCTCTAATATGAATATTAAAAAAAATTGTAGGTTGTCATACAACTTAAATGGTTAAGAGGCTTGGTTAGATCAAAAAAGAAATCCTAGGTAGAATTGACAATTCTGCCCACATTTTCTAACCGATTTTAAAAATTAAAATTTTATTATTTTCTTGAACAATCAGCGATTATTTTGGTATATAAAATATTTTTCTACATTACCCACAAGCTGCAATAAATCTTCTGCAATACAAACATTTTTTTCCTTAAAAAGCAAAAATACCATATACCACATCATGGAATTTCATTGAATTCCGTCAAAAATGTGAAAAATATGAGAGCGCTACAAGGAAGTCAGCGCTTTTTGTATCTGCTTGAATGGTTTTTGTCTGTGTAGCTCAGCGCTGCGCTTGTCAAAAGCGCTATTCGATGAACTGCGCTATTGCGTCACTGCGTCACTGAGTTACAAACTGATGTATCAGCGCACGTAACGCAGCTGCTGCTTCAACGCATTGCGCTAATGCAGCGCTGCGTTATACATGTCTACTACTCACTAATTTGAGGAGAAAATGGAAACAAGTGAATTTCGTGTGCTTATTAAGCATTATTTCTTGCGAAAAAAAACCATTACCGAGACCAAGGCTAAGCTTGATAAATACTATGGGGACTCTGCACCATCGATTTCAATGGTAAAAAAGTGGTTTACTGAATTTCGTTGTGGCCGTACAAGCACTGAAGGTGCCGAACGTCCTGGACGCCCAGTTGAGGTCTCTACACCCGAAAAAATCGAAAAAAATTCACGATATGGTGTTGGCCGACCGAAGATTGAAAGTGCGAGAGATTGTGAAAGCCGTAGGGATCTCGCATGGCTCAGTGGTTTCAATTTTGAATGATCACTTGGGCATGAGAAAGCTTTCCGCAAGATGGGTGCCGCGTTTGCTCACAGTCGACCGCAAACGCAATCGTGTAACAACTTCACAGGAAGGTTTGGCGTTGTTTAATCGCAATATGGAGGAGTTTTTGCGCCGTTTTGTAACCGTGGACGAAACATGGATCCATCACAACACACCAGAGACCAAACAACAGTCAAAACAGTGGGTTTCTAAGGGTGAATCGGCGCCAAAGAAGGCCAAGGTGAGTTTGTCAGCCAATAAAGTTATGGCGTCTGTTTTTTGGGATGCACGCGGGATAATCCACATTGACTACCTTCAAAAGGGAAGAACAATCAATGGGGAATATTATACCAACTTATTGGACCGATTCAATGACGATTTGAAAAAAACCGACCTCATTTGGCCAAGAAAAAAGTTCTTTTCCACCAAGACAATGCAAGGGTGCACACATGTGCAGTTGCCATGGCAAAAATCCATGAATTGGGCTATGAATTGCTCCCTCATCCACCCTATTCTCCAGATTTGGCTCCGAGCGACTACTTCTTGTTCCCAAACCTGAAGAAATGGCTTGGTGGAAAAAGATTTGACTCCAATGATGAAGTCATCTCGCAAACAAAGGCCTATTTTGAGGACCTCGACAAATCATTTTTTTTGGAAGGGATAAAAAAATTGGAGAAGCGTTGGACAAAGTGTATAGAGCTCAAGGGAGACCACGTTGAAAAATAAAATTATTTTTTTATCAAAAAATCTGTGTTTTATTCCAAAAGTCACGGACTTATTGACCCGCCCTCGTAAAATGGCTGCCAAAACAAAAGTATTTGACAGATCTGTTTGGAAATGTGGTTGCAATCTTCTTAAAAAAGCTTATCGATATAAAAAATATGGATTTGAGGTAGCCACGGCTTTTGTTTTGGTTCAGGGTATATAAGACTTTTGAGACATTCTTTTGAAGAAATTTTGATAAGCCACTTTTAAGATTTTATTTTTGTACAAATTAGTTAATTAATGAAAAAAAGTCATTGACCTGTTTTTGAGATATCGAATTTTCGAAACATATTTAATTGTTTTTCTCAAATCCTACAATATTTTGTTTGAAGTTTTGATACAAGCACAGTTCTGTTTAAAATATTTAATTAAAAAAATTAAAAAGCGAAGTTGATGATGAGAAAATCAAAAGTAAAAAATGGCTCTATAGTAGGTTCTCTCAGTAAAATCATAATTTAAAAAAAAAAATGAATAAAAGATTGTAAAAATGCAGTGAATCGGAAAAAAAATTAAGGTGTCGTTTTCGAGAAAACTATATTTTCTAATTTAATTTTTCTATAAAAGAAAATTTTGTGTGTACGTCTTTAAGATAGTATTGAAAAAACTATTAGTTGTCAAGCTTCAACAAAAATAAAATGCATGACTGGGTCACAAGAACTTGCTGTCATGTAAAAGACTAAGAATTTCAAAAATGAATGATATTAGCATAAGCATAAAAATCTTTTTTTTAAATGACTAAAACAACTTCTTTAATAGTTCGAGCTGAGGACAGAATGCCATGTGATTTATGTGTGTTTATGCAAGAACAAAACTTATAAGTCATTGTAGTGGTTTCTTAAGAAAATAAGCTTTTATATGTAAAATTTTTTCAGCGAAAAGTCCTGGTAGCTAACGCTTTATTTGTTAATTATTGAAATGTAATTTATTTTAGATTTCAATAAAGTTATGATAATAATAATAATATATAAAATTTTTAAGAAAAAATGTTATCAACTTAAACTTTTGAGCCGTTTTTAAGATATCGAATTTTTTAAAAAACGATTTTTTTTGTTTCAAAAATTCAAATCATATATTCTTAACTCAATGTTTTTCAAACTTTTTAGAAGCTTCTCTATAAAAATTTCCATTAAATCCGTTATAACGATAATGAGAAATTCATAATTTGCAAAAAATGGTAGTAATATCTTAATTTCAATTTTTTTTTAAATTATGAATCGTAAAAATTAATCGAAAGAACATAAATCTCATCAAAATTCTAGGTGCAATTTTCTAGAAAAATACGATTTTCGAAAACTATTTTATAACATTTGTACGGTGGGTACCGTTATTTTTAGGTAAAATTATTTTTTTTCTTGTTAATCGTATTGAGGAACTTTTATTTGTTAAGTTTAGAAAAAAATAATCATAAAGTTTTCGAAATATTGAGTTTAAAAACAAATTGTAATTTTTTTAAAAATCCAGTTTATTTTAAATTTCAATAAACACTAATATTCAACTTCTGGAGAGTTTTAGCGTAAGAAAAATAATTGAAATTGGTTGTACCGTTTTGAGAAAATCAAAAACAAATGGTTCCAAGGCGGTTCCATTAATAACTATTTTTCGGATATTTTTTTTAACCATTACCTAGCTTTAACTTAATTAAATTTTTCAAAGTTTTTCTTAAAAAAATCTGGAACAGTTCTTAAGAAAATTTTTTTTATAAAATTTCGAAAAAAAAATCGTATGACAGGTACCGTTATTTTTGGTCTTAAGAAAAAAAAAAAAAAAACGTGTGGGGGGAAAATTACAAAATGATCTCCACTAAGTTTAACGAAAATCGGCTGAGCCGTTTATTCTGTAGTCGAACAGACAGACAGTATTTCGAGACCCACTGTTTTCGTCTTTGCTATCATCGTTATGTCAACTTTGATCAAAATCTCGAATCCGATTTTTTTACGAATGCATAACTTGCCTTATAGTACTTATAATTCGCAAGTAAAAATCAAAAGTGAAAAAAAAAAATGGCTCTATGGTAGGTTCTGTCAGTAAAATTTTAATACAAAAAAAATTAATAAATTAATAAATTTAATAATCAGAAAAAAATTTGAGGAGTCGTTTTCGAGAAAACAATTTTCTTAAATTTTATTTTTATCTTTCATTTTTGTCCACACCAGGTTGAGAAATTACTAACTGTCAAGCTTCAAAAAGAAGAACGTGCGGTTTTGTAAATATTGAGTTTTTCAAAATTAAATTCAAAGAAAATGCTGTGAAAATTTGAATCTTAATCTACCCTCCACTATAAATTCGTGCGCTAATTTCAGCGCCACCACCAGGATAGCGTGCGTTGGTAACACAAAATCACGCTCCATGATAATACTAAAGGTTATACATATACATATACAAAGGTTTTACTAAATTAGATTTTCCCTTATTGTTTCCTAGCCTGGAAAAAGATTTTGAGAATGAATCTGTGAAAATAGGTTTTTTTTTTGTATACAAATAATTTTATTTTTAAATTTTGAAAAAACAGTATAGTTGAAATAAAATAGAACTCTTATTTTCAAAACCGAAAAATAAGTGAATATTATAAATAAAGTTTTTTGAAAAAATGGTATGCAGATTTATTGAAACTGTCTTAGTAAGCCAGGTATATACTTTAATCAATACCGTTAGAGTTTTTTCGATAAAAATTAAATAATATCCACACTGTTGAATTGGATATGAACGGATGTCTAGTTATAGTTCTAGGTCTAGTTTAAGTTAGAGCTCCCGAATGTTGATAAGTTGGCTAGTTTGTAAATATTGGTGTCTTGCTTTTATAACTTTGTATCTTAAAGAAAATAAAAAAAAAAACATGTCCTTAACTAGGAATAATAGCAAATTTAAAATTAACAAGAATTAACAAAAATAAATGGAAAACACAGGTATGGGTCGTTTGAAAACAAAACATAGGGTGGGCCATTTAATGGTTTCTTTTTAAATCATAGGTTATTTTGACACACCTCCGTGGAAAGAAATGAGTCGCTTTACGTTTGAACAACGCACACAGGTAAATTTTCCCAAAAACATGGCCAAAATTATTTTTTGTGTAGATATTTTCAATTTATTATTGCATGAAAACATTAAAAACAGTTAGTTTTGAAGGACAACACAATGAAGGAAAAAAAATTGAAATTTCACTTTGCAGCCATTTTGAATTTTGCCTTGATTTCTTGACAGTAAAACTAAAATTGATCGCCCGATCCTGTGTAAAAACTAAAAAGTTAAAATTATAAAAAACGCCCTTTCTTATAAAGTTTAAAAGTCAATATTTAAAAAAGTCGCGAAAAGTTGCAATACATTTTGACTGTTTCTCATTGTGGAAAAAGAAAACAAAATTTTAAGACTATATTTATTACTCTGACACTCAAATTGATTTAACTTTTACATTATTAAAGATATTTTTTTTTGTTTTTTGGTAGTGATCAAATACATTGCATTTACTGGCTTCAAAATTATCATACACTTAATATATTCAATAAAAAACAATCATCCTCAATTTTACATACCACTAGCAACCGAATCCATTTTTAATTATTTTAGAAACCAACCAAAAAAAAAACAAACCCCAAAACAACCTCACATCACAGACAAAACTTGCTACTGCACTAGTCTATTTCAACTTTGCACTTTAAAAGCATCATCTGATTAAACCGTTATAATCTGCATCGAATGATCAATTAGGTTTGAAGCTCACACTATTTGTAAATAACTTTGCATTAAAAAAAAAAACAACAAATCGGATATTTTTTTTTATAGTTTTGGCCATGTTTTAGGGAAAATTTACCTGTGCACAACGTTGGGAAATATTAAAAATGTTTTTCCAAAGTGAGGGCTGTGTAGCCCAAACAGTGCGTTTTTTGTAAATTTGTGCAAAAAAGTTAATCAGACTATTTTTATTGCATTTTTAAAAAGAAACTTGTATTTGGCCCACCACTTATATCACTACAGTCTAACGCGTTGTTGCTCTTATGGTTCAAAATGCATACATTTGTAATAATGTAGTGTTCTTTTTTCGTTGTTATGACAGAGTTTTGAGAAATTTATGGAAAAGTTAAAAGACTAAACTTGTACCTATATATCATCTTTTTTAAAGTGTTTCTTTCCAAAAAACTGTCGAATAACTATCGAATATCCCGAAATAAGATATACAGAGACTTTTTTAAAAAAAAACATTCGAGTAAGAAAAATTGATACTTTTTAAGAACTCGACTCGGTCTCGTTTAAACGACCAAGGGATTTCGTTCTCTTACAGTTTCTAGAAGAAATATTGATATATAAATAGGGTTTGAATCTTGAAGCATTGAATAATACAATTTAATTATTTGAAAATATAATTTTTGATTTTCGCAGAGACCGGTTAACTTCAGTGTAAAAAATACGTTTCGTCTCGGATGGAGGTATTACCGTCTTGCTAAATAATTTATAAATAAAACACATTCAAACATAATGCGACCTTAATCACATAAAGCCGAGTTTGATGTTTGAACATAATGTATATGCACTCTTGAATAAGAAAAAAGTTTCTATTAATTATTCATTGCAAGTCAGAGTCCTCAAAATGTTAAAATCTTATTACAAGTGGTGTGCGGAATGCGGTGAAGATGGTTTCATCTTAAACGAAACCCTTCTGTGAGCTACGCATAAAAACGAATAAAAACGAGCGAACATAACAGCGTATCTTTCACTTCTTGAACATTTCTTCTTTCCTCCACCATTATGGATTATGTTAAAGCCATAACCGTTTATACTTATTTAGAAACTCATTGAAGCGCTTTCAAGTTACGAGCATTTAAGCCTCTGCTCGCCTTGAAGCAAATTAATTCGCATACTAAATTAAGTGCTGAGAATTAATTTTAAAGCAAAAACTTTACTAAAGGCGATACGATGAAGACATAAATGACGATGAAGACATAATGACGATGAAAACAGGAAGACAAAATAACAAGCACTACTCTTGGCCTATTTAGTGATGGCTTAAGCACACACTCATTAGTCATAAGTTAATTGCTGTCAAATGCAAATTTGAAAATTCAATTTCAACGAATACACACACATGTACTCGTACGTGCACACTGCTATTTATTATAGTGCAAATGTCAACATTTGACGTTTAGTGTCCAAACACAGGATATCTGCCACGACAGGAACATGGAAACAAAAAAAGGATAAACTTAATCTGTTTGCATTTTAAATGAATATTTAAGCATAAAAGTCTACAGGAAGCCCTGGTCTGGTACGTTCGTCGCTGGTACATAAGAAGAAGATAGGGCGACATTAAGAAGAGGAAACAAAATTGAGATAGAATAGCGTAAAATAGCGGCACGCGATGAATGGACGCATAACTGAGTAGCAGACGTTGTCGTCGCTGTGATAAAATTATGATGTCCATGCTCTGTTTCCTTCCGTTCATCCTTCCTGGCAGGTTTCTTTCTTTCTATCTATTTTGGTAAGTGTGAGGTTTTTCGTACAAAACGCCAGAGCCAGACATGGAAAAAAGAAGGATTATTCTGTTTCTTGGGAGCTGAGCTGAATTCATTAATTTGTGTCTGTCATCATTTTATTATTTGTTGAGGTAGTTATGAGTACAAAAGAATAGAGAGAAAGGCTGAAAGGGTGATAGCATGTGCCCAACAAAGAATAGAATAAGAATAACCCGTACCCGCTGGATTGTGTTTTTGTGTTTTGAAGGAAATCGGGACAGCGTGACGGTAAAAATTAAATTGTTTGTCTGGCGCGGTGCAAGTAAAAAGTAAAGCTCTTTAAAGTTCAACAATTTTGATCCTCGATTTGGGTATTTTGCAACTAAAGAGAAAATGAATATTCTTTAAATTTAAAGGATTTAGCAGTACTGATAGCGTTCAGTATGCAGAACTTTAGTTGTATAGCGTTTTAGCAGACCTATATAGAACTCTGGTAAAATTGTCTTTTTTTATATGAACATTATATTGGCTGCATCAATGTTTTAATATAAATATAAAATTGACTTTACAATGCACAAATTTTTTATTATCAATCGTGGAGTAGGCCAGAACTGTGCAAATGAAAGATGGCGTTATAATAGTGAATCAATCAAAGCTGTAATTGAATTTAAAGACCTACCTGCGAGTTACTTCAACGAAAAATTTGAGTACAAAAAGGAATAGATGTTTTAATAAAAAAGTATCACTCTTACCAGGAACTTCAGGATATTTGAAGCAGTCCCCTCATACGCAACACAAACATGTTGAACGAAGAAGTATGATACAGTCGAGAAACCTCTGCGATACGACTTCTTCAACTGCGGTTTAATAGACCAAACTAACATTATCATGTACGAAACAGGATTATCGCATCATAGCATTTCAAGTCATAAGGACTAAACCACACTACTGTTTGGAGCTTAAGCTAAATACAATTAGTCATAAAGGGTTAAAAGCTTCTCTTTGCCATCTCATTTCCACAGTGGATTGAAATAAGTGAGAAAAGTACAGTGGTGGTCCAGTATAACGAATGATATATAATGTCCAGAGTCAATTCGTTATATCGAATACGTTATTTTCATTATTTTATTTCATACTACAAAAAAAATAATATTTAACTTCATTTACATATATTAGGAATAGACTTATTAATTTTGTTCAAATTATGTACATAAATAGTACATACAGATATTTGTACTCATATTTAAGAAAAAAATCGTGCATTTGTTTTTTTTGGGCGTTGAATGTTATGATTGAATGCCTCTGCCGTAAACTTCTTAGAATTAATACTTTATAGTTTTCAATGCCATTTTATTCTGCCCATTGGATGCAATTGTGGACAATTCCGACAGCTTCGTAATGATTCACTCTTTGAACTTCAGTTTCTGAGCTAGCATTTTCATCGCTATCATTATCCACAATTTCGATTTCTTCAACATTGTTGCTACCAATATTTTCGGGTTGAAGGATTACTCCATCTGCATTATTCCAGGACTCCAAGTCATGTGCAGTGAATTCAGTCTGAAAAACTGATGTAAGACTTCATAGCTTACAAAACAGTTTTTGCAATTGAAAATTGTGTTTACCTCTGGGAAAATATTTCTCATAAGAGCCACCGTATTTACTACAACGATCATATCGTTTTGATTACGGAGAGCTGGCAGAGGAATACCATCCTCAGACATGAAAGTGAGAGAACATGTAAAATATTCCAGACGCCACAAAACGTAAAACAACAAAAAATGCGACTACAAATCTGAAAAATTTGAGCACCTGCTTACATACACGAAGACGAATACGTAGGATTGTGAGCGTTGTGATAGTTGGCAAAGTTTGTGAGTGGTGGAAAAATAAAGAAATTAAAATACAAATAAATTACGGAAATTCTTGAGAAGTGAATATTTTGAAGCATAAGAACTCTCTCCAATATTGAGAATAAAAATATAAGAGCTTCAGGTATTTATAAACCTAAAAAACCAAGTTTTTAGTGTGAAAATTCCAAATGCAATATAATTCTCAAAGTGAAACGTCAATAGAACAAAGAATAAAGCTTTCACTATACAAAATAAACATAAATATAAATATAGTTAGATTACAAAACTTATCATATTATCCCCCAAAAATATATAACGATATTTATTCAACAAATAAAACCACTAGCGACACCTCCATTTCAATTTGGCCATAAATAAGCAAAGACACGAACCGCAAAAAAAAAATAAAAAAAAAAAAAAAAAATATAAATATAAGGGAATATTAACGTTCATTAATAATTCACATAATTTTCTTCCGAACTTCAACTGTATTAAATACAAAAATGTCTGCGCCGGAAAACAACACTACAAAAGAAGAAGTAAGCAATTCTGAGCTTAAAGACATGATAGCTCTCATCTATAGAAGTGTCGAAGATTCAAAGAAAGATATAAGATCTGAAATTAAAGAAGTGGGAACTAACGTCGCTGAAGTTGGATCAAAGATTGATAAAATCAATGAAAAAGTTTACGAAATAGAAGAAAAAGTTAGTAAACATGAAGAAAAAATTAGTATTTTAGAATGCCAACTACGAAGAAAGAACGTTATTCTCCTCAATGTTGAAGAAATTGAAAAATCAACAACTGAACTCGAGCAAATAGCGCTACAAATTCTAAGTGAAGTCTTCAAAATTGAAGTTTCATTGAAAGATCTTGACTTTGTCTATCGTCTTGGAGTTCAAAACAAAAATAAAACTCGACCTATCAAAATTGGATTCTTGGCATATAGAACAAAATGCCTGATCATGGATGATAAAATAAAACTAAAAGCATATAACACAAAAAATAATACAAACTTAATTCTTCATGATGACTTACCGAAAGATGTATTAGAAAAGCGGAAAAATTTACTTGAAAAAGCGAATACCTTAAGAAACATGAATAGCAACGCAGAAGTAAAAGTCAAAAACAACAGGCTGATTGTCGATGGTAAAACATTAACAGCAGAAGAAATTATCAATATAAAGACGCACCCTAAGCAAAACAAAAGAAAGCTCTCTGATGATGACTTTGAAAAAGATTCAGATATAGCGAGGAGTTCGTGCAAAAAGAACGGTAGACCACAAACAAAAAATAAAATTTTCTCATCGTCATCACCATCGTCGTCATCATCCCCCCTGATGAAATATGTCCTCAAGAAAACCGTCACTATGGGTCAAAGTGCCGACGCTAAAAATGGTAACCAATTCGCTGTAGATAACTTCGAAAAAACAACAAATCAATAACAACTAACGAACAATCCACCACAACAAATGCCAAAAGTCAACCCCAGCGAACCAATTATTAATAACGAAAACAATTTTATAATGGACAAACTGAAGAATAAACCTCCAACCCGGTCGGCCACCGTGGAGGATTTCGGCCAACACCCCCCCTTTTATAAATTTGCGGAAAGCATATCACTAAACAAAAAACATACAAACAAAAACTACTATACTAATAAAAGCAATACAGGTACGAAACCCTTATACGTAGCAACTCTAAACACACTAACTCTCCAATCAAAAGAAAAATTTGTTGAACTAGAAAACGCGCTCAATAAGATACACTGGGATATAATCGGTTTAGCAGAAGTAAGGCGTCAAGGCGAAAGCATACAAGAACTCAACAACGGAAATATATTTGCTTACTTCGGATCTAAACAAGGTCTTTATGGCGTCGGTTTCCTTATAAACAAAGAGTTAAAAAAGATTATTCAAGAAATTAAAGGATTTAACGATAGGATAATAGGAATGAAAATCAAAGTAGAGAATTGTAACATATCCATCATACAAGTCTATGCACCAACTGAGAAAGCAACTGATGACGAGATGAATCGCTTTTACAAGACACTGGAAATAGCGACAGCACACTTTAAAACAGAGATTTTACTGATAATCGGTGATTTCAATGCTAAATTAGGTTTCAGAAAAAATGGCGAAGAAACCATTATGGGAGAATATGGATACGGTAATCGAAATGAAAGAGGTAGTCGTCTTATCCAATATATTTGGCAACAAAAACTTATAGTTGGAAACTCGTTATTTAAAAAGAAACCGCAAAATCAATGGACCTGGAATTCACCAGGCCAAAAGTACAAAAACCAAATAGATTTTATTCTTTGCAATAAAAGATCAATCCTTAAAGATGTGTCCGTACTTAATAACTTTCAATTCGAATCAGATCATCGGATAGTACGCGCGGAGTTGTTAATCAACCATAAAACCAGACAACTTCATAAAACTACAAGAAAAGTATTAACAAAATCGATAAGTACAGATATCATCAAAAGTTATAATGCTGATCTTCAACAACGATATAACATTATATCAATGTTAAATGAACCTACTCAAATAGCATATAACAAAATGGAAAAAACTATAAAAGAATCTGCAGACAGGTATATTCTTACTGCTGTATCTCAAAAACCGCAAAAACTATCGAGTGAAACTCTAAATATGATAGCACTTCGTGATAGTATTCGAAAAAAGACCAATCTGAATGCCCAAGAAACACAGGATCTGAAAAATATACGGAAGAACATCAAGAAACGTTGTCAAGAAGACATCCAAAAATTCAATGACAACCTCTTAAAGACAGTGATCGAAGAAACGAGATCAATAAAAAAGGCAAAGAATGCAATCCAAGATTATAAAGAGTGGATAACAGCAATGGCGGATAATGGTAAAAGAATTCACGAAAGGAAGAATATTAACCAAATAGCTACAAAGTTCTACATTGATCTATACAAAACACGCAAAGTAGACACTGATGATATATTTCTAGAACGACAAAACCAGGAAGAAGATTTTCCACCATTTCTTAAAAGTGAAATAGAGCGAGCAATAAATAGTTTAAAGAATGAAAAAAGCAAAGGAAACGATGGGATATTAGCTGAATACCTAAAGTTCGGCAACTTTTCACTGGCCAACTGGTTGACTACTATTTTCAATCAGGTTTTGGTCACCGAGGAAGTCCCAGACCAATGGACGAAATCGGAAATAATTCTCATACATAAAAAAGGGAACAGGGACGATATCAACAATTATCGCCCGATAAGCATTGAAAAAATAGGAAAGGCCACCTCCGGAACTAAACTCGAGAAAGAGAAAATATACGAGCAACCGCACTGGTTCGTGGTACAAAGTATTCTGGTTTATTTGACAAAACTTATTTCTAAACTACAATATAACTTCTTATACCTAGCTTACTAATACATTTACATTTTCTTAACATATCTTATCTCTAATTTCTTAGAATCCTAAACTAATATTAAGTTGTAAAGTGGATAACGACGATGCGACGGCGACGACGACGGCATCCTTTGTTTAACAAATAGTTCTAACAGATGTGAGTCATAAACCACAATCTGTGAGACCGTCTATTTGCACACATTCAAATTATCGACGCGACACAGCGTCGCCGTCCACTTTTATCTAACGATACTTAAGGTTATTCCTACCTAAGGTCATAAATAATGTTATCCTAAATTTAAACCTATATAAAAAAAGATAACAATATGGGAATAATTAAACATACTCCCGCCATTGACAGCATGGTAAATGCTTCAATTCAAATAGGTGGAAGCGCGATGCTGGCAGGAAGAAACCTCGTTGGGAGTTGGCAGAACTGATGAAATAATTTGGCAACTATGATGAAGACAACTATCAGCACGATCCATGTTAGAATGCTTATTCCATAGTGCGTCATATGGTGGGTATCAAGATCCAGGTCAATTGGAATTCCAAGAAACTGTGGTTGCATCTTGGGAATATCCTCGACAGCGATTGTTGTTGATACGTCCTTTAGAATTTTAGAACTAAGCTTAGGAAGCTGGAAGGTTATGTTTACTGCAGGGTTTATATAAGTGACATTCTGTCGAACCTTATTAAAAGCTACAAGTGTGACATCCGGTGAATATAGATGGCAACCGGAATCAAGTCGAATAATTCCTTGGTTCTCAATCGTCTGTGTCGTTCTCAAATTTTGACATTCAATTTCTACTGATTCCTCGGTTGGTACTGAATAGAGCCAGGTATTTCCAGTGTTCAATTGAATCCATGTTGATGATGGTCGTTGAATTTTGACCACACAAGTTCCAGGTAGTACCGCCTTCTTTAATAGAAGCTCGACTTCACAGGGAGCTCGTTTTCCAATATTGAAGATTGGTTGAGTCTGAGGACATATCCAAACTTTATCGGCTGAACTCATTTCCTTACACTTCAGGAAGTCAACATCTCTGAGGTTGTAGTATCGCTTCCTGGACTCGCCGAAAAGTAAATGGTTGAAGCTTGTTTGTATGCTGATAAACCGCGATTCATGCATTGTTGGGTAGGGATGTACTTCAAATATTGTAAAGGCTTCGCGATGCACCAGAGGAATTTTTATTTCAAACAAAATTAATTCTTTAGTATTTTGTGCGGTTGTTTCCAGAACACTGAACAGCTCGTTAACTACCTCTGCGGGTAGTCTTAAATCATATGGGAGTTGAAGTTTGATTTTATCTAGATGCTCTTGAAGTTGATCACTTGTAATGATGTGTTGTTGAGGACCCGTGCCATATGACTTCAACATTCCTTGCCTTATTTCTTCTTGAAAATGTTCAAATTCATCCATGATAAGAAATGCATATAGGGCTGCGAAATTTAGTTCTTGGAGATTGTCGCCTTGCTTCAGCTGTTCCATTACAATATCAAAATTCGTTTTTATTTTAACAAATTGTTCTTCTGAATGCTTATATTCCTTCTTCAAGATGTTAGAAGTAACATCTTGTATAGACGACATGTTCTTGAGCAGCTGCAAGTAATATGCTTCGTTATAATTTGTCTTTTTAATCTTTTCTTCCAACATTTCAGCGTGTTCTTCATCCATTATTCCAAAAAGCGCATGCTGAATAGATCCAACAAAACTTAAGGGTGCCCTTTTTTGTCTTTTGTAACGGTCACCAATAATGAATTTGTTGTTGGCAGTTATGAACCCCATTTTCCTTCTCAGTTGCTCCTGAATATTATGGCATCCACTTGATTGGTTAAGTTCTTTTCTTGCGCATATCCATCGTATCTGCGTTATTGTTTTGCTGACGTCATCATAGCGATTGATGTATGTGGTGAGATTGATGAAGGCCACCAGTGACCACGTAGATTTTTGCAGCTTGACAACACCTTGGTTTTCAAAGAAGATTCCAGATCGATCCGACAATCCTTTTAGATCAAAACTCCAAACTTGTGGTAGTACTAATAATAGGCTTAAAATAGTTAACAAACAATTTTTGTTTTTTATTCTTTTATAATTTTTGTGATTAAAATGATTTACATTTATTACATTTTTTTCTACATTATTATTTTTATTTTTAAAGCTATTTGTTTGTAACATTTCTTCATCAGTAGGAAAGGGACAAACATTGTGAATAGATCTTTTTGAAACTCCATTCCTCGTTCTTACCTCTACTATTCGACAAAGGCCATCTTCTCCAAGAGATGTCTTTACTACCCTGCCCCTTCTCCAACTCATTGGGGGAACATTGTCTTCTTTAAGAAGTACTAAGGCACCTTCCTGTATATTATTTGAAGGATTTTGCCATTTATATCTTTTTTGCAGCTCAGCTAAATATTCTATGGACCAACGATCCCAAAATTCTTTTGTATTTAAACACACCGCCTTCCAGTGTTCCCGAATACCCTTATAAATCTTATTATTTTCGCAGTCCCTAAAACCCGTTAAGGGCTCTCCAATTAAAAAATGTCCTGGAGTAAGAACCTGCATGTCATTTGGATCATCTGAGAGTGGTGTTATGGGTCTTGAATTTAAAATTGCTTCAATTTGTGTCATCAAGGTGCACATTTCTTCAAATGTCATAGTATTTTCAGTGACACGATAAAAATGTTTTTTAACGGATTTAACGCAAGCTTCCCACAACCCACCTATGTGTGGCGATCTGGCGGGTATATTAATCCATTCGATTTCTCTTTCAGCGCAAAATTCAATTAGCAAGGGATTATCATCCCTTAATAAGCCGTTCAGTTCGTTTAAACTGTTTGCCGCTCCAACAAAGTTTGTGCCATTGTCAGAGTATATTTTTAATGGGCAACTTCGCCGCCCAACGAATCTTTTGAGCGCACCAATAAATGATGGTGATGTCATATCAGAAACTACTTCTAAGTGAACTGCCTTTGTTGAAAAACAAACAAATACGCAGACATAAGCCTTATCTACTTTTTTGCCCCGAATTTTATGATGAATTAGTAAAGGACCCATAAAATCAATGCCAACAATCGAAAACGGCCTTGTTCTAACTACTCTATCTTCCGGCAGATTTCCCATAAATTGGTGAATGGATCTTGGATTTGCTTTGAAGCATCTAAAGCATTTTCTTACTATCTTTCGCGTTAATTCTTTACCTCGAAGCGGCCAGAATTGTTGCCTTATGATTGCCAACAATCCTTGTGGTCCTATATGCAAATGTTTTCTATGTATATGTTCTATTAACATTGACACATATTCGTCTGTATATGGCAGCAAAATTGGATGCTTAGCATCAAAGGCCAGATTTGATTTTTGAATTCTTCCTCCTACTCTTAGTATACCTTTCTTGTCAAGAAATGGCGAAAGAGTTTTAAGCTTAGACTTTGAAGATATTATAGCTTTAGACTTTAATAATTTAATTTCCACAGGAAAGTGTCGTTTTTGGATTATTTTTATTAGAACAACTAATGATTCCTTTTTATAACACAACCAGGTTTTTTCTTCCTGTTTAGGTTTTAAATTTATATATTTCAAAATGTATGCTATAACATTTTGAAGAAATTCGAAATTGTTCCTGTGATTAATAGACTCGAAAATTGGACTAACAATAGAAGGGAGAGAAATCAGTTTTGGTTTTTTTATTTTCGGAATTATTTCCGGCGAAAAATCTATTTGGGTTTCTTCTCTCTCTATTATGTCTTCCTTAAGAAAGGTAGGGCCTTCAAACCATAAGTCATTTTTTATAATTTCGGAGGGATAAATTCCTCTGGAGACTATATCTGCAGGATTAACGGTCGTAGAAATATATTTCCAACTCGTTAGGTTGCAATGAGTTTGGATATAGTTCACTCGATTCGAAACAAACACCTGAAGTGTAGCAGGATCCAGCTTCAGCCAACTGAGAACTATCTTAGAATCTGAAAAATAGAACACATTATTAAATTTTATTTTTAAGCAATCGATAATCATTTTCATTAAATCAATTAAAAGAACTGCTGCACACAGTTCCAAGCGGGGAATCGTAAGGACTTTTACTGGAGCAACTCTAGATTTTGAAGCTACTAATCTTACAACTACTTTCCCTGTTCTATCTTTTGACTTTATGTATATTGCAGCTCCATAAGCTTTCATTGAAGCATCACAAAATCCATACAATTCCATTATCTTTGGATGGTCACAAATCATGTGTCTAGGAATTTTTATTTTGTTCAAATCACTCATTTCGCTTCTAAATCGTTTCCACGAGCTTGCTATTTCATCTGGCACTGTTGAATCCCAATCAATTTTTAATTTCCATAGTTCTTGCAACAAGATCTTGGCAATTACAGTCACTGGAGCCAACAGTCCAAGAGGATCAAAAAGCTTAGCAATATCTGACAAAATATTTCGTTTTGATATTTTATAATTTGAATCCCAGTTCGATTTGATAAATATTTCATCTGATGATGGATTCCAAGCCATGCCCAGTGATTTAATATTGTTCAAACTATCTCTGTTTAGATCAACTGATATTTGAAGATCTTCTTCTGGGAAATTTCTCAGTAATTCTGCATGATTTGCGCACCATTTTTTCAGATGAAATCCGTGATCTTTTAAAGAACTATAGACCTGTAACTGTATGTTTTTAAGCTCATCCAAGGAATCACTACCAGTCAATAAATCATCCATATAAAATTCGGACGATATTATTTCAGCAGCTTTTGGAAATTTGTCTTTAACAGAGTCAGCTACCATTTTCAAGCATTTAGTAGCTAGATAAGGAGCACAATTTGTTCCATATGTAACCGTTCTTAATCGATATGTCTGCAAAGGTTGAGATGGGCTCCACCGCCAAAATATCAGTTGGTAATTACGATGGTTTTCATGAACCCATATTTGCCTAAACATTTTTTCAATATCGCCTGAAATAACATATTTATGTTTCCTAAACCTTAGCAATATATCAAACAAATTATCTTGTAGTCGAGGCCCAGTATGCATCAAATCATTTAAAGAATTATTAAGATTTGTTTTACATGAAGCATCAAAAATTACTCTTAATTTGGTTGAAGTACTTTCAGGTCTTAATACATAATGATGTGGAAGGTAAAACCGCTCGCCTGAAACATTACTTGCTAACTCCATATGACCAAGTTCCAAATACTCTCGTAAAAAAGTGTGGTATTGGGCGTTTACTTCAGGATTATTTTTTAATTTGCGTTTAATTGCGAGAAATCTTCGTTTTGCAATGAATTCTGAGTTTCCTAAGTTTGGTTTCTCGACTTTGAACGGAAGCTGAATAACAAATTTTCCATCTTCTTTTCTAAATACATTTTTTTCGAAATTCTCTTCACATCGAATTTCTTCTTTGCTAAGTTTTTTACCTTCGGCGATTTCTTCTACTTCCCAAAATTTTTTCAATTGCTGATCTAAACTATTTTCCATAAAGGAAGCTACTTTACAGCATAAAATAGGGTTTTCTATTATTGCTGGACCACTAACTATCCAACCAAGTGCTGTATTTTGTAATACCATTTTATTATTATCTAAGCGAAGGTTTTCTGAGTGCAATATATCATAGAATAATTCTGCACCGATTAACATGTCAATGCCACTTGGGATGAAATAATTTGGATCAGCTAATTTTATATAGTCGGGAAGATTTCTTGCAACCACTTTATTTGCAGGTAAATCTGATATTATTTTTGAAACTACTAAACAATCTAGATTTGTTTTGTAATTTGATTGTTTAGATTTTATGCAGACGTTTAGTCTTTCGTTTATGTTTGAAACCTTTTGAGCAATACCCTCAATGGTAGCACTGGCTGGGACACTTTTAATGTTTAATTTTGTCTGCATGGATTTCGTTATGAAACAAACCTGAGAACCATTATCAAGGAGTGCTCGACAATTAATCCACTTTCCTCGGGCGTCAGAAATCTCGAGAACTGCAGTTGAAAGCAATACACATTTTCTCTCAGATTCACTCTGTTCAATATTCGTATTATTAACAACTACACTCTTTGCATTAGAATCGATTTCTTTGTGAAGCAGTGTATTGTGATTACGATTGCAAATGTTGCAGTTATTTTCACCACACGTTTTATTTGAATGCCCAACCTTTAGGCATTTGACACATAAGTTTTTAGCCATAACTTTATTCCATTTTTCGTTAATATTCAAATTTTGAAATATATAACATTGATGTGTTAAGTGAGGTGACTTACATCCCATGATACATTTTTGTTTCGTGGTATTGGAAATCTTTCTAATAGACTTTTCCAAGTTTTGCCCATTACTTAAGGGACCTTGAAATGCCTCCAAGACATAGAACTGATGCTCTAAAAATGAAAGTAAGGAATCCACTTGCGGTAGCTCCTTGGAACTTTTTAATGAAGCTTCAAACTTCATTCTTAAGTCATCTTCCATTTTCCTAACCAACAAAAAACTAATTAAAGCTTGCAGCAACTCCTCATTTGACAATTTTGAAGCCTGGAGCGCTTGCAAGCTTTCTTGAATCATATCTTTGAAATTTTTCACACTCTCCACTGTACAATCTACATGTGGAGCATCAACTAAGTTTTTGAAATAAATAGATGTTATTGCCCTTTTATTAGTGTACTTTTCGTTCAGAAGTTGCCACGCTATATCGTAGTTTACTTCTGAAGGAGGTAAATTCGCAATAGTAATTGCAGCATCACCTTTTATTACGGATTTCAAAACAACCATTTTCTGTGTTTTTGAAATTTTTTTGGCAACTATCAATTCAAGGAATAATTCCTTGAATGTACTCCATTTGGTGTAATCACCTCTAAATTCTGGGAGTTCGATGCTGGGAATACTAAAGGGAAGGCTTTCTGAAGAAGCATTCTCTTTTAATGTATCACGAAACAATTTTTTAAGTTGCCCTTTAAGTGAGTAAAACGATGCAGTGAGCTCATCGTTGCCAAACTGCAGGAAATATTCTTCGCAGGCTCTTTGACAGCTGTCTTTGATTCGCCTTATAGATCCTGCAGTTTCGACACCTGCTCTATAATCGTCAAAAGCATCCTCAAATTGGCGCAGTTCAAACTGAAGCTTTTTCGCAATATCTGAAACTGCCTTAGCTTCATTTTGTTGAGGAGCTCCTTTTGAACTATCACCTATCACTTTATAATATTTTTCTAATAATAACTTACCAGATGCTATGTGATTCCGAACTTTTCCGGCGTAGTTTGCTTTCCAGTATTCGTTCTTCTTATTTGCCTCAGCGTACTCCTGCAGGTCGACGTCATTCATTTGGAACAGCATATCCAGCTGCTCTAATTTCTCCTTCCAAATAAGAAGAAACTCCTTCTTTTCGTCGAACCTACACGTAACCATAAGGTTGTATAGATCGACAACATCTTGACCAATGGAGTTCTGCTGTTTGATTAAATCTTCCATTGAATATTATTTAAATTAATCTGAAGCACTTTAAGAAAAACCCGGAAAAAAAATATTACTATTTTTTTTTTTTTTTTATTTTAAATGTTTTGAACAAAACGAAAGAAAGCTACGTGCTTTAAAAACTTGGGGTCACCATGAAAAAATAGGAAAGGCCACCTCCGGAACTAAACTCGAGAAAGAGAAAATATACGAGCAACCGCACTGGTTCGTGGTACAAAGTATTCTGGTTTATTTGACAAAACTTATTTCTAAACTACAATATAACTTCTTATACCTAGCTTACTAATACATTTACATTTTCTTAACATATCTTATCTCTAATTTCTTAGAATCCTAAACTAATATTAAGTTGTAAAGTGGATAACGACGATGCGACGGCGACGACGACGGCATCCTTTGTTTAACAAATAGTTCTAACAGATGTGAGTCATAAACCACAATCTGTGAGACCGTCTATTTGCACACATTCAAATTATCGACGCGACACAGCGTCGCCGTCCACTTTTATCTAACGATACTTAAGGTTATTCCTACCTAAGGTCATAAATAATGTTATCCTAAATTTAAACCTATATAAAAAAAGATAACAATATGGGAATAATTAAACAAGCATAATATCATCGATATACAAGGTTTTTGCGAAGTGTTTATTTGAGAGAATGAAAACCACTCTTAATTTAAATCAACCTTTTGAACAAGCCGGTTTTAGATCAGGGTTTTCGACAATAGATCATCTACAAACCGTTAATCAAATAATAGAAAAATGCAAAGAGTATAACATCACAATATACTTTGCCTTCATCGATTTTGCAAAAGCGTTTGACACAGTAGAGCAGAGATCTATTTGGAAGGCGCTTCTCAATCAAGGTGTAGACGAAAAAATAGTTCGAATCCTAAAGAAAATGTATGACAGGAGCACATCCCACATAAAAACAGAATGCGTCGGACCAGACTTTAAAATATCGCGAGGTGTAAGGCAAGGAGATCCAATTTCACCAGCACTCTTTTCCGCAGCCTTAGAAGGAGTATTTAGAAAGCTAGACTGGGAAGACAAAGGATTGAAGATAAATGGCAAATGTCTCTCAAACCTCCGATTTGCCGATGACATTATAATTATCGCAAACAACAGTGAAGAACTTCAAACGATGCTGAACGAACTGTGCTCGGAATGCGGAAATATTGGGTTGTCAACAAATCAACAGAAAACTAAAATTATGACAAATGGTGCTTCCGATCCAGTTAGTGTTAATAACAATATATTAGAATACGTTGAAGACTACACATACCTTGGTCAGATTATCTCATTCAAAGACAAAGAAAAAAAGGATATAGAGCAGCGAATGACGAACGCTTGGAGGCAGTTCTGGAACGTTAAGCATCTTCTTACATTGAATATTTCGAATAAAACAAGGAAATATATGTTTGACTCAACAGTTCTTCCAGTCCTCACCTATGGGTGCCAAACTTGGCAAGTCACGAAAAACACTGAAATGAAACTCCAATCATGTCAGAGAGCAATGGAGAGAGCTATTATGAACGTTCATATTGCCCAGCAAATTAACCATCAGAATATAAGAAGTCAAACTAATTTTGAAGACGTTAGACACAGGCTTAAGAAACTCAAATGGGAATGGGCAGGACATGTAATACGTACACCTGATAATCGATGGACAAAATTAGTAACCGAATGGATACCCTTAGAAAACAAAAGAAGCGCAGGTGGACAACATAAACGCTGGAAGGATGACATCCGAAAAATATGCCCACTTTATTGGAGAGAAGCACTAGATAGAAGAAGATGAAGAAGTCTGGGGGAGGCTTATGCTCAGATAACCTAAAATTATACCTCTCTTTTTTCAAATAATGTATATATTTAAATTAGTTTAAAACCTTGATTGATTTATTTGTTTCTTGTAATTTAATTAATTTTACGTACACATACTTGTTTAAATGTAATGTAGATATATTCAATCAAATGGTATTATAAAATTATGTAAATTTCAAAGTATCAATGAGTGAATAAAGCTTGGAATAATAACGTAGGATACAACAAAGCAAGCAAAAAAAAAAAAAAACAATTAAGTAATGGAAAATTGTGTATGTGTCATTCAATATTATCCTAAAGTAGATATTAACACATTTACAGTCAAGAGTTTCTTTTAAATTTCTTTTGTATTTTTGTTTTCATTTTCTGAAATTCGTATTTGTTCGTTATATACTCGTAGAATACCTAATGGACTTGAAAAAAGTGTTCGTAAAATCGATCATATATGTATATAGGAAAAATGTCTGCTGTATGTCCATATTGTAAAAAACAGGCCAGTAGTTTTGGCACTTAGTGAAACCCAGGTGTGTGAAAATTCTGATCACACGAAATTCAGCTTGTCTGGTGATAGTTTATTGTCCCCATTCTTCCCTCACAATGGCTCGCCGTATACTGAAACTGAACGGCTCTCAATCCTCGATATGTGCAATACTGACCAACTTGTGTGGAAAGACCACATATTCCACGTCGACAAAAACGCTGCTAAGTAGTTAGGTTTCCTTCGACGCACGTTGCAAGAAATGTTTCACCCCTTCTGATCTGGCTCTAATCTATAAGAACTATATTCGTCTAAAGCTAGAGTACAATTTCCATATTTGGGCAGATGGGTGTCAGAGGAATAACCTTCGAAACTCTTGAGCACCGTCGCTAAGGATCAATAATTTCTAAAATAATTATCCAATGTTAATGATTCTGAAAAATATCCATTTTAATGTGATGGACATACTTAGTCGATGCGTTCCATTCTGACAGCAATGTTGAAAATACGTAATTATAAAAATACATTTTTCAAGTTTGCGGAAAGCGTCTGGTTCAGATCACCAAAAAATTTTCAATTCTCCCACGTGTATTCCGAGTTCCACACGTTCCTTATTTTGAGATTCGGAGAGATTTGTCCTCGTATAATTTTTGACGTGCATTTTGAAAACTCACTCCAAAAATTACTATAAGACCGCTACCAAAGATTTGAATTTTAAGATTTTAAGTGTAAACCAATATAACTCATAAATTAGAAAAAGGAAACGGCAAAATTATTTTGCGAGTAAATACAAAACTTTAAAACACAATTCTTACGATTTCTCAATTTTCTGTTTTTTTTTTAGTGAACTTACCGTTAAAAATAAAACAACCGAATCTCATAATTTTCTACAATATTTTCACAGTAAAACTGAGAAAATAATACAATTTTGTTTTGTGTGCCCAAGATAATTTTAAAAGATCTTCAAATAAAGACTTGACAAATTTTAGTTTTTTACTTTTTTCGACAACAAGTAAATAATTTATGAAATTTTGCAATTCAGTGCACCACAGCGGCGCTCCGTTTAAGTCTTTTTTAAGACTCACATAAAATCTTCAAAAACTACCGAAAACATTTGAGTAAATAATTCTTGTAAGTACTCGTATCTTTGGTATATTGCTCGTATACTGCCAGATAAATTGTTTACATACAAAATCTTTAACGTTCTCGTTTTCGACCGTGTAGATGCAGGTGATGGAAGGTGTTTTGTTCACATTGTGTGTTAAACAAATATGGTTTTAAAATATCCTTTAAGCATCGTCTTCTTCATCATCCTTGTACTGACACTGTTTCTAATGAATAGTGTACCGAAGACGTAGGTACGTACTTCTTTGTAGTTGCCCATTGCTGTCGAGTGCTTAGAAATCAACAAGGATTTTCTCGAAGAAGAATACAAAATTTACTACCCATTTAAGCTTCCTTCAACAAGTTTATCCTTGTTTAACATGTTCATATTTTTATTTACAGGTACATGGAGGGATTTTTCATCACCTGGCTGCTACTACTTAAAGTTTACATCTGCCAATGTAGGTAGTTGAGAAATTTTCTTGAAAATCTTACAAAGTCATGGGATTTTACTTTTAATGAGCGCTGCTCCCAATATCACAATTGCTCAGGTGGTGAATTGAAAGTGAGTTCATTTTTTAATGTTTTAAAATACGTACATAGATGAACAAATTGAGAAAGACATAGCCAGAAAGAGAGATGCAGGCGAGGAGGAACACAAGTACCTTCCGTTACCATTGCTTTTAGAGAGCAAGTTGATAGTTTCAAGATTCTTTTTAGGTGCACACATATATGTACCAGTGGCGTAGATAGCTTTTCGCTATGGGGGGGGATAGATCTAGTTCGCTCATATTTTTTAAAGTCTTAATAATTAAAAAAAGAAAAACAAATAACAAGACTTCATTGAATTCATTAGGTATGCCATAAAAAAATTATATTTTTTAAAGATAATATATTAAACGCATTAATTTGAATATGAACTATCACTAAAAATAAATTCCTAGGTAATATTGATAAAAACGTTTTGTTAACCTTCAACAAAACAATTTTATCGTTTTGACTAAATTTTTGTCAATACGAAAAAATGATTTTGTTGATTTCACATTTTTTTTATAATTCAGCATGATTTTTTGTCAGTTTAACAAAATATGCCCTACAAATAATATTGTCAGTTTAACAAACCAAGTTTTGTTAATATAACAAAATAAAACAGCGATTTTTGTCACATCCACAAACTTTTTTGTGATGCTAACAAAATGTTTGTGGTAAGTATGTACAAAAAATCTGTTTTGTAAATGTTTGTCAATGTCACAAAGTCCTTCTTAATTTTTTTTTTTGTCAATTTAACAAAAAATGAAAACGTTTTTGTTAAAATGACAAATATTTTGTTCTGGGGTTGAGTTATTTTGTAATATTGATAAAATAATATTATCAAATAGATAAAACTATTTTGTAAGGAAACCAAACAATTCTGCGCGTATATTTTTTTGATCATGACATTTTCTTTTGTTTATGATATAGTTCACATTTAGTTTTCGTCAAAAAATCGATGTAGGAATAACTGAACTTAACAAAAATTGCGTATTGTCCATACGCCCTCACAAATGGTTGCATGTGAGATCGTAGGGACGAAACGCCAATTTTTGTGGACTTAAATCCAAAAAAAAATATTTTGACAAAATTAATTTTGTGGATTCAACAAATGAAATTTGTAAAATTTACAAAATATTTTGTTGAATTGACAAAATATTTTGTTAATTTAACAAAAAAGTTTTGTTAATTTAACAAAATAATTTTGTTAATTTAACAAAAAAAATTTTGTTAATCCGATAATAATAAAAAAAACAAATTTTTAACATTAACAAAAAAATTTGTAAATACAACAAAAGAATAATTGTTAATATGACAAATTAATTTTGTGAATTCTACGAAATTTTGTCATATTTTTATTATTTCAACAAAATAATCTGTTAGCATAACAAAATAATTTTGTGGATACAACAAAATATTTTTTGTTACCTCAACAAAATTCTATAATTTTTGTCAATTTGATAAAACTTTTTGTTGGACGTATATTGACAAATTTTTTGTCATATCAACCTACATTTTTATCATATACATATACACCTAGATTTTATTTTCAGTGTAGAATAAATATTGATATACAGTGCCTTGCATAAGTATAACCGCACCTGTAAAAATGCGTTTTGTAGAAAATTAAAATGGGAATGACACTACTATTTTTTTTATTGAATGGCATCACTAATCAAGTAAATTGAGAAGAAAAAACGTTCCGTTATTTTCTCTTCTGGTGTTTAAAAATTAAAAACAGATATTTATATATTGCAAAAGTATAACCGCACAATGCAAACCTCTCTGAAGCTTCATTCAGTTATGTGCTTCGAAATGACAAGAAACAATGCCGCGTGGTAAACATTTAAGCGATACGGAAAAAGTTAACATTCAAGCTTTTCGGTTAACTGGCCTAAGCTCAAGGGCTATTGGTAGAAAAATTTCAAGATCCGATCTTGTCGTCCGAAATTTTTTACAAGATCCAGAATCTTATGAGACGAAAATAAGACCCGGGCATCTGCAGAAGCTGACACGTCCAGATAAGAGGCGTTTAATAAATGCTGCATCCAATTCGGCGCATTCTTTGCCAGACGTTCGTGACGAATTGGGCTTAGGAATTTCGGTTTCAACGGTTTTTCGTGCCTTAAAAAGCAGTAAAGTGATTGTTCGGTGCAAAATGATGCCAGCTCCAAATTTGACAACAGTCTACAAAAAAAAGTAAGACTTTGCCCAGCAAAACATGAAACGGAATTGGAAAACCATAAGTAACATTCCATTAATTTACACTTAACTTTTGTTATTCCAAATGGCATAATTCAATGAATTTTTTTTTTTAGATTATTTTAGATTACTTTCAGTGGTGAAAAAAAGTTTAATCTTGATGGGTCAGGTGGTTTTAACGGATATTGGCACGATCTGAGAAAGGAAAAAAGTTTTTTTTTCAAGAGGAACTTTGGCGGTGGCAGTTGTAAGGTTTGGGGGCCTTCTGCGACCGTTGTAAGGTTGCACTTGCCTTCACCTCTGCAAAGATGAACAGTTCAGCTTGCACCTAAGTGCTTCAGAATAATTTGGTACCCTACTTAAGACGATTTCGTCGAGTTCGGCATGTCTTCCAGCATGATAATGCCCCAATTCACGTTAGTCGTCAAAGTTTGGGATGGTACGAATCGAATAACATACATTTTATGGTGTTCCCGGCACGTTCTCCAGATGGTAACCCTATTGAAAATCTTTGGGGAATTTTGACCTGCAAAATGTATGCCCATAATAGGCAATTATACAGTGTTGCTGAGCTGCGAGAGACGATTGTGGAAGAATGGAACTGTATAGACGATTCCATATTAAATAACCTTGTCAACAGTATGTCAAAAACAATTTTTAGATTGGTCGAAAATAGGGGCAGCAATGTCCTTTACTAATTTAGCCGAAAAAATGTACTTAAAATAAAAAAAAAAAACAGATCAAAGTAAAAAAGCGGTTATACTTTTGCAATACAAAAAAAAATCTCTTTTAATTTTTAACCACCAGAAGAGAAACTAACGGAACTTTTTTTTCTTCTCAATTTACTTAATTAGTGATGCCATTCAATAAAAAATAGTAGGGTGTCATTCCCATTTTAATCTTCTACAAAACGCATTTTTACAGGTTATACTTATGTAAGGCACTGTATTAAGTAAAATAATAGTAATTTAAAAAATAAATCACAAAATAAAATCCAGTTTTCTGTTCTTTTTAGATAAAACACTTATAATCTGGTCTGCTAGTATAGGTATTTCGCGATGAATAGCTAGAGCAGCCAAACCATTCAAGCGATCCTGCAAATAAGTAAACATCCAAAGCTTATCACACTGTTATTAAAATAGACATATTTTTAATAATCTCACTTCGTTGGTCATGCTTCTTTGTATTGTTTTTATTCTCTTTACTGACTGGAGAAAGTTCTTTCGGGAGTTGACGTTGAAACCGGCAGTGTAGCTAATATCTTTAATAAAATATATATATGTAGCTGGATGGAAGCGCTTTTTCTTGCACGTTTACCTATTTTATCAATTGGTGAGAGACGTAAAAAAAATTTCAGAGTGCGTTTCTTTAACTTATTTGGTTCATGACTGGTTATGTTGAACAATTATCGATCCCAATGGGTGGGGATATATCCCCCTGATCCCCCCCTATCTACGCCACTGATATGTACATACCAGTGGCGTGGCGTGAATCATTTCAAATGGTAAGTCGAAGCTTAGACTAATTACCTGCAAACGATAATTAATTCTAATATCGATATGTATCCTAAATTAAAAAACCAAACAAACAAGCGAAGCAATTCATGCCATTTTTGTATACTTCAAATCATTAATTTATAAATTATAAAAGATCTGAAAGCATAATAAAAGTACCTTCAAAAGAAAACGTTTCTGGCAAATGCAAATGCAGTACATTAAGGAAAATTTAAGGTAATGAAAATTCAATATCATGATATAAAAAATATCAACTGAAAATAAATAGTTATGTACAAAAGTTTACAAATAGATGATTTACATATGTATGTATGCTACCAATCCCTGTATATTGTGAAATATAGGTTTAAGTATAAGAAATGTAATATTTTTGGCTACAATAAATACATGTGTATATGGGTGATTCTACAAACGATGGAATTTTCGGCGGCCCCAGAAATATTTTGAAATCCGTTCAATTATTTAATCTGATTTTTTTTATAAAATTAAATCTGACTGATATCTACCTGGCCTAACAATATTATTAGGGTGACCTTATTTTATATTGCTCAAAAAATTCTTCAAAGTGTCCAATTCTCAGTCCCCTGACGTGTCCCCAGTGCGTTTTCGCAAAGAAAAATTATTACCGTTCTCTTATTTCAGGTCTCATACTAAAATGAATCCCACCGAAGTAACGCCAAATAATACATCTTTGCTACGAAATAGATAAATATTTTTTAGTAATTGATTTTATTACAAAAAAACTTAGTTAAACTTTGTCCCCCGCTTTTTGTATCAGTCCCCTGGCATATTGAAACAGTCGAAAATATCAATAACTAGGATGTCGATCAGATTTCCAGCACTGACATTTTGAAGAACCAAGTCTCCTTACAATAAAATCGTGGTGCAAATCGATTCTGTTTCTTATGTTAGTATTGTGAAAAAGACATTTGTACATGAAGTTGTGGATTGTCCTTTTAGTTTATCAGTCCTCTGGTGAGTTTTTACGAAACAAATTTGTATGCAAGTAGGCATCTTTTTTAGCAGTATAGTATAGGTTTGATAAAACCGTAATATTATATATATTTTTTTGATTTTTTAAGTAAAACCTTAATATCGTTTTTGCGCAAAAACCATGAAAAACCTCAGTCCCCTGGTCTCAGTCCCCTGGCTAATAAATAAATAAATGATATTTTATTCAGAAACCTGAGAATTTTTAAGTTATGTTGAACTTCGAACTTCATTACGAAATATTTTTAAAATTTTTAAAAAGAATATAATTTATTTTAAATTGATTCTAAGTAGAAAAAAAAATTTATTATAATATATTATTTTTTTTTTAATAAAATGCTAAGTTATTATGTATTAACCATGAATTTGTATGTTTATGAAGGCTAATTAAATTTAGTTTCTATATTTCAGTGTGTACCCAAGAGAAAATACAAAAAAACTAAAGATTTATTCAGTCCCCTTAAAAAAACTCAGTCCCCTGAACATCCTTTTTCAAAAAATGTCCTTAAAATCGTCATTTTTAATTTTTTTTACTGCCCGCTTTCAACAACGCAAAGAGACGTTCTAAGGATCAACTAGAACAATTCTTACGACTTTTGGCTTCCAAAAATGTCGTGCCGAAATTTGTATCATTTTATTCCATTGTTTGTAGAATCACCCATATAATAATGTATGTTATTAAAAAAAAAATACCTAAAGTTCGCGTTTCTAAACAAATAAGAAATTATGAAAAGTGTTCCTAAAAAGATTCTCTTATTTACGTATATTCTAAAGCTATTCTACGATCTTTTTTTATAAAATCTGCTAAAACTCTTTCATACAAGGCAGGTCTATTCCTTATTTTTAAAAGAAGCCGCTTTTCTGTGGAAATAAGAGCTAAATCTGAAAGCCTGTCTTCTCATTCTCAATCTTCTCACTGAGAATTCATTAAATATGTATGAATAATTGAATGACCTTCTCAATTAATCCAAGAAAGTGCAGCGGTAGAAAAAACTCACACAATTCAGCAAATAAGTCGGTGAGCGAGTTATTTTTTGCATAAGCAGAGAAGAGTACTTATAAAACAAAATTTAACAAATAAAAATAACCTTCTCCTTCAGCTTCAGTCTTCAGTTCTTCACTAGTTAAATTTCTTGAGCACCATTTTTTTTTTGACCAAGTGACTTGGTTTTGAAATTGGTTAAACTCACCTCACAACACAACATTCACCAAATAAGTCGAAGAAAAGCATGTTATTTCTTTGCATAAGACAGCGGGCGTTAGACAGAGTCGACCCAAACTCAGAAAAACCATAAGTAAAACAGAGAAAGAAAACTAACATTGTTCTTTCCAGCGAGAGATCTTATAACCCGAGATATTTCGGGTTGCTTTAATGCTTTGGCATGGCTTGTGGGCAGAGAGTGTGGAAGAAATTACTCATGATAATAACGTGTGTCGCGTTTGTGTGTGGTGTTAGTGTGGTGTGTATTTGATTGAAAAATGAGAATAAAGTTCAATTGAGTTGGTGGGTGTGCAGATTATGAAGGTTAATGAATAGATACGTTTTTAGTAAAGAGGATTTTATGTTGGTCGTTATTTAGTAAACATTCTTGTGAAGCAAGTTCGTTTGTTGTTTAGTAAACATTTTTGTTTAGCCGAAAATTCAAAAGGTAACCCGATAGGAATCGGGTTATATGGACGCCACGCCACTGGTACATACATACATAGTATGTAGGTATCTGATTGATGAACTACGCTAAAAAGTTTTGGTTATGATTAAGGGTAAGTGTAGTAATAGTAAAGTAGGTTTTGGGTGTTTTCAGTAAAAACTGTTTTGTGATATTGAGTTTTTGAAAATTTTCAAGTAACTTATGCTGTAATTTAAATATTTAGTGTACAAAATATGAACAACTGAATCACAAAAAATATTATTCTCATTGTTCATAATGTGGTTGTTGCGACAACAATATAGAATAACACCACACACAGCATAATTCGATTTACCAAATAGAACAACAAACAAAATAACATAAACAACACGACACCATTTACAAAATAGCACGACCAACACCCAACAGCAACACCTCCAACAGATATACAGGAATCAACCTGTGGCAATATCAAATTATTCATATTTCATTACATTACATTTTTTGTATATTTGTACATTTTGTTTAGAAATAATTTATTGTAAGATAAGCATTTATTTTGTATAAAAGTAGGATTGTGAAGGGATCGCACTAGTGATCATTTATTATCTCGAGCTTCGATAATTGAAACCTCCCAACGTACTCATAGCGCCATATCAGCTTAAATCATTTAATGTGCATACATTAAAAATACGTTGCTCATCTATTCAATGTGATAAGCATTCACATAAATATACTCCAAGTATTAAGGGTTCATGTTACCACCAAACGTATCTACTGCATGGCCCTCGTTGTTAAATATATGAGGAACATAGACAATAATGCTGATATGGCGATATGCAAGAGCAAGGTGTGAAGTGATTGGGGTTCAATTGTCGAAGGCCGTGAAACTAAGAAATTGAATTAATAGTTGAATGAAAATTGAACACTAATTTTTGTATAAAACACAAATGAAAATCCTAAATAAATGTAGTCACTTCTCAATCGCCAACCAGTGTGTTTTATTTCCAAGAGCAACTCGCTCGATTTAAAACATACTTTTAATTCAAGATTGTTCCCTTTTAAAGAGCTACCCGCTTAGATTGGAACTATCTTCATTATTCTCTGCTCGCTCTATAATATAGCGTTATCGCTTATAGAGGTAAACGACGGCGTAATAGCCAACGTTTTGAGTACGAGACGAACCTAAACAATTACTAAATTGTCGACTTAACATTGGTCCTTCGAGAAGAAATTGAAACAGTGAAAGCGTTACCAAGGCTTCTGACATTGGTTTAAATTTTTAAAATCGACAATACGAGTACTTACAAAATAGCGTTATCAGGGCTATTAACACTGATAAATTTAATTTACCTACAAAAGCATATTGTTAAATTAATACCAAACTAAAACTACGAAAATAAAATTTACGATTCCGAAAAATACAAATCAAATACAACTAAATTAAAAATAAAATAGTCATCATGTTGGACGAAACTGAAGTTTTCATCATCGTTGCCAAGCAGAAAACCTTGGCTGAGGAAATCGACAACCTTAATAGAAATTTTGGGAAAGACAGTGCCTCAAGAAAAACTCAAAGGTATAAGGAAGAAAGACTTCAACGCCTTAGTGAACTATGGTCAGAGTTTGACTCAAACCATAAGAAAATAGTGTCGACCGTGAAGAAAGACACTCCTTATATGCAGAGGGATACGTACAACCGAGTGAAGTCTGTGTACGAAGAGTTCAAAAATAAATTGGACTCACTAAATCCAATCCCAGAAACACTAAGAACCACTGATCGTGACCCGAAGAACAAAGATAATATAAGTGAAGTCCAAAATCAAAGGTTGAAAAAACTCAAGCTAAAGGTGGTCGCCATTGTGGAAAACTTGGAAGAATTCGAGGAAACATTCCAAGATTACTCGAGGGAAATCTATGAATACCAACAAAAGATGTTGCTTGAACAGCTTCGCAACATAACCGATCTGCATGAGGACTTCATGGCAAATGCATCGGAAGAAGATCTAAAAGAACCGTATGTAACAAACAACGAATACAAAGATGTCAAACAGGAAATAAATAGATTCCTTCATCAAATGGCATCAAAGCTAGGCAATGGCAACAACAACAATCTAAAAGAAGACAAATCGGAGTCAATGCTCCCAAGACTAAAAATCCCGACTTTCAAAGGAAATTTCTTAGAATGGCAACCATTCTATGATCTTTTCTCGAAAATAATACACAGCAGAACGAGCATCAGTACGTCAGAAAAAATGGAATATCTAAAGACGCATTTAGAGGGGGAGCCGCTTCATTTGATTAAACATCTGACTTTCTCTAGTGAAAATTACAATAGTGCCTGGGAAATTCTTAAAAGCCGATACAATAATGAAAGGAAAATTGTATACATTCATTTAGAGAAGATGTTTAAACCTGGCCAGCCAAGTAGCATTCCTTCAGCTACCTCCATCAAGAACACTTATGATGCCATAAAAGAAGGACTGGCAGCACTCAAGAACATGGGCTTTGACACTACATCATGGGACCCAGTGGTAGTCCACATGACAACAAAAGCTCTTGATACTGAAAGCAGAAACCTATTCGAACAAGGGCTAACAGAACCAAACAAAATGCCAGCTCTGAAGACGCTTCTGAATTTTCTGGAGAGACGTTACCAAGCACTAGATGTCCTTGCTTCTACTAAAAAACAACAAAAATCATTTGAAGAACCGAAGCATACACTTCGCGACTTTCATATTGATACGAAAAACTTCCAATGCCCCATTTGCAAAGGTGAACATATTATTTACTCATGTCAAAAATTTCTGAATTCTACACCAAAAGAAAGGTGGCAACTTTGCAAACAAGCTAAGCTCTGCTTGAACTGCTTACGACATGACAAGCAATCTCAATGCTTCAGCAAAAGAAATTGCCATCATTGCAACAAAAAGCATCATTCATTCCTACACATGGAATGGGCTGAAAGACTTTCACAAAAACAATCAGATTCAGTTCAACAAAACTCACCGAAAACAATAAAACAAGTAAATCATAGCGAACAGAATCAAAATGTCATTATTGCAACAGCCATATTGAAGATAAGCAATGAAGACGGACTTGGCCGCAGTGTTACAATACGAGCACTGATCGACCCTGGATCGCAAGCATCATTAATCACTGAATCTATCGCACAAACATTAAAACTCAAAAGACATAATATTTGTGTTGAAGTTAGTGGTTTGGGTGCAACAAAAGCAGGAACTGCTAAAAACAAGGTAGTTGTCACAATAAAGCCACACTTTCCTACAGAGTTTAATCTCCAATTAGAAGCTCTGGTACTCCCCAAACTCACAAGACAACTACCATCCAAAACTACAAATTGCCTTAAAATTGGAAATTTGGATCAGCTAGAACTCGCTGATCCTACTTTCAATGTTCCTGGACCGATTGATATGATAATCGGCGCTGATGCGTATGGCGATATAATTCTTGACGGAATTAAACGAGATGCGGCAAATTCGCTTATAGCTCAGAAATCACAGTTGGGGTGGTTAATATCTGGGCGAACATCAAACGATGAATCTGAAAACTACAGTGTCACTGGACTGGTGGTACAGATCTCACTTGATCAGCAACTAGAAAAATTCTGGGAGCTAGAAGAAGTTTCGAAACCAATTTTTCAAAAGGAAGAAGATAAACGGTGCGAACAATTATATAAGGAAACATATTACCGAAAAGAAAATGGGAGATATATTGTCAAAATCCCATTTAAGCAAGATGCGCTCAAAACTATTCAACTAGGTGAATCCAAAAATCGAGCAATAGCGAGATTCCGTCAGTTGGAAACGCAACTTAACAAGGACCAGAATCTAAAACTTGAATACACACGAGTAATTAACGAGTTCTTAGACCTGGGACATATGAAAGAAGTGCTCAAAACCGATCCGAAAACAGGCAATATTTTCTACATGCCTCATCATGCCGTCATTAAACCTACAAGTACAAAAACCAAACTAAGAGTTGTATTTGATGGATCGGCAAAATCAACAACTGGAGTAAGCCTAAATCAATTGATGTTGGTAGGCCCCAAGCTGCAAGACGATATTACAACAATTATGATGCGGTGGAGAAAACACAGATACGTTTTTACTTCAGATATAGAAAAAATGTACCGCCAAATCGAACTACACGAAGACCATCAAGACTACCAAAGAATTTTGTGGCGAAGTTCTATTGACCAACCCATTAAAGAATATAAGCTTACTACTGTCACTTATGGTACAGCATCTGCACCATACTTGGCTATTAAAACTCTTCAACAACTAGCTGAAGACGAACAACAAAAGTATCCAGTCGCTGCAGAAATAGTCAAACATGACTTTTATGTTGATGATGTTATGTCGGGAGGCGACACGATGACAGAATGCAGAAATGCTCAGAAGGAACTTAAGGAGATGTTAAGTGGTGCAGGATTTCACCTGCGAAAATGGGCTGCTAACAACAAAAAACTACTTCAACATATACCAATCGAGTTACGAAGCCAACAGAATATAGATGTCATGAAGGAAGAAACAATCAAAACTTTGGGAATCCACTGGAATCCCTTAAGTGACACTTTTCAATTTAAAGTGAACTTAGACACAAGCATCGATACAGAAACCATACTTACCAAACGAAAAACCTTATCCGAAATAGCAAAACTATTTGACCCTCTTGGATGGTTGGCTCCAGTGACTGTTAGCGCAAAAATCTTAATGCAGCGTATTTGGCAAGCTGAAATCAAGTGGGATGAGCCACTTCCAATCGAACTTCAGAAACAATGGAACAAATTGAAGACGAATCTAGTAGCAGTTGAAGACATCAGAATCCCAAGATGGATAGGTACCACAAAGGATAAACACATTGAGCTTCATGGGTTTTGTGATGCTTCTGAAGCAGCATATGCAGCAGTAGTCTATGCACGAATAGCTCTGCCAAGTGGTTTTTATGTTACAACAATCTTAGCTGCAAAAACGAAAGTGGCACCAATAAGAAAGAAACTCCCTCTTCCAAAACTAGAACTATGTGGTGCTCATCTTCTATCAAAACTACTGGCAGAAACATTGAAAACATTTGGCTCGCAAGTTAAACAAATATTTGCCTGGTCAGATTCAACTATAACATTGGCCTGGATCCAGAAATGTCCCTCTACCTGGAAGACATTTGTTGCAAACCGAGTGTCGGAAATACAAGAGGCAACAAACACAACATGTTGGAGGCATGTACGATCATCTGACAATCCAGCTGATCATGCTTCAAGAGGATGTTTACCAGAACAGATGCAAGCGATCGTAAGGCGTTGTGAGGAAGACGCATCATCAAAGCTCGTGATAGACGAAATTCAATGGCACTTCATACCCCCTGCATCACCTCACTTCGGTGGACTATGGGAATCAAGTGTTAAATCAACAAAATATCACCTTAAACGAGTTATTGGTGAAACTATCCTAACATTTGAGGAACTCTCAACCTTGCTGACACAAATAGAAGCTTGTTTAAATTCTCGACCACTAACTACAATCCAAAACGATGTTGATGATACCACAATTCTAACCCCTGGACATTTCTTGATTGGAAGTTCTCTTAATGCAGTTCCCGCACCAACAATTGAAGAGAGAAAAACATTCCGATCACGGTGGCAGTTAATTCAAAAAATGACTCAAGATTTTTGGAAGATCTGGTCATCTGAATATCTTTCGCAACTCCAACAACTTTCTAAATGGAAACAAAAAGAAGAAAACATTAAAGTTGGTGACATTGTGCTCATAAAAGAAGACCGGCTACCACCAACAACCTGGATGATGGGAAAAATATCGGAAGTACATCCCGGCAACGACAACATTGTTCGAGCTGCAACAGTGTTTAGCAACAATAAACATTTTAAGCGGCCCATCATAAAATTGTGTCGATTGCCTATAGAAAATGAACAACCAGATACACCAGTGCGACAAATAAATGTATCAACAAATCGAGTTCAACTGTTCTTTTGGCTATTCATACTATTCGGACTACTGAACTTGACTACTTCCGTACCCACACCTTATCAGCAGAAAGTCGAAATTACACCATTTGAAAGCCAACCAGGAATATACTTCGAAGATGTAGGACAAGCAAATCTTATTTCTAGTTCCTGGAAGACGATTGTGTTTTTTAACATGACTAACTACTGGCATGAGCTCGAAACTTATGCAAAACTAGTCAAAGCAATGGAAACATTTTGTACATCAACAGAACTTACAGAATTAAAGTCAATAATGTGTGAAGAAACATTGAGACAATTTCAACACCAACTTCAACAAATTGACCTCAACAACGAAATCCTGCTTCATGCTAATGACGACTCAATGAGAAGACAAAAACGATCACTCTTTGATTTCATCGGAACGGTAACCAATGAACTATTTGGAATACTTGATCAAAGATTCGCTGACAAGTATGAGGAAACAATTCAAACCGTTAACGAAAATGAGAAGCATTTACTAGATCTGATGAAAAATCAGACGACCATAATTGATTCTACTGTCAACATCTTTAAAAAAGAACAGTTGGAAAATAAGAAACAGATTCAGCTTTTGAGTACAATGGTTATGAAACTCAATAATGAAACAAAGAGGTATGAAAACATAAAGATGTTCTCCTCAGCTGCTCTAAACGCCATCCTTATAATGATAAATTATAAGTCGACTCAGAGCATACTGCTTGATATTGTGCTTTCAACACACACTGGAAGGATACATCCACTCATCCTTACAGTGCAACAATTTAAAGACGAACTTACGAAAATTCATGAAAATATTCCTCGATCTTTGATGATTCCTGGAGAGAGGCATCATGAATCAATACTCCAACTGTATAAAACCTTAAGTTTGAGGGGAAGAGTTACTGGCAGCAACATCATAATAGAAATAACTCTTCCTTTGCTGTACAACGAAGAATTCAAACTTTATAAAGTACTCCCAGTTCCAACCTTCAACAATGGAAAATTCACGTGCATCATTCCATCAGCAGAGTATTTACTGATGAATCTACAAGTAAAACACTACTACCCGATCAACGAAGACGAATTTTTACGTTGCAAAGAAAGGCTTTTTGAAACTTACTGGTGTACTCTCCAACACCCATTATATACAGCTGGAGCTTCAGTTAGCTCATGTGAAATTAACATAATTCAACACAACCATGAACTAATAGAATCATGTCAGATAAAAGACATCCCAGCAAAGGCCTACTGGATTGAGATGCATCAACAGAACACTTGGATCTATAGTGTTCTAAATTCAACGACAGTCAACATCAATTGCGACTTCAATTCAGTACCGACCATCTTCAGAGGTAGTGGGATAGTGAAGCTGCCAACAAACTGCATGATCCATGACCAGTTTATAACAGTTATTGGAAGACAAACGATGACAAGCAGATTGAAATCTTCATTTTTGCCATCGTTCAACATCTCTGACCAGTTAACTTTGTTAAACTCCAAAACGGAGCAACAACCGATCCTACATCAGTCAAATATTTCTTTGGAAATATCAAAACTGGAAACTGCAATAGAACTTCAAAGGAGTCAAGAAAATATCTTGAAGGAAATCAGGACCCACCGAATTCATCAGTACTCGCTTTTTGGATCTACTGGGTTCCTGCTTGTAATCTTCCTCATAGCTGTCATTATCATAGTTCGAAGAAGAAATCGACAGCCTACTCCAATGAAAAGATCAACGCAAACAATAAGGAAGGAACGGCGAAACACTGAGACTTCCTTCGAGGACATCGATTTCTCTGTCGTTCCAAACTGAGGGACCCAGCATGTTGCGACAACAATATAGAATAACACCACACACAGCATAATTCGATTTACCAAATAGAACAACAAACAAAATAACATAAACAACACGACACCATTTACAAAATAGCACGACCAACACCCAACAGCAACACCTCCAACAGATATACAGGAATCAACCTGTGGCAATATCAAATTATTCATATTTCATTACATTACATTTTTTGTATATTTGTACATTTTGTTTAGAAATAATTTATTGTAAGATAAGCATTTATTTTGTATAAAAGTAGGATTGTGAAGGGATCGCACTAGTGATCATTTATTATCTCGAGCTTCGATAATTGAAACCTCCCAACGTACTCATAGCGCCATATCAGCTTAAATCATTTAATGTGCATACATTAAAAATACGTTGCTCATCTATTCAATGTGATAAGCATTCACATAAATATACTCCAAGTATTAAGGGTTCATGTTACCACCAAACGTATCTACTGCATGGCCCTCGTTGTTAAATATATGAGGAACATAGACAATAATGCTGATATGGCGATATGCAAGAGCAAGGTGTGAAGTGATTGGGGTTCAATTGTCGAAGGCCGTGAAACTAAGAAATTGAATTAATAGTTGAATGAAAATTGAACACTAATTTTTGTATAAAACACAAATGAAAATCCTAAATAAATGTAGTCACTTCTCAATCGCCAACCAGTGTGTTTTATTTCCAAGAGCAACTCGCTCGATTTAAAACATACTTTTAATTCAAGATTGTTCCCTTTTAAAGAGCTACCCGCTTAGATTGGAACTATCTTCATTATTCTCTGCTCGCTCTATAATATAGCGTTATCGCTTATAGAGGTAAACGACGGCGTAATAGCCAACGTTTTGAGTACGAGACGAACCTAAACAATTACTAAATTGTCGACTTAACAGTGGTTAAGCTTTTAAGTCTTAGGTGTAAGGTTATGGAATACAATTTAATTTATAGATATCACTCAAAAGTGCTACCTTTGTATATACACTCTATAGTATTCCTATGCAACACGATTTTGTAGTATTACATGCGGATTTAGATGTCGCAAAATCGCTTATTTTAGATTTGAACCTGACCAAAATAAACAAGGAAATTATTTTGGGAAATTTGATTTTGTTTTTAATCCCCTTGCATTCTTGCAAACAGTCTGCCAATGTGTGGATGGCTGCGGCGTGCGCGACGTAAGGGGATGATCTTGGTGGTTGGTTTTCTTTGCTTATTTCACAAATATTTTGTTTCGTTTTCTTTAGCTAATGGATGCAGGTGTAAGAATGAATGCGAGCCTAATATGTATAGTAGGTTTGTACGTACATATTTGATTATCTATAAGTGTGTATTGTGAGTTTTACGTATTTTGCCTTGCAATTTTGGGTAGAATGTTTTCTTTGGATTTTTGGGTTGAATTTACAAATCGCTAAATGTAGGACAAATGCAAGGATATGGAAAGATATCTTTTCGGATATTTTGTCATTGCTTTTTTGGTGATCTTGACATGATTTTGATTGTCGCAGAGAATTTTATTATTTAGGTATATGCTAGTTTTTCACTGTTTTGGTGGATTAAAAACAAAGATAAATGTTTTTCTTAGCTTTCTTGGTGTCATGTCAAAAAAAGTAGACAAGTTTTAAGGACAAATCGAAGCATCTTTAATTCTTTATAATCTTATAATTATGTATGTATGTTGTTAAGCAGGTATTTAAATATTATAGGTACCTTTTTAATAAGTAGATAGGTACGTAGCTATGTTTAAAAGAAAGAATGGCACAAAATTTTAAACAGCTTAGTAGGTATGTATTAAGGTATTAGTAGGTTATAATACTATTTAACAATTTGCTAACTTAAAAGTAGTTTCATTAATGGCAGTTCGTGAAAAAAAAAGTAATTAAACAAACTTTTTAACCACTAAATGTCAAAGAGTCTTATGAAGTTAACACTATACTAACAGAATAAAATAGGTAATACGATGATTTTAACTGTAATAAAAGGGTAGATTATATTCGAACAAAATTTGCAACATCAACGTTTTTAACTTTTTTTCATACTAAAACAGCCTTAGCATCGTATTAATTCAAATAATTGATTCAAATCTTGTCAAAATATTATCAGCATCACTTAATTAGGCAATGCTACAAATAAAACTAAAATGCATAAACTTTTTAATTTAGGTTTTAGGTTCTGATTGAGTACAAAAAAATAATAGATAAATAAATAATTACTGAGTGACCGTGCACTAAACGATTTTTAACTCATTGATTTTTTGACCGATTTAGGGTAGTGTTAAGGTTTTGAAGGTAAGTGACTTAAATTTCTTTCTAATGATGTAGGTATTTTATGTATACCTACCTATTTCTTTGTTCGCAATACAAAATAGGTAGGTATGTACTCGTATGTGTAGATTTCATTGAGGCTACGTAAAATTTCAAGTAATTTTTCCAGTTTTTCAAAGTTTTAAGCCAGTAATATAAATGTAAACTTATGTAAATGTGTGCATATACTATATGCACAGATGCATATGTACTTATGTGTATGTATTTGTTGGTTTTAAATTGCTTTTAAAACTGGCCAAAAAAAAGCTATTGTTTATATTGGAAAAAACGAAATCGAAATAACAAAAAGTTTTTTTTGAGGCGAATCAATTTCAATAAAGGATATGGTTTGTGGACTTAAAAAAAACTACAACAAAATTACTAATTAATCTGTATTTTTTTATCGGGTGAGTGGAATATGAGGTACCTATGTCTATATACTCGTATGTATATACCTACATATATTTTGAGATATCCGCATACATATATTTTAATATAAAAAATTGTACTGTACATAATATGAACAAAATTTAAGCTGAAATTTTATTAATTTTTAATCAAATTGAATGGAAAATATGATAGAAAAATTATTTTTTTTTGAAACTCATACTCATACTTTCAAAAGGATCAGTTCAAAGTAGATGATGATAGTAGAAGATAAATACTTTTGTTCCTTTAATTTCTTGTTGATTTTTCTGGGCTGATAAATATGTAAATAAAATATCTTGTAGTGCAAACAAATTTCTGAAAAGACATCCCGAAATGTGTATAATCGCAGCACATAAAGATAATGTCACTTGATGCGTTATTAAATTTTGTAATTTTCATTTATTAATATTCATAAATAACTTAAACTAATTAATCACATCATTTAATTTAATTTTTAACTTTTAACAATTTGGTTTGATGATAGTTGATAATAATTAAAAGGTAAGACCACGACCACAAGCTAGAACCGCCATCAATCAAATGAACTTCAGAGCTATAGAAATAGGATAAGTAGGATAAGTATGTATATGTATTTTATGTCAGTTGTACGAGTAAGTACCTATGTAGTTGTGAATTTATATACAGCGGTCACTACACACTGTTGCAATTTCGAAAGATCCATATTATGAATGATGTAATGAGAAATCGAGATACGTATGCCATTTTGGAAAATGACTCTAACAACAAACCATAAGTTTGTAACAATAGTTATTGTAAGGATTTATTCAGTCCAAAAATTATAAACGAATTTGAAAACAAAAGTATTAGGACAACATACACTTCCAACAATCCCAAAATGTTTATCTCACTGAAGAACTGAAGATTCATAAAGAAAATTGGCCTTTAAGACCAATCTACTCTTCCACAAATGTCCATTGCTATCAACTTTCAAAATAGGTATATTGTGAAGATAATTAATAAAATTTCTGAAAACTCAAAATATAACTTAAAAATGACAAAACATTTTACTGAAACAGGTCACAAATAATTTTGGAAGAAAATGATGTAGGTACGTACCTACTTGATTTTTATTTGGTTTTATTGTTCAATCTCAAAACGGATTGGAACCCATTACCCAATAAAAAAACCATATCTGGGTTTCCAAATTCAAAATCATTTATTTCTCCTATAACAACACTATTTTGAAAAACTACAATTAAGAAATATATACCAGGTCTATTTTACTATGATAAGCTGTTTTTTTTTTTTCTGCGAGGGCTTCGTCATTCTCCAATAAGCTCGTTGTTGAAAGATCAAGTGTCAAGTCCATTTCAGTGAAAAAAGTTCGATTTTTTTATAAATTTTTTAATAAACGGGTTAGTTCGACAGATAGTGATTGTTCCGATGACGAACCCAAATCAAATCTACCGAAGACAGAAAAAAAAGATCAAAGAAAAATCTAGGCCTGAAATACCTACCACTAAGAATTAGTTAAAATAAATTGGAATTATAATTTTCATGTATTCAAACGGCAGTTTATCAGCAAATAGTTACAACTCCAGTTTGAAGTGGCCTAAAACAATACAATCCCCCAAAATCTCATAATTGGAGATACAAAAATTAAGTCTTGACTGGGGTATCTGCATTATATTATGATTTGGACATATTTGCAAGTGATCAAAGTAACACTCGTCCTGAGGGCGCTCCTGATTTGAGTGTTGGTGGAAATGGGGTTACTCATCTCACAGCAACTGTACTCAGACATGTTTGAGTTTTGAGCACAAATAGCTATATGATAGATACCCTTCAATCGAGCTGGTCGTTCTGAAGTTTTCATTATTCAATGAAAAAGTTTCTATTCCAACTTTTAAGATAAAATTTTGTATTTTCATTTCTTGTGTTATTCTCTTTGGGCTTTATTTCATTTCAGTTTTGTACTTTATTGCACTCTTGGAAGTGCAATAAAGTTCAAAATTAACATAAAGATACAACTAAAATCGAGTCAAAAATATGTATGTAAATAAATTATTTTTAATTCTGCAACCAAATGAAGTCAATTTAAATTTATCATTCTTAATTTCAATTCACGGTTGAAAGTGCAAAACAAGGTATAACTTATTTTTTCTGATGACTTTTACAAGGTAGGGAAAAGTCATCAGAAAAAATAATCATTTAATATTTGGTTGGTATAAGAAAAAAACTTCTTCGGGACGTTTGAAAATAACCAAAACAAGTGATTATAAAAAGAGCAAACACAGAACAAATACAGTTCTAGACCAAAGTGATATATAGGTAGATAGGTACCTAACATATTTCGACATAACAACATTGAAATCATAATGCATACACACATTATATAGACAATTTATTCACAACAAACAATAGGTATATCAAAGTACCTAATTCCAAATTTCTCAAATCGTTATTTAAGAATTAAAAAAATTGACAATTTTAAAAATATATATATCTAGGTATACCTACCTACGGCTACGATGCTTCAAGAAAATCGCCCGAGCCGCTTAGGCTGTAGTCGAACAGACACAGAATTACAAGACAAACTTTTTTCGTCTTTGCTATCATCGTTAGGTAGGTATATCAACTTTGATCAAAATCCTAGTTCGATTTTTTACGAATGTGTAACTTACTTTATAGTACCCATAAGTTGCAAGTAAAAGTCGTAATGTTAAGACTGATTAAAATATCGACTTCGATTTTGTTTTCAAATGCATAAAATGCCATATTGTACCTACCTACCTATGTCACACGTACAATACAAATGTACATTCAGAGGCCAACAAGTCTACCATTTCATCACAAAAATTACAAAAATACATAAACATATAGGTATTCTTCACCCTTAAATGAAAACAGAGAAATCCTTCAAACAAAACTCTTATTTGAAACCTTGCTTGATATATTTTTCTGACCTACAAAAATTCTCAGATAACTAAAAAAAATCCTTGCCATCGAGAACGCGATGAATGATAACCCCCTCATCCAAGTAAATACCTACATACGCACGCGTACAAAGCAAAAAAAAAATAATAGTATACCTACCTATTAAAATACTGAAAGCTAAAATAAGATTTTCTTCACAACTGAAAAAAATCATCAAACACCAGCTACCAGAACAAAACAACAAAAACATACACATAATAAAAGGTAGGTCAAGAACCTCAACAAAAAAATCTTCATAACCAAATTTACAAAAACAAAACTAAAGCAATCTCTCATCCCTCACGTCTCACTTCTTACCAGACACCACGTATTGAATATCTATACACAAAGGTATAGAAAGATAAACAAAAATCATCCACACAAGAAAAAGTCCTTTTTTGATCCCCTTTATTTTATAACCGCCATTTATTTAAAATTTTGAATAGTTTTGCACTCTGAAATAATCTGAAATAGTAAATGTGCCGACGATAGATGTCCTCTTAAAATAAGGTTTCATGAGAATACTATAGAGTGTATATACAAAGGTGCTACTTTGTAAAATAAACGGAACAAGTTAGTCATATACGAAATAAATGGGAATAGTCCAAGCATAAGAAATTTTGTTAGTAAAACCTGCAGTTTTCCGAAAAATCAAAAAGCATAAGTTTTATTTCAATAACTTAGGGCATCGCAGGTACGAAAATTAAGCGAATCTTACAGCCACTGATAAGATGATTTGAAAAAAAAAATTTTTCTGTATTTACGATGTCGAGTTAAACTTAAACAATTAGCAGCGTTCTTGGCGAATCGTCGAATAAATGATCATTCTAATTCTAATCAAGTCGGTCTGGGATGCACATACTGAGAATTGAGAACTGTTTGGTTTCCTCCATGCAAGGGCCAGTTTTAGATAGCGACGTGGAGGGTGGCTTGCGGTATAACAACAGCATTTAGTTTTTGAAGTATTAAATTCTGATCGGTTTATGGATCCCCATTTGAGAATGCTATCGAGATCAAAACTTAATGAGCTTTTCATGCGCTGCTGTTCTAAATCCATATCCGGAGGACAAGGACGTGAATCTGGAAATGAGTTTGAGCAGTTGAGTACTGTCGTCAGAAAAATGATTTGATGCATTATAAGTTTCAGACAAAATATCATTGAAGAATATGAGAAAGAGATTTGGAGACAAAGCGGATCCCTGGGGCACGTCAGCATCTATTTTATGAATTTCAGACCTAAAACAGTTCAAATCAACTTGTATATAGCGTTTCGAAAAGGTAGTCTCTAATCCAAGAAGAGGAAACATCAAATGCACGCATAAGATAAGATTAGATGGCTTAATGCCAAATTCTATCAAATGCCTTTAAATATCAAGAGCAGTACTCTGCCTTAATTCAGAATGATGTAAAGATTTTTGCCACTGAGACTTACCATCACACCACCAGTGGACCTATTGCTATGAAAGTCATTTTGCCGGTTATTGAGGAGCTTTCTATGTTTTGAACGCATTTAAAGAATTTCTCCAATTTATTCCATGTGCTTATAACTATTATTTTTAAAATTCGAAGGTGACTTGAACATATGAAGAATTATTTACCATTTCGTAATGCATTTTCTTTTGTTTCATTTTCGAGGACTTTAAAAAAATTTTCAAGAAAATAAAAGAACCTTTTCATAAGTAGCGCTAAGTATTTTTTTGTAGAAGATTTGAGTATTATTTTCAAAATCAAAATACAGTTTTTTGAAAATTTTCTTTTCCAACTTGAGCACAGAACTAAATGTTTTATTGTATTTTTTTCGAAACGTGGTGAAATATTATTAGGTAGATATTTTATTACAAAAGATACAAAACATGCAATTAATTAGTTTCATTAAAAGTAATATGGGTTCTTCAGGTTCCGAGTTTTTACAGTTCTAAATATAAATAGACTCAAGTAAAACTTGGAAAACTATCAGAAGAACTTGGATCCTTAGTAAAGAACCTTTACCTGATTTAAGCTTTATTTGGAATTTCTAGAAAAAAAAAGATTCTTGATTTATGACGTTGTGCTTTTTAATGAGCGATATACTTTTGAATGCGATGTAAAACACATTCCGCAATTTAAGGGATCTTACGGTTGGAAACAGATTCCATTTTATAGACATAATGTACATGGCTTGGCATTTGAAATGTCAACTTGAATATTCACACTCATTATTTTCTGCTTAACAAAAAAAAAAAACAGCTTACAAATCCTTGGCAATGCTCTTGAATTGATCGAAGAGGAGCTGTTGTTTATCTGAGCCGAGAAAATCCAATGACACACAGGACACATTATAATTATCTACTCGTACATTTACATTTTTACAACGCAATAAAATGCATTCGGTTTTTGTATTTTTCTTTCTTCTCATTCATTTTTGAATTTCATTGACATTAATTCTCCCTCATACATTTATATGTTAATTATGTATATATATGTGTATGTAGTATATTGAGATATCTTAAAATAAATCTGAGATATACATACAATTTATATAAATTCACTCACTCACAAAATACCACCATCAGCTATCAGCGCCAGTGGGATCTAATTTGACAGACGGCTGACTGTCAGTTTTATCAGTGATATTGTTAATTTTGTATTTATGTACAAGTTTGTGAAGATGTATTTGTTTGACAGTCAAACTGTCGCTTCGTTTTGGCATTTAAAATTTGCATTGGCCTTGAGTGATGTATTTGCTGCCACTGTGCTACTGCGGGGTACTGACTGAGCAGTGCAGTGCTGAATTAGAATATTTGAAGGCCCTGACCAAAACACAAACAAGAAAGAGGTGAGAGCCAGTTCAGTATGCATCTTCACAAGACTTTAACCATTTCTTTGTGCAAGTTTCGTAAGGAAAACAGGGAAGGATTAAAGACGAGAAACCAATGCACATTGGTTTTGAACCTATGAATATCGAAATGGAAGGGAAAAACAGAGCCGGGTAAGGCATTCCACATTCGTGTAGTTCGGCTAAAAAAAGAATCTCTATACTTCGCGGTACGTCCGAAGTTGGGCTCAAGGGTAAACTGATGTACATTCCTAGAAGTACGAGTATCGCGGTTGAATTCTTTTTGGGGAGGAATGCAACTAGCTATTTCAGTAGAGCATTGTTTATGAAAATATCAGTAAAACAATGAAAGGCATGAAACATTGTGGCGGTGCTCGAGAGTTGCAAATGCTTCCATTATATTTCTGTCACCTATCATTTTCATAGCTCTTCTCTGTATCCTATCTAAAAACTTAAGTGGGTTGTTGGAGCACCTGCCCAAACATGAGAATTGTACTCGAGTTTTGGACGAATAAAGACTTTACATATAACAGTCAGATCAGATGGGGTAAAAAATTTCTTGCATCGCCGAAGCCGAAGGAAACCTAAACACTTAGCAGCATTTTTGGCGACATCAAATATGTGATCGTTAAACAAAAGGTGGTCTGTGATACACATACCGAGTACTGAAAGCTTTTTGGTTTCCTCAATGCAAGTGCCACTCACAGAAGACAGCGTTGAGTTTTGGAAGCATTAAATTCTTGATTCCCCATTGGACAATGCTGTCAAGGTCAGAATTTAATGAGCTTATCATACGCTGCGGTTCAAGTTCCACATCTAAAGGACAAAAGATCATTTATGCATATAAGGAAGAGAGTCGGAGACAGAACGGAGCCCTGGGGCATACCAGCATTTATTTTGTGAGTTTCAGACGTGAAATCGTCCAATACAACTTGTAATGATTGAGGTTTCTTACATTTTTCAGCAAAGTCCTATCAACGTATATCGGAAGCACTAGACTAGAGATTAAAGATACTCTTAGAGGATTTCTCACTTCCTCTGAAAAAATATTTTTGCTTCAAGGTGACAGCAACTGGGAATCGATCTCAAACCTTAGAAGACTGGTATGCCTGCACCTTTCTTAATATTTAATTCAGATATCATTACCAGTTATAGTGATTTACTATACGACTTGGGCATTATTACTCTAAGAAGATAAATGTCGAAAATACTCTCGGCACGGCCGCGGCAACAGCTTTTCGGTCCTTAAAACTAACTACCAAAAGAATTAAATCTTATTCCCATCATATTTGAGAAGAGTTGAGAATTAGTTCCTTATGAACTAGCAGTACATTATTGAACAACAGTACCTCAGGGGGCCGTCTTGGTGGGGCTCCAAATTTTGTAACTCCTTCTTTGTCAGTTGATTGTCAAATCCGTGGAAAGGTTTGTTTATTCGGTAGTCAGAATTGAAAACTGCAATCTCTTACCAGCCTTGGTTTCCGAAATACCGACAGCCGAAGACTTTTTCAAGCTTGGATTGATATTTAGTAAATTGAATTTGGCTGACACTTTTGGTTTTCAATAATAGAAAACCATTGGAAAAATGTTATGAATTCTGATAATTGCAAAACTTTACGAGACGTGGTTGTGGAATATTTCAGTAAACACACTTCGGATGAAAATATCTCAAGAACCAGACCTCCCAGGAGCTTCTGGTTATCACATGCAGATATCTCTTGAAAAGTTAACTTTAGAACTTTGAAAGACAATTTAAGAAACCGTTGTTTTTGTCATACCGTTCTTTAGCGCGTGCATCTGTTCGTCTGTCACTTGATTGTCGTTTCTCAGAGGAGGGATTTGAATTTTGGTTTTATCCACCAGTTGTCGTACAACAATTTTGTATCTTTTTCGAATTTTCTCAAAAAACGTGTTTAACGATTTTGATTAAAATTCGTATTTGTCATGTTCTTTTTCGCCAATATCGGAAATATGAATAGGATGGTTTGGAGTATATTGTATTTTTAAATAATTATTCCTGCATGTATTTCCTTAGGACAGGTAAATGGGCTGACAGTTGATCTTGTTAAGTCACACTCAGATCAATGTAGATCCCTTGTGATACCCTAGGGATTTTGATTCCCATGTGTTGAAACCGCCCTTAAGGGTGTTGATGAGTTTCTGCAAGCTATAACCTGAAATATCGGAGGGTACTTCTAAGTCAATGAAGAGATGTCTGTCGCCACATAATCACCTGGTTTAAGATAGGTAGACGCCTGTTAAGAGCTGTCAGCTGAAGAATAATGTCGGTATTTTGTTTATATACATATATCTATGTATCTCCATAAGGCATCGATTAATTTTTCATAAAGGTTTTCCTAAATTATACAACTAAACCTGCATTTTTAATTTTTAGAGCAAAAAAAAAAACAAATATATATTACTTGGAGCCCCCCTAGTAATTGGCCCCGACCATTTGCATATTGTGGCTATCTATGGAATCGACACAGAAATGGGAGATTCATTTGAGAGATAAATATACATCACCCAATGCGTTGGGCGATTATTAAAAAAACAAATAACACGTTTCATTAAATTCATGTATTTCAACAAATTTTGAAATTTCAAACATTTTACCACTAATTAAGGATGGCGCAGACCAAAATAATTTGAGCGCATATAAAAATTAGGTGGTGATTTTTTGCTTTTTTATTTTTGTTTGAGTAGTAGGAGGAGGTTGTGTCACCTGGGCGTGTGTTTTATATTTAATATTTAAGTAGATATAATTATTTTTTTTTAAAATATTTATTTTTTCACGCAATTAATTGCTTATTGCTAAGTACAAATTAATTTAATTTTTTGTTGTCTATCTTAATTTGTTTTATTTATTTTTGAATTAATCAGTTGGCATTTTAATGAAATAAATGTGTTTGTTCAAAAACAAAAATGTGAAAAATAATATATGTAGGTACACTGAATGAGTAAACAAAATTGTATTATTTGATAATTTTTTGTTGTTTATGAATATATTCTGTTTACGATGTGATGATAAATGGGGAAAATATTTATTTATATAATTCACACCCGCTACTAAGCTTAAATGTCTTGAATGTTTGCAAATTGAAATGGCAAGAGAAAACCGTGACGGTTAAATTATTGCATAATAGGATTGTGCGACTAAAAAACGAATCTCTATATTTGACGGTACGTCCAAAGTTAGCCTCAAGGATGAAATGATGAGTATTTCCAGTGAAACGAGTATCATGGGTGAACTGGCTACTTCGAGTGAACATTGCTTGTGAAAGAAGCGAGATAACAATCAAAAGATGGGAATCCATGCTAGCTCTGTTCCTATCAGTTCCGAATTATATCCAATAAGTGCAGAGAAGTTTGTGCAGCACCTGCCCAAAGATGTGAGTTATACTCGCGTTTTGAACGTATAAACGCCTTAAATCAGAGAGTTGACATCAATATACGAATCATAAGCATTTAGCAGCGTTTTTGCGGTCTCGAGAATGTGGTCATTCCAAGGAGATTGTCGTTGACACACATACCGAGTACTGATAACTTTCCGGCTTCTCCGATGCAAGTGCCATTTAAGGACAATGACATAAGGGGTACATTTTGCTTCAACGACAATAGACAAAGTTGAGTTTTCGAAGAATTAAAGTCCACACGATTTTATATACCCCATTTTAAAATGCTCTAAATAACGGAGTTTAATGCGATTTTCGTTCGATACCAATTTCACTTCCGAGGGAGATGGCAGTGAATTTGAGATTGAGTATTAGAAGCTGAGGGTAGAGTGATGGGCAAAACAATGACGTGCATTATAAGTATCAGACAAGAGATTATGAGGAATAGAGTCGGAGACAAAACGGAGTACAGAGGAATTTCAGCAATTATTTTGAGAAAATCAAACTTGAAACCGTCCAATACAATATGTATTGAATGATCTAGAAGGTAATTTCTTATCCAACGAATAAGGGTTTCGTTGATGCCAAACGCTCGCATTTCCGATAAGAGAGCCTGGGGTCAAACTCTATCAAATACCTTAGAAACATCAAGCGCAATAATCTTACTTTCTCAAAAGCAATGTAAAGATGTGTTTTACCACTGTAACGATTGCTGCGAAAGCCGTATTACCGGTCATTCAAAACTTTTGATCTTCGAGATATTTCTTGAGCTGATATGTAGTTGATCAGCGATTCCATGACCTTGGAAAGAAGGGACGTAAGTGCAATTGGTCTATAGGAGGAGGGGGAGAGGAAGGGTCACATTTGAGGATTCCAAAGCAGTATGATCGATGGAAAAGCCTACGCAATGGTTTTGTCAGCGATGAAGAACACCCTTTAGAAGAATGGGGGGTATACCATCAGGACCATCGGATTTGTATACACTCTAAGAAATATTCGAAAAATTACTACAATAAGTGTTTAACTTTTTTCAACACCGATTGAATTTTACTACAATTATTGTAGTAACGAAATGGAAGTGTAGTAAAAATAAACATTTGCTTAAAAGTCAACAGTTTTTTGTTGAAAATTACACATATGTTGAATCTTCAACAAAATTAAACACATTTTGATGAAAATAACGCATCGCTGTTGAAAACTCACAACCATTTGTTTGATATTCAATAGATTGCTTAAAAATAAGAACGGTGATCAATTTTCAACACGATTTTTTTTGAGGGATATCATTTTTTTCTTTAATTGAACAGTTTCTGATAAAAATTAAATACTCCTGTTGAAAATCTCGTATGTATTTGTTGAATACTCAATAGAGCGCTGGAAGAGAGGTAGCAGAGATAAAATTTCAACGCACATACTTTGTCTCTGCGTGGCTAGGGATATCGTTTTTCTCTAATTCAACATTTTTTGTTGAATATTAATTGTCCCTTTTGATAATCTCGTAAACGTGACAAGGCTAAAACAGACTGCCAAAATGTAAGAGCGTAGAAAAATGTGTAGTGCATCTCGTTCGGTGGTGTCTCCTTTCTTCCTTTCTCGTGAAGGAGTACGTGCTAGGCACGCGCACCATCCATATCATATCTAGAAGAATCAGTTTTGCGGTCACAGTCAGAGAGTGCAGTTCGTGTTTGTGTCGTTAAAAAATCAAAATATATTGTAAAAAAAAACTTGTGTTGTGGTCTTGTGGAAACTAAAATATCAAATTTCGAGGTAAGTTAATATTGTTTGCTGTTAAATATGTATAATATTTAGTTAACCGTGTTAAGTTATTTGTTTTTTTTAATTTTAATGTTGCGTTAGACTGAACTCCGCAGTCTGCGGAATGTTTTACAGTTTTTACTTGTTCATTGAATGTGTGCCCTTGAAAAAAAAAACAATTCTTGTTGAATCCTAAGCAAAAAGTTGAATAATTGGGAAACTGTTTAAATTTTAACATTTTTTGGGAATTATTCAACTTTCCTTGAAGGTAGCATATATTTTCACACATTGTTAGTTTTATTCGCTAGATTAGCTCTTTTAAATAACAAATACCACATTTATAAAGTGAGGAAAGATTTATAATTGTTTTTAATTAATTCTTAAAGTTTCTCAATTTGTATACATATGCTTTTTTAATTGCGACTTATAGGTACTAAGTATAAGACAAATTATGTATTCGGAAAAAAAAATCGAACTTGATATTTTGATCAAAGTTAACATTACGATTATAGCGAAGACTAAAAAAGTGGGTCTCGCAATTCTGTCTGTCTGTCCGACTACAGCCTAAACGGCTTTTTTTCAGGACCAACAATAACGTAGGTACCTTAAATTTTTTCTATTTCTCAGTATCGTTATAACCGATTTTAATGCAATATTTTTATAGAGACGCTTCTAAGAAGTTTGAAAAATAATTTCTAATTAAATTTCTAAAAAAAATTAAATAATTATTTTTCGAAAATTCGATATCTCAAGAACGGCTCAATATTTTTTTGATAATTTAGTTTTTATTCGTTCAATAGAAATGTGTAAAAAACGTTGTATATAAAAACTTATTTTTTAAGAAACCACTACAACGACTTATAATTTTTAATTTTTGTGCTTGCATAAACTTATGTTTTTAGTGTTTTAGTCATTTAAAAAATGAACTTGTAAACAGTTTTTCTCTGATAACATTAATTTTTGATATTCTATAATAAGCTTTTATTTACAAATTTTTTAAACATTTTTTAGAAAATATTTTGGTACGCCAACTTAAAGTTTTTATTATTTTGTGTTTTTTTTTTATGTTTTGAAATACAATGTTTTTCAAACTTTTTACAAGCTTCTCTATAAAAAAATTCCTTGAAATCCGTTAAGCCGATAGTGACAAATTCAAAATTTGAAAAAAAAAAATGGTTCTATGTAATTACAATCTGTAATTACAATCTGTAATATCTTAATTTCTGATTTTTTTTAATTAAATTATAAACTGTGAGAATTAATTAAAAGAAACAAAACTTTTTCGAAATTCTCGGAGCCGTTTTCGAAAAAATACGATTTTCGAAAACCGTTTTTAAACATTTGTATTATTTTTAGGTAAAATAAAATTCGTTTTCTCACATCTTGTAGAGTACACTCTGTATTATCAGCAAAACGAATTTTATGAAATTTTCTATAGAGAAGCTTCTAAATAGTTTTTAGTTTAGTTTTTAGTTTAAACATTGCAATACTTTTTTTTTAAATTCAATATCTTAAAAACGAGTCAAATCTTGTTTGGCAATTTAAATTTTATTACAACAATAGCGAAAATTTAATGTTAGTGTACCAAAATGTTTTCTTAAAAATGATTTAAATATTTTCTATATAAAAGCCTATGTTTTTAAGAAACCGCTACAATGACTTATGATTTTTGTTCTTGCATAATTTAATATTTGCATAAGAAATCACATGTCATTCTGTTTGTATCTCTTACTACTAAAAGAGTTTACAAAATTAATCTTATGCTTATAAAAAGTTTTCTATAATAACTAATTTTTAAAATTCTTAGTATTTAACATTAGAGCAACTTAGATCGACCCAGTCGTGCATTTTATTTTTTATGATTTACCGAAGTTTCCTCACTATAATATTTTAAATTGTAAAAATGATACCACTCGCTAACTAAAAAAATTAATATTATACGCGTGCTACTTTAAAGGCGCCCTTTTACTTTAACATTACCTAATTTCAACTTTTTTCTTGAAAATTACTTAGAAACTTCTGATTGTGGAGAATATCAGGGAGGAAACAACAGGCAAAAAATACGTGTAGAAACAGCATTCAGTTAAGTATTTCATCTGCTCTCATAAATTATTACATAACATTAGTGCGCATATAACTACATATAGGTTTCATATCTAAACATTTAAAATGTCATTAACGTGTAACAATTGTGTTTTCCAAACTAAGTTTATTTCAATTTATAACAAGCATTTGTATTTGCATCGGAGAAAAAGTGGTAGTGAATTCATATGCAAATGGATAAATTGTTATAAAAAATTTTGCAATTACAGTTCCTATAAAAGCCATTGGCATAAATTCCATTCCAGGTTGAATGAATCCACACCTGCCTTTAAAACAGATCATAATGTTAGTTCTAATTGTGCTGTTCAGAAATTTAACTGTGGCTTGTGTACTTTTGAGGCCTTAGATTTGAAAGTTATAATTGCTCATACTCGCGATCATTTAAAAAATGGTGTTCAAGTAGCTTGTCCAGCAAATGACTGCTCTCTAGTTTTTAAAACTGATTGTTCTTTTCGTTCCCATTGTTTTCGACATCATAGAAACCAAAGCAAAGCGAGAATTGAAAATAGTCAAACTCAAAATTTGGTTGAAACTGAAAGTTTGGCAATCAACGTATCACCTGAAATACCTTTAAATGTCGCTGCTCAAGAAAATTCAAACGAATATAGTACTTTGTTCAACACCCTCCGTTATAAATATTCTGTTCAAAATGTAGCTTTAGATTTTTTACATAGTAAAATAAATACCATAGTTAAAAGGACTGCCGATAGAAATTTGCAAATGGTGAGACAAGTCTGTAGTGACAATGATATTGACAAGTGCAAAACACAGGAATTCGAAAAGATATTTGAAGATGCAAGCTTTACTTCTTTGAATACATTTAAAAACAGTTTTAGTCGAAAAAAAGGAATTGAAGCCCAAAAAGAGTACGTGCCCGCAAAAGAAATATTACTAGGAAGAGATAACTTTCACAAAATCTGTAGTTTTTATTATGTCTCCATATTAGATACATTGCAAAACCTATTAGAAGATAATTTTTTCCCAAACCTTATCCAAAAAGAAAAAAAAGACAACTTTCTTCTAGATTATAGCGATGGCTTAACTTATTCAAATAATTCCTTCTTTAATACTTCTGAAAACAAGCTAGAACTTCTGCTTTTTCAGGATGCCTTTGAAGTTTGTAATCCCCTAGGATCATCCAAGGCAAAACATAAGCTAGTAGGTGTTTACATGATGATTGGAAATATTAACAAAAAACATAGATCTTCAGTTAAAAATATTCAGCTGGTATTATTAGTCAAAGAATCTTACATTAAATATTTTGGGCTAGGTAAAATATTTAAACCATTAATAGAAGATTTAAAAACTTTGGAGTCAATAGGGATTAACTACAGAAGTATTTTGCAGGATACAGAAATGAACATAAAAGGCTCGTTGTTTGCTATGATTGGAGATAATCTTGGAAGCCACCAAATCGGAGGATTTTCAGAAAACTTTAGTACCTCTGACTTTTTGTGCAGATATTGTTTGTATCAAAGGAACTCTTTAAAAAACAAATCGTTTGAAATTTGTGAAATGAGAACACCTGAGAATTACGATTCCGTGACTAATTTAATTGATAATGATAACTTCATGAACAATGGTATTAAAACTAACTCGGTTTTGAATGCTTTGAATCATTTTCATGTTTGCAATCCTGGTCTTCCACCTTGCATTGCTCATGATCTTTTTGAAGGTTTTATTCCTTACGATTTAATACAAATATTGCTTGAATTTTCTGAAAAAAAACTGTTGTCCTTTAACAAATTGAATATTTTCCTAGCATCGATTCAAACAAAATTTAAACTGGCACTTTCATTTCCCAAAATTAGCACAAATATGAAAAAAATTCCTGGAAAAGCCTTCGAAGTTTGGAACGTATTAATGCTTCTACCAATTTTCTTAAAAGACCTAGGTATTTCTTTTGATGATACAACGTGGCAATTTTTTTGCACTATGGTAGAAATGTGCCGGCTTATCTGTGCATCTGAAATATCACTCAAGCAAACGTATTTGCATGAGAATTACATTGAACTTTACTTTGATCAAAGAAATTTTTGTTTTCCAAACTTTAAACTCAGACCAAAACATCATTATGTTTCTCACTATCCAAACCTTTTAAGACAATTGGGCCCCTTACGAGGTTTGTGGACGATGGGCTTTGAGCAGAAACATCAATTTTTTAAGCAGTTTGCTAGGAAACTCAAAAACTTTAAAAATATTGCTTTTTCTCTGTCAAAAATGCATCAAGAATATCAAGCACACATATCTCACGATCGTTATAATTTGAAAATTACTTCCGACTTTGTTATGAAATTATCTAGAGATATGTATAATGTTGAAATTCCTTCCGATTTCATCTTAGTAACAAAAAAAATTTCTTACCTCAATACTATTTATCAAGAAAACGATTCCGTGTTAGTGAAATTGAATGATGAATCAGATATTGAGATATTAACTATACAAGCTATTTTTATTAATTCCTCTTACGATCAGGCAATTTTATATGGATCGCTCGTAAATTTATGGTATAACCAATACACTACCTTGTATGAAAACTATACAACAAACAATAAGTATCAATTAAGTTTTATTAACTTAAAAGACATAGCTTTAAAGAAACCAATTTTTTTATTTAACCAAAATGAAAAATATTTTTACTCACCGTTCACTTCAATTTGCCAGGATAATTAAGAAAGCAGAAGTAGTAAGAGTTTGATTGTTAATTCACATTTGCATTTAAAAATAAAAACAAAATTAAAAATATAATATTAGCATAAATACTTCAATTCATTCCTTTTCCCATATTTTTTAATCAGTAAAATGTCAAAGGAAACATTTGAGCTTTGGAATTCCGACCGAACAGTCAAGAAGGCGTTTGTTTGTTATCCACAAATAAAAGATGTTGTGGCGAAAGGTAAATATTTTCAGCTTAAATTTCTATACAACTTAATTTAACACTATTTTTAACTAATTTCTCTAGGTAATGAATACGGTATCGTTGGGAACAAAATTATTTTGGAAAGCACCGGTTCTGAAATCTGTGATGACGAAATATTAATACACGTTTCAAAAAAGAACTCGATATTAATGTTGGTTAACGATTGTTCCCAATGGTCACCACCACAAAATTGGATATCATCACCCTTCAGTGAGGCGGCCGATATAATTTTGCAGAATGATATTCTGATGAATATGCCCCATGGTTCGGAACCAAAGACGAAAGATCCGAGCACATCGTTCTTCAATAATCCCATAGATTCTAGCAGTCTATGCTCAAGTCCCCGAAGTGGTTTTTCCATGAGGAGTTCTTCGGTTTTGACTCCAACGACATCCAGAAAGCTCAGTTTCTTGGAGTTTAATTTTCCGTGGGATTGTTTACCAATTGATGTTCTGGAAAAGTTGGAGAACAAACAAAGATTGGGACATCGCCTCCATGCCTTCGTCAAAGAGTTTGTGAAAGAATTGAGAAGAATTTCAACAACCATACCAGTAAGAGTGTTCCGAGCAGTATCAACGTCTATCATATCAAAGTATCCAGATTCTTTTGTCCAAAAAGATAAAGAGAATAAGGTTATTTCGGATTCTTTGGAACTACTTGTAACTATGATGAGGAATCACAACAATTACCTGAACTCCGGATGCGGCGAAAATAAGGCTTTGAAAGTTCCCATCAGAAAACGGAAAATCGTAAATGCATTTAAAAATTCCGTAAAAAACTGGGACCCGCCAATCGATGACAAAGAGGATACGACTCTAGATGCAAAACAATCATTCCTACAAGCGCGTTACTTACAAAATCCACAAATGACAGAGGATCGTGAAAAAATTCTCCTCTATATGGAAGATTGCTTTCCAGCGCAAAGGGCATATTTTAATAATCAGGAGTCCTATCCATCGATTGAAATGATTCAAAATAACTGGCCCTATATTTTTACTAGAGAATGCATTTACAAGCATTTTTCGCAATTGACCGAAATAAATTTCCAAAAATTGACTCGAGCTGACTTCGTCAACGAAAAAGCATCTCTAGCTAAATATTTTTCTAAAAAGGATGAGGCACCTTTAAGAAATAATGACGATTTAGAAATTCTGAATGCTATCAGCAATCATTTCAAAGAAAATATTAATTTTCTTGTTCAACCGTTTCCGGTACGCAACCAACATAAAAAAACTCGAATTCATTTTTAATAATTTTCAAATTTTAAATTTCAGATTGGAACAGTATTGAATGAAATAAAACCTCCAGTGGCTGCGCCATGGATTGCTGTAGTTGGTATGTAAAATACTTATTTTTTGTTTGTAATGTCTTTTCGAGAGAAAATTTGGAAAAAAAGTGGAAATAATTTCCTTTTTAGTTGCGATAAATGTATATAATGTTCACGTTGTAGATTTTGATCAAACTTGCTATTACGATGATAGGGAAAAGGAAAAAAGTGGACCACACAATTCTGCCTGTATGTCCGTCCGCGAACCTACAGCCTAAACGGCTTGCTGGATTTTCTTCAAACTTGGTATCTAGTTTTTCTTGGCTTTTTGATTTTTTTAAAACCAAAAACAATGGTTTCCACCATACAATTAATATTAATCCTAAAGGAAAATCTTATTTTTCTCTATTTTATGATTTTGATATAATAAATTAGTTGATTAATATAGAAAAATGCTACTTTTTGGTATTTTTTAATTTCATTTATATACATTTTTTTTTTAAACGGCACCAACGATTGTTTTTTCATAAATTCATATTAGGTCATTAACTCAATTGGCATATTTTTAGTTTAGCTCAAACTACTATAGCCAGTTGTAAACTACAAGGGCAAGTTTCTGCGATCCAGTCGTAAGATTTATTGAATTTCGTTTTAAGAAAACTTGCTACTCGTATTTCTTAATTACAAACAAAAGTGTATTCTTTTTTATTATTAACAAAATTATTTTGTATTCGATAGTTTTATTGTTTATTACTTTCGCTTCAAACCGAACTAATTATTTTATACTTTTCAGACATTTCTTATGTTACCAAAACTGTGTACATTTATATCGAAGAAAAAATAGTTTGGTCCGGAGATACTCAAAACATTTTTGACGTGGTCGCCCAAAGCATTGGATATTTTTATGCTTTCAATATCCAATATCCAAAGGAGGTCTCGCAAACAGTGGATTTTGTGGTCCGCTTTTTTTTAAACCACTATCCGGAAAAACCACGAGGGCCCAAGAAAAATGCAACAAATTTGACCAAAATAAACAATTTAATTCGAAAATTAAATGCGATCTAAAAAACCAGAGGTAAGTTGTTACTTGGAATTTATGTATTTTATAGCTGATTTGCCTTAACTAAGGCATTCTTTTTTAAGTATGTGATATAAATCATTTAACATATGTAAAAAAAATTTATTTCATGACTTCCATGTATAAATATTTTTCTTTTATTTACAGAGAACGTGATTCTGTGCTGTGAATAAATTAATGTATTATTTATTATTTAGTTTTTGTACTTTTTGAGTTAATTTTTACTTTTTGAATTAGCTTTTATGTATGTATATTTTAATATATTTTTGTTACCTTCATGTTGAAAAAAAAATAAAAATAACGATTTAAGTTAACTATTGAATCTTTCTTTTTTCTGATAGCTTTAAAGAAAAAAATCTGATTTTGCAGGATCTACAATGGTATGTATTCAAATTCAGCGGATAAAAGATAAAACTTATACAAATTTATTAATCTACTTTTTTTTCTTTTCAATATATGTAAGTACTTTGCTAAATGAATCAACATAAGCTAGATTAAAAAGAAAAATGTTAAAATTCAGAAACATCAAACAAATTCATATCCAAATTTAATATTCAACATAAATGTTTAAATATGTGAAGAAAATTGTGAATTTCCCACAAGTTGGATATTTAACAAAATATGTTAAATTTCATTATTTGAAACGTTTATGTTGAATAATAAATTTGTCGTGAATTTGTTTTATTTTTCTGAGTTCCCAAAATCTTTGCTGAAAAATCAGCTAGTTCATATTGAATATTCAGGTCTTCGTTTTGTTTTTCATCATTTGAGTTGAAAAATAGAGTTCAGGTGTTGAAAATTAACTATAAGTTATTAAATATAACTAAAATTTTGAAAAAAAAATTAATGTTTGCTTATCTTTTGTTACTTCTGTTGAATTCTAAGCTTTTTGAAGATAAATTTTTTATCTAATGATGATTTTGATTAAACTTTCATGTTTAAAAATCAAAGAATATTGATGGGTATTTTATCAATAAAAGTTCAGTTTTAATCAATTAATAACAGGTTTTCAACAAACTTAAATAAAAACTTGCAGTTTTTGCTTATCTTTCAACATGCATGCTATGGAACCAGCACGAGCATGTTGATTGTATAAGTTTTTACTTCAGCACCTAACTAACTATGTTAAAAATTAAGTCAAGTAATTGAAAAATCGGACCCGTAGTTGAATTCTGATCACGATTTGTTTAAATTGAAGTATTTTTTTGAGAAAAATTATTAAAGGTTGCTAGACATTTAACACAATATGTTGAATTCTGAATTTTTTCCCATTGAATTTTCAACCTCGGAAGTTTGTTTTTTAGTATTTATATTGAAGTTTCGACAGTTGCGTTGATCTATCACCAAAACCATGGAGTTTTAATCAATAAAAATTGCATTGTAACAATTTTTTATAAAAATTTGAAGTTTTTTCTTATTTTTCATCATGATTGCTGAATAACCAACAGCTAGATAGTAAATTATAAAATAGTTATGTTGAAAGCTGAGTTAAGATGTTGAAAATCTAAACCAGAAGTTGAACTCCAAACAAGATTTGATTTTATTTGTGCAACTTTTTTGGAAAAATTAATGATTTCTGCTACTCCTTCAACATATGATTTTAAATTCTGAGTTTGCAAGGGTTGTATTATTATATTATGATGTGAATTTTTTATATTCATGTTGAAAATTTAGAAATTATCGTTGAAAAATCACCAACACAAGTTGAATATTAAAAAATAAAAATCGCCTTGCAACTAATTTTCTTAATATATTGTTTACTATTAAACATTTATGTTGAAAAAATGTGATATTTACATATTAACAACGATTATGTTTGTTGGATTTTCAACGAATACATAGTAAATTTCATATTAAGTATGTTAGTTTTTCACCGAATATTGATATACGATATACGATATACGATTAAATGCTTACTTTTTATATTGATGAAAATTCAACATTTCACCTTTCAACAAGATGTTGAAAATTAAACACCGAAAATTTCTGTTGAAAATTGCTACAATTATTGTAACGGACCGGTTGCATACAATAATTGTAGTAATTTTCAACAGAAATTTTTAAGAGTGTATATCAAGATCTCGAAAGGCTTTTGCTACTGAACGACTGTGGAAATATACCTTTCCCATTAAATGACTTACGTTCGTAAGTACAGGAGGGGCAATTTGCTGTCAGGCAACGTAGAGCTAGTACGAAAATGAGCTGAGAGTACATCTGCCTTATCAGAAGAGATAGTTATCGGATTGTCGTTGTATAGATGAGCGTTGGAACCTAGGATGAAGTTGAATCTTGTACGTTCTTGACAAATGACTATACATTTCTACAACCTTTTGGGCTTTGCAGGATTTCTGGTTTTTGCAAATGCGGCAACGGAAAACAAGAGCAGCAAAAGAGGAGTACCGTGAAAAGAGAAGGAAAGAGAAAAAAACCCTGCGCAGAAAGAAAAGAGCAGCCACAGCTTCTTAGCTCAGGTATCTCGAGGAGTTTAGCACCGCCACAAATACCCGCCAGTTCTACAAAACAGCCAAACAACTGGCATCAGGTTATAGGACCGGCACGCAAGCTCTTCGAAACAGCGAAGGGAACCTAGTCACCGAAGTTCAGGGAATTGTAGACGTGTTTAAACAGCATTTTCAGCAGCTGCTTAATGGACATTATTTAGACGAAACCACAGGGGAGCAAAGAAGCATAAGACCAGTCGATGAAGATCCAGTCCCACTACCCAGTACTGAAGAGGTTAAGAAAGCAATCCGCAAGCTTAAGAATAACAAATCGGCAGGCTCGGATGGCCTACCTGCGGAACTCTTTAAGTATAGAGGAGATGCCCTGATAGGGTGCATGCAACAGCTCATCAACCAAGTGTGGGAGGAGGAAAGTATGCCCGACGACTGGTCAAATAGTTCCATATGCCCAATCTACAAAAAAGGCGATCCTATGTCCAGTGCCGGATTAAGCCAGCGCGAGGCCTGTAGCAAATTCTATCAAGGGGCCCTTAGACTGTTTTAGGTTAGGCACTTATCAAGTTTATGGTATTAAATAAAACAAAACTGTTACTAACAAACTTTTCTTGATTTAATTTGGGAAAATTTATAAATAATGCTGTTGATATCGACTTCTCGGAGTAAATCATGTTCAATATTCATTAAAGTGAGGAGATTAAGACGTTGTTGGCTCATCGTGTTCCTCAATTCATTTTTAACACGTTTTAATGTTGAGAAAGATCGTTCACCACTGCAGTTGGTGATCATGAGAGACAAATAAATGCGCAAAGCAATTTCAACGTTCGGGAAACAAGATTGTAAAGAATTATTTATCAACAGCTTGTAAACCTGCATTTCCAGAGCATCATGATTCCTGCTGTCAATAATACCAGCCACATCAGAATTGAGCATTGAAGCGAATTGCACTAATTCGTTGCACAGACTGTCCTCCAAATCATCTGCGTAAGCACTTACTATGGTTGCAGATTTTTAATTTCTTCTGGTGGAAGAGATTTTATATGAAGGTTTTTATAATACAAATTCTATATACTACTGAAATAAATCAGCCAAGTAGAAGACTTAGCACTATTAATGGACTTGTTGAATTATTGATTCAAAATGGCTTTTATGGCTTTTAGTCCACAAAAATTGGCGTTTCGTCCGGGTGATCGCACATGGACTCATCAGTTGGCTATGAGGACCTTGTCAATACGCAATTTTTATTGAATTCAGTTTCTTACATTGATTTTTTGACAAAAATCCAATGTGAACTATATCCAACCAAGATTAAAATTGTAATCATTAACGTTGAAATATTTTGCTATTTTCAACAAATTCAACAAATCCATTAATAGTGCTAAGTCTTCCACTAGGCTGATTTATTTCAGTAGTATATAGAATTTGTATTATAAAAACCTTCATATAGAATCAATGCTCGGCCACGGGCAAAATATTCCAACGTTAATGATTATAATTTTAATCTTGGTTGGATATAGTTCACATTGGATTTTTGTCAAAAAATCGATGTAAGATGAACTGAATTCAATAACAATTGCGTATTGACAAGGTCCTCACAGCCAACTGATAAGTCCATGTGCGATCACCCGGACGAAACGCCAGTTTTTGTGGACTAAAGGCCAAAAAAGCTGTTTTGAATCAGGAAGAGATTTTAGCTCTCGGAATATTCCGAAAATGCCAGCAATTTTATGATAACTGTTCATATACGTTTACCTAAAGCAGTGAGTACGTTATCAATGGTGACAATAAATACCTGAATTTCATACCGTTGTCCAATTTGCGTTTGGTGCGGTGCGAAACATGATTTTTGGTAAGACCAGCAGATAGAAAAATAAAATTTTAGTTGATCATTTTGATGCAAATATTTTCTTCTTAGTACTTGTGACTAAATCTAATATGTAAATAATACTTTTTTATGGTCAGAAAAGGTTGGTGCGCGTGGCCCCCAAATGCGCGGGGCCCGTAGCATTTGCTACTCTTGCTTCGTGGCTAATCCGGCACTGCCTATGTCCTGCAAAAACTACAGGGGCATATCCCTGCTTAATGTTGCCTACAAGATCCTATCCACCATACTATGTGAGCATCTAAAACCTTTCTGCAACACTATAATCGGCACGTACCAGTGTTGCTTTAGGCCAGGCAGATCAACAATAGAGCAAATCTTCACATTGAGGCAAATCCGGGAAAGGACCAACGAATTTCAAGTCGAGACCCACCATCCTTTCATCGACTTTAAAGCCGTATATGATAGCATAAGTCGCCAAGAGTTTCTATTGGCGATGTCGGAACTCGGGATCCCGAAAAAACTGATCCAGCTATGCCGCATGACGTTAAAAAATACGCGGTGTAACGTGCAAATGGGTAACAGCTCATCCGAGCTATTCCAGACATGTACAGGCTTCCGACAAGGAGATGCGCTATCATGTGATTTTTTCAACCTAATTCTGGAGCAGATAGTGCGCAAGAGTGGTGTTGAACTGGAAGGCACTATCTTTAACAGGTCTTCCCAACTGCTTGGCTATGCGGACGACATCGGTATCATCGGCCGCTTCAAGCGAGCTGTGCTAGAAGCGTTCACAGCTATTGATGAACAGGCGAAACGCGTTGGTCTTAAAGTTAATGAGGACAAAACAAAGTATATGCTATCAACAAACAAAACCTCATCTGTCCCTCGCCTAGGACAAAACCTCACTATTGGTAGAAGTAATTTCGAGGTAGTCAAGGAGTTCACCTATCTCGGAACGAACATCAACTCCACGAATGACACCTTAGTGGAAATCCGACAAAGAATTACCCTAGCGAACCGCTGCTACTTCGGTTTGGCCAAACAAATGGGTTCAAAACTCCTTTCTACTCTCGTCGCCGAGTGCTGGACGATCAGTAAAAAAGAGGAATTGATACTGGGCACTTTGGAGAGAAAAATTCTTCGGCGGATATTTGGTCCTATATGCGAAGGGGCCGAATGGAGGAGAAGATTTAATCGTGAATTATACGAGCAAGATGTGGATGTAGTCCAAAAAGCCAAAACATGTCGACTACACTGGATCGGTCACATCGAGCCAATGAACAACAACGCTCCAGCCAAGAAAATCTTCGAATCCTAGTCCCCAGGTTCGAGACGATGAGGAAGACCGAACCTCCGCTACAGGGACCAGGCGGTTACAGACGCAAGAGCGCTTGGTCCCGACGACTGGAGGGAGCTCGCGAGGGATCGCAACCGATGGAAGACCGCAATAACTTAGGCAGACTCCATGGATCGGGAGCCGGTTAAGTAAGTAAGTAAGTAGGGTTTTTGGCCATAATTTCTACTCATGAAATAGTTTGTTTCTTTTTATAACAGCTTTTATATTATATATGGCAAAAATAATGCTATTTTGTCAATGCCTGATCTATATTAAGCCAGCAGAAATAGCGCTTTTATTTAAAAAACCCCGTTCATTATTTTAATAAAAGGATTTACTAATTTAATAGAACAAATTTAAAAGACAAATGTACATTTATTTAATAAAAAGGTATATCAAATCAATAAATTTCTATTCATGGTGTTAATTAATTCATTGTTTGTTTGTTGGCATTACAAAACTCAAATAGTACAATTAGCGTGACAAAAAAAAAAGAACAAAATACTCTTTCTGCTATACTTTCTGTCATCATTTTTACTTTTAAATCAACATGCATCAAAACGAACTGTCATCCAAAATTGTTGGATCTTAAAAATAACAGAGTTGCTCAAAGAAAACTTTTCTGGCTTAAGAGCATAGTCTTATCGCTTAGCAGTTATAGTAGTTTCAAATTAAACACTTGGGAAACCCAAGTTGACATCATTGTTCTTTAAGAAAGTCTAATGTTATTTTAGTATCTTTGACAAGAATTCCGTAAGACCTCTTATTGCTTTTTAAGTTAGATTAGCAAAATCGAAAATACTTTATTCCAACCTTTGCATAATGGTTAGTGCGTTGGACTATCATGCAGAGGATCTTGGCTTTGATTCTCAGCCGCTGCAAAAAAAAATTTCAGGGGTGTACTACTATTTGCGAGGAATTGACAAATTGAAAAGTGATGCCGATAAGCCGTTCGGAATACGCAGAAATTGAAGGTCCTCTCCATTTCTCCACACCCACACACAAATAGTTTAGAATTGTAAGTTACTAGGCTTAGGTTCTCTATGAACCGTCATGGCCTCTAATTTTGTTTTAAGCCTGCAATAAAATCGGAAGTAGGAATAGTCTTAACAGGTAGTACAAACTTTCGACCAAAACCAGGTAAATAGAAATTTCTTTGATTATTTTATTTTTAGGGAATAATCATAATAGCCCATGTCATATAAATTATATTATTTTAAATAGATTTGAAACAAAACTGATCTATTCACAAGTGAAAATTGGGGTCTTAATACAGCTAAGCCAAGCTTTTAAGATTTACCTGGATTTGAATAATTTTACTGTCCCTTATGGTCTTCACCATACAATTATTGTTAGATTGAAGAATAATTAATTTATGTACCTATCAGCAAGGCCTCAAAACATCCGTGTGTCTAAATAAAAATTAATCATTGATTCATGAATTTTCATTAAAATGAAGATTTTTCTTAGCGTTAAGCCTTTGTTATTCGTAATGGTGTAGAACCCTTTTGTTGGTGTTTTGTTCAACGATAAGCAATACAATCGTGAAGTCTGTGAACCTTTTCAATTCCTTCTAGGACAGAAGCACGTTATTTTGACAAAAGCCTAACACTAAGTTTTTAAAGCCGTCTCATCAGCATGTTACACATAATATTACTTTTTTCTTGCGTGATGGCGTACACAATGCAACTCTTGACGTGTGAACATGAATTGGAGATTTTTTTTGCAGTGCAAAAGGTAAAAATATTAGCTCAAACCAACAAGAACAAAAACAACAACATCACTGAAAGATATATGTATATGTATGTAATTCCTCTACAGTACAAGCGCAGGGTTTCAATCTTTTTGTGCCATGCATCATGTAGCATCAATTCATCCATCCTACACCTACCGCTCAATGTCTGTATCTTTCTCACAAGCAAAATGAAAAAAAAAACCCTGTCAGTCATCGTTATATTTTTCAAGGATTAAATGAAGCATATTACAATGTACGAGCAAGTCCTTTCACCGGGGCGCGCAATTTAATGATATGAACGCTCTTTGCTCCCGTGTTTTGGCCCCCAGGACATCAAAGCTACATAAACACCCAATGCCAGTTAATTTGAATCACATTTAATTACAACTTAAATATTTTGGATACAGAAAACTTCCTATACTAAGCAAATAAGGTCATATGGAGTCTTTTTTCCCTGAGTAGAATAATTGGGTATCTGTATCGTGTGGAAAATATTTTAAACAGAGTGACCTCAATCAGCCATCGCGGAGTGTATGAACTCATTCGAAGGATTAAAATTACACATCCCAGCTGCGTGTCGATTTTAAATAAATCTCCCATATAACTTGCGCCCTCGTTAAAATATTCATGGAAAACCACAAAAACAAATTCGTCTACACAAAATACTCAACTGCCACGGATCCTTACAAAAAGGATAAACAAAAGTATATATGCCCATCCTTCGTTAATTCAAATAATAATTTGCTTGGCGTTTAAATTATATAATGAAAGCATCCCTGTAGCAAATTATTTATAAACCTAGTGGTCATAAGCAAAAACAAAACCCCAAAACATCCTTGCACTTTTTTTCGTTTAAGGTAAAATTAAAAAAGAGTACCTATAGTCATCACTGAACTTCAAGTGCCACAACACCCTATGTTATTCCACATCACAAAACAGCGAGAAGGATGAGTCAAGGATAAAGCCGCAGCAGTAAAATATAGAATAAAAGAATAAAAATCCTTTTTTATGATGATCGTGCAAATTGCTTCAGTCGTTTAATACAAATAAAATTTTATGAATTTCCAGAGAATAAAAAATTACAGTAAAAAAAATTTCTTTTTGAAATATACTTCCAATCTGATTTAATTTTTTTTTCGTTGGCAAAGCTCTCTCGAACTTTTTTGTTTGGACATTTACGTTGTTTAGAGGTTTTACGTTTTGGTTGAATATTTTCCTCTTGAGTGAATATTTATGATGGGGTTTAACTTTCAGAAGAACAAAGACACGAATTTTCGAAAATTTTGATGCACAAAAGATGTTTTGCATTGATGTGGTGGAATGCTTTAGTTTGTTGTTTTGTTAGCAGATGTTTATGTTTTGCACAGAGAAGTGGGAAGTGGATTAATTGATCAGGAACATTGGGATTATTACTAAGCAGATAATTTTACTAAAATTTAAACAAGCATAATCTGATCTGTACCACGGCTGAACAACTCTTTCAGAAGTCTAGTTATTGACTACATAAGGAGCTGTCTGTAAGTATGCACAAAATGTTGCTAAGTTAGTTAGTGCAATCCATAAAAGGTAATAAATAAGGGTGGTTTCTTTTTAAATCATAAGTTATTTTGACACTGACAGCTGTTTCCCGTTCGAAATCTTGACAGAAAGTCAGTATCGTACCTTCGCGGAACGAAAGGAGTCGCCCTACGATTGAACAGCGTTGGGAAATATTGAAAACTCATTTCCAAAGTGAGTGCCGTTTAGCCTAAACAGTACGTTTTTTGCAATGAAATTTTGGCCAAAATGAAGCACCCACCGGGCCTGCTGTACACAAGTTTGTGCAAAAAGTTCGTAAGACTGGTGGACAACACTCATGATCCCCATCGTCGTACGATTCGCACAGACGAGAATGTGGCTGCTGTAGCCAAGAGTGTGAGACTCAATTCACGAACATAAACTCGCCATCGATCTCAACAGCTCAACATTTCACGCCCTAGCCTGAGCAGAATTCTGCACAAAGATCTCAGATTATTCGCTTACTAGGTCCAGTTTACTCATCAGTTGAAAGCGCATGACCATCTGCTTTATTATCGCTTGGCAGTTTGGGCGTTACACCATCTTAAATAAGACAACGATTTGGAGCGAAAAATCGTCTTTTCTGACAAGGGGCATTCTCATCTCGGCGGCTACGTTAAAAAACGAAATTGCAACATTGCAACCAATGCATCCACAGAGAGTGACAATTTAGTGCCGATCGTGGAGTGGTGGCATTGTTGGACCACTTTTCTTTGAAAATGAGGCTGGGGACAACGTTTCGGTCAACGGTGGGTATTACAGAGTCATGTTAAAAGACTTTTTTTTTTACTGCGAACTGCGGATTTTTTTTTGTCAACAATCCGGAAACGATTGAAGATCTTAAGGCCAATATAATCCAAGCAATCTGTGAGCTACAGCCCGAAATCATCAATAAGGTCTTCGAAAATTGGTATAAGGCAGCCACCTGAACGACGCACGTTGTGTTTGCTCTTACCAATTAAACCATAATATATGGCCAACATTTAATTATGTTCATTTTATTGCATTTTTAAAAAGAAAATTTTTGATATAATCTGCACTTGGTTAAGCCGCTACATTTTCAACTTGACCAAGTGGATTTGGCTTTACATAGTATCTTTGTTTGCATTCGAGATATACCAATACATTTATATTGAATCAAATATCACGCAAAAATTCTTAATGAATATGAATAAGATCTTATTAAAGCATATCAAAATTGGTCTCCCAACAATTTTTTTGAAAAATAAGCCCAACGACCCGATAGTTCTATCCGCAAGAAAGTGGTATTTTTGAAAACAATTTTAGAGACGAATTTAATATTTGCGCAAAATTAACCATTATTTAATGGACTCTATATGTATAACTGACCATACATGTTACATTTTAGTTTTTAAGTTCCGTGTAATAAATAGTTCATAACTTAGAGTCCACTTAAATATTAAGTTCGTAACATTTATGTGATATAATACTCGTAACTCGTTTTGAACCAGTGGATGGAATTGATAAGGGGCACTTCCTCACGGAGTCCTGCTGTTTAAGTTGGGTTCAAAATAGGATGTAATAACTTGTTTTGATGTTGTTGTTGTTGTTGTTGTGCTTTAGCACAACTATGAGGAATCGGTTAACTAACTCTACCGAACCACCACCCGCCATCGAAACCATCTACATTGTGCCAAACTAGGCAACTTGTTGACGGGTGCTGAAACGGCATCCAGTCACTGTGCACTATGTGTGGTTGATACCAGCTCTCTACTACCACTCTCGTTGATGATTACTGTTGGTATTAGCCACCCTATTTTTTCAAAATGCGTTTTAGTGAGACAGATCGAAATCTAGCCAAAGGGCACTGTACAGAAGTAACAGTAACAGTAACACGTTGAGAAAAGAAATCAAGTCTTTGAATCTTTATTTCCAAAAGTTCTTTAATGTCGTCAAAAAATGCCCTTCCGAATGATTGTGTTCTAATTTTGGCCAGAGCATGGTGTTTTCAGATAATATAAATGCAGTTTCCTGTTCCTGCTGATTCCCACAGCTACGATAGTGAATTTGGTTTTAAGGCATAGAATATAAATATTTTTAACTACAAATCCAAATGCTAACTCTATTTACCAATTAAATAACTGTAAATGACTGCAGTCTACTAAAAATATTTATTTACTTTACCAGTTTTAATTCGCCCTGCTAAACATTTGTTTGTAATTTATCATCAGCTTTTAACTAGAAACAATTTTAAATATCCCTTATTTGTGTTTATTTTTAATTTAAAAACCTATCAATTTTCTGTATATTCTGAACATTTATCTAATTGGTTAGCCTTTCATATACATATGTATGTATACTGTGCTTTTTAATTAAATTGGATTTCATTTCTTCTTTTTTATTCTCTCGTAAAATTAAAATGGTGTAGTTTTATTCTATGTATTGCTTAAAGATAAATCAATTAAATTCACTACTAGGGTCACACGAACTTACTCTTATAGTTATGTTTTTAAATTTAATTTAAAATAGGTTGAAAAATTACACCTGTGAAATCAGTATTGATTATTATACGAGTAACAATCGATTTTGTTTTTCTTTCCGATTTTCTTGCTTCAAGTTAAAAATTCTTATAACGAAGCTAAGAAATAGCTTATGGACACAAATTTCTAACAAAATTAATGCATAAAATAAAATGTAAATTGAAAATTCGAAACGAAAGCATAGTAATACATAATGTGCCTACATATCCAGCCTAGGTCATTGTACGGACAAGGGAACGCTTTAAAGACTCAATATTTCCATTTACGGACCATAGTTTCAAATCAATTGCGCTGAGATCTGAACTACCAGCTGACCAATTATCAGGTGTTATGAAATCCGGGGAGTTGTTTTAGAGCTAATCTTGTTTGGTTTTCGCCATTTGAGCGAAGGATCGTTTTGGATTGTCCACTGCTTTTTGGAGGACATTTTTCGGTTGATAAGCCTAAGAACTTCTTCCAAAACAGTTATTAATTAATTTTTGAAGAAGTTGACTCATTTTTGAAAAAAAAAAAAATGGTCTGTATAAAAGCTTCAATCATACAGGATTGTGTTTCTCTCTTGGATCACGTTCTTACGCTTATTCTGATATCCTAGCTTAAACTTGTCTTTTGTACGCTCTGCGTCTCAAATGTTTTCGTCTGATTTTAGAGCTTTGATGCCCATAATGGCACTCTGATGGCCTCACAGCACCTACGCAAATGGCGGTTACGTAATTCGGGGTTAGGCACTCCACCAGTATCCTCGCACAACTTAGACGTACGATACAAATAATATCGAGATGGAAACCGTTTTCATAATCTTAAATCCCAATAAAACCAAGTAAAGTACTTACTATTTAGTCTTGCATTTTATTTAAATACGTCACATGATACTCGTAGCAAATTGCTGCACAATATTCTATTTAAGAAAAATCTTTTTTCAGAAGCGGTCTCGAAAAAGTCAGACAAAATAATTCAATATATTTGTTCTTTTTTTCTATAAATTTTACTACAGGGATTATGACTATTTGAAAACAGTTCACGCGCTTAGGAAAGTTGGAGAGGATTCAATAGGAAATACCGATGCACATTGGTTTTGAGTGTCTGATCGCAACAGGAGGAATAGATTGGGCCAAGTCAAGCATTTCACATTCATGTAGTGCGTCTTAAGAAAGAACTGTAACTGGTGCTAAAAAGTACTAGTATATTTCAAGTATTTGAGTACAAGTACCAATTATATCAGATACATACTTAAAAGTTTGAGCAATACTTCAAGTACCAGTATCATAGTACTGAAGTACTAGTCCCGGTATTCGTATTTGAACTTGAATTTTTAAATGTGTGCTATACTGCTCTCAGAGTAATAGGAATATTGGAAAGATTTAAATACAATTTGAAGGAGAAGTTTAGTAATTTCTAAGCTAAAATCATAATTAATATGGCACATCATTCACACAAATGGTCTTGAACACATAAATTAAATTTTGTTTCACCAAACACCAATTTGCAAAGAAGAAATTATTTTTTTTTAAAAGCAAAACAAAAATTCCTTCTTTGCAAATTTTGTTTCACCAACCACAAATTTGCAAAGTGAAAAGTACTTTTCTGAAAAGTGCAAAGTTTTGCCGATTTGCAAAGAACACTTTGATTTCGTTTCACCAAACAAAAAAACTTTGCACTTTGCATTTAAAATTCTGCAAAGGTTTTCAATAATATGCAAAGAAAAAATTTCATTTGCAGTTGGCCATTTGTCGTGTTAAATTCGGGTATATTAAATAATAAATTTAAATGAATTGCTTTGGACGACTTTTTGAAGACGAAGAGTATGGTAAAAGTTAGGTAAGAGATTTAAAATTAAGAATAAACTTTGAAATTACAAATAATTTTCAAACAGTGGAACATTTTCGCCTGAGAAAAATAAATATAGAATTTGTTTTATCAAAAATTTTACAAATTTTACATAGCAGTCAAAGGAATATGTTTGCAATCGCAAGTTAAAATAATGATAGATATTAAAAATTTGATTATTTTCTTCTTTAAACAAATATTGTATACAACAAAGAGGTTGGTGCAATAGGGCCCTGTTTTCTGTTACAGACAAAATAAGAAAATTTTGTCAACCGGTATTATTTCCTTTCCAAGAGCTGTATAGCTTCTTCCCAAAGCCCTTTGGGTAAAAAATTAATTAATTTTGTACCTATGTTTGAAATAACTGAACCTGATTGTGATTAATTGGAATAGACCTGGGACTTTAGGAAATTACACAAGAAAAAAACGCATGACCTTGGTGGCCAAATAACGTCGCGTTAGGTAGAGATAACCCTACATCAAATCGCTTATGCAGAATGTCAAATGTGACGTGAGTTGTGTGTCACGTAGCACTTTCTTGCTGGAACCACATGTCGTCTAGGTCCATATGGTTCAATTTGACCATATGAAATTGGTTACACAACACAAACGTCATTTTCGAAAGAGTAAGTACAAATGATGCCACCGTAACTGTAACTGTAACTTTTTGAAGATGCATTGTCACTATTGGTTAATTTCATGGGGGTTAGTGTTGTTCCATATATGTCAATTTTGCTTTTTAATGCAACCATTCGCCCAAAATGCACTCCGTCGCTAAAGATAATTTTTCTGGCATAACTGTAGTACTCTTCCAAACGCTGTGAAAAAACGGGGTTGCCTATAATCATGAACTTTGAGCTCTTGCGCATGGCGAGGAATCCACTTCCTCAAAAACTACGTTGATCTTCTCGATTACTTAACAGGTCTTCTCAAATTTGCCCACCAAGCCTCGCGTCGTTTCCAGCAACATATAGGACATTTACTTTATCATGATCAATGGTTTATAAGAAAAGCAATTATAACTCAATCAAAGGGCACGGTAGTGCCCAGCCAAGTTCTGGCACTACACCCTTTTTACAGGAACAAACTCAGCCGGTTTTTGACCCCACCCTATCTTCACTACCAATGAAGTCAGAAACTTAAAATTCCGAATATTTGCTGAGCTAGTCAGGCATAGGCGCCTCACCAGATTTCAATTTTTTAGCATAAGCGGTTCCTGAGATATAAGGCCTCAAAAAACACAAAAACCGTAACTGAATGACTGACAGATCATCAAAATTATCGAGCACTTCCCGACATTGTAGAGTCTTGTAATTTTGTAAATTTGAAGTTTTCCATTCAGGGGGCGTGGTATCCGCCCACTTTCTCCGAATTGGTGTTGGTTGAATGAAGCACTTCCGACTGCTGTAAAACGATGAAATTTGGTAAAACAGCAGGGCTTAAATTGCATACAAAGAAAAATATATAAAATTAGCGCTTTTCCATTCAGGGGCGTGGTATCCGCCCACTTCCTCAGAACTGATGTAAATTATACATGGCGCACCTCCGATTGCAGTAGAACAATGAAATTTGGTGGGATGGTAGGGCTCAAATTGCATATAAAGGACCAAAAATAAAAATCAAGGTTTTCCATTCAGGGGGCGTGGTATCCGTCCAATTCCTCAGAACTGATGTAAATTATATATGGCACACTTTCGATTGCAGTAGAACAATGAAATTTGGTAGAGCGGTAGGGCTCAAATTGCATGTAAAGGACCAGCAATAAAAATGGGGGTTTTCCATTCAGAGGGCGTGGTATCCGCCCACTTTATGAGAAAATGGTTAATTTATACGGAGCACTTCCGATTGCTGTAATTAAGGTGAGTATGTTAGTGTCAGGTATCTTGCCAGGACAAGAAGAAATAATTGAAGCGCAAATCAAAACAACCAATAACAAAAAGAAAATATTCCAAAAGAAATGGGAAGTTATAAACTAAGTTGATTTTAGTAGCTAGTAGGTAGAGTCCACCCTTCTATCTTTCCGTATCTTTCGAGATTTTGACATGGCAAAGTATTAAAATCTTTGCCAAAAGGAGTGAGATCAGACCAAAAACATAAATGTTAAAAAAGAGCAAAGTTCTTCTATACAAAAACTTTTGTGTAACAAGTCAGCCGTGAAAAGTACTGAGATCTAAAAGTACGCCAAGTTCTTACTTAATGAAGATTTAATAGCGAATATTTAAAGTAGAATAATATTGAAACAGCTGCAATGTAATAGAGAAATTTTATTATTTAATAATTACTGACTAAAATTTGATGGGTTCACTGGTCAAGTTTTTAAAACCTTTCGAATTGGGCATAAAAAAAACTTGCTAAGTAAGCCCATAAAATTTAGCCAGTAATCATTAAATAATAAAATGTCTCTATTACATTGTAGCTGTTTCAATATTTTATCTACTTTAAATATTCGGTATTAAACCTTCATGTAGTAAGAACTTGACGTACTTTTAGATCTCAGTACTTTTCACGGCTGACTTGGTACACAAAAGTTTTTGTATAGAAGAACTTTGCTCTTTTTTTTAACATTTATGTTTTTGGTCTGATTTAATTTAATTAATTAAGTAATGCAGTGTGTTTTCAACTAAATAGTTTAGAAAAAGTTAAATAAATAATAGATGGACAGGGAAGCAAAGTCCATTTCCTATTTAAATCCGTAATTTTTCATTTCATTTCCTTCAAGAAATAAGCTTTAAGGACCATTTTGAAGACAGAATTTCTGAGACGCAAAACGTCATTTTAGTTGAATTAGTACGACGTTAAAGCTGTTTTAGTATGAAACTATGTTAAAACAACGATTTTGCAAATTTTACTCTACCCTTTTATTAAAGTTAAAACAATCGAATACCTATTTTATTTTTTTCAGGACCGTGGTATTTACAAACGCCACAAAAGATCTGTTTACTTTGTTTTTTACACGAACTGTCCTTGTTTTAGGTGTGTTTAGAAGCAATTTATTAAGAAAATTGCTTCAGTACGATACTAATTAGAGAATATAAAAATTAAAAATGAGTTAGTAAACTTCTTTGAAGTTAAGTTAAGTAGTATAATACTAATAAATTAATAATAAGCTGTTTCAAATTTTGCGCCACTATTTCTTTTTAATCAAATTATTAAAAAACGATTCATCCATCCTTCAAGCATATTCGAATTACTCTGTGTAAATCAACTAAATTAGAACACTAAGATTCATTTAAACAAAAAAAAAACTAATGTGGAAACTCTTTGGAAAAGTACTTCGCTTGTCTTAAGCTTAAGAAAAATTACCCGAGAATAACAAAGACAATCCGGCAGACGCTCACATTGACTTTGAACTCGAAAGACATTAAGAACGATTTCTTTTTTTGAAGATTAAGAATTTTCAGAGTGAAATATTTTTTCTTATTAGAAGGTTAAACACCTACTCAACTCAGCCCAAAATAAAATTAAAAAAAAAACAACAACAACACAAGAAAAGTGGGTGACATTAGCAACGAAATATTTCCATTCGAAAATACGCATTCAAGTTCTGCCGCGGTCAAAATATGTACCTAATGTTCAAAAATTCTGAAGCATTTTCTGTTTTAACATTTTACGACGCCTAGTTTACGTCATCAATTGCGTGCCAATATGAGGCGGAAATCTTAAACTTTATGTTTATGAATTTAAAATTGGCTTCTAAATTTAGTGTGCAAGTTCTTCTTAAATAATTTTTTTTATTAAGTTAATTTGCACTTAGAAATATTCTGATTCAAAATATTTTTGAAATTTAAAAGGAAAACTTTTTAGAATTTAATGCATGCAATAATTGTACACAGAGCCGAGTGAACCTTGTAATATTTGGTGATTCATTCGATTGGAATTCCATTCGGTTTTTCAAAAGTTATTAATAAATCGGTGTGCACATGGACTAATTTGTAGTTACTTATATGCAAAACTAAATAAAACTATGGTGGCGTCGCGACTGAATATTTTATATTGCATGTGTGTGTGTGACTGTAAAAGTTGATGCCACATTAATTGTTGCAAACACACTTTGGCAAAAGGCCAGAATCGGTATGTTGTACCTACATCAGGATTTAAGCCATTTACAAGCACCACCGACTGACGGAGAGACACGACCAAAAGAACGCCTTCCTCTTTTATGGTGATTTTTACTAATTGATGTCGGATGGTGGCTGCTTTAACTACATATATAGTGCATAGTTGATTATAGTGAGTTAGGATTTTTGTTTTTTTTTTTTACCAATTCGATTGGGCAATAAAATGCTTTTTCGATTACAATAGTCGGATAAATATTTTTAGAAGAAACAAGAGGAAATATTAGCGAAAGTATAAAGGTATAAGCAAATGAATCACACAAAATTGCTGAAGGTAAAATACTGATAAAATAAATAAATTAGAAGCCTCAGTGGTATTACCTCCTGCGAGGATACATATAATTTCTTCTATTACATACTTTTTAACAATTATACTGTTGTAATACTTATTTGAAAATCAATTAATGGCTTCGTGAGGAAAAAAGTCCACTCTCACTTATCTATCTGTTTCTTTTATTAGACGCAAATAGATTGAGTCTTAACAGATTTTAGTAAAGGTTTTGACAAATTTTGTCATAAAATACTAATAAGTGAAATTAAAAAATAATTGGTCATTAAATTTTTATCTTAAAGATAAGTTAATAAGTTAATAAAGTCGGCTTCAGAAATCATATATAGTTTCATGTCAATTTAAAGTTAATTCTGATGTACCTCAGGGTTGCGACATTAGCCCTTTGCTATTTGTTTTATTTATAAATTAACTTCCCTCTATATAACAACATCCAATGCCATTCACTTATGCTGATGACGTAAAAAGTAAACAGCTACAAGACGACCTTCAAAGATTTTGGGACGAGTGAAATAGTTAAAGTTTGTTTTTAAATATTGACAGGAATTATTTATGACAAGTGACTAACAACTATCAACCATTCCTTTCTGCGTGCTACCAGGAATGGCTAAGATCAGCAGAACTTTCGTAACGATAGATAAACTTAGAGGATTTGTAACTTCCTCGCAAGAAAAATATAAATTTAAATATTTGAAAGACAGGAAACGTTACGATGTTCTTCAAAAGAGTGTCCGCAATTGATCTGTCTCCTATGAGTTTTATGACTCTATTCAGTATTCTTTCCAACCGGTTAAAATGAGTAATGAAGTTACCAGCCCAGATATGAAAGTTATACTTAAGTTTTGGGTGGATGTAGGCTGGCTTTTTAGGCAGTAACTAGATTAGGGGAAACAAATTTCGTTCATCTTTTAAGAAAAACTAAGCATTTCAGTACGCTTTTGGCTACGTCATACTACTCGACTCTGTGTGTCAGACAAAGTTCTATTACCTCTTCAGTTGATTAAGCTCCGTTCTATTTCTGTTCACAGAGAGTATATCCCGAATTCTATCAAATATTTTTAGAATACCAATGGCAATCATTTTTCTTTCTCCAAGACGATATAAAGATTCGGTAAGAAGTAGGAGCAATTAGGTCATCATTTGTCCTCTTGCTACCTATACAAAAACATGTATGTACATATACATATGCATGTAAAAAACAAAATCTAAAAAACTAAAGTTTCTAGTTTTTGAGATTTTGTTTTTTACATGCATATACATATTTAAAAAAATATAAGATACAATATCTTAATAGTAAGTCCTAGCGTATTTTACAAATAGCTAATAACTTAATGTTATACTTTAATAAATTACAAATAACAAATCTTAAGGGTAAATTTAAAAGTTAACACGTGTATCTGAAAGAAAATGTCTCAACTTTTCTCATCTTTTTAATCACGAGACATCATGGGCCAAAAATTGCTGTTGAGATGTTGAAAACGAGTAGTGAGGATGAATTCACTGATGAGACCTATGCGAGGATGCTAATCTGATTCTTTCAAAGCAGTAATTCTGTCGAGTCAACAGAATATTGGAGAGCTAGTTTCAACTAGAGGTTGAAGATAGTTTTGAAAAGGCATGCGGACGGGTTATGAAACAAGACAACCTATCATATCTTCTTAACCCATTGATGTAATGTACAATACTGAAAACACTCAGCGTTCTTTTACTTTCAGAATTATAATTATAACAAAATTCGTATATATAATATCGCTTTTACCAAAGTTTTCGCAGATGAGGAACGAATTTTTACCGGTGTAAACGAATGAGACACCTATAAACTGCGCAGTATGTCATAAGCTTTACTGACGAGTAATTAAAAGTCATCCCATGAGTTTTTGGAGTTTAAACGTATTCGATTGGAATATATGTAGCTTACGAAAATCAAAGGAAAGTAGAAAAGATCTAATCGTGTACCTTAGGTATCCGAATAATTTGGCTTTCTTGGATTTAAGGCAAGACCATTAGATTCGGAACAAAGTACTTTCCTTTGCAGGCCTTCATTGACCAACAAGACACGATGCTCATTAAGACCACGGGGGCAGCTTAAATACACTAAGTTTTCGTCTGGAACATGAAGGTGAAGCAGTTCTCAGAAAATCATTGACACACTATGAAAACAGAAGAGAACCTAATATAGAACCTTAAGGAACACCGGTAACGTTGCAGAGAAAGTCAGATAGATTATCACTTACTAGGACAGCTTGTTTTCTATTTGTTAGATAGGAATTAATCAACTTTGTTCCGTGAGAAATTACATTGCTGCGTTGGCTTGGTACAGAGGTTTATATGGATAACTATGTCAATATTTTTGAAAAACCAAGATACACTAGGAAAATCAATTTATCCCTATCAAGCACCTGTCGAATATCGTCAGTTTAATTTATTTAAGATGTGATACAGTTGTGTTTTTCCCAAAAACCTATTGTTTCGGAACAAGCATTTTATTTGCAGCTAGAAAAACGCATATTTGTTTTAGTTAAAGAAGTTCGAATTCTTTTGACGAAAAATGGTAGGATTGAAATCGGTCTTAATTTGTCCCATTTAGCATTTTTAGGAAGAAGCAACACTTTTACAATTTTCCATTGATCAGAAAATTGACTTGTTGAAAATAAAAGTAACTTACACCAAAAATTAGTAATTGGTAAAATAATTTTCAAAAATGCAGGATGGACATATTTTAGTCCAGGGTTGCGAATTTTTTAATTAAAAAAACCATAAGTCATAAGGAAGTAGATGAAAAAAATTTAATTCATAAGCTAGTTGGTAAATTGGAAATGTTTAAGCTTGTTTTTACTACATAATTATTTAATTATTAACGAAAGTACATTTCAAGCTTTTGTGCGTCATAAAATTATCATGCTAGCTTTGCAATTAATAATTTTTTAATCAGAATTTATCCATTAGCTTATGAATCAAATTTTTTTTAATTCATAACTCACTAGGTAACTTTTGAATTAATTTTTTATTATTTATTAAGTCACTTACTTGCTCATGACTTAAATTGTTTTAATTCATAAGTCACTTAATAGGTTCTGAATTAATTTTTTTCAATTCATAAGTCACTAAGAAGCTTATGATTTTAATTTTTTTAAATCACAAGTCACCAACTGTCTTATGAATTAATTTTTTTAGCTGCTGAATTACATTTTTCTTAATTCATAAGTCACCCACTAGCCTGTGAATCAAAGCCAAGCTTAAGCTAAAAAGTGACTTAAGCTTTTGCAACCCTGTTTAAGTCCCATGGCTTGTGATTTTATGGAAAGAATACACTTTTAAACATCGGCGCATCAAAAACCAAAATCAATATGATCATCGTACGAGTATTGCGTTGTTAGTATTGAACATAGCTAGCTGACCATTGTTAGGAGACAAATTTGCATTGAAAGCATGAGCATCAATATCCAAAAATCGTTGGGACCTTGACTTACTCATGCCTATGTTGCGTTAATTGTTCCGTTACACGCCGCCGTCTCCACTAGCGATAAATCCATGAATCCATCGCAATAGCCAAAGCAGAGAGCAGAAGAACTGTCAATTTTTTTTTTGGCTGGGCATCAGCGTTGCCGCGAAGGAAAAAGCAGAGAGGGCCATTTCGAAATTTTTTGAGGGCCATTTGACAAAAGTTGGGGCCAAATATTTTACTTACAAATCCGTCCTTAAAACATTAAACTACAATTTATTAATATTTGAATTTATTCTTATTTATTTAGTTAATGCCTTTCTGAAATCTATGTAGTAGGCAGCAGAAGCAGATCTTGACTCTGTCGTCTGATTTGATTTCTTGGGAAATAACCCTTTCCAAGAGAACTATTAAACAAAAAAGTTAATGGTCCCGATAGAGCCGCTGCCCAGTTTTTCAAAATGATCGGAGGAATACCATCGGGTCCTGGTTATTTATCATCATTTAGTCCAATTAAGGCTAATTGAACATCTTAAGTTTAAGTGGCCGATATTGATTGAATTTTAATATGAAATTGCAGAAATGATATAGGGGATACTTTTGGGATCATAAGCGGAGTGAAAAAAGTCTACAAAAAAGTTGCAAATTGTTGAAATGTTAGTAGATGTATTTCCAGAATATTGCATGCAATTGGGGACAACATTTGAAATTTGTTTAATCATTGATAAATGACAAAAAAAAATTACTGTTAAGTTTAAGACTCGATTTAGTTCGAATTAAGTAGTCCTTATATTAAAATTTATTTAAAAAATCAAATTCTTTTTGCCATTATTGGCAAATTTACGATATAATTTGTAAGATTTTTTTTTTCTAATTTAAGTTACATAAGCGCTTTGGTAGATGACGAAAGTAAATGACGTGAGAAAAGACAACACGCTGGACGAAATTGACGTAAAAAAAGTTAAATCATGGAACGAGATAAATGAATGAATTCAGTTCCATTTTAAGTATGGTTATTTGCATATGGTAGAAACACATTGTAGTCGCGATGCATCGCGATGGTTTATATTTAATTTTGTAAAGCTTTTTAATTATTATTGCACGATTATGATGTGATGTTAAATCTTTTAAAATTTAGATTTGGGGGCCATTTCCAATTGACCCGGGCAAAGGGCCAAACTGTAAAACAGGGGGCCAAATGGCCCGATCGGGTACTTTGTGGCAACGCATGCTTTAAAGCATGCTCTGGATTCATCGCTAGTGGAGACCGCATGTTACTGACGGCTACCTTGAATATACTTTATTAGCATTTATTAGCATTTTCATGATCTTGGAAATGGACAGTAATTAGAGGAGAAATATCAGTGGCGTTTTTTAAAAGTATTCTATAATAATCCATTAAAATAATACAGGGAAAAATTATATTGCAGTGATTATGTCTGCGAAGAACTACACACAGTAAACCAGATCCTTAAGAAGTCTGGCAACTTTACTTTGTGAAGAAGTCGAATCAACACAAAACTTTTATGAACGAAAATTCGCTGTTCCACGAGAAAATTGTTGTGTCGGAACTGACTTAACTTTTAAGTGAAATACCGTAAAATATTTTATACAAATAAGCAAAGATAATTACCAAATTCCAGACATTTTAGTATTTGTTATGTAAGAATTTGGTCTTTTGAAAAAATCGTTACAGGTCTTCTTAGCTTGTCTGAATTTATTCCGCTTTTCGTCAGAAATAGTATTTCACTCTAGAGGAAGCACAATGACCAGTTGAACTTCCGAAAGCAATTATTGAGACCTCCGAGTTTGCTTTTTAGAAATATTTACTTAACTGATAATCAGATGTCTGTTAACAAGAAATTTGATGCAGTTGTTTAGAGCCGATAACACGGTAAAAGTGTACTGGCCAGAATGAGAGGTATACGAAAAAGTCCTGCCTATTGGTTGACTGACATGTAAAGTGAGATAATCAAATAGACTCACATGTTATGTCAGGTTGTGCAAATCAGCAAAAATCTTGGTTTAACTTCGTTGGGGTATTGTCTGACCTGAATAGCATTCCCAAGTAGAATTCGATCTCGAAATATTGAAATCGGATGTAACAACTAACTATAATCACAACACACCCAAGTTGTTGTTGTTTCATGGTCTGTATTGGATGTTAAGTGGCCCTAAAGTAATCCTTTGACAGTTACAAGTTTTAAAACACCTACTTATTCTAAAAAATTCTTACCGCGAATTGTGAGATATATAAATATAAAATCTTTATTTCAAAAAGTTGGAATGGAGTCCAAGCTTTGATGATCGGTATAATATAGATTTCTTGAATTACCATATCTAATGACTTGGTAAAGCCATCAAACAAGATGTCAACCTTAAAACTTGTTTCGATTTTTTTTAAATAGGTCACTAAATAACATTAAATACTGAGATCGATTAATTTAGATATGGGCGATTCCATTATAGCGGGTGCAACATTTAGACTCATTTGAAGTACATTTAATAATAAAATAAGCAAAATATTTAATGACATTATTACTTGAAGGGACACATTTTCACCTATTTATATTTAATCCATTTAGAATTCTAAAATATAATAAATAATTTGGCAGAAAAATGGTTTCAAAGTGTGATCGCGGGTGCAACAGAATCGGCCCGACTTTTCTAGATCATAGTACAAAAAACACAAATTCTGTTAATTGTGAAACATTTATCATGCTATTCTTACATATATTAAACGACGTTGATTCAATTAACTAAATAAATAAAAATAAAGATAAAAAAAGTAAGCAACGAAATATTAACTTTTAAATCAATCGCGGGTGCAACATCAAATTATCGCGGGTGCAACGCGTCTAACTTAAATTAGTAAACTGATTTAAAAAACTGGAAAAAATATAAAATAAGGCACATATGTAAAAAGTCAGTACCCTTCTCTATATTAATTATAATTTTGTTTTTTTTTTCAAATACTTCAATATTTTTTCGAAAATACATATATGTATGTCAGAAGTACTCCATCTTCATCGATATCGGTTAAGGATAACCCCACATAACGCTATTGTGATATTGCAGCCTACCTGGTGCAAGAAGGTACAAACCTGCGGAAATAACTTTTGGAAATACTGCTGCTGTAAAAATAGAACGGTATTTTAGAGCATGGATCTACTGGTAAAATAGGGGGTTCAAAAGACCCTGTTGGAGATTTAGAATTTAATGCTTCGTCTTCTGACTCAATAAAAACATCGAAAACTTAACTTCATGAATGCTCATGGTTATTGTGCTCTTCTCGATTCTTAACTTCCGACTCAATCGATTTCACATCTTTTATACCCGGCACTTGTCTACTAATATTTATAGAAATCACCTGTCATCCTTCAGTTTTTTAGATATTGCTTTGGTGGAACCAGTTTTTTTTTTAAATACATTTTTAACACTTTAACTACGTTAGTGGGACTCCTTGGGCGATTACGTTTCACTTGTGCGATTTTTTCAGTCTACAGGGACTGATGTAATGAGTGCCTGCCTTTTTTTGTGTTGACTGCATTTTTTTGTTTTGTCTGATTCTGGTCAGAATTTTAAAATGTGTATCTGCCTTCATTTTCGCTTTCAATACATCTCTCCACATTAAATTTCTACGTCCTTTTTCTGTATGAAGCTCAGCATATTTGTTAATTTTTTGTCAATTTTCTGTAAAGCAGTCTCTTTTTCTTGTTTCACTTCCATCTAACCATATATTTTTATATAAAAAAGAACAAAATATTATATTACATAGTTAAAAAAAAACGTGAACACAAGAAATTATTATTCAAAGCATATTTTATCAATAAAATACAATAAATCACGTTATAATGTTAGTAGTCAATAAGTTGCACCCGCGATCTTAATATTGGGATCGCGGGTGCAACCAATTTAAATCAACGTTTTTTGTCGTTCAACGTACAATATATTTCTAATAACGACTGATTTTATTTTAGTTTTTTGTTCTTCTTTCTTTTTTTTTGAAAGTTTTAAAACGCTAGCACTTTATTTCTGCCAAAAAAGTAAACTTTTATAGCTTTTATGTCGCGGGTGCAACAAACTTACAATGGCTATTTGCAATCAATAATGCTAAAAATATAATAACAAATTCGTACATGTTTTTATGTAAACGATTAAATGGCATGTTGCTTCATACGTCTATTGAGTAAACTATAACTTAAAACTGTCCGAAATAGCTATTCTGAGCTTATGTTACCAGTTATAATAATTGCAGTTCGTACCGACTCTTCGTATGATAATGTTGCCAAGCGCAAACAAAAATGTTCTCTATAACTTAGGTCTCAGCTTTTCTTTTTATTATTAAATATAGTATTTCTACTTTGAATTTTTATCAAAAAAAGTAAAAAATATTGTAATTCAAAAATTGGTGTCAAAAATCGTCTACAGCGGAATCACCCATATGCTTAATACAAATCCATGGTGATTGTCAGAAATGAGTCATTATTCGTATTTTAGAAAATTTCTTTTATTACCAGGTGCTTAGGCTTTAGTTGGAATGTCAAGTTGTCACAGTTTGGCGTTTGTTAGTTTTGAGAAAATGTACAAAATTAAAGCTTAAAAATCCAACAACTAAGCCAAATATTATTTAAAACCAGTATGAACAAACTCAAATGATTTTTTCATCCATTTAAGAGTAAACCGATGGAACCAGACCCAGAGACGCAAAGTCTTTTGATAATCGTCTTAATACTCAAAACAAAACTCTCAATTTAAGCATTAACTTAATTATGATAATCATCATAACAATTTGAAGTTTTGTAAACCCTCAAAATATCTTCAACACTTAATGTTGGATATAACCACATATTGCACATCGTCCTTAGCTGTATTTTATGTTTCACATAAATCATATACCTTCGGTTACCCTCTTTAAAAGTGATTCACCTGAGTTATACTGTTTAGTAATGTGATATTGCGGAAGGGATATTACTCTTAAATGGGGTCTGCTTCTGTAAATGGTGGAATAATACATTTTATGACGAATAAATTACGACTAATGCTCGTGCCTTTTCTCACAAGAAGTTTTGAAAATACTTAATGCGGAGGGTTTAAGTATCTTTAAAATGACTAAAAATAAAATACGCAGATAAACATTAAATAAGTACGAGTAGGTTGTTACCTTCATTTTATTTTCGCATTTTAAAGGTATATATGTAGGTTTTTTTTTCTTAATTTTGGTATGGTTTCGTTCCGTTCATTCCTAGTTTTAACATTGGTCTAGAGTATCATATCCTTGTTTTTGATGAACGGGTATAATTATTTAGAGCAACCCACAGAGCTTATGGGAAATGTAATCAGTATGTGAATATACATATTTTAAGATCTGCAAAAATTGTTAGGGTACTAAAAATGTTTGAATATTATTTTGTTCAAATAATCTATTTTGTTAGGTTTAAATGAGTTTAATCGTTAAAGCGACGATATCCTCCCAAAAGCTGGATTAAAAAAGGTCGAAAATGATTTTAATTTAAGTACACTTTTATGGTCATCTAAAAAGGCGATAAAAATATATATGCAGAGGCTTATGATAAAAAACACTTCCAATGCATAATTAGACAATCTAGTTTATTTGTGTTGAACTTAATTTTCATTAAGACAAGTGTGACTACAAAATATTTTTCATGAAATGAATTAAATAATCAAAATGAAATGTGGTCGTGCGACGTAGAAAATAAGGATCTAGTGCCTAACAACTATTGAAAATTCAAGTGCGCATTTTGTTGGTAGTAATATAGGTGACCAACAATTTTTTTGCATGTTTCGAATTAATAGAATGAGAAGCATGACAAGGAATACTCTTGTTGATTTGTCACTTCCTTGCAAGGGGCTTGACGGTGGAAAGTTCCTTAAATCTTCAGTTTGATGTTTATAAACAATGCCAAACAAATTTAGGTATGATGAATTGATATTAAATTTAAAATATGAAAAATAATTATAAATTATTGTTTTTTAATTATCTACTTGATCTTAACAATATTGGTAAAATACTTGCTGTCATAAACACAACATTTAACATAATTTCTTAATGCAAAATTGGAATGGTTTGTTTGATATACATTAGGGTGGAGCGTAAAATTCCTTAGTAAAAGCATATTGCATCAAGCAACTGCTAACTAACAATCAAATTTATTGGCGCACATGGTCGAAATCGGGGGCTTTCACAGTACGGTACTTGAAGTATTTGTGATACCTTTTTTTCAAATTATGCTACAATACTGCTTTCTTCTTATGAACTTTTTCATACTCAGAGCTTCGAATCTTTTTTCGTTCAGAGAATGATCAAAAGATGATCAAAGCACGCTCTACGAGCTTCATAGAACATTTCTGTAAAAGGATTTAATTTCGTGGAGATCTGCTCTAAATAGGAATCTATAAGCAGTTTTGTAGTGAAATAGTCAGTTGCACTTCAGGGAATGCTAATCAATTTATCCTTGAGCTCAACTTCAGACATACTGTTAAACTCAGAGATTCTTTTCTTAGCCACACTGAATTTATGTGGAATGTTTGACTAGGCTCAATATTTCCCTTCTTTTACCATATTCCAATGTGCTAAAACATTTTAAGGATAGTCATTATCCCTTTAGATTTTTAAAATAAGTTTCACATTTTCGGAGTATATATTTTCATTCGCGGTGTGGTAAATTGATATTCCCAGCACGTTTTGGGTATTGGGTGGCTTAAAGCATTTTTACCCTTTTTTGGTTTCGTCCTACTCACGCAACACCGTTGCTCCACTAAGATTTTATTCAGTCTTTAGGCAAGCGTCATAGAGAAATACTCGTAAAGGAACAAGTTTATAAACAGATAAAAATGGCGGACGTGATTTGACAGCTGATTGCTCAAGCGTGTTTTGTAAACAAATCAAAAAAAAAATCTATAAATAATGGTGAGAGAAAATTTAACTATACAAATTATTTAAAAAAAAGTCATTTAGCTTAGTGATTAAGAACTTATATCTCTTGTAAGAAAAATGCACATAGTAAGTTGAACTGGACTTAACAAAAACTGCGCATTGACCAGGACAACTGATAGTCCAAGTAGTACTGCCGGGACTAAACGCCAATTCTTATAGACTAACAGCCTTATTTATTAGAATTCGCTGAACGCATGAATATTTATGCACTGCATAATGACTTATTCATCCAATATGCAAATTCATATTTATAAAACATTTACCTACCCTGCATAGTTGTAATGAGCTTGTGTCAAATAAAGTACCAAAAAGTAAGAATCTATTACATTTAGCCTTCATAACACTCAGCTGTTCGTCAAAAAACAAAGAAAAAACATCTTGTCTGTAAATCAAATTTAATAAACAAAAATGGAACTACCAAAAGCTAAAAGAATTCGAACAATTAGCTTTGATTCATCAGATAAGGTATGTTTATATGCAATTATCTCTAGCACATACTGGAAATCAAATTGTTGTTCGTTTTATCCTAGCTGGAATACTCCTCAGACAAGTTATTGAGGATACAATTCAATAATGCAAAATAAAAATTGCAACACTAACACACCGGATGAAGAAGGATCCGTGGAGAGAGATCACCAACAAGTATAGATATTTATCTATTTAATTCTAAACAATTTTCAGTTCAATTTCGTCACATAAGTTTTATAAATAACGATTTTGCGTTTAGAGGCATTGTAAGGGTTGCATAGCCTTATGTACTCACTATAATGAGTTTATAAATATGGCTGTAAGGTCTTTAAAAGCTATTTTGAATCAACATTCATAGAAGTCCAATTAAATAACCTTCTAAAGGGGTTATCAATTGGCGCGAGTAGATTTTGGCGACCTGTAGCGGCCATGTTGTTTTGGTGACTCTTGTCAAATCTGTTGTTTATTATTTAATTACTGATACCAAATCCACATAGCAAGTTACGCGATAAAACTTTATTATCAAAATGAGTGTTCTTTAGTGCAAACGTTGCACCTACATTACGGTAGAAGTGTTGACCTTCACAGTCGACTCTTTAACGTTTGGAAGTCAAATTTGAGACGACCGGTTCGGTACTTAATCAACCAAAATTCGCACGTTAAATGAATGCAAGAATGGCTGAGATTATCGTTGCTGTCCGTAAAAGTGTTTAGCAGACCCCGAGGCGGTGGGCTCATCGCCGTGCACAAGAACTCAGCCTTTCGCTGACATTAACTTAGAGAAACTTGGCCATAAGTTCTAAGTTCATAACCATAACTAACACCGTTTGTTTTTGGCCGGCGCGGCGTCGTTGAAATTTTTTTTTTTTTCGAAAACGACGACGTTTATGAAGTGGTCACCATCGACGGCGAGCTCTCCATAACAATGATAACCAATTTATTATGGCTCAAATTGAACCATATAGACCAAAGAGACTTACATATATCGTCGCCCTAATATTGGGTTGCCGTAAGCGCCATTTTAATGTTTCTGGGAAATCGCATTTGAAGTTTTGACAGCCTATTGCTCGAAAACCAACCGCTGGGATTTTTTCATTTTTTGTCACGATAATCATACGGATATCTTCATTCAGAAAATGTAATGAATTATTCTACAATGCTTTTAGTTTTCAAAATATTTAAAATTTATTACAAAATGAGTTTGCCGTATACGCCACTGAAATCAATATTTTCTTTTACTCATACACGTACGTCAAAAATTGTACACTTACGGCATTCCAATAATAAATTATTAAAAATTTATTTATTGAAAATCATGAAATATAACACACGTTTTTTGTTTCAAAAAAAAAAGAAAGTTTTTGAGAACAAAAAATATATTTATTTAGTAATTCATAAAGTAGAAAACTACATAGTTTTTAACTATTTATTTGTTTGTATACAGCAAAATCACGCAATTGCACACAGTCTTGCGTTATTATAATAAACAATAAAAAAGAATATAAATAATAAAAAGAAATAAAATATATGACTTCAAACATTTTATACATTTTTGCTTACAACAAAAATAACTAAGTAGTAAAATAAATAACTTAAAAACCAAAATTCACATTAGATTCTACAAAGTATAATAGAATATTACTATTATTTCAGTTGCTTGAAAAGAGCTTCAAAATACTTCTTGTCCTCTGATGATATAAAAGTATACAAACTTTTTATATCATTAATTTTTTCCTTTGATATAGTTTTTTGTTCTCTGAATGGTATTAAAATTTTGATTATATAAGTTCTTCGGTGTTCCTAGAGTAGTTTTAGTAGGTTTTTTAATTAATGAAATCGATTTATAATGTACATCTCTAGCATTTGTTCTAAAAGATTGTTGAAACAAGTGTGGATCCTCATACTTAATAAATTTTATTTTAGAAAAAGGCATAGTTGCAAAATTTAAGAGACTTGCTTTGGCAAAGTACGCTTTGAAATATGATGGTTGCATCTGAATAAATTTCAGGTTTACCTTTTCGTAGCGTATGTTCTTAAGTTGCCTGAGAAGTGCTAATGGACTATGTATCTCAATGTTCTTAAGATGCTTATCTATTGCACTATGAACAGAGTCAACTTCCTGTATGAGTGAGTGTCCAGGCACAGAAAATTTTTGTAATATCGTTTTCAGATTAGGTGACTTGTGAAGAAACGTATTTAAAGCTGTTGACATTATCTTGTTTTTATTTTGTGGGACACAAGAATCACTCCATAATGTCAAAATTTCCACATGAGGATGATCTGCCAAGACGTTCTGTAATATTTTAATCAGAGCACTGGCTATATCGTCACCAGAGCGACCACTATGTACTTCACTCCAAATAGCGCAGTAAGTTACTTTTGGTTTTTTGTAGGCGGGGCAAACTGTTGCCGTTAAGTTAAAAACACTTAGTTTTCGTTTGTAATAAAATGAGGAAGCGTTTCCTTTGGGAAGAGAAAACACGCTCTGGAGGTCAAAACAAATTATCAAGTTTTTTGGCTCCAAGTTGTTTCTGTCTAAGTCTCTTTCGGTCTTCATGAATATTTTGTCATCTTTATGCTCATTAAACTCTGCAATTTCATTACGTGTAGGATTTTCTTTAGCTTTAAAAGCCTAACACCGATCGCATTGGTCTTTTTTTGGCTTGTAAAAAGACAAGTTAAATGCATTGTTGAACTCGTTGCGGTATATGCAATCTTTGACAGGGTCATTCGTAGACTCCTTATACAAGGAGTACATCTTTGTGATATTTATGTGAGGCTCCAAATATTTTCTATCTGAGCTCGCCCTACAATAATGGGAATCTACTGTAGGGAAACTCCTAATGTGATCATGAATCTCTTTTATTTTGCCGGGTAGGGTCACTTTTTTAGTGTTTTTTCCTTTATTGTAGGACTTATGGCTTCCGTTTTTATTGAGGTTATTAAAATAATAGTATATTCTCTTTTCGTTTATTGAGAGAGTATTTAAAAAAAAATTTTTTGCAGACTTGATGAATTATGTTATCTGTTTCCAAATAGAAGTGAAAAGTTTGTGTTTTTTTGAAGATTCAATTTTTCTTCTACGCTTAATTGGAACCTGCTTTACAAATTTCCAGTAGAAAGTTGGCTTTTCTATGTCAGATAAGCTCCAAAATTAATTGAATATGCTTTGTCTCACTTCAGGAGAAAAGATTTTTGTACACAAATGAAAACAGGTATGCTTACACGGTTCCATCACTTTCTTTTCCTTAATATTTGTTCCTTTAATATTCATGTACTCTCTTCCAGATTCTCGCAAACGTTTTCTAAGGTGCTGTTTCCACATTTCAGGATTCGTTTGTCTTTTTCGGGTAGAGCTTTTTGGAGTCAAATCACTTCCTATTAAAAAATATTTCATGTAAGTATACGACCCAAACTCAAAATAGTTGGTCTATTCATTTATTAACACATTAATTCTTCATATATCCTAAATTTAGTGGCAGTCAGCTTTTGTTCATTTAAACAATGTTGTCAATTTAATAAAGTAGTTTCACTGAGAGTAAATTAGACCTAACAAAACAAAATTTTAGAGAGCAAATAGCAACAATATTATTTCATCTCAGACAAAGATAAGAGCATAAAAGTTGGTCTACTCTTTTTTGGGTGCAAAATAGTTGATCTAAGACTATTTAAATATAGTTTCAGTTAACCGTTATTAAAAAAATCAGAAGCACTGGTTTTATTAATGATTATTGTATGATTTTATACAAGCTAGCAAGAGTTTCATGTCAATCCTGGCGCGTGGCGTTGCATTATCAGGAGACCTAAGGGAATCAATGATTAAAACGTTTGAAACAGGATTGTCTAGCTATGAAATCCCTGAAAATTTTAATTTACCGCTCTCGTCAGTGCAAAACATAATAACAAAGTTTAAAAATTCTGGAAATGTGGATATATGCAACAGAACGGGACATCCACTAACAGCAAAACCTCGCGATTGCCAAATTTTAAAAAAAAATCGACAATATTTATCTGCTTCAATAACGGTACAGTGGAGAGAACAAATTCAAAAAAGTGTTTCGGTGGACAGTTGTAAGCAGATGATGAAAAAAATGGGATACAAATTTTATAAGGTTTATTTTAAAATATTTAAGTTTTGAATAAATTACGACAACTTAAATTATTAAAAACGCAGGCAAAAGAAATATCACTACTGACACCTAAGCAAAAGAAAAGGCGCATTGAGTGGGCCAAACAACTTAAAAATTTGGACTTTTAGTCAATGGCGGTCCGTGAATTGGAGTGATCAGTACAGATTGGAAGTTTGTGTTGGTGATGAACGAGGACCAGTGATAAAAAATGCTAAAGAAGCCTTTCACAACTCACAAGGACTGCCTTAAACAAACCGTAAAGCTCCTAGTATCTCTAATGGTATGGAGGTGCATGTCGGGATGTGGTATGAGTAATTTGCATTTTGTAATTGGGATAGCTAATGCTGTCAAGTACCGCAACATTTTGGAACAGGAGCTGCCTCCGTCAATACTACGTCTTCAATATAGCAATGCGGAGTATATTTTCCAACAGAATGGTGCTTCTTGTCATACGGCTAGGTCAACAATGGTATGGTTAACTGCTGAAGTAATTCTTTATTGGAATGGACTTCCAGCAGCCCTAATCTTCCACCAATCGAAACTGGCACACGATGAAGCAAAAATTGCGAAAGGAACCGCGTCGGACTCTTCAAGATTTAAGATCCACAATTACAAATAATTGGGAATCTTTTGGTGCCGAAGAGTGTCAACAATTAGTTGACACTATGCCAAGGTGCATTATAGAAGCAGTGATTAAGGCCAAAGGTCGCTTAACAATGTGGTAAAATCAACATAAAGAATCATAGACCAACTATTTTGCATCTAAGAAATGTGTATAAATCGTTATTTAGTTTTGTAAAGAGACTCCATATCAATATTTTATTAAGCCACTTTCTTTTTTTGTCCACTTTTCTTATTTAAAATGAATAGGACTTTATATGTATATCAAAAAACAGTTTTTGTTTCGAAATAGGTTAAGAATTAACACATATTTGCATTCTATCCTCGGTAGACCAACTATATTGAGTTTGGGCTCGTATGTAGTTCCTATGTTTTTATAAGATCTTATTTACCAGAAGTATCGCACTCTGATGGCATACTTCTTAAACTCTCTGTTCAAGGTTGTGGCAATTTCGGTTCATCAACATAATCAGGGTCATTTACGCTATCATCTGACCCTACAAACATGAAACAACGACATTATTTAAGAAAAAGAAAGTCAAAATGAATTCATTTTTTTTTACCAAAGTCTTCTCCCGATGAACTTGAGGAAGCACTATTTGTTTTTTCCCTGAACTCTATCTCATTTGGCACTAGCTCGTCCAATAAACTTAAAAGAATACAAACAATAAATTAAATCTATTACCTACATATGTGTACCTATAGAATATAAGTTCTTACGAAAGAAGGGATTCATCCATAATGGGTACTGGAGAATTAATTTTTATGATCTTTTAATGAGGTCCTTTCACGACAAGAGATGGGAAGCAACTGAATTTTTTTTTTAAAGAGAACCTTATTTATACTTTTTACGGGCACAGTAAACCAAACAAAAATATTTTTCACAACAATGACGTACGTGCGATTAAATAGCGTTACTTGTATATTGTAGGCACATAAGTCAGAACAATACTGAACAGGCATTATAAATTTTGATGGCGAACGTTGCAGGACAATAAGACGTACGTCAAAACAATTCTTAAAAACAAATCTGCTTAAATTGTATGGAAAATTTGACGTAAATGCCAGATTTTGGCGCTTACATCAAAACAATACGTGAACTTTTTGAATTGGGTGGATATACGTCAAAACCATTCTGTATATCTTTGCAATGGAAAGAGATAGAGCAAAGCGGATACAAGATTTGGAAAGAGCTACCCCGAAAACATAGAACTGCATACCAAACTCAAAAAGTGAATTTTGGCGTTTACGGCAACCCAATATTAGGGCGACGATATGTGGTTTTAGCAGGACGGCGCGGCGCTACGTGCTACACAGAGGGCGCCACGATTGTTTTTCTGCATGTTATCTCTCAAAGAGGTGAAATAATTATTGGCCAGTAAGGCTATGCGACTTGACTCCGCTAGACCTTTTCTTGTGGGGTTTCCTGAAGTCGCAGGTCTATGCGAATAAACCTCAATCGCGCGATGTCCTTAAGGTGAACATAACACAAGCCGTCGCATGTGAAAATTGGACTACTAGGATCCATACGACCGTAAGAAACCGTTGCAGGCATTTGATCATTTATGGAATACATGGGCCTTTAAAATAAAAATGGAAACTTAGTAATACCTGGCACACAGCTCCTTTTATATTATTTTAACATCTACCCGTCTTTGTTGAAAAAACCCTTTAGATAGAAGGTAAGTTCTTGTGAGCTAGAAACATTAATCCATCTTACGAGTAGTTTAGAAACCAGGAGGTTCGAGTCTTACAGTAACCAAGAAAAAAGAATTTTGAAGGGGTTTTTGTATGGTTACATACTCGTACACTCCTTACACTTGAAGATACAAAGGATCTTTTAAATGGTTGCTCAGGTTGGAATATTCTTTTTCTCTATGTGAATCATGCCTTAGGTTACCGTAACAGTTTCATCGATTGAATTTTAACTAATTTAAATGATGATTAAATAGAATGTAAATCTCTTTTTCTGTTAAAACATGTTCTTAATTTTTTTATTTTTTTGAATTTATTAAAATTTATTAAATCTTATATAATAATTTAGTACTTATATATTTTCGTAAATGTTATATTATTTTTTATATGTAAAAAACTTTAACCTTTTCTTTCTTTTTTACTAAAAACTCGAAATAAGTCAATTAGGCAGACGGCAAAAGTTTTGTCAAGCTTTACAATTCTTATATCAACTAAATGTAAAACAATTATCGAGAAATAAAGAATGTATTAATAATAATAATAATAATACTCGTACATGCAGTGTGCCTGCGAAGCTTCATATATTTATGAATTTTTGAATATTACAACAACCTCCTTATAATATACAACGAATTGTTGGCTTATAAACAGAGTTCGGGGAAATAGAAAGAAACCCAATTTACAACAACAAACTTGAATGACTAATAAAAACGCTGGTCCTCAAGTGATAATTGATAAACGATAAAACCTAAATTGGGATGGGCCTGATCATGTGGTCTCGGTAGCGTGATGCGTAGGGCATTGGCTTCTGACGACGCTAGGTCTGGGTTCAAATCTCAGTCAAGGCAAAAAGTTTTTCGATTAAACTTGATAGTATAAAGTCTAGGTACCACTAATAAAGGAGTCTGATGATCGGCTTGGCAACCGTGAAATAACGAATTTGCCCCATAACTTAGTACAAAGTGTAATAATAAAAATGTATGTATGTACATAAAACGACTATATATGTATAATTGAAATCAAGCCCTACAAATGTAGGGCATATAATGTATATCGTTTTGCTATTGTATTGATAATGGTCATATTGTTGTGATATGATCTGCATATCAATATTTAGTATTTTCATACAAAGGATCAATACTAATTTACTAAAAATAAATATTTTGAATTTACTTCCTTAATACATATGTGATAAACTAAACTAAATTCATATTTTGTTTCCAGTCTTTCGAGAGAAAAATAATTTAAATAAACATATTTCTGACTGACAATCTACATACCATTATAGCCTTAAAATGGTATGTAGATTGTTCAGTAATTCAACGAATTATTTTTTTGTTTATGTTGTGGTCAAAATAATAACCAAATTCATTGCCTATCTATGTTGAAAAATATATTTCTTTAATTTTTTTTTTAAAGTTTCTTAAAGTCTTTAAATATTAAAATAAACCAATTATTTTATCAACAAGTTTCAACACATACATATTACATATAATAAGTAAGTATACTTTTGTGGACATCTTTTTTTCATAAATATATGTTTAAATTATTATTTAAGATTTTGTGTACCACATGAAATAATGCGTAAATTATGCCAGGCCAAGGTAAAAGTATATGAATATTAATACCGAACAAAACACTTTCATTGCAAACCGAAAGTGCGCCAGAGGCAAAAGCGTCTGGTCGTGGCGCCAATTTGTAACCCAGAACTGTCAAATTCAACAACAGTTTATTAAAAGATCCAAATCCATTTTCTATTCGTGGACTGATATATTTTTATTCAATAAATCTTTCATAGAAAATAACCTACCCAAACAATAACTCAATCTAAATAGAAAAAAATGATACAATCAATACCAAACGAAGTTTGAAGAAGGGATACCCTTATCCTTATTGTAAGCCCTTCCCAACAATGAAAGATTATAATCTGTCTACCCCCGGAAAAGGGTAGTACACAATAGTTACAGATTTCCTTATTTCTTCCTCGAAATATAAGAAGAAGCACAATTATTGGTCCATGGTCCCTGGTTCCCTTGGATTGTCTTCTGCCTTTGTGAAGTTTTTATTCCAACTCAAAGATAAATGAAGAGAAAAAAATGTTTTAGTTATAATAAAGTTCCTTATCCTTAGATTTCCATTAAAGAAAAGGACGTGATTGCCGTATTGTCTTGAGGGGTCCAAATTTCATAATAGACCCGGTTTTAAAATGAGAAAGCTTATTTTCGTTTTAAAAGATACCAATTTTCATTATCATTGTTTAATAAAACTTTGTTTGCATTTCTTGCTGGATTGTATATCTTCATCGTAATTTTATAAACGAAATTGATAGATTGCTTTGAATATACATATATACGAGTATGTATATATAGAGAGATGTAGTTTCAATATAATTGTTTGATTTAGGATCGCTTTACTTCTTCACATAGAAGAAGGCCTTCGTCTCTATCAGCTTAATATTTTTAAGAAACACAGCATTTGAATATCATGTTTTCAAATAATGACATGAAAAACTTACAATGATTTATTTTTTGTAAGATAGATATCATTATTTTTTACATTAAACTGCAGTAAGAATACTTTGCATTATTTGTTTAAAGTCGATAGTAAGAATATTATCAGACCAAAAACATAAATGTTAAAAAAAGAGCCAAGTTCTTCTATACAAAAACCTTTGTCAAACAAGTCAGCCGTGAAAAGTACTGAGATCTAAAAGGACGCCAAGTTCTTACTTCATGAAGGTTTAATACCGAATATTTAAAGTAGAATAATATTGAAACAGCTACAATGTAATAGAGAAATTTTATTATTTAATGATTACTGACTAAGATTTGATGGGTTCACTGGTCAAGTTTATAACCTTTCGAATTGGGCATAAAAAAAAACTTACCAAGTAAGCCCATCAAATTTTAGTCAGTAATCATTAAATAATACAATTTCTCTATTACATTGTAGCAGTTTCAATATTTTCTACTTTAAATATTCGGTATTAAACCTTCATTTACATCAGTTCTGAGGAAGTAGGCGGATACCACGCCCCTGAATGAAAAACCTCAAATTTTATATTTTTTTCTTTGTATGCAATTTAAGCCCTGCCAATTTACCAAATTTCATCGTTTAAGAGCAGTCGGAAGTGTTCCATTCAACCAATTGCAATTCGGAGAAAGTAGGCGGATACCACGCCCTCTGAAAGGAAAACCCTGGTGTTTATTTTTGGTCCTTTATATGCAATTTAAGCCCTACCGGTTCACTAAATTTCATCGTTTTAGAGCAGTCTTGCTCTGATTGGTTCAACAATATTCAAATCTTCAATTTGATAACAACCGTCATCAATGTCAAATTTGCGTTTTTCATACAACTATTTTCTGCAAAAAGTAATTTTAGCTTTAAAAATGTCTTCAAGTGAAACAGAGAGTGATGGTGCGCCGAAAAAGAAGAAAACGTGTAATACCTTAATGAAATGTTATAACAAATTATAAATTGAAAGACAAGACATAAACTAATTTATCTAAGAGATTTGAAAAACCGAGGAACTGTTGATATCAAGTTGCAGAAGAGTAGAATCATATGTCGAAGTAAGATTATTGAGCTTGATATTTCTAAGGCATTTGATGGATTTTGGCATCAAGCTAATATATCGAAAATTTTGAGTTTGGTATCAATGAAGCCCTTATTCGTTGGATTAGAAATTTTCTACTGGATTGTTCAGTACTTTTTTTTTGGAAGGTTTCAAATCGGATCTTCACAAAATAAATGCTGGGGACCCCAAGGTCTCCGTTTAGTCTCAGACTCTCTTTCTCATTTTTATGAATGATCTCTGAAACTGAACGGTCTGATGATTTGCATTTCATTGTCTATCTTAGCTTTTCATATTCATCCGTCACGTCTGTCAAATTCACGTCCATCTCATTCGAAATTTAGAAAATATAGTCATAGAGCCAAAAACTGAAGATGTTTTGGAATTCATGAAATTGTGGCCAAATTTGTACGAAAAAACATGTTTGTCAACACTGAATCTTATAGAAAAATTCGCACAAAAACAGAAAAAAACACCTTCGACATATATGAGCTTTAAGGCCCATTTGCTGATACAGAACATAAATACTTATGTTCCACTTAAACTCTTATGTGACAGTTTACGTAGAGGAAAAAGTAGAACATAAGCGCTTAAGTTGAACATAAATGTTTAAGTTTCGTTTCAGCAAATGGCCCTTAGGTAGTATGCTTCACATAGAAGAGGTACTATCATAGGTATATATTGATGGATTGATTTAACATTTATTATTAGTAATAAATAAAGTTGCAACTTCGGTTTCACTTCTATCAGCAAACTTATGTTTTAAAAGTCCCCATCAATAAGAAAATGTTGAAGATAATCAATCTATGTACCTTAAAGATATTAAAACATGACAAAAAGTGTAATTTTCAATAATAAGCAATAGAAAATATAATTACTACCATTTTTTTGGTTAAATTATATACCACTTACCCCAGTCCTTGCTAAAACAACTTAAGTCAAGAACAGTTTTTTAGGTTTTTTTCATGATTTTTATTAATAAACTGTGATTTCTTTTCGCTTTTTAATTTTCTTACCACTAAAATACTTAGTTAAGCATAAAAAAGTGGTTTAAAACTCATTTGTTTGAGCATGAAACAGTTTTTATTGATTCCTGAAAAATTCTAATTGAATGACTTATGATGTTTTTGAAATGACCGATTCAATTATGTTTGCATCTAATGTAAAAAAGTGCGGTGAAAATGCATATTTTTTGTGCACTCCGCTTAGGAATGCGCTCTATTCAACGTTTGGTGGCCAATCAATCAGCTTACATTCGGACGTCAAAGGAACGCATGATCGGCCCAGAAAATCGCTGCGGTCCGTAAAAGAATAGAGCAGAACCCGATTCTTCACCGTGCACAAGAACTCGGCCTTTCGCAGAGGGATTTCGGGCAAACGGTGTCATTGGTCCGTACTTTTTCAAAAACGACGTTGATGAGGCGGCCACCGTCAATGACGAGCTCTTTAAAACGATGATAAGCAGTTTCTTATGGCACAAATTAAACCATGTGGATCTAGCCGACATGTGGTTTCAGCAGAACGGTGCTACGTGCTAAACAGTTGACACTACCATTGACCGTTTAAATTCAGCCAGAACTATGCTGAAGATACATAGAACGGTACAGGGAAATAAGTCCCCAGGAACTAAGTCCACTGAGGGACTAAGTTCTCAATTGAGGTGGGAAATAAGTCCCCAGGAACTAAGTCCACTGAGGGACTTAGTTCTCACTTAATGGGAACGAAATCCACTTTACTAAAGTGGTCTTTGTTCCCATTAAGTGAGAACTAAGTCCACTTTCTTATGGGAAATTAGTACACACTCGAAAGTAACATATAAAGTGGGAATGAATTTCCAACAACAAAAACTTATTGATTTTATGTTGGTTATTTTCCAGATTCTTTAACTGCTAAAGAAACTTTGTATACACCCAACCTCGCACTTACCCCAAATCCTATAGTGTGCCCAAGCAGGGGGGTTGCATACCTCAGTGTTTATACGTGTCGTTCCCATGGCTTAACATGTGAATTTATTTCACATTCAAAGGGAACTAAAACCCACAGTTTTTTGTAACGAATTTCCCACTTTGCATGGGAACAAAGACCACTTTAGTAAAGTGGATTTCGTTCCCATTAAGTGAGAACTAAGTCCTTCAGTGGACTTAGTTCCTGGGGACTTATTTCCCACCTCAAGTGAGAACTTAGTCCCTCAGTGGACTTAGTTCCTGGGGACTTATTTCCCTGCACCCCTCGCACTTACCCCAAATCCTATAGTGTGCCCAAGCAGGGGGGTTACATACCTCACTGTTTATACGTGTCGTTCCCATGGCTTAACATGGGAATTTATTTCACATTCAAATGGAACTAAAACCCACAGTTTCTTGTAACGAATTTCGCACCTTGCATGGGAACAAAGACCACTTTAGTAAAGTGGATTTCGTTCCCATTAAGTGAGAACTGAGTCCATCAGTGGACTTAGTTCCCGTGTACTTATTTCCCACCTCAAGTGAGAACTTAGTCCTTCAGTGGACTTAGTTCCTGGGGACTTATTTCCCTGCACCACATAGAACATTGGACCACTTGGATCCGTGCCACCGTAAGAAATCGAGGCGGGCATTTAAGCGATGACATATTTAATACATAATTGCAAAAATAATTTCGTTAATATCTTACACATTGTTTGTTTTATTCAATTTCAACATCTACCCGCCTTTTTCGAAAAAAAAACAAATTTTGTGTCGCTTTCATTTTCCATATAATTGAAAATCGATGTGCGTCCGTACTGAATTGCAAAATCGAGACCTTTCACAAGTTCATAGTTAGTCTGCCTAAAACAAAAATCATTGAGAACAAAGTCCTCATTTAACTTGGGATTCCGGCGTCGATACCGGACAGAAAAAGTGTCCAAGTCTCCTGTCAAAAATATGGTTACAACCAAGGGAATTGCATCATTTTTTTAAACGGAGATCGCACTGCGCACTCAGCAAACAAGATTCCATTGAATTTGACCCAGACAGAAACAACAACTTGCAATATAAGCAAAAACTCGGACATTTCCACAATTCTTTAAACGAATGAACAATGTACTTTAAGAAATTGCTCGAAGAGCTTGACCCGAGTCTGCAAGATTTTCGATGAAACAACCAACCAATCGGAAATGGAAAAATTCCAGTTGACCGTTCCACTAATGAGATTTCCTTCCTCGCGAACTCCTGTCAAAAGCAATCTAGCATTCAAGTCGTTGTCAACAAGCCTTACAACCAACTTTAAAAATCCGGATTGGCTGTGCGAATGAGCAATTTTGACACTTAAAAATGATGATATCAACAAGCTTATTGAGCAAATTCAAATTGGTCAACTATCCGATAGAATTTTTGAATTCATTGGAACCACCCAGAATGCCACAGCACGTAATAAAATTGAAGATTGGTTCATCGGTGATGATTTCTTGCAACTTAAACGCACCAAAGTTGTGCAACGGAACTATGTTGACCATACAAAAATTGTCAGCAAATTTAATTAAGAGAATGATAAATCGGTGGCAGTTTCAAAGGCCAGCCGATGATTTTATTCGAATTGAAGCGGTTTAAGTTCTACGAATATTAGGCTACGCTTACAGTAGTGCGACAAAGCGATGCGATGCGAGAAGCGTTTACGTGAGCACAGTGAAGCAATATTTGATGCGAGTGTTGCGAGTTTCTCGCATACCTATCGCAAACATCTCGCTCAGAAACTATTTTGACCACTTTTTCAAGCGAGCTTGTTCGAGAAAGTTCATATTGTTTGTTTTGACGCTTGTCGCATCGCTTCTCGCATCGCATTGCTTTGTCGCACTACTGTACGCCCAACCTTAGTTTCTGGACTTTGCTATTACAATCATCAAAGCACAAGACTTATCGTTAGAAATTCCTGTTTTTCATATGGCCAACTGTTTGTGGCTTGCTTCCGAGTTGGCACAACCAAAAATGTACAGGGTGGGCCATCTAGTGATTTCTTTTTAAATCATAGATTATCTTGGTATACCTTCGCGGAATGAAATGAGTCGCTTTACGTTTTAACAACGTTGGGAAATATTGAAAACTTATTTTCAAAGTGAGTACTTTGTACCCCAAAGGGTGCGTTTTTTGAAAGAAGTTTTGGCCGATATGAAGAAACCAGATCAAGTTTGTGCAAAAAGTTCATGAGACTGGTATGCTAGTGGAAAACACTGGTCCTAGTCGTCGTACTGCTGTAGTCGAGAGCGTGAGACTCAATTCACGAACATCAACCCGCCATCGATCTCAACAGCTCAACATTTCACGCACTAGCCTAAGGAGAATTCTGCACAAAGATCTCAGATTATTAAGAGGTCCAGTTGACTCAGCAATTGAAGGTGGAACATCCGCTTCGTTTTCGCAGCTTGAATTGGACAATGATTTTGGGCGAAAAATCATCTTTTCTGACAAGGCGCATTTTTATTTCGGCGGCTATGTTAACAAACAAAATTGCCGAATGTGGGACTCGGAAACGTTTTATTTTTTACTGAAATTGATGGTTGATGACCTCTGGTTCATGCAGGATGGTGCATCATGCCACACCATATGCCACAATCAATCTTTTGCGCACCAAATTCCCAAAATAGTGTTATTAACCATTTTGGCGATGTTAATTGGCCGCCTTGGAACTGGGATTTGATCCCTTTGGACTTTTTTTTGTGGGGAACCGTGAAGGACCAATGCCAACGATCCGGAACGATTCAAGCACTTAAGACCAATATCATTCAAGCAATCCGTGAGCTACAGCAAGGTCTTGGAAAATTAAAGTGACAGAATAATGCGCTTCTTCGAACATAGCCGAGGCAGCCACTTGGACCACGTTGTGTTCCTTAATTAAAGAGGATGTTTGGTCTTACTAATAAAGCCATAATATTTGCAAAAAGTTAATTTTGTTAATTTTATTGTATTATGCTAAGTAAGAGAAAAAGCCTACTCAAAACCGATCCAAAATTTAGCCGAGCTGCGCCAAAAAATCACGGATGCTGTTGCAGACACCAACTCAAGGAGATTCACCCGTCTTATAAACCGATCTTTTTAAAGAAGATGTGAGTCTTGCATTGCCGTTGGAGGCAAACAATTTCAACATTTGTTAAAGCTAATCTACATAAACTTATTTGGTGCAATTTTTGTTGAAAAATTGAATTTTATTTAAAACTGAAACCAAAATAAAAGAAATTAAGCACTATCTGATAGCCCGCGGTACTCTGGGCCTGGTAGTAGTTACTTATAAATTACTGTTCACCCCCCTCGAACTTAAACTTAGAGCCAAGGAAGCCTAGAGTGTATTCAAAGTTTATTTTTTAATAAATTAAAAAGAACTATCTTAAAACCGGGTTACTTGAAGAAAACATTTTTGTTTCCGTTATTATGGAATATTCTTAAAAATGGTATACCATTTTGAAATAAGAATAGAACATGCCAACTTTTAAGGTAACTTGCAAAATTTTCGTACAACATTTTTTATACAGTACAGTTCATTGATTTAGGGTCATGTAAAAATTTTGATTACTTAGTTTGGCAAGAAAGTGATATTTTCTTTAAAACTAATGCAGGTGGTTGAAATTTTTGAATGCAATTGTTAGCAGGGTTATTCAAAGTTCCATAACAACAACAAAAATTGAGAAAAAATAAGATTTGTAATCACGCACTTGAAAGACCGTCACAAGGTGACCATTTTGTCGATTTTTTTCGAATGCCTATAACTCACCAAATACATACATACATAGCTACGATTTTTTTTAATTATTTTTCTGATAACAATCACCACCTACCCTATCACCCGTTTTCGTTTCGACGTTGACTTTTGGGACACTCTGTATATAAATATCTATATGCTGGTGGCAATGTTTCAAAAAATCAATTTCTTCAAGTTTTGAAGTGAATCAATTCATAGAATGCCTTCAACAATTTTTTTCGGAGCTTCGAAGTGAAAAGTCCTCCAAGGATATCTCTTGTCATGAAAAGTGTTAAGCCATTAAACTTGACAAGGAAGCATGGAATATTTGAAGGTCACCTACACTCCAGTTGGCAACACACACATGGATGAGATTTAAGTCAAGTTTCTCTACGATGGCCTCTAATTTATTAATTTATTGAATCTTGAAATTATTGCCACTCTCTCTTTTTTTTCCACTAACTGCAGAGATGGGTAGATTTTTGCAGTTTTTGACGGCGATATTGTTTTATCTGTTGTTAATTTTATTGTTTTTTTTTTTTAATATTGTAAGAATTGAATACAAATTACCAAAAAAAAATACAAACTTTGTTGGCGCGAGCAGTTGGAAGCGGGCCTCCATTTCAGCCATATAATCGCCCTCAATAACGAGGCCCATTTTTAGAAGAAAGAGTTAGTATAGCCCAGCGAAATTCACGGATATTCAAGAAGTGCACCAAGGAGTGGCGTAGATAGCTTTTCGCTATAGGGGGGGGGGGGGATAAATCTAGTTCGCTCATTTTTTTTAAAGTTTTAATAATTAAAAAAAAAACAAATAACAAGACTTCATTGAATTCATTATGTATGCCATAAAAAAATTATATTTTTTAAAGATAATCTATACTATTATATAAAAGCGAAACCATTTTAAAGTTTGTGACGCACGATCTCAGAAAGTAGTCAACCGATTTATTTGAAATAAATTTTATTATTTTCTATATTGTTATAAGAGTGTTTATGGCTATAATTTTTTTTTCATTAATAATTTGTCAAACTTAAATATTATTAATTTTACATTTTTTGTCCATTTTTTTTCATTAGTTGACTTATACAACCACTCATATCTTAAAACCTATACAATAATCGACAAAGAATAGCATTGCTTCATAAAGTCAATATTGTTGCGCAAATTTTAAGCCCAAAATCACTTCTTAGTTAAACATACAACCTGAGAAATTAATAAAAACAAATTATAAAATTATAATGTTTTTGAATTTATCTTATCCAGGAATTAGATTTCATCACAATCGCGAGGTCGCTGCTTTGTTTCATTTCATTACCATTCCAACATTTTTAATTTTCTTTTCTTCCCGTTCCCATACTCTCTCTCTTAATATCTGTTCCATTCAATAGTTACGTTTTTTCTCTTACCTACCTACCTACATATTTAATTTTTCTGTATTTTATAGTTTATCTAACTAACCGACACACACACATTTTTTGTGTTTCTCTAATTCTATCGTCACATCGCTAAGCAGTGTGTGGGTGGGCTCTTTTTACTTCCGATATACATACATGGGTAATAGGTACTAACTCTAGGGCAAGTTCTGCATTTGGAAAAAAATATCGAACTCGAGATTTTGATCAAAGTTGACATTATGATGATAGCGAAGACGAATAAAGTGGGTCCGACGATTCCGTCTGTTTGTCTGTACGCATGTATGTCCGTATGTCTGTATGTCTGTACCTCGATCTAGAGCCTAAACCACTGGAGCTATTTTCTTCAAACTCGGTACTTAGGGTCCTCGGTGATTGCTAGAGGAGAACTTGACATTTTTTTTTAGCTCCAAAATGAACGGTTCCCCCCATACACCCGTAATGCATAATCTTATTTATCTCGAAACGGTTCTAACGATTTTGAAAATTTTTAGGAAATTTGTCATATAAAAATTACTTAAATATTAAAAAGATTAATCAGACGGCAATTCCATACATTTGAAAATTTTTATCTCATTAAATCCATGTTTTATATTTATAAAATGTATTTTAAATTCTAAAGTACTTTTACATAAGAGCAAGTTTGTGCGATCCAGTTGTGCATTTTATTTTTTAAGTTACTTGAATACACTCAATCGCATTTTGGGTGACAAACTGGACATTCAATTGACTACAGTGCCGTGCACATGAACTATTCTATAAAAGCGAAACCATTTTAAAGTTTGGGTTGAATGATCTCAGAAAGTAGTCAACCCGTTTATTTGAAATAAATTTTATTATTTTCTATATTGTTATATGTATTTATAATATGCACAAACATGAACAAGCTCTTTTTTTTCAAGTGTGAAAGAGAATCTAATTCGATACGGTATGTTATACATATAAACTAAAATTAATATTATTGTAGCAAATATGCTCAGTCCCATTGAGAAATGTTTTTATTTGCTAATATTAATACTAAGAAAATATTCGTAGTTACAATTTGCGAAGCAACGCGAGTACGGGTCGGCTAGTATATTATATGCATTAATTTGAATATGAACTAGAATAAATATTGATATACAGTGCCTTGCATAAGTATAACCGCACCTGTAAAAATGCGTTTTGTAGAAAATTCAAATGGGAATGACACTTTACTATTTTTGTTTATTGAAGGGCATCACTAATCAAGTTAATTGAGAAGAAAAAAAAGTTCCTTTATTTTTTTTTGGTGTTTAAAAATTAAAAACAGACTTATATGTATTGCAAAAGTATAACCGCACAGTGCAAACCTCGCTGAAGCTTCATTCAGTTATGTGCTTTGAAATGACAAACAACAAGGCCGCGTGGTACACATTAAAACAATACGGAAAAAGGACAAAATTCAAGCTTTTCGGTTAAGTGGCCTAAGCTTAAGGGCTATTGCCTTCACGTCTGCAAAGATGAACAGTTCAGCTTGCACCCAGGTGCTTCAGGATAATTTGGTACCCTACTTAAGACGATTTCGTCGAGTTCGGCATGTCTTCCAGCATGATAAAATGCACCAATTCACGTTCGTCGTCAAAGTTTGGGATGGTACGAATCGAATAACATACATTTTATGGGGAATTTTGACCCGCAAAATGTATGCCCATAATAGGCAATTATACAGTGTTGCTGAGCTGCGAGAGGCGATTGTGGAAGAATTGCACTGTATAGACGATTCCATATTAAATAACCTTGTCAACAGTATGTCAAAAACAATTTTTAGATTGGTCGAAAATGGGGGCAGAAATGTCCTTTACTAATTTAGCCGAAAAAATTTACTTAAAATAAAAAACAGATAAAAATAAAAAAGCGGTTATACTTTTGCAATAAAAAAAAATCTGTTTTAATTTTCAACCACCAGAAGAGAAACTAACGCAACTTTTTTTTCTTCTCAATTTACTTGATTAGTGATGCCACTCAATAAAAAATAGTAGGGTGTCATTCCAATTTAATTTTCTACAAAACGCATTTTTACAGGTGCGGTTATACTTATGCAAGGCAATGTAGTAAGTAAAATAATATTAATTTAAAAAATAAATCACAAAATAAAATCCAGTTTTTTGTTCACTTATAACCTCGTCTGCTATTATAGGTATTTCGCTATGAATAGCTAGAGCAGCCAAACCATTCAAACGATCCTGCAAATAAGTAAACATCCAAAGCTTATCACATTGTTACCAAAATAGACTTATTTTTAATAATCTTACTTCGTTGGTCATGATTCTTTGCATTGTCTTTATTCTCTTTACTGACTGGAGAAAATTCTTTCGGGAGTTGACATTGAAACCGGCAGTGTAGCTAATATCTTTAATAAAATATATATAGCTGGATGGAAGCTCTTTTTCTTGCACGTTTACTTATTGTCAATTGGTGAGAGACGTAAAAAAAAATTTCAGAGTGCGTTTCTTTAACTTATTTGGTTCATGACTGGTTATGTTGAACAATTATCGATCCCAATGGGGGGGATTAATATCCCCCTGATCCCCCCCTATCTACTTCACTGGCACCAAGTGGTAGAGTATTCGCAAAGAGGCACTGTGCGATGTGAATTGTGAGCCAGTGACATTTTCACTGGTTCGTACTTATTCGAAAACAATAAAGCATCGGATTGCCATCACCGTTAACGCAGAGGGCTTCCGATCAATGATAATCAATTTCTTTTGGTCCAAATTGGATGGTATGAATGTGAACGATTTCCTGTTCCAATAGAACTTCGCGGACAGTGATATTACAGTTATACCTAGTTGGAGAGGATTCAAAAGGAGATACCGATACACATTGGTTTTGAGTGTCTGAATATCGTAATGGGAGGGAAATATTCGTGTTGTGCGGTTAAAAAGAATCTCCGAATTTAACTTCGAAGTTGGGGTCAATGGCAAACTGATAGCGTTCGCTAATTCGCGGGTATTACGGTTAAATTGTTGAAAGGGAGTTATGCAACTGGTAATATCACTACAACATTCTTTACAAAAAAAAGGTAAAATAATTGAATATTTAGCATGCTTTAACTTTGCAATGAATTACCATCTTTAATCTTATTTCCTGCGTAGAAATCTTTTTTCAGGTTGATCCTCCGGACATTTAAAAATATCTCAGAAAAGTGAACTGAACATCAACATCAACGATTTAGAAAGAGAAAAATGTCTATGAACAAAATCTTCGAAAGAAGATTTTTAGAATTTCTAAGACAGTTCAGCTTGCAGGCAGCAACAAACTAACTCTTGAGATCTCTTCGCTTTTATTTTTAGTTTGACAACAGAATTGACAGATAAATTGCAAATTTTTACGATTTGCTGTAATTTAGTGAGAATTACTATGGATTAGGATTAATCTGTAGTATATTAATTTATTGATATGATGAAGATTGTGAAAAGACTATCTCAAGTAGAAAATTAAAGTATGGATAATGCCGCTTTGCAATAACAGCATTTTCGTGGTGCAAACACTTATTTGTTATTTATAATTATTTAAAAGTCAACAAAAATTTGTTTAGTTGTATGGAGTTGGCAGACATGCCTTGTAGTTGAATTCATCTAGAATGGATGGCAGCCAAACAAAAAATCACTCAAAGTTTAGACAAACCGAACCGAAGCAAAGCAATAGTACAAATGAAATATCAAGTCTTTTGTCTCGCCTGCGGTCAATCTTAGTTTGAAGATGACATGTTTAGATAAATCCCTTCAAATACTTGTGTATTTGAAAAAAACACAAAAAAAATATTTTTCAAATAAATACTCACTCCCTTCAGGATCAGTGTCATCAATGTAAATCATCTTTGGTTTTGGTTTTTTTTTGTGTATCCTTTTCTCGTTTCCTATTTTGACTTAAAGTTACGTCCGCTGCTTCAATTAGCACAAAATTTTGTTAAATTTTAAATTCTTTGTTTTATTTTAAAATGTATTGTCTTATGATTCACAGTATCCACGTTTTACAATTTTTTTACTAACTTTGAATTCGGTACAAATTTCCAAACACTTTTATAATTTGTTGGATTTTTTATTTCGAAAATAATATTTTATAAAAATATATTTATTACTTTGTTGTTGTTTAATAATATATTTTTGGTTTTAAGGAATTTTCTTTTGGCTTTGTTTCAGGTATGAAATTCTTTTGGTTTTAATTTTTTTTTTGCTCTGAAAATAAACACAAAAACGAGGGAATAAAATATTATTTTTATTATTTTTTTGGATTAGATATTTTTTTAAAATTTTTGGTGATATAGACAAACACGAGAACGACCGAAAACGTGGTCGGACAGCAACGGCAACTACGACGTCGACGAAAGCGGCCACGGTTTCGTTTCGACCTTCACTATCGCGAAATATTTTCTGAATAAAATACTCAAATGAAAATTGAAGTACAAAATAAAAAAAAAAACAAGAGTATACTCGTAAGTATATGAGTATCTATAGCTGCCGATATTTGTTATGATTTTATCGTCTATTTAAACAACGATGACGGTGGGTGGTTGATGATATAACCTGCACTGAATTGAGTCGCGTCGAGTGTGAAAGCCCTCTTTTGTCGGTTTTGCGTGATTGAGTTTGTTTTTGTTTCGATTTTGTTTCTCTAATTTTTTGAATTTGTTTTCGTTTGTTTTCTTTTGGTTTCAGGGGTGCAACTTTGGCAAACGTTTAAGTTTAGTTACCCAATTGAATGCATACAGTAGTGACTAAAAGGCTGATACCTTTTTTGTTTTTGTTTAATTTTAAAATTTGTGTTTGAAGACCAATCTAGTTAAGGTTCAGTTTTACAGAACTGACTCTAACCAGAGTTACGTAACTCAGCACATAAATTAATTATTAATTTAATTGCAATTCCAGCTTCTGCTGGAAAGCTGAAATCCCAAGCCTATGCCTATGCCCGATAATTCTAAAGATCGAATGATCTCTTACTAAATGCTGGGCATGAGATTACCTACCTTTGAGGATACATCCTTAGTACAAAAGTTTGTGCTTACATTAATATTGTATGATCTAACAATAAAACCAATTAAGTTGAAAACCCTTTTAAAAAGAATTAAAAGTAATAAAATAATCTGCGTGCTAATTGAAAATCTTGAAATACTATTTGTTTTTATATTTCTCGTAATTAAATTTAACCGCAAAAACCGGACACAATAAACAAATATTTAACACCTTTATATTTTTACACGAAAGTGTAAAAGTGGCCAGAACTGCCAGAGGTACATATATTATTTTCAGATTTTCAGTTTTTATAGGTTGGACAGAAAATAAATTATCAAAATTTATCAAATACCGACTTCCGAAAATAATGTTAAACATTATTTTATTTTTGGATAAAATGTAAAACTGTGTCAATTTAAAAAAAAACGATCTTGTGGTCTTCGAAACATCGAATATTTTAAAAAAATCAAAAAAAAAATTATTCTGAAAATTCGAATACACAATACTTTTCAATTGTTTTTAGAATATTTAGAATAAAAAGCCGTTAAGGTTATAATCAAACGGACAGACAAACAAAGTTTTCTATACCCACTTGTTTACTTCCCTATAATTGTAATCAAAATCTTGGGTAAGATTTTTGCCATATAAAGGGTTTTTCAATTGGCGTAGATAGAGCTTGGCTGCCTGGGGCGCCCATGTTCGTTTTCTGTCAAATTTGTTGTTTAATATTCAAATACCGATGTCAAATCATCATGGAAAGTTTAACGATTGAGCAGCAAGTCCAAATGATAAAATTGTGTTGTCAAATTAAAATTCATACGCTAATTGAGGGTACATCGCCACTGAAGTGTACCGCAGAACTCAAAGCAGTCGATATCTCACCATGCGGAAGAACTCTGCCTTTCGTAGACTTCAACTTGGAATTTGGGTAACACCCATACAAGATCAAACTGACCAAGGAGCTCAAACTCTATGACCATAGACAACGTCGTTTATTCGCTGACTGGGCTTCGGAGCGTTTAGAAGAGGGCCCCTTTTTTTGCCCGAAAAATCATCTTTTTGGATGAATGGCCGAGTTAAACAAAATTGCTATTTATGGGACATCACCAACCCACACGAAGTTCACCAGGTGACAATGCATCAAGCCATCGCTTAAATTCAGCCGGATCTATGCGGTGGACCGATTGAAGATTGAACCGCTTGGATCCGTGTCACCGTACAAAGACGAGGCGAGCATTTGAACGATCTCATATTTCATACATAATGCCATACATGTTACTTTGAAATAAAAAAAGAATTTTGTTAATAGGTGCCTCACACACAGCATATTTAATTCCATTTCAACATCTTCCCGCCCTAATTAAAAAACCTTCGAGAGAAGCTTACAAGATAATAATTTTCTACACATAAACTGGGTGTATAAGATTCATCAAGCCTCTGGATCTTGTAGATTGAGTTGAAACAAAAAAGGTCTTATGGATACCTACGAGCCTAAAATACATAAAACCTAAGTTTCTTACCATTCGATAAGAAATTGGTATGGAAAATTTTCTCAGAAATGTAAACTGAAGATTTCAAAGGCAATTTTCTTTCAGGAATTTTCACTGGAATTGGGAATTGTGTTGTAGGTATTTTAAATCATTTTCAACCCAAACAGCAAAGAATGAAAAAAATATATTTTTTAATGTCTTCAAAGGTTCTATATCTATTATATGTCAAATATGTACATAGATATGTTTTGTATAACCTGTGAATTTTTATCTGTACGTGTTTTCAAAAGATGAAGGCATAAATAGTTTTTTTTTTTTTTTTTTTGTGCAGGTGTACAAGTGACACGTGTAATCAATTACAATACTGTTGAAATCGAGAATTTCAAGTAATATATCATAGCTACATTTATCTTAACAATTCTGATAAAAATAAATTAAGCATAGATTGTAGGTATCAAGCAAAAAAAAAACATTCTTCCAAAATAACTTATTTATGCTTCATTACAGATCAAATGGCTTTCATCGAATTCATAATATAATATTTTCAAAAATAATAATGAGCATTATGTTTGAATAACACGCCATCATTTTTTCTTTCTTTCGACGAATGCACATGTAAGTAAGTTTAAGACTTTCATAAACAACGAAATGAAGGCAAGCCATGCCATTATCAGGAGAATCCCCGACTAAATGAAGTTAACGAAACGTATAGTTTTTTAGCTCCTGGTTAATTGCTACACGAAGTTCAATTTGATTACGCTCAAGAACCATTGTAATGATTCCTACGAAAAATACGAATTGTCAGACGATCTTTGTATTTATGTGTGAGAATTTGAGTTTTCAATATCAGCTGCAGAGCTTCATGCTAAATGCTATAAATAAGTAATTGCTATACCTTTCGGGTTCGTGCTATCTGCGATTGTTTCAGTATCACAGGAGATAATTATCGTTCGAGTGGCTTTTCAAGTTGTTTTACTTTGCTCAATGATTAGAAGGTGACTTGTTGACAGTGGTGAGCAAAAGTAAATAGGCTATTATTCAAAAAGAATTAACACGAAATTTCGTTCTTAAAGCTAGCGCTAAACGACGAACATGCTCGCCGAACTTGTTCGTGCTCGCTATGTTTTCGTCGTGTAGGGGCAGTTTCGCGAGCCGCTCGCTGTTGGCGAAAAATTTCGATTTTTTCGTGTTCGTCGGCTTCGATGTTCGCCATGTAGGGCCATGTTCGTGAACGTCGCACAGTGGGTCCTCTTCATACTTAACAGTGCTCAAAATACCGTTTTTAATTTTTGTCAATAAAAACAAAATAAAAATGCCTAATCAATATACTTAAATATTATAACAAATATTATAACACAGTATTATCTTTCCTCTCTGTCTAATGGCCGAATTACGGTACATTAAAACATTAAACATGCGGAAGTTTTAATTTTGTGCAGTTTTCTTTTATTTTTAGAAGTCAGAACTATATTCATTATTAATAATATTTTCATTTTCAACAGCATTTAGTATCTATTTGTAACAGTTTTTACCATTTTAAACAAGACTCTGAATTTTGAGCACTGCTTAGTATGAACAGGACCCACTGTGCGTCGCACATGCTTACTCTGTGAAGAATCAACACGAAACGAATTTTCGCCAAATGTGTTCGCCGTGTAGGGGATAACGCAAACGAACAAGTTCGGCGAGCATGTTCGTCGTTTAAGGCTAGCTTAAGCAAGTTACAAGTGATTTATAGAAACTTAATTTATCGTAAACGAGCACTTATATTTTTATTTGAACCAAATGATCGTGTCGAAAAAAGGCCCTGACAAATTGGAATTCTGATGTTTTTGTTTTCGTTTTGAAAAATATATGGGCTTATCCGTGCAAATTTTAACTTTTGCCATGCGTCGAAATATATAGACATTATTATTAAATATTCAGGTTTTGGAACTTATAATATTATATATATCATTGAGTTTTAACTATTCAATTTATAAAATGAACCATCGAGATAGTGCGAAAGTGTTTGAAATCGAAAAAATCATCGAATATTGAGACTTTTGGCTGCGTGTGTGGATAATTAACGTTTTGTATTATTGCAAAAATAATGTTTAACATAAGATTACTTAGTACAATTTTTGTTTTTTTCAGATAAATGAAGGTCAAAATTAATTGAAATCATTCATTTTGAGTGCGTGACTTCCTTATAAATAATCCTATATGATATAAATTTTAGAAAAAACTGCCATGCGTGATTTTTCGTAAATCTTTAATAGTCACAAATTTTCGTGTCTATTTTTTTTAACATTCACTATGCGGCTTTTTTTTATGGTTTGCATCATTATTTAAGCTACGAGTATCTAAAAATAAAACTTTGGTTTCAATGCGTGCTTCATTATGTGCAAATTTTATGAAGTTAATAAAACGAACGTAAAAAACGTAACTGTTTCAAAAAAGGCACATTTTTTACTAGCACTCCAAAGCATTCTTTAATTATACTTTTACAATGAGCGTAATTTAAACTGTAGAAACTAAAAAATGGTAAAAGTGTTAAACAAATAAGTTTGAAAAAAGAGGCTGTGAAGATTAAAAATAAAAACCAAATCAATTAACTCGGTTCTTAAAATAAATTATTTTAAATTCATTTTTCTATACTTTATACTTTTCAGCAAGCAATACATATGAGTTATTTTTTAGTTTTTTATTTATTCCTGGTCTATAATTGAAGAAAAACTCAAATTTACATGCGTGCCTTAATTTTTGTTTTGTTTTTTTTTTTCAAACTCAAGAAGTTAAAATTTACAGGGATAAGCCCATATAATATAATTATTATATACAGTGGCTCGCAATTATTAACATTTTTTGATGCATAGGACGAGTATTAATTTTGTGCAATTGAGGAGAACTTCGAAATAGTGGTTTGAGCCATGGCTTCAGTTCGTGTGGCGTTGTGTTTGTCTGTGTACCCGTTTGTACGTATAAAATGGTGTTGTTTTTTTTGTTTTAATTTTTCTCAAGAACAGCTCTAACAAGTTCCGAAAAATCTTCCTCTTGCTAAAAAAATTGTTTAATGGAATTATGCTTCTGAAAGGATTTGGATTTTCACCATATTTATTAGGGCTATTTCACTATATGTATATCTTTTAAAGCTCGACCGATTTTGTTCAATTTTTTAAAATAGGAACTTTTAAAGAGTGACCAGATAGCAAAGATCGTTTTTCCAATTGTCAGCTGTCAAAGTTACTAATGATATCGAACTGTAAAATTATTCAGTAAGGTTTACCATTGCATTCGGATGACCATAGAAAACACCGAGAGTTTGTTATTTAGGCCTTGAAACAAGTAAGATAGTCCCGCGTAGATCGATGTTAACGGGTTTTCTGTGGCCAAGTTGTGGTTTCACCAAGGTGGCACTATAATGAAGATTTGGTCATACTTCGGCGAGCGTTTAGCAATTGTCCATCGCAATAAAGCAGCTTTACACCACTCAATTATTTTCTATACTTTCGAGGCAAGCATTCGAGAGGCTATTGCCGGCATAACGCTAGGAGTCATCAACAATTAGACCGAATGCTTGAAGCATTTTGTCAGCGAAACCGGAGCGGCCATTTAAATGATGCTTCAAAATAATGTCAGAATCAGTTTTATGGTATATAGTAATATTTTTTCAATTTAAGAATATACGAGTAAGTGGTATATAAATTTCCCTCTTCTTTTTAAAAGACCTCTTTAAACCGTCAAAATTGGAGCTCTATTGGATCTACTACTTGCAAAAGTTAATTCTTGCATTGAAAAGTTTTTTATGACAGTCGATACTCTTGATATATTTGTCACTTCCTCACAAGAGGCACAATCCCTGTAAATTTAATTTTATGTGGCAGAAGCTGCGAATCAATTATTTATTTGAATCAAGCTAATTAATCTAGCGTAAATACATTTTTCTTAAAATTTAGAATAGATGTATTAACTAACAAATTATAAAATGTTCTTTTAAAGACAATATTTGGTATATCAGAAGATTTAATTCACAACTCATGATTTACATTATAAAGGGTGATTTTTTAAGAGCTTGAGAACTTTTTTTAAAAAAAAAACGTATAAAATTTGCAAAATCTCATCGATTCTTTATTTGAAACGTTAGATTGGTCCATGACATTTACTTTTTGAAGATAATTTCATTTAAATGTTGACCGCGGCTGCGTCTTAGGTGGTCCATTCGGAAAGTCCAATTTTGGGTAACTTTTTCGAGCATTTCAGCCGGAATAGCCCGAATTTCTTCGGAAATGTTGTCTTCCAAAGCTGGAATAGTTGCTGGCTTATTTGTGTAGACTTTAGACTTGACGTAGCCCCACAAAAAATAGTCTAAAGGCGTCAAATCGCATGATCTTGGTGGCCAACTTACCGGTCCATTCCTTGAGATGAATTGTTCTCCGAAGTTTTCCCTCAAAATGGCCATAGAATCGCGAGCTGTGTGGCATGTAGCGCCATCTTGTTGAAACCACATGTCAACCAAGTTCAGTTCTTCCATTTTTGGCAACAAAAAGTTTGTTAGCATTGAACGATAGCGATCGCCATTCACCGTAACGTTGCGTCCAACAGCATCTTTGAAAAAATACGGTCCAATGATTCCACCAGCGTACAAACCACACCAAACAGTGCATTTTTCGGGATGCATGGGCAGTTCTTGAACGGCTTCTGGTTGCTCTTCACTCCAAATGCGGCAATTTTGCTTATTTACGTAGCCATTCAACCAGAAATGAGCCTCATCGCTGAACAAAATTTGTCGATAAAAAAGCGGATTTTCTGCCAACTTTTCTAGGGCCCATTCACTGAAAATTCGACGTTGTGGCAGATCGTTCGGCTTCAGTTCTTGCACGAGCTGTATTTTATACGGTTTTACACCAAGATCTTTGCGTAAAATCTTCCATGTGGTCGAATAACACAAACCCAATTGCTGCGAACGGCGACGAATCGACATTTCACGGTCTTCAGCAACACTCTCAGAAACAGACGCAATATTCTCTTCTGTACGCACTGTACGCATTCGTGTGGTTGGTTTAATGTCCAATAAAGTAAACTGAGTGCGAAACTTGGTCACAATCGCATTAATTGTTTGCTCACTTGGTCGATTATGTAGACCATAAATCGGACGTAAAGCGCGAAACACATTTCGAACCGAACACTGATTTTGGTAATAAAATTCAATGATTTGCCAGCGTTGCTCGTTAATAAGTCTATTCATGATGAAATGTCAAAGCATACTGAGCATCTTTCTCTTTGACACCATGTCTGAAATCCCGCGTGATCTGTCAAATACTAATGCATGAAAATCCTAACCTCAAAAAAATCACGCGTTACAATTTCAACAAATTATTTAAAGGAGAACTTCGGTCGTAATTCGTACGATAGTGCCTTAAACATATAGGATCAGGTAGAACGTTTTGCAACATTGAAATTTAGACGTGACAAAATGTTAAAGGCGTCAGTATAAACGTCAATTAGTTTGACAATAAAAACAAAACATACATAACATACATCTACTCTCAAGACCAGTGACATCAGTAAGTTTAAGCCGGGCCACCTTTTATATGTACGTAGAAAGATTTAATGGGTCCTGTCAGCCTAAATCCCTAAGAGCAAATATCAGGAATCTTTTTGAATATTTCCAATTCTTATTTTATAGCAGCTATAATAGGGGGTCCACACCTTACAGGTAAACAAATGCGATACACAATTGCTTGATAATTTTACATTTACATTCAACAGATTTACGCCATTGAAGCTTTAATTGAAAGCCAGAATAGATATTTTTCGTGTAAGGTTTATATCCTTACACTTTTTGATATCTTACAACAAATAATTTCGTGCACACCTTATAACTGGCATTTAATCAATTTGAAGCTTTTCGCAGACCAGATTTTTAAGAATTGATTTTTAATATGTAAAACAGTTTGAAAATTTTAAAAATGATGGGAGATAGTTTTTAAGTAACATAAAAAGAATTGGGCCCAAATTGCTGCCCTGTGAAACTTCAGAATTAAGTTTAAAACTTTAATACTGAAAGCCATTCAAATTCACAGAATGGGATCTGTCAAGCAAATAATATTTGAGCCAATCAATAAATTTTACACTAAAACAAAACTGTACATACATATGCGAAAGTCTGTTGAAAGCCTTACTAAAATCAGTTACATAGTTTGTTTTTTATTTTTAAAGGAATCTTTAAAAGAACTCTGCTAGCTGCAAGAGAAAAGTGACAGTCGAACAGTCTTTCCAGAAACCATGTTAATTGGGAACGATAAACGATTTTGTATAAAAACTTAATGTTTTGCAAATAATAACTTCGCTATAACTGACAATACAGCTATTGGACGATAATTGTTCTTCGTTTTTTATGAAAAGGAATTATGAAAGCTTGTTTCCATGCTTAACGAAACTTACACGAAACAAGTTAAAAAGGATAGCAAGGTTCAAGTTCAAGTTCAAAAGGATTTTATTTTATATAAGCTATATACATAATTTGTAGATCTTCCATTTTATAACATGGCCTACGCCGTCGGTCAGTTGGCAAATAGTGCTTAATTCTTTAATACAAAAATTTAATTAAATTGAATAATTTGACAAAGTTTTTTTTTTAATCATTTTAAAAGAGTTCTTCCAAGATTTGTTTTCTATAAGATAGTGCTAGTTTTAAGTAATTGTGTAAACACATCCAATCCATCTCACCGTTTAAAATATTGATAGTTTCAGCCACATTTAAATAATTTTTTCCAAGCGTACACCTTCTGGTCTCCGTAAATATTGGACAACTTCCCATAAAATGAAGTACGTCCTCCCTTTCCCTCAAGTTACATAGCCCACACATTTCTTCCAAGTCAATTTTATGAGGAACATAATTCAGAGGAAGTATCTCACCTCGTGATTTTAAAACCAGTGACATGAGTTCAGTTGGATACTCCACTCTGAAATAGTTGTTTGTTGCTAGGTTGTGATTGAGTGATGCATATATACTCCTGTGGACTGAGGTTCTGGCTTTCTTTTTTTTTCATCCAGTAAACTAATGAGGCCATAGAGTTCGCTTTTCCACAGATCCATTTCATCGCTTTGAAGTGAGTGTGAATGTCCACAGTACTCAGCTAAATCTCTCCAGGAATTGAACCATGATGTTTTTTTTTTCCGAATCACCAGCATTGTGATTTTCTTTCCATCTTGCTGGTGTTAAGAACATAATCGACCAGCATTTTAAGTTCTGAGATGAATAAGGGGGGAAGGCCCGTCTCAAGCAACTGTATGTGATTTGCAGTACTGTTAAGTAACTTTTGTTTTAAGAAATAGCGCGGGAGCTGTTCCACTTCGTCAAACTCCTTGTGGCCCCAAACTTCTTTGACGACTTCAATGACTTGATCTCCGAATTTCCATTTTTCACTGCGACAGTTACGTCTACCTCCGTTGCGAAAAATCATTACTTTGGATTTATCTAGCTTCACCTGGAGCCTACATTTGTTGCAGTACTCAGATAATTTGTTGATCATTAGTTGGAGACTTCCAGGCGACTCTGCCAGCACCACGATGTCATTGGCGAACATGAGAGCTTTGACTAAGAGATCAGCTGAAAGTCGTGCTCCACCATGAAGTATCTCTTCTATGTCATCTATAGACGGAGCAAAAAGAAGAGGACTCAAATTACAGCCTTGCCTCAATCCTATTTCCACCTCGAACTTTTCGGACTTTGTGCTTACAAAGAGAACTGCAGAAGTTGTTGATTCATACAAAATTTCCATAGCATTAACGAATTTATAGCAAGAGGAATCAACAAATGACTAACACATTTTTTTCAAAACAGAAACTGCTATCCCATCTGAAACAGATATGGCGTTATCTTCTAAATTGGATATACATTTTAAAATATCATCAAGGCTTATGTTGAAATTTATATTATTCAAATGACCAAATAATTGATCATTTTTGTCAAGATTATCGCAGTTGATATAGTTTACACTGTTGCAAATTACAGGCAATCGATGTGATATTCTACTTCGTATACTGACTAAAACCCCACGCGGTACTTTATCTAATTTATCGCTTAAGGATTTCGATGTTCTTGTCGATTTTCTGTGGAACACTTAAGCCAGGCTTTATTTCTCCTAGTTTAAAAAACAAAAATGGTTTTTTATTAAAAATTTGTTAATAAATAAAATGTACGACTGGATCGCACGAACTTGCTCTTATGTAAAAGTACATTGGAATTTAAAATACATTTTATAAATATAAAAGAGGGATTTAATGAGATAAAAATATTCAAATGCATGGAATTGCCGTCTGATTTCCGGAAAAGTATGAACTTATACAAACAAAGTTTAAAAATCGTTTTATTATTAAAGTAATTTTTTATATAACAAATTTATTTCAAATTTTTCGAGAGTAAAATTTGGGATGCCAATTTCAAGTATTTAGTAATATAGATTATAGGAAATAATTTCAAAAACTAATCGTTCACACGTTTTAAAGATATTGATTTTTCAAAAAAAAACTTCTAATTTATTTTTTTTCAAAAATCCCAAAAAATATTTTTTTGAATATTTTTATATACTATATTATTTTAAGCTTAAGGGGAGGTTCTCCTTTTTCGGCGACCAAAAATGAATTTTTGTTTCATTTTTTCTGGTAAAATATGTGTAGAATATGTATAGCTTGCAGTTTGTCCGAATACTTTTTTTTTAATTTATAGAACAAAAACGAGTTCTACCTTTTTTTCTCGAAAATTGACATTTAGCGGTATTTTGAGCGTAGCATGTTTTACATAAATATTTTTGAATTTGGCGCCTATATATCCATACCATGGTAAGCAGAGGTACCATATGGGCCATCAGGTGCAGGCATGTCGACACCACCAGATGTCGAAACATGAGCCATGACTCGAAAAAAAGCTTAAACGCGTTTTTCTCGAAACCACGTTTTTCCAACTGTTGGCCACGATTACTTTAAAACTACTTGACGTATCGTCATAATTTTTATTTTGTTTTGAAGCTTATTAAATTTATTGGAGTCTGGACCAAAATCAGGCTGATATATCAAAAACTTTTTCTTGTACAGCGCTCAGAAGAGCGAAAAAAAGAGGAAAAAACGAACACTAAAATTCAAGCGTCCGCCATTTTTTTAATTTATGACTTTGGGCAATTATTTTGATCCAGACTCCATTTACACTCTTATTTTATATTTTATAAAAAACTTTGATTTTTTAATTTTCGATCATTTTTGCAGGAGCTAGAGTGGCCAACAGCCAACAACTTTTTTTGGAGGTGGTCTCGTTCCGAGGCGCATTGTTTTGTAACGGCCCGGTGTTTTTTGATTAAAAAATAATTTTTTGTACCTAATATGATAATAAACAAGTAAAAAAAATTTGAATTGATTAGGTATATCATTCCTTCCATGAAAAAAAATTCATGAAAATGTGTAATTTTTGACACTGAAAAAAGAGAACATCCTCTTAATTCATTAAATACACTAAGGTTCAGGCATCGAAATCTCATCCAAAATGAAGCAAAGTCTATTGGCAGGCATTTTTCTACATAGCAAATTTTTGGTGAAACACGTATAAACATCGTCTAAATTGAGGATATCTCAAAAAAATATACTATAGCGTATAAACGAAATGGCGTATTCTTAGACCCTGTTCAAATATGGGCATCTTTAAACCAGGGTTTTGCCATTTTTCAAAATCATCAATCCATACAATATTAAGTAAGAGTAACGATACTCCTGAATTGGTAAAGAGATATTTTCTATTCCAGTAATACCCCTAGGATATGATCAAAAAGTTAAATTTATAAATTTAATAACTTAAAAATAATCGATTCTTCAAATATATCGAACGTTTATAATCTTAAAGCTGCTTAAAACCTCTTCTGCTCTACCATCGTATTTAATTTCGATTTTTAATCTGCCTATATACATACTATATATATTCACCAATATACATCCATATCATTGAGTTAAAAAATTGACAGCCAAGTCAAATATATTACGGCATCTACAAGTCATCTCTTCGTTCTTGGCACATGGCTCAAAAATCAAAATAAAAAAACCTTTTTAGACTAACTGAACTTCTGTCAAAGGCCTTTCAGCTTCCCACAAAGTATTATACAAAAACATTTGCAAAACCAATTTGTGTAATAACTTCCTTGAAAAACATTTTATTCTTTGTCCTTACACCAGTGTTCTAGTCAAATCTGCAACTTCTTTGACTATTGCAATCCACTACAACAACGTTCAATCGTTTTGTCTCAAAATATCATCAAAGGTACTTCCACTTTCCCAACTTATGAATCTGGTTTTCTTCAGCAGGAAATTCAATTTATCTCAAAGAAGTAATAAGGACTAAAAGCAAAAGTATCCATTCCCACAACAACAACAACAAAAAAACTGCAGACGGCACTGTACAATATCTCAAGAATTCCAATCCACACACTGATTTTATTTTGCCCTTTGCTTTGAACGGCATAAAATTGTCATTCGAAGAAGGAAAAACTCTCTTCTCTAGAACAGAACACAAAGCTTCATTTATTCAGACATGTGGTACAGTAGTCGTAGCCCTTGGAAGAAGAAGTTGATCCTTGCGATTGCAGAAAAGTTGCTGCATATCCGTAAGCCTCTTCTCCCTTTTCATACCACAAACAATTGCTGTGGCTTTCCGCGAAATGTGTGTGCTTGGCACAGACTTGGTTATAGGATTTCCTGCCAAAATGGAATTTCAATTCTTCTTAAACCAAAGGTAGATGGCAACAACAACATCCTTGTTTAACTTTGGCTTTAAGGCTTTTGTGGAATTTGCCGAAATTGTTTGTTGAGTGTTTAGATATGATTTCCATTTCCACTGGCATCGTCGTCGTTGTCATCGCTGGCATTGTGTTGTGTGCCAAGTTCTACTTGAGTTCAGTTTAATTTAGTAGAAGACCTCAAGGATTATTTCTATTTTCATTCATCCGACATCCACACCACCACCTGACGTTTCAGAAAGCATCATCAATGCAAATAACAGAGAGGCCAAGTCAACACTGTGAAAGTGGAATCACCGGGCAGCCGCCATCACTGCCATAGTACTATGTCGCCCTTTTATAGCTTGAAATTTGGAAGATTAAAATAGATTTATTCATTAAAATTTAACGGTTGATATTTAGTCAGGTGTAATTATTTCTGTATAACGGTAACGATAGTGAAGTTTTATGACTTATACATAGAGGAGAAAGGTAAGGGTAAGCCACCCCAATTCCGACCCTCTTTGCATGTTTTGTGTAATTCCGGGCAAACAAGTGGATAGCATTTGGCTAACACAGTAGATTTAGATTTTATATGAAGTATACTTTTGGAGTATGCATTCAAATAACAGAGTTGGAAAGTATGAGTCTGGGAGGTGTTTAAATGTGCCACTGGAGAATAATTTGGTTGTAATTATGACCCACCCAGCACAATTATTCTCTTATGGATCATCACAGATTTTCTAAGACTCAGGTAAGTTTAAGTTGAAGTGCCCGCTAGCGAGAAGAAAATTGGGAAAAAATTCTCTCTAATTCGTTAAACCACCTAGAGCGAGCTCTTGTTGAGAGAGTGAAACTGTTTTATTCCAAACGGGTCCAAGGATGATTTTTTATCACAAAAACTATAACAATTTGTATAGGAGATCAGATCCTGAGATAATTTCGTGAGTTCTTCATTCAATCATGTTCAGCGCCATTACGGTAAGCTGAACCTGACTGAATGAAGAATTCACTACACACCTGAGGTTCTGATCTTCTATACAAATTGTTACGATTTTTATTTCAACATATCAGAACAAGAATTATATAATTAAATTAACTAACTGATAAAACTGGAAGAATATTCCTAAGCTTTTTATAAACTTTAATAATTCCCAAAACAGACACAATGGTGTTAACATGGGAGACAATGACAAATCTTGGCTTAGGATAAAGCCTAATATATCTTTGCAGAGAAAATTGCAGATGGTATGTAATTTTCAGAACAAATCAAAGCAACTGTTTTTGAAAGGTTGATCCTAAGTGCATTCTCCCTTAGTAATAGTTGAATTGGTTTTAGATCCTCATTTGTTCGATCTAAGTACAGCCTTTTCTATCAATTAAAGTGCGCGATGTATGTAGATTAAAACGTCATCTGCATACATGTGAACCGAGCAATCCTGAACAACATCAGTAAGATTATTGATAAGAACTTAAAATAAAAGTGGTCCCACAAAAGAATCCTGTAGTACTCCTAGGTGAACGAATTAACCAAGAACTACCTATCCTTTCGATAAAAGGAAATAAAAGAGATTTCTGGGGATGACGGTCAAGTTATTTCACCATTCAATTATGACTTCAGAACAAGGGATATATTCGAGTTCGACTTGCTCGGCTGGAGCTTACGCACAAAAAAATTGGAAATGTGACAAAAAAAAAATGAACTTTTAGTTGAAGATACGATCCAAAAATTGTTTAGAGTGCGTAGTATCGGTTCGGGAGGGTCAAATTACCATAATTAAAAACCGCATCACAGCCACTTGCATCATTACTTTTTGGCAAAGAACTTCGATCAAAACGTTTTCTTGCTGAATAACAAAACTCTAGCAGTTTTTTCAAATGAAAGAATATTATTGGAGAACGAGCTCTTAACCCAACTATTATATAATGTGTCCAGTTACCAGTTTGCCTTGCATTCGCAATATGACGATTACCAAATCGTAAGACCAACCTTAAGAAGTGTGTGGTATAAACTGTGAATTGTCGTCCTTTTCCCAATGCCAGTTGTATATGGCGTGCTGAAGAATCAGTAAACCATTGGTGTTATTTGTTTTCTTTCCGGACGAAAGATACCAAAAATATCGTTCATCACCAAACATTCCAATGAGCCCATTTAAACACCAACAAATGATTGTCAAAACTATGAATTCCAATTTATGTCATTTCAATAAAATCATGATCATACTGAAATTGTTTTTTTTTTTCAATTCAAAAAATTCAAGGAGATATTCGGTTCATTGAATTCATTCTTGACGAACTCACTGACTGACAGACACCACACATGAAATTCATCTGGGTGACGACGCACAGTGGAACGTCTAGTACAAAATTCCGGACATTGGGTGCTTTTTTTTCATCCTTGGAAATATTTTTTGTTTGATATGCATAGCAAATTGTCGCCTCTTTTATATATAAAATAGTTTTTTTATGTACACTCTTTAATTTTCAAATAATAGGGACTCAAAGAAGCAGTATTTAAAACAAAAAAATGGAATTTTGACGCATTTTTGTAACTTGATTTTCTCAGACCCTTTTTATGTTTTCTTTTCGAAACAAATTTTGTAGGCATGCAATTGGCTTACTTAGGCTTAACAATTAAAAAACTCTTTGAAACAAAGTTGTTTTAGCCTTAAAAAAAAATTTCTTGTGAGTATTTTTAAAAAAGCCTAATTTCAGGTTTGAAGATGATTTAAAAAAATGCTCAAAAATGTTCGATTTTTGGGTAGTCTTAAATAAATTTTCTACTTATTAGGAGTCATATTTTCAAAAAATTGGATCCGACCGCATCTGACCCCGCTCCCTGTATGTTTTTTAAAAATCTCCCCTAGAGCTGAGAACGCTTAAATTAAATAAGTTTGTTAACTGGAGAAGGGGGTAGGGGCATCTTTGCATTATAAATAATAATAACTAACATTAAGAAATCTAAAAGTATGAAACAGTGCATACATTGACATGAAAGAAAGAGGGAGGGGTGGGGGATTCTCCTTTTATCAGTTAAATCTTATTTTCTCTGGTTAAAAAGATTTTTTCTTTAGGTTATCATTATTTGTTATAGACAAAATGGCAAAACAAATTATGACTCTCATGCTAACGGTTATTTTTTCTCTCTTAATTAAAAATAAAATGCACGACTGGATCGCACGAACTTGCTCTTATGTAAAAGTACTTTGGAATTTAAGATACATTTTATAAATATACAACATGGATTTAATGAGATAATAATGTTCAAACGCATAAAATTGCCGTCTGGTTTCCAGAAAAGTATGAATTTATGCAAATAAACTTTAAAAAATCGTTTTATTATTAAATAAAATTTTTATATAAGAAATTTCTCTAAAATTTTTCAAGAAAAAAATGTGGGATGCGAATTTTACGTATTTAATAATATTGGTTTTAGGAAATAATTTCAAAAAATAATCGTTCATAGGTTTTGAAGATATTGATTTAATTTTTTTTTTTTAAACCCAATAAATATTTGTTCGAATATTTTTATATACAATATCATTTTAAACTTAAGGGGACTCCTGGTAAAAATTTTGGGTTAAAATCCTCAGAGCCATTAATGAGAAAGTCGAAAATAAAAAAACGGGTCTATGGCAGGTACCCCTAATAACATTTTGCCCCAAATTTTTTTTTGACCAAAATATAGTCCATGTCCATAATATCACACTTAATTTTTTTTATCAAAATCGTTAGAGCCGTTTTCGAGATAAATAAGATTTTGCATTACGGGTGTATGGGGGGTACCCTTAGTTTTGGAGCTAAAAAAAAAATTTCAATTTCTCCTCTAGGGAATCACCGAAGACTCTTAACTACCGAGATTGAAAGAAATAGGTCCAGTGGTTTAGGCTGTAGTGAGAGGTACAGAAATACAGACACACTGAAACATGTTTTTTGTGTACTAAATTGTCCTAAAATTTTTTATAAAAAAAATTGATATGCAAATTGTTAGTATTTAATAAAATACATTTTAAAACGTATTTTAAAAATTTAATCGTGTATCGGTTTTCAAGATATTGAATTTTCAAAAAAAAAATTGTATTATTTTTTTTAAAAATCCAAAAACTATTTTTTCGAAAAAATTTTTAGTTTATATTTTTTAAAATGCAAAGCAGCACCTGCATAAAAATTTTGGTTAAAATCGTTAGAGCCGTTAGTGAGAAATTCGAAAATCAAAAAAACCGTTCTATGACAGGTACCCCTAATAACAATTCCCCCCAAATTTTTTTTTCACCAAAATATAGTCCATGTCCATAATATCACACTTAATTTTTTTTATCAAAATCGTTAGAGCCGTTTTCGAGATAAATAAGATTTTGCATGACGGGTGTATGGGGGGTACCCTTAGTTTTGGAGCTAAAAAAAAAATTTCAATTTCTCCTCTAGGGAATCACCGAAGACCCTTAACTACCGAGTTTGAAGAAAATACCTCCGGTAGTTTAGGCTGTAGTTCGAGGTACAGACATACAGACATACAGACATACAGACAGACAGACGGAATTGTCGGACCCACTTTTTTCGTCTTCGCTATCATCGTAATGTCAACTTTGATCAAAATCTCGAGTTCGATTTTTTTTCCAAATGCAGAACTTGCACTATAGTACCTATATCGCAAGTAAAAAGTAAGCATATGATTTTATAATAATGAGATAAGCGATCGTCTAGTACCCAAATAATTTTGAAGCCTTCTACTAAGTGCAAATTGTTGTATTTACTTACGAAGATTTCTCAACGTTTTAAAGGCTACAGGGCGTGACTTAAGTGACTATAAATATTGTTATCCAAACAGCGATAGTAAATTCTGTTCAAAAAAATTAGACATGTTTGAATTTTTTCGCAAGTTTTGCTAGATTTGTAGAATGCAGCTAAAAAAATTCTAATTTTTAAACAGTAGTTAATATTATAACAGTATTAAACCACCCCCATAAACCGCTAAAAAACACTAATGAACAGTTTGAAAACTTCAGTTAGCGACAAAACAGGCGTTAAACCCAAGCTTTACGTCAAAGTACAGGGAGAACTACTTCTTTTTACAAAAATAAAATTAATCTGAAAGGTGAAGTTAAGCTTGATGCTTCAAAAGTAAAAGATTTTTTAATAAAATACCATGAAAAAGCAAGACATTTTGCTTGTACATATATTAACTAGAACAATAGGTATTCAATATAAATAACATTCAAATTAAATTGTGAACGATGTCTCGAAATACATATTTTTAAAAAAAAGTGCAAAAATGCACATCAAACTTGCAGTATGAATTAAGTGCAATAAATATTAATTGTATTTCCTCCATAAAATTAATTTTATTTGCCTAAAAGCTAAAATTTGGAAAATTCTTGATTTCAGAGGTTATGTTATATTTGTTTCTTTTTGGAAAATTGCTTATTTTTTCAGATTTTTTGAAATAAAATATGAAACTATAATTTTTCAAGTACAAAATAGTGAAAACCGTTTCAAAATCCATCCATTATTTCAAAAGTTATAGCCCGATGACCACTTTTTCATGTTTTCGTTCCACTGTGCGACGCCGCAACAAGTTTCTAATAAAAAATGGGTTGTGTGTACTGACGTACGCGTGGTAAAAGTAAAACTTCTTTTCCCTCGCGCAAAGCCTCTAACCTATAAGCGTACAAACATTTTGTATTCTAAAAACATGTCGCTGTCTTTGGCTGATAACGTGTCATTTTGACATGTCACTAACAGCTCCATACAAAATTTTGTACCCCCAACGTCGGAAAAAAAGTTTTACTTCAAAAAATAAAACAGAATATGTGCAGCTATAAATATGTTTAAGATAATCATTATAAGGGTATTCATAACCCCTTAATAAAAAGCAAACGATACAGTCTGATACGAGTTTTCGTATAAAAGTGTCGGTAAATGATGGACTCTAACCTTCGGCGGTTAAGTAGATATGAAATTATACAACAAACACACTCCTCAAATGTAACAATTCCATGACTTGTTAATGTGACCTGTACGTAAAAACACGAAACCCAGATTATGAAAAGGGAGGCAACTTTGTTTATTTTTTTCAGAACAGCAGCGTCAGAAAGGAAAAATTAAAAAATAAATCTCAACTGTCAAACGTCAAAAAATCACTTTCTGCCCGTCCTCAAATTCACAACTCTTTTATTAACTACACAAATTCTTTCAAATTAATCTCTTTCATAAATCCTTCAAGTAAACACCTCTTCAAAAGTTTATATCGTATTCTTCTGATCTGATATTTGACCCGCTTAAGAAGCTTACTTTACCCTTTTCATACCTACGATTCATTAACTTTTCAACGAAACAAAGATGGAAGAACAAAGCGAAAATCAAAGTTAACTAAATCCACCTACATTCTCATAATTTTAAATGTTTAGTTCCACGTTAACCGTCTTTTAACACAACGGTTCTTGAGTACGCTTGAGTTCTTAAATGCTCACTCTAGCTGCCATCTTTGGATTGTCTTCAAGAGAAAGTCCTTTGTTTTGCTGCATACCCATTATTGTTTTTATTTATATTTTTTTTTATGTTTCGAACAGATTACTATATTTGTGTATGAGGACAGCAAGGAATATCCCTTAAAACTCTGAATTTACTCACTTCTACACACCATACACACATAATATACAATAGAAAGTCCGGCAGGAAACATTTTGAATTGGAATGCTAACTCTGAACAAAACAGGATATAGAAAGAAAATGCACAAGTACAATGTATATGTAGGGTACGAACAAAAAAAAAAAAAATATAAAAAATAAGAAAAAAAAAAACAACATACAACAGAAAAACAACAAACTTTAGCATAAAATTTCCATGAATTTCATGGATGCACTTAACATCTCATCCGTGCCTCATTCGGTGTGTATTTGCATTCTACTATCCTCACATTCTCGTGTCGTAGATTTACTAAACCTGCATCCTTTGTTGTCCACCAACTAACCCAATACTCAAACCCTGCTCTTCTATTAAGCTTAGTACTTGCTACCTGTGTGCAGTGCGGGATCATCCGTAAATTAAAATAGGCCCCCTAATGTCATGTGCCTTAAAAGGGCTCTCTTGATGAATAAAATCGTTTGAATTGGCTAAAGTTAGTTAAACGAAATTTAGTTTTAGAATTACACTGAACCAAATTTGGTAGTCATATTGAAGAAAAAGTAGGAAGAATTGAAGAAAGGGTGATCAATATACGGTCAATGAAACCTATCCGTTGTTTTGAAGAAAATTTTGTTATATTCAAGAAATATTGTCATTTTGAAGAAATGCATAACATTTTTCGTTATGGTGTTAAATCCACAAAATTTTGTGAAATTGATTAAATTTCATCCTTCTTTCTTGAAATTTAGTTAATAATTAGTAGGCATCCTTATGAAAATTTCCTCAAAAAATGATTTTTAACTTCCCATAGGGAGTTATTGTAATCGGACCGATTTGTCAAATTGGAATTTTTGACATTTCTCGACGTTTCAAGGTCCCTAGAGGCTATATCAATCATTTTTAGAGAGATGTCTGTGTGTGTGTGTGTACGTACGTTCGTACGTTCGTACGTTCGTACGTTCGTACGTCCGTACGTTCTTGTACCATTTTTCGTCGTCGATATCTCAAGAACGAGTTAAGATATCGACTTCAAATAAATTTTGTTTAATAGGTAATAACTTCGAAAGAGGCTGAAAGGGCGTTTATTAAAATTCAGTGAGTAGTTTTTTCACTATACGGTTTAAAAAAAAAGTAAAAATTTTGGTTAGTTTCAAATATCTCACGAAAAAATAATGCTATTGATTTCAAATAAAATTTAGTGTACTCATTATAAGGTCATACAGATTTGGTATGAATTTGGAAAAAAATGAACATACCGTTATTTTTTTAAATAAAAAAAACTGAAAAAAAAAATTTCATAACCCAGATATTCTAAGACCGGAAAACAATTTGAAACTCAAAATAATTTTATTTTACGAAAAATAATGTGTTTGACAACTGGTGAAAATTTCAAAAAAAACTAGTTTACAGTTTTTTTACAAAATATAAAAAACTATATAAAATTCTATTGAAAATTGATAAAAATTGTTTTTCGACTCAAAGTTCTCGAGAACTAGTTGTGATATTGACTTCTAATTTAGTTTATTTTATACATAGTTTAATTTTGTACAATTGGTAAAATGTTGAAAAATATTGAATTAATAATTTTTTTTTTAAATAAAAAAAACTATTAAAAATTCTAGTGAAAACTAGTTAAAATTGTATTTCAAGTCGAATTTCTTGGGAATGAACACCTATAGTGCCTTCTGAAGTATGTTGTTTTATACATCGATACCTTCCCGTAAGAATGTTTACTAAGCGACATTTCAAAAATTGTTCAGGAAACGAAAAAAACGAAGAAAGTTCTAGTTGAATCATAGTGTGCTAAGAGACAATTTTGGTTAAACTAAGTGACATCTAACAAAATTTTTTGTTGCTCACAATCAACATCAACAGTCTCAATTTCAAATTTCTTTAAATAATTAAAATGCTTTTCAATCTTAAAATAATGTTTGTTTGAATTTTACAGCTAAAGTTTGTTTCGCTGAAAATTTGGTTATTTGAAAAAAACCAAATATAAAGTTTTCAAGACCACAAATGGGAAGTTATCAGTGTGGGTCGCACCCAGCCTCTTTTTTTAAACTGGTTTTATTTTTTTTCTTGCCTTAAGTTGATATACATACATACATAGTAAAAAAAAACTTAATACACATTTGTCTTTTCGAATAATTGCTTCATCAAAAATTAACAAATTGTTTTCGTAGATATGACAAAATTTCATTCGTTTGAATAAAATACTAAATCATTCATCATTTGAAGAAACCTTATTCATTTTGAATATTCAGTCTTTAATATGAAGAAAAATACTATGAAAAAATGCAAAAATTAACAAAATATTTTCTTCAATATCACCTACGCGATTTGGTTCAGTGTACATGTTTGAAGTTTAGTCAATATGATTAGAAAATTTAAACTCAAAATCTCTGTATAGAAACTACCTGGCTTAGATATGCTGAAACGAAAACCCTCAACGGAATAATATAAAAATATACTTATACGAGTACTTTCAAGGAAATTTTAAGTAAGTTATTTTACCCGCTTAGGCTGCCCGATAAACAGTGTACACACGAGCGCAATGACGTACATCCGCATTGACGCAAAGACGAAAACTACTTTACCCGTTTCTTCATTATCAGAATATTTTATATTTTTGATTAAGACCTAGATTTTTGTATAGACGAAACCACTAATTGTCCTATAGAGCAAGTAAATGCAGCTTTTACGAGTGGATAAACTCGATTCAAGACACAATTTTTACTTGCGACTTATAGGTACTATAAGGCAAGTTATGAATTCGTAAAAAAAATCGAACTCGAGATTTTGATCAAAGTTGACATTACGATGATAGCGAAGACCAAAAAAGTGGGTCTCGCAATTCTGTCTGTCTGTCTGTCTGTCTGTCTGTCTGTCGGTTCGACTACAGCCTAAACGGCTCGGCCGATTTTCTTCAAACTTGGTAGATATGGGTTTTAAATTTTTATATTATTATTATTACATATTCAAATTTTCAATTTTTAAATTTTTGGATTTAAAAAAAAATCAAAATTTTTTTTGGAAACTCAATATTTCGAAAACCCCATGCTCGATTTTTTAAAACTTGACAAATAAAAGTTTCTTAACATAATCTACAAGATTTGAGAAAAAAAATTTTGTTTTATCTAAAACTAACGGTACCTTCCATACAAATTTTAAAAAATGGTTTTCGAAAATCGTATTTTTCTCGAAAACGGTTCCGAGAATTTTGCTAAAATTTTTTTTCTTTTGATTACGTTTTACAATCTATAATTTAATAAAAAAAATTGAAATCTAGATATTACTGACTGTACCTACCATAGAACGATTTTTTCGAATTTTGAATTTCTCATTATCGACATAACGGATTTTAATGAAATTTTTTATAAAGAAGCTCCTAAAAAGTTTAAAAAACATTGCATTTAAAAACTCAAGAAAAAATATTTTTTCAATTTTTAGAAAAAAAGTCTTTTTTTTTTTTTGAAAAATTCGATATCTCAAGAGAGGCTTAGTATTTTTTTTGGAAATTTGACTTTTATTCCTAAAATAATAAAAACTTAAGGTTGGCGTACCAAATTTTTTCTTAAAAATGTTTTAAAAATTTTGTACATAAAAGCTTATTTTTTTAAGGAACCACTACAACGACTTATAATTTTTGTTCCTGCATAAATTCATATTTGCATAGGATTCTGTTTTTATCTCTTACTACTAAAAGAATTTAAAAAAATCATTTTATCCTTATGAACAGTTTTCTCTAATAACATTCGTTTTTAAAATTTCTAGTCTATTACATAGGAGCAAGTTCGTGCGACCCAGTCGTGCATTTTATTTTATTTTCAAACGCACTAAGCGGGATACCCAAGTCTTTCTTTGTATTGCCGTTTATTTTTCCGGTGTACAAAATCAATCATCGTGTAAAGAGATTCGTGCGATCTAAATTAAAATATTTGGGTATCTGTATTTTCACCAGCGAAGCGCTAGCTAGCATAGATTAGTTCTCAATATATTGCGTGACGTAGAAAAATAGTAAAGTAACCAAGGGAGACTGCTTTTTATACAGGTTGACGTGGCTGTCCCTCAGTAGACCATGAGTTCGAGTTGTACCATTGTGATACCACATGGAATCTGAGAGACTTTTTCCCTAATTGTTAAGATCACTAAGATCATTATAGAGGAAGTGTCCCAGATGGAGTCTACGTCTTTGCGATAAATCAGGACATGGATTTAGGAGATGAGGGATTGATTACTCCTCTTCTTCGGCCATGCAGCTTCTGCATAAATCGTTAGAATAAATTCCAAGCGACGTTGCGTGCTTGCCTATCCAACAGTTCTATGTTATAGCACCCATTAAGGAGCCTATGAGCGATCTGTTTAAAGATATTAATTCACTGTTAATGCACTGTCCAAATCTGTTTTGTCGCCATGCAGATTCTGATATGGTTCCACCTAAGGTTTGTTCTCTGTAGACCATCTCTGTAGACCATATTTGCCTCATATGACAATAAAGGTATTATTGTTTCACTTTTATCGAGTTCATCAGCTGTACAATTTCCTAAAATATCCCGGTGGCTGGGGACCAGAGGTGAATGTTATACTGCTGCTCCATCTTCATCAGAGACGATCTGCAGTTAGAGACATAACCAAGTGATTTAATGACTGCTTGGCTGTCCGAGAAGGTGCGGATATCACGATTTCCTTAAGCAAAATCTGGAATTTTTTAATCGAAATTTTCCGCCTGTAACACCTTACAGTGATTGTGAAGACGAAACAAAAGAGACTTAATTTTATTAACTTTCACCAACCTCGTCATCAGTCAATCATCTTCCAGGAATGCCGTGTCCTCCCATATTTCTCTAGAAGGGATAGTTACCAGAATGTTTTGTCAAATTGAATCAGAGGGATGGTGTAATCGATGCTACTCGGAAATGAACCGAATGAGTTCAGAATGATAGAGTGACCAATTTCATTATTAATCCACTGCAAGGAAGCTTTTAGACGATAAACTATGTTTGCAGCTGTTTGTTCGCCAAATATATCAAAGGGTGTTAGATGGAACAGAATTTTCAATGCTGGAGAGGGAGTCACGCGAAGTGCTCCGCTCGAGCGCAAATAAGCTGACCGCTGGACCGTGCTTAGTAATAAAAAATTAGTGTTTTTGTCTAAAGCTGTCCAACATACTACGACGCCATACGTTAGAATCGGTCTGATTGCCGAGGTGAGTAATACGAGTGAGTAATACGAGGTTGGAATCACATTTGTTCCCCATGGATTTTTTGTATTAGAAGATACAACTTTGGCCTTTTCAACTTTAAATGTAAGGTTTCAAAGTTAAATTCTTATCTAAAATAAGAATAGCACCCAAGTATTTCTTCGTTGGAGAATGTTAATGTTAAGAAGATGACGTCACCTATTTTTTTAACACCCAGTCCACACGGTTTAATAGCTTGCTGAAAGCATATTGTAAGAGATCTTTAGGGTATAAGGATTCTTTCCCGATACTACAAAAGCAATGTCATCCGCATAGGTGGGACAAGACAACACTTTGCGGCATTAATAATCCTGCCAGTTAGCATTTGATTGACCAATTCTCCAAGCGAACCTTCTACATTGGCACTGGAAATAATGGGTGATTTTTTTGCTATTTTCTTTTTGGCAACACTGGTTTTGACAGCTCAAGCAACGTTTCGTGTTTTGTGTTGCTTTCAAACATCTTCAGGTTGGTCTATAATTTAACCATGAATCGTCTTACAAACGAACAACCCTTGCAAATTATTGAATTTTATTATCAATATGCGTGCTCTGTTAAGAAAGTTCATCCCGCGCTTCTTCCATTTTATAGTCAGTTTAATCGACCTACTGAGGTGGCTATTCGGGCTATTGTGACTAAATTTCGCACCAAATTTTCATTGTTGGACATTAATGCACCAACACGCTTACGTCAGTGTTATTGATGACCGTGAATTATCGATTCGGTGCCGTTCGCTGCAATTGGGCCTATGTTACTCCACTACGTGGAAAATTTCGCGAAAGGATTTATGTGTGAAGCCTTTAAAATACAGCTGGTGCAAGAATTGAAACCGAACGACCTACCACAACGCCGAATTTTTCTTGAACGGGCTCTTGAAAAGTTTTCCGAAGATCCACTTTTTTATCGAAAAATTGTGTTCAGAGACGAAGCTCATTTCTGGTTGAATGGATACATGAACAAGTAAAACTGCCATTTTTAGAGTGAAGGGCAGCTAGGAGCATTGCAAGAACTACCCATGCATCCAGAAAAAGTCACTATTTGATGCAGATTATGGGCTGGCGGAATCATTGGGCCGTTTTTCTTCAAAGATGATGCGAATCGCAACGTTACTGTGAATGATGAGCGCTACCGTGCAATGATAACAAACTTTGTTTTGCGCAAAATGAAAAGCTTGACTTGCATGACAACAAGACGGTGCCACATGTCTCACAACACGCGTAACAATGACCCAATTGAGAGGCGGAGTTCGGTGAACAGTTCACGTTTGGGGCTGCTCAATTGGCCGCCTAAATCGTGCGATTTAACGCCTCAAGACTATTTTTGTGGGGCTATGTTAAGGCTCATGTCTATAGCGACAAGCCCGCTTCGATTGACGCACTGGAAGCCAACATTGAAACATTTATCAGACCAAAAACATAAATGTTAAAAAAAGAGCCAAGTTCTTCTATACAAAAACCTTTGTGTAACAAGTCAGCCGTGAAAAGTACTGAGATCTAAAAGTACGCCAAGTTCTTACTTCATGAAGGTTTAATACCGAATATTTAAAGTAGAATAATATTAAAACAGCTACAATGTAATAGAGAAATTTTATTATTTGATGATTACTGACTAAAATTTGATGGGTTCACTTGTCAAGTTTTTAAAACCTTTCGAATTTGGGCATAAAAAAACTTGCCAAGTAAGCCCATCAAATTTTAGTCAATAATCATCAAATAATAAAATTTCTCTATTACATTGTAGCTGTTTTAATATTATTCTACTTTAAATATTCGGTATTAAACCTTCATGAAGTAAGAACTTGGCGTACTTTTAGATCTCAGTACTTTTCACGGCTGACTTGTTACACAAAGGTTTTTGTATAGAAGAACTTGGCTCTTTTTTTAACATTTATGTTTTTGGTCTGATCTCACTTCTTTTTGCAAAGATTTTAATATTTTGCCATGTCAAAATCTCGAAAGATACGGAAAGATAGAAGGATGTACTCAACTTAGTTTAAAGCTTCCTATTTCTTTTGGTATATTTTCTTTTTGTTATTGGTTGTTTTGATTTGCGCTTCAATTATTTCTTCTTGTCCTGGCAAGATACCTAACACTAACACACCTACCTTAATTACGGCAATCAGAAGTGCTCCATATGAATTAAACATTTTCTCAGAAAGTAGGTGCATACCACGCCCCCCGAATAGAAAACCCCAATTTTTATTTTTGGTCCTTTATATGCAATTTAAGCCCTACCGTTCTACCAAATTTCATTGTTCTACTGCAATCGGAAGTGCGCCATGTATAATTTACATCAGTTCTGAGGAAGTGGGCGGATACCACGCCCCTGAATGGAAAATTTCATATTTTATATTTTTTTCTTTGTATGCAATTTAATTCCTACCACTTTACCAAATTTCATCGTTTTACAGCACTTGGAAGTGCTCCATTCAACCAACAACAATTTGGAGAAAGTGGGCGGATACCACGCCCCCTGAATGGAAAACCTAAATTTTTATTTTTGGTCCTTTATATGTATTTTGACCCCTTCCGTTGTACCAAATTTCATCGTTTTACAGCAGTCGGAAGTGCTCCATTCAACCAACACCAATTCGGAGAAAGTGGGTGGATACCACGCCCCCTGAATGGAAAACCTCGATTTTTATTCTTGGTCCTTTATATGCAATTTGAGCCCTACGGTGCCACCAAATTTCATTGCTCTACTGCAATCGGAAGTGCGCCATATATAATTTACATCAGTTCTGAGGAAGTGGGCGGATACCACGCCCATGAATGGAAAACCTCAAACTTTATATTTTTTCTTTGTATGCAATTTAGGCCCTACCGTTTTACCAAATTTCATCGTTTTACAGCAGTAGGAAGTGCTCCAATCAACCAACACCAATTCGGAGACAATTCGTAGAAAGTGGGCGGATACCACGCCCCCTGAATGGAAACTTTCCAATTTTCGATTTTTTCCTCTGCTTGCATGACAAGACCTACCGTTGTGCAAAATTACAAGATTCTACGATGTCGGGAAGTGCTCCATAATTTTGATGATCTGTCAGTCAGTCAGTCAGTCAGTCAGTCAGTCAGTCAGTCAGTCAGTCAGTCAGTCAGTCAGTTACGGTTTTTGTGATTTTTGAGGCCTTATATCTCAGGAACCGCTTGTGCTATAAAATTGAAATTTGGTGAGGCGCCTGTGCCTGACTAGCTTAGCAAATATTCGGAATTTGAAGTTTCTGACTTTAGTGGTACTGAAGATAGGGAGGGGTCAAAAATCGCCTGAGTTTGTTCCTGTAAAAAAGGGTGTAGTGCCAGAACTTGGCTGGGCACTACCGTGCCCTTTGATTCGTTAGATACCGGCCGAAATGTTAGAAAGAGTATGCCAAAATTAGACTAAGCGGATGGACATGAAATAATCTTCAAACATTAAATTATATCGACCGTACTATCGATTCAAATAAAGATTTCATGCATTTTTTTGAATTATATGTCTTTTTTTTTATTTCCAATAGCTCTTAAAAAATCACTCTTTATAAAAATGCAGATATACCAACATTGTTACAAGCTTAACAAAGGCAACTCTTATGATGGAATGAGTATTCAATGGTTCTTACCAGTGTATGTAGAGCTGTTTCCCCACCGATTTTCATTTACAGTACGCGTGGTGAGCCGTAGACAAAAGTCTTTCGCTCAAAAGTTTTTAGAAGGAATGATGATAGACTAATTTGCTACTCGGGTGACGTTCTAAACTAACACAATTGACGTAACTGATTAACTCGATTGGAGTAACTAATATACATTTACGAATGAGCTTAAATACTCAGTTCATAGCAGTTTGTATGATATATTGCTTAATTGCATACAATTACAATACTCGTAGCTTACAACTCGGTTGTATTTTCCAACCTACTTATTTGTAGTAGTCTATCTACTCGGTTGCATATGACATCTTATATTGTTGGATTAGCCAATCTACCTTGGAAAAGTGCAGAGATATTGATCAAGGAAGATTTAATAAATCTGTTGCTTCTTTTTACCTAATTATTCGTTTAATGTCAACAATTTACCATGAAGCTTAATTTAAACAAGAAGATTGCTTAAAATTAAATAAGGGACATTAACTAAATATTAATAATTGACCTAAGTGTAGTTTTTCGGTTAACCAAATATCTTTGGGTGATTCTTTTAAATAATTTAATTTAGTCTAGACTACGTTAATCTAAGAATTATGCACTTAGTAACTTGAAAAAAGTTCTCTTATAAAATAAAGTGCGATATAACGCACTAATTTGGGCATCTTTGACAGAATACCATTTTGCGATTTATGGACATTCAGTTGTTTGGGATGTGCCTTTCACAGAATTATTCTGAAGGACTTCAATTTTGTTCATTTAATCCTTGATTTGATGAAAAAAATAAAACTAATTAATATTGCTAGCGTTAAATCGATTGGGGCCATTGGAATGAAATAGTTTTTACTACAAGCGATCCTCCGTGTTAGCAGGCTGTAGTTGTTTTCTTATAATTGCAATGCACTAAACGGTTTTTAGATGCTTAAGTCCGACCCTGCCTGCATGTGTCCTATTTTAGGGATTCTCTTTCTGATGCTGGTGCTATATTTTGCAGCTGGCTTCCCGGATGTTTACTTTTTATTTGTATTGGTTTTATCTGCGCGAGATTTTCTGTTGTTCCCTGTGAATATAGTACTTGGTGAGGATGAAGCTGTTTTGGTCCAAAATAAATGCACAAAAAATCTACGAACCCACTTGTTTAGTATGAGATGGTTGGGATATTCGAGAATCCTTTGCTGTCGTCATGTATCACAAGGATTTCAGTCTATTTTTTGTATGTTTAGGAGGGGAGGACAGCTCTTTGCACTTTGGTTAAATCATACATATCTGGTTGAGCTTTTCCGGGGGATTGACTGGGTCTAGGGTCTATTTCGTACTCTCCATAATAATTCATATTTCAAGCGAATATACATATACTATGTACTCGTACTACATGCCATTACACGCAATACGGCTTCCACACGAATGATCCCCAGACGTGAGCTAAACCACAAAATGCTTGGTACTCGTTTATACGTATATTTTGAGCTCCCCGCCAAATACAGAGGATTTGTTTTGATCCTTTGCGCTCAGAGGCGAGTTTTTAAGAAAATTAAAATTAATTTTTTTTCGATGCCATCATCAACTGGCGACACGATGGCTATGATTTATTACAATGTGGTGAACATATTTTATCCCTAGAGTGTTTTTAAGCTATAAGATGATGTCAAGGTGTGGAGAGACTAGAAGGTGCCATAGAAAGGGTTCGTTTGCGAAATCATGTATACCTACACCGAAGGATATAATGATGGTGTTTTAATGTGCCTAAGGGAGCTTTAAAACACATATATGTGCGTTAACAAGTTGTCTCAAGTGCTCATTATAATGGGCAGTGTTGCAACACTGAAGATGACAGTGAAATGTCGGTTATTTATTCCGATTTGTTTCCTTCACCGTCGCAATTAAAATTTCAAGGATTCAAAGACAAAAGCCAAAAATCCTGAAAAGGTTTCTACAGATTTGTTTGCACAAGGAGATGTGCATAGAAAATGTAAGAACCCTAAGGCGTGTAATTTTGGTTCCACACATCACACACAAATCGACTTGAAATGAAAACAGAGCTTGAATGACGCTATGCAAATCTTATAATTAAAAAATAAAATCGTCGGGTCTAAATGGAAAACGACTCGGTTAATTTAAAATTTTTATTTTTAGATATTTGTAGGTTAGATATTATCAAATCTTTTGAATTAAATATAAGTCTATATTTTTCAATTTATTCAACTTTGGTTTTGCCAAAAATTTCCTTTACCTACAACCAGTAGGAAACAAATACAAAAATTCGATTGAAAAGGAAGATATGACAAATTACAAAATTAATGACATGACAGTTAGAAAAAAAAATATAGGAAGAAGAAATTGCAGTGCGTGCCTTAATTTAAAATTTTTATTATTTCTAATTTTATAACAATTATACCAAAACTCATAAGACCATTTAAATTTTAATATTGTTTAAAAAACTGAACATGAAATATTCAAAACTTGCTGGTATTCTTATTACTTATGTAAAGTAAGAAAATCTTTTTTTTTTCGTTCAATGTTTTTAGTTTATTAAAGTGAGTCCTTGTAGTACCCCTTGGCATAATGCCATAATGGTTAGTGCGTTGGACTGTCATGCGGAAGGTCTCGAGTTCGATTCTCAGCCGCTGCAAGAAAGTTTTTTTCAAGGGTGTACTGCCTCTTGCGAGGAATTGACAAATCCTCCAAGAGTATCTCTTGTCATGGAAAGTGCTGCTCATTAGCCGTTCGGAATCGGCAGAAAATTGTAGGTCCCTTTGTTTCTGGTAACACGCACACAGGAATGGTTGTGAGTTGTAAGTCACTAGGTCCTGGTTCACTTCGAGCGGTTCCACCACCAAATTTATTTTTTTAAAGTGAGTCCGACAATTTTGTTAAGCTACTCACAGCTGAAATAGCTGGATTAATTTTTATTTTGGTATTCTTTAAAATGGAAAATGAATGCCCATATATGTGCATAGGATGACATAAGCTTAGGACTCCATTGCAATTAGTGTCTCAAGGGATACGAGAAAGGACTGGCGCAAGCTAGTGATCGGAGGGTCACATGGGTAGTCACTGGCTTGTAAAAGTTTGATTAAGTACCTTGGTTGGAACAGTATTTGCATTTCGAAATGCATATAAATGCTGGTGTAACCAGGGTTAGGGAAGCCTTTGCCCTGGCGAAAGAATTTCTCTACAGTAGCCGGCTTGATAGTAGGATGAAGGTGATTGCCTATAGGCAGTGTCTTAGCGGGTGCCTTGGATTACTCAGAACACCAGAGTCGGAATATAAACATTATTATTCTAACCAGGGCCTTCATCGCGTAAGACGACGATAGTTTGACGACGTCGTTGGAACGATTGAACTGCTTCGTGTAACACATACAAACTTGAATCGTCTGGACGATGTCGTTAAGACGATTCAACTTTAGCTTCATGTAACTTGTTGAACTGTCAAATATGGTCGACTGAACGATTGTGATTGAACGATTGCTGTTTTACAATCGTCTCATACATTTTTTGGATTTTTTGAAAGTTTTTTTTTAATTTAAATTAATTTAAAAAAAAATGTTACTATATTACAATTTGTTATTTTTCGATGATAATGAAAGCGAATTAAATGAAAGCGAAACTATCGAATAAATGCGAATGCGAAGAACACTAATTTCGATTTCCTTTATTTAACACTAGGGATTTCGATCCCGGATAATTTGTTTTCTTTTGGTGTGCGTATTTTGTATACATAAATCCATCTTCAAATAAGGATTCGAAGATTTTGATCTCTGTAAAAAAAAAAATCGATTTTTTTGGTGTGAAGGAACGTAAAATCTGTCGATTAATTGAAATCTTCATACAGAAATTGATTTCTCATGTGTAAAGGAAATCAACATAAGGAATGCATCGCATCCTCTCTCACTTCCAACGAAAACTTTAGTTTGATTACAACCAGACAGCCCAAATGACATTTATTGCTTCTTGATGTTCTCAAACTGTGGACGATAGACGACACGACCGAACGATGCGATTGAAACTTTTCACGAAGCAAACTTTTGACGACGTCGTGTTCGACAATCGTTTGGACGACGATCGTCTTAAAAATTACGCGATGAGGGCCCAGGTTCTATGAAACGGAGCCAACATAAACAGAACTGATATGTACTCGACCAACAGCTTTATTGTTGAGGCTTACTACCCTAATGATGAGTTTTAATGAGAGTATGCGTCTAAACGTGCGTCATCCATGCCGATGCATTCCTCTATTGAGACAGTGGAGAGCTGGTTTAGGATAGAATGGCGATTCGACTAATCTACCACGTGCGTCGGCCGTAGATCTGTGGATAGGCGGATCTTTATAGCCGCGAAGTCCTCGAATAAGGAGGAGGAAGAGCGCCTTTGTGTCCGTCCGGGACCGGAGAGACAGGTTATCTGGTAGAGATGTATGGTTGACTTACATAGATTTAAGTGTAAAATCAACTAGAATAGTTGCTGTGGCTGTTCTGGTTTTAGTAGTTTAACTTTATTTTAAGTAGTTTTAACTAGTTTAAGTGTCTTTCATAAGATTTTTAGCATTAATATAGTTCTTAAGCCGAAAGCTTAAGCATTAATATAGTTTCACTAAGAGCGATCGCATAGGGACAGTATGAAGCAGGATTGCGAATTTTCGAATTAAAAAAAAAAAACAATAATATTAAAATTATTAAAATTTTAATTCATAAGCCACTAGGTAACTATTGAATTAAATTTTCTTTAATCCTTAAGTTACTTACTTGCTCATGACTTAAATTTTTTTAAGTCATAAGTCACTTAGTAGGTTCTTAATTAATTTTTTTTAATTCATAAGTCACTAAGAAGCTTATGATTTAATTTTTTTTATTCTGACTTATGAATAATTTTTTTTTATTTATAAGTCACCCACTAGCTTAAGTGACTTAAGCTTTTGCAACCCTGGTATGAAGGTAGCAGTGGCGTGGCGTCCATATAACACGATTCCTATCGTCTTCCCTTTTAGAAAATCCACAAATAACACAATCTACCAAATAAACATCGAATAAGTTTAAGTTATCCATTCTGCCTCTCGTTTGTATCTTATACTTTATCGAAACACAAGAGAGTCACAAAAATACTACCGTCTTATTTATTTGGTTTTTATCCCTTTATTTCCCAAGCATTGTGTTTCTTTGTTCAACATCCACTTTTGTATTCAAAAAATAAGACGCTACATTCCGCCTTATAAAATTTTCGATGGAGTTGGAATTATTTGTATTTTATTCTCCCTTTAGCAATTAGCATTGCATTTCAGTAGGAAGATAATACATTGCAGGATTTCAGGTGTTCGCCTTTTTTCAACCTTGTGTAAGAAATAAGACGGTGTTCTTCGACTTATTTGTTTTTTTTTTTTTTATTTTAATATGTCATATAAATATAAATATATGGCATGTGGATATTGTTGATTCTTGATTTTGAATTTGATGTTGACTTGCATGCTAATGTAAAATGCACGATTGATATTTTTGCAAATTTACTGTGATAATTTTGAATTATGAAATAAATCATGTATGCAATTTGTCAGCAGTGTAAATTAAGCATATCGCTACTCTGGACAAATAAAATGCATTTGCTTTTTTTTTAATAGGAATTTAAATTTAGATACAATTAGCATTCAATAAAAGATTGTGTTGCACAGGTTCAATAACTTCAAATAAATCTAGTGTTTTGAAAAGCCAATTTGAACTTAATTAAAAATAGTGAAAAGTTAGATGTTAAAGTGAAGATTTAATTCCTTTTATTACCCACTATAGTTATACAAAAATTTAGCTTCTTAATTTTAGTGCAGTTCTAGATTTTGTCTTGGAAATGTCTTTGATAAATGTAGATTGCTGTTTAACAGATTACCTATCGGAGAAACCAAATAATTTTAGTAAGGATAGTTGATAATTTATATTTTATCCTTTTTTCGTTTACGCACCAGGGATTTCGATGCTAGATCGGTTCGTGTCGATTATGGTCGACGAAAGATCGGATTTGAGTCATAGGGGACAACTGAGTGCCATATTTCGGTTCTTGTCAGAGAATGGAATACAAGAAAGATATCTTGTATTTTTTGACGTTAGGGCGAGTCTTAATTCAGATGAGTTGTCCCATCAAAGTTAATAGAACATTCCTAGGAAGGTGCCGCAGTTATGTTTGACGAAGGGGCCGGTGTCTAAAAGGAGGCCCTTTTTTATTATGTTTTAAGCTCATTTTTGATTGAAATATTAATATTGATTGATTGAAAAATTAATAAAATATAGCTATACATTTTTTGCTAAGTTAATGTGGAATGCATTTGTAGATACCATATCCTACTAGAAATGTTGTTTTTAAAGTTCTAAGATTTTTTTTTCATTTTTACAGGTGACAAAATTTTATAATGGGTTCCCATTTAAAATTAAACACGCCATGCCACTGGAAGGTGGGTTTAAGTTATTGATAAGTAGTATAGTTTTTATGAATTTTCGCCTATATTGCAGATTGTTAGAAGTAAATGGAAAAATTAAAGTGAATTAAAAGATGAAAAAATGGGTTGTAGACGTCAATAAAAATCTGGGTTAGAACATTTTCTTAACTAATAACTGCAAAATTAAAAATATATGGCTGAAATTTAAATTTACTTTCAAAGTAGATTTTTCAATTAATACAAACATTTTGTAAAAATCCGAAGGTGTAGAAGGATCACTCGTTTTATAATCAAAGCTATTTTACCAGCTTTATGACCCAAATGTTCAATTTTATTTTAATTTTTATTACATAAAGATTTTAATTTTAAGTATTATTATAATTTTCAGTATATGTATTTTCAGTAATAAGAATAAAATAAAATCTTTGAGAAAAAAAATGTGCAGATTTAAAATAAATTAATTAGAGGCCAAAGGCTCAAAGAGGACCTAATTGGAATGTACTTAAAACACTTCCGAAGCTTGGAAAAATTCACATTTTCATGATAGTTATTTACATTTAAAAATTAGTGTCTTTAACAAGTCCAACATAGATAAAAACGTAATTTGTTTCGATTTGCTGGCGCATAACATTACCAGATATAAACCATTTACTTCTTCCAAATCACTCTGTATTGTATTAATAATAATTGACCAGAGATATTTGATTTTAATATCTATTCTTAAACAAAGTTATATAGTATTTGTACTTTTAAATTTTTAATTCGGAACTTTTCGACCCTACTTACATCTTGGAGGAAAACATTTTTTCCACGTTGTTAAATCATGAAATATACATAAGTATATACATATTTAGGTCAAATAACACACTGCGTAACATCTTCAATATGCGTATGACCTCCACAATAGCCAAAACTACTGTTGTAGAAAAAAAAAAAAAAAAAAACGGACTCAAAAATGTCTGTAGCTAGTTAACTTTTTATTTAAGTTCTCTTACTCTGGTCATCCCAAATTAACATTCGCGTACAATGCTGCTCCAAGCATTTATCATTTTTGACAAGGTTAATTGAGAACCGAAACACTTAGATCTAGGAATGCTTTTCTCTACACACTTAATCATTTTGAGCTTTTTGTAAAGTGTGTAAGACTATTTATAAGATCGTTCGATCTTGGCTGGCTTTGTTAATATGCAGAATAGCTGCATTTGGGGCACTGAAAACTTTCGGCCACTGCAGACTCGTAGAGTAACTGTATGGTTCGTCATTGGGCCATATTGGTTTCGTGACCGCTATCGGTGACCTACCACAACTTTGATGCTTCAGAACAATATTGCAACGAAATTGCTGAAATTACAACAGAAATCTGCGAAATCGTGCTTCTTTGCCCAGCCAGAGGCATCCACATGATCGACATCATATCTCATACATAATGTTAAAGGCCATGTAAAACATAGACCTGGAACATAAAGTGCACTCTGTACATAGAAAAGGTAAGGAATTATATTCTTCACTTCTTCTTACATACATCTTCTTCAGAAATTGTTCCAACAGTTCCCAACTCGAGCAGGATGAACCTGCCAGGAAGTGTCCAGTTATGATACCTATGCCTACCTAAATATTAAGGAGCAAGTGTTCAATCTGCGTTTAAAGATATCAAATGAATTAGATCCAGCATTGGCCAAATCTGTAAGGTCGCCAAAACGATTGCAATTGTTGCTCCACCTAAGGTTTGTATTCTTACTAATAATTTTATTAATAACTTTTGGTTAATTGACATCTGATATTCATGTCATGTGAGAGGACTAAAAGTCCTTTTATATCACAGTATCTGCCTATAAGCACTTTTCCAATATAAGTACATGTGTTTGACTTCTACGACTTTTCTATTTTTAAATGAATTGTGTCTGATATAACACCTATTATTTTCATTTTGGAATTTCAGATTTATCAAGGTAATTACTGTCAATTTTGTCTGTCGTTGACACGTTCGTAATGTTCTAAATGTGTTACGTGCTGGAAAACACTGACGCATGGTGGATTTACTGAGGAAAAAATATTTCAACTTAACTCCACTGATCGAGGGTAATAGATGCAACAAAACATATTTGAATTCAACCCAGACATAGGCCGTATTCAAAAAGGGTCGAAACGTAGTTCAATCTAGCTTCAACTCTGCATACCTACTCATAAAAGTACGAGAAAACTTTTTATATTCTCTATTCTCTTTTATAATCTGTCCCTACAGTAAAATTTAATTAATATCAAAATAAAATAATAATATCCTGTAGATCTGTGGGATAAAACATAAAACTTGTTTAATGATATATAATTTATGCGCCTACGCCCTACGCATGTTATAGTCCTTACAAATAAATTTAATGTTTGCAGTCTTATAATATATACTGGCTCAATTTTTTCAACTTGCATAGAAATGTTTGAATATACTCAAAACATGATTGAAAATCATATTTCTTAAATCTCAAAAGCCACATGTGTTATGTTTTTTAAAATTAATCCCACGTTTTTCGAATATATTCATGAAAGATTTGTTTATGAGTAATCTTCAAGCATCGCAGAGATTGACCTAATTTTTACCGGCCAAACGTACTATACTCATATTAAAGAAATTTATTATTTAAAACTAAAACAAATGGCAAAGCACTAAAAAAATCAATCTACTAAAAATGTATGTTCTACGAAACTATAAATTTCAAAATTCTTTTTTGCATGATTTTAATTTAAAAGAAAAAAACTCGTATACTTAGTACAGGGTGGCGAATAGGTAACGTTATGATTTCATTATGGAATCATTTTTTGGTTTACGTTTTTTTCAGAATTAACTTTAAGATACTTGGGAAATTTATGATGGAAGGACTTGAAACGGAACAAAGAACCAAAGTTGTTCGATTGTATTTTGAAAGTCGACAAATTTCTTTCATGTTCGAAATGTGCCCAAAAATGTACCGATTGGTCAACGTTTTCAGTATCAAGGCTCTGTCTGTTATCTGCAGGCATGCTCGAAGACCTAGTGCAGTTCGAAATGATGTGAACATTACTCGGGTGCAAGCAAGAAACTGCCATCATGCGACCGCGACGTTCTTAGCAGTTCGTGATGTCTAGGCGGTCTTTACAAAGAATTTTACGACAGTTAGACCTTTATTCATATAAGATTCATGAGTTTTAAGCAAATGATCCACAAAACAATATGCATTCAGTATGCTATACCTATTGTTCCGAGACAAAAACGAGTTTATTCACAAGCTTATGCTAGTCCATTTTCACCTCAACATTAAGGTGAATAAAGAAAATTGAAGAATGTGGGCTCCATTTAAACTCTGTCCAACAAAAATTGTCAGTACAGAGAAGATAGGACGTTTGTCTCTCATTCTGGTTGCATTGCCATGCATAAGTGTGTCGCCTTTTAAAGCTCTCACAGGGATTCCGTAGTTTATATTATAAATCGCCGCAAATGAGAGTAAAAAACGCGTAGAGCTACCGTCTGCCGATTCAAAACGACTGAAAACAATATTTAATTTAACTTTTCCCACAACGCCAAGCAGTAAGATAATATGCGCGTTTTTTTTTAAGTTGAAAAGCAATACAACACTCAACATACTCATCTTCTTAAAATGTGTTCTCAAAAGCTTCAAATCCCAAAAGCTCCTTAATAAAAACCACTGAAAAAGCTCCTTGCTTGCAATTGAGAATGATAATAGTAACTCTGTTTTGATGTAGATAAAGAGCGCACGATCGTATTGAGTGACACTTGACAGTATCTCTATCTCATCAGCAGTGGGATACGACGGTCATGTTGGGGTGTACAACTTTTTGTAAAGAATTACAACAACAATTCCTTAAGAAAAGTCAGTGGCTTGCTCTTTTTTTACTGGCATTTTTCCTAACGCATTGTAGTGAGGGTGCATCAGGCGCCACTGCTTTAGAAAAAGCTCTCCCATAAGGCCTGTACTGACAATTTTTGTTGGACAGAGTATAGATACACAGTATGTTGTGAAATAACCTCTGAAAGGATCTTTTTCATATTTTTTTCGAAAAAGACGAACAAGTCGCGGTTAATGGATGGTTTTCAATACCGGACAATAATAATTGAACATTTTTCAAGGCCATAGGTAGAGAACAATTCAGAGTTGTGGTTCCAACAAGATGGAGCCACAGCTCTCGTTTTTCTGATCTTAAATGGCCACAACGTTTGTCCAATTTAATAGCTCCAGAATTTTTTCTTTGGGATACCTTAAAAGTAAGGTGTAAGACAAAAGGCCAAGAATCGAACAACAGCTTATCCGTGAAGAAGGGGGGCGCTGATACCTGAAAATAATATAAAATGCTCAAAAAATGCACGTTAGGTCGGTCGATACAAAAAATGGGCACCATTTGACAGATATTATCATTAAAACATAATGTGAAAATATTTCCAAACCATCATCTAAATTTAAATAAATGAAAAAGTAAAAAAAAAGTCAGAAAGAAAAATGTTATTCATCATATACATCATAAAAAAGTTACTTATGCGCCACCCTATATTTGGCACCGCACGGTGTTAAAATTATATATAAAATATGGTACCATTCTAAAATATAAAACTAAAACATAAAACTATCGTGATTTGTTATTAATATACAATTTAATAGTTGGGTAACACATGTAATAATTGTATATTGAAAACTTTGAAAAACTAAAAAAAAAACTTTGAAAAGAAAATATTTTATTTATTTTTAAGAGAACATGAGTTTTAAATATAGAGGGTTTCCTAGTAGACCACACTGCAGAGCTTTGACATGTGGTTGCAGCCATGTTGCTGAAGCTACATCTGTCAGTTTGGCTGTCATTTATTCTGTCTTACCAAACCAACTTAGTTACAGCGTTCAACAACATGTACAAATGATCAAAATGTTTTATCAAAGTGCGTCTTCTGTTCGAGCCACATTTTGAGCATTTCGTGCATTTTACGGTGCCCATTTCTGGATGATTGGGTTCGTTAACAAGCAAAATTTTCGAATTTGGGATGATTACAATCCACACGAGATCCACGAAATTGCAATGCATCCACAGAAAGTCAATGTTTGGGACGGCTGCATCATCATCGGTCCATACTTCTTTGAGAATGACACGTTGGCAGACCATTACCACTAACGGCGAGCGCTATCGGTCCATGATAACCAATTTCTTTTGGCCAGAATCGGATAATATGGATACCGACGACAAGTGTGGTTTCAACAGAACGCCGCTACGTGCCACACAGCCCGTGCCAGAATGGATGAGCGATTGCCGATTGATCTGAATTGGCCATCGAAATGGTGCGATTCGACGTGCTTCGTAAAACATCTTCTTGTGAGATTTTCATAAGTTCAAAGTGGAAAATTTTATTATTCCATCGGATTTTTGGTCACACTAGAATAATTAAGTTAGCATTAGCTTTTACCGACGTTTTGGCAGGGATTGCTGGCTTCTTCAGGCGAACAAAAACCAAAAGGTATAAAAACAAAGGTTTTCATAAGTCACCAGGTACTCTTATATGACAATGAACCACAAACCACCACTGTCAATGTGCCATGTGCAGTGGATATTTCAAAATTTCAATTAAATCTGACTCACAGTTCGTTTTTTTCCTATTTAAAGATTGAGTTAATTCAGTTCTTGTAATGCCTTGAGATGAGATGGAAATAATTCCCTTTTGTTTTTTGTATGTTTGACAATCAGAGTCGAATCGTACCTACTAACAATTACATGTCCAGATTGCTAAATAATTGTTTATTTCGTGGTAATAAGAAAAAGCAGACAACATTTCTTGCTGCAAAGCACATAATTAAATATTTTTGACAAGACTTCGTCAACAAGTGGGATTAGCGAAATAAAATATCATTTTGTTGCTTTGTTAAATTCTCTAATTTATAAAGAAAATTGTCGAATAAATCTATTTATCTATCAACACACGGTTTCTACTTTATAATTTGGAATTTCAAGGACCTTAAAACTAAGTTATTATATTAAAAACTTTAAAAATATGTTTCCGTGAAAATTTTCTATTTATAAATTAATGTATATTTTTTATTTAAAATTGTGAACTTATGATTTTTTTGTCATTCTTAGATGTTGTCAAACTTGTATCTGGCTGAAAATGACGAAAAGGAATATTTGCACATAATCATGGAAACTAGATGAACTTTTCACCACAAAACCCAACAAAATAAAGGGCTTCACTTTTTTCTTGAGACACATAAACATTATCATGTATATTGGTCGAAGCTTGAGGGGGGAAGTCGCGCATGTAAAAGGAAAACAAAGAACGCAAGTAAAATTGTTAATCCTCATTCCACAATCATATCACGTAAGTGTGACCAAGTGAACGTCGTTTTGGTCTTTTTTTATTTTAAATCATTGAGGGCCTTAAAAAGCAAAAACAAACTAAAAAAATGAAATTCGTCATTAAGAAAAAAAGTATCGTTTCGCGAGCACTGATACACCTAATATACAGGTTCTCAATTTGATAAGAGACGTGGGGTATTTTTCAGGTAGCACCGTTTTTAGGCAAAAAGATATTTTTATAATTTATCCCGCACCAATTCCGTGGCGATCCAATTATTATCGATCTGTTTATATTTGAAGTTTCACCGTTTATGGAGGGGGGGGGGGTCAAAGAACCGTTTTTCTGTATTTAAGGAGTCAACTTCATTTACACCATTCACCCTGGGCGTCCGCGCGATGTTTTGTATTTTAATTATTATTTTTTTTTTTTTGAATAACAAGCGAGTCCGTTCAACGTCTCATTTGCAGAACAACTGAGCGGCTATGGGTTTGGGGTGGCTCCGTATCCGAAAATAAATGTTTCATTTCAAAAAGAAAAGTAAAATACACACACGGCAGACCATACAGCGAAGAGAAAAGAATTATTATTTTCGTCCAATTTTCTTCGATCTTGTTTTCTTATTCAAAATTCAAGAGACGTATTCTGTGCCTCACTCGTTGATTTCTGATCACAGTAGGTACGTACTGTTTCGTTTAGAATATCAGTATCTTTTTTTTTAAATTTTTATGCGGTTCGTCGGTATGTTTTATGTTTTTCGTCGAAAGCCAGTGGTGTCAGACAATTACTTCGACTTTTGTTCTACTTGGGTATAAATTTAAACTTTGTTTGTTTTGTTTGAAATGTAGACAATTTTGCAGGTTAAGGGAGAAAGAGGCGAGAATCTCCATTCTTAAACTTAAGAACTTGAAAATAAAATAAAAATAAATGCGTACATAGTGGAAGAGTTATCAGGTACCTATTGTTTATCGTTTAAGGTAATATGGAAAAAAAAGAATTTCGAATATGATTCAATTGAAAGATTAAGTAACCTAAACTAACTCCAAGATGCGTTTCGCGCAGGTATAAAATAAGACTCATAAGTTATCTGCTATTAAAACCACTCCACTTAAAAGATGTAATTTTCTTATGCTTATTTTCTTCTTCAACATTCAACTTCGTCATTGTGATAAGTAAAGCGGGCGGACTTCGACTTTTCTCACATACATACATATGTAGTTGGGGCATTTTTCATTTGACTTTTCAATAAGCTTCGGCTTACATTAGCTACTCAACAAAACAAACAACATATTCTATCTTTATTAATAAGTTTTTATTTTGTTTTTTTTTTTTAGAAATGGAATAATGTTTGATTTTTTTAATTAATTTTTTCCCTAATAATTAAAGAAATTGTGCCAGTCATTTAAGTAATTTAAAAAATTGTCTAAGACATTTTTTTTCAAACTAAAAAATCTTAGTGTTGTTATATAGATTTTTCGTCATAAGCCAACAAAAAAAAAAAAAGATGGTGAACTAAAGTGCACTACTGAAAAAAATATTTTAAATTATTTTTCGTAAGAGAAAAGTGTTTTTTTTTTTTCACAAGAAATGAAAACCACCAAGCTTTAAAGTGCTTTTTTAAGGAATTTAAACAGAGGCCTATTAATGTTTTCCTTGTAAAAACTGAAAAGTTCTTGTGACAAACAATATTCACAACAATATCATTGTTATGAACGAATAAATGAATATTGAGATGGGGCTTGGACTGTGATCTGCTGTGCTCCCAGCCAAGGCTAGATGAGTTGCTCTTTCTCTGAGTATATCCCTTTGATCAGTGCCGCCGCTGGGTGTTCGTGCGCCCTTGTGCAAGAACCTTCAATTGCCGCCCCATGTCTCGGGTACACGGGGGTATTAACGTTGTACTCGTATAAGTGAAAGTTTTATTTATTATCTATTTCGCAGTTGAAAAATTTAAGCAAACGTGCATTTTTGTTGTCGCGTTCCGAGCTACTCCAAATTCTTATAGGTACAATGAGCGTAGTCATTATAGCATATACATATGTACAGTTTTTGCATCCTTTTAAGAGTATTTACTCTTTTTACTTGAGACTCATAGGTGCTATAAGGCAAGTTATACATACATTCGTAAAAAAATCGAACTCGAGATTTTGATCACAGTTGACATTACGATGATAGCGAAGACGAAAAAACTGGGTCTCGAAATTTTGTCCCCACACTTTTATTTTTCTTCTTTTTTTTTAAGACCAACAATTACTGTATCTGAAGTAAGATATTTTTCGAAATTAAAAAAAAAATTAAAACAATGTTGAACATATTTAAACAAAAATCAAAAAATTTAAAGAATCGGTACAACCGATTTTGATAATTTGTTTTATGCTAAAGCGCCCCAAAATTTAAAATATATTCCTGTGAATTAAAATTTTCAAAACTTTTTTTTTGGATTTCAATTTTTTTTTTGAAACTCAATATTTCGAGAACCCCATGCTTGATTTTTTGAAGTAAAACTTCTTTTCCGGCGTTGGGGGTAAAAAAATTTCTATGCAGCTGTCAGTGACATGTCAAACCGTCACGCCATCCGTCAAAGACAGCGACATGTTTTTAGCATGTGCAAAGTAAAACATGAAGTTGGATACGATTTAGAATTTACATATTTCAAATGGCTGCATTCAAAGATAAACATAAAACTATAGGTTCAGACGCGCAATGGCTATGCAACCGAATAATTATTGACAAGCATATTACAATCCAAATAAATTTTACCAACACCTAACCCTCGCATACAAAGTACTGGCCAAAAAGTTGGGTATATCCACTACCATTTGTATTCTTGCTGTCATAGACGGCATGCCATATGACCATCAGGTTGCCTGAAAGTTTTGAAATTATACTTTTTAATAATATTTATTCGCTTAATCGCACACGCCACCGACATTTGTTTTGGTATTTATAAATTTGAACGTCACCCGACTAATCAATCAAATACTTTAATAATTAATTTTACAAGAGTGCCGCTGTCAGTGTACTTGCTTTTGAAGTAAAACTTCTTTTCCGGCGTTGGGGGTAAAAAAATTTCTATGCAGCTGTCAGTGACATGTCAAAACGTCACGTTATCCGTCAAAGACAGCGACATGTTTTTAGAATACAAAATGTTTGTTCGTAGGTTATAATCTTACAGAAGCTTTGCTTGAGGAAAAAGAAGTTTTACTTCAACCGCGCGTACGTCAGTACACACAATCTTTTCTTAAACTTGACAAAGAAAAGTTTTCGAAAATCGTGTTTTTCTCGAAAACGTCTCCGAGAATTTTGATAAATTTTTACGTTCTATTAATTAAACAAAAAAAATTGAAATCAATATATTACTAACTGTACCGAACATAGAACCATTTTGACGATTTTTGAATTTCTCATTACCGGCTGAACGGATTTTAATGAATTTTTTTTTTTTGGAAAATTCGATATCTCAAAAATGTCGATTGAAAACTTAAATTCGAACAACCATTGAAACGTTAAATTTCTGGGTTATTCTGATTTTGTTCACTCCGTTGACGTTTAAGTTATTTATCAATTCAGTTCCAAAATTAATTCAAAACTATTCGTAAATTCTTATTTAAAAAGAAACATAAATATTTAGAGACACAAAACATTTTTTTACCGTTGTTTTTTTTTTTTTTTTTTTTGGTTTCCGTTGTAAAGATGGTTTGTTTACATTTTGCATCGGTAAAATAAGGAATGTTTTAAATCACCTTTTGATAATTTTGTTCTTGTAACCAACTTAGATTTAAGATATTTAGCTATATCATTGCAATCAGAATATTGATACCCATTCATAGAAAAATACGAGTAATTAGTAAAATTAATGTTTTCGAGACACTGTTTTCGTTTTATTTTATGGGAAATACATGGGCTGTAAATCTAAAAAAAATCAAAATCCTTTTCGAGTTTATAAGTCTGAGATGAAGGTTGCGTGGAAAGCTATTTCCCAAGTGTCAATCTATGGCGACATGGCGTTAAGAAGTTTAGACTATGACTGCAATCGAAGAGGTTATTTGGTGTGAGAGGCGACAGTCACAAACAAAATATGAATAAAGATTTGTGGAAGATTGTGTGCGGGAACTACGTAGTGAACGGTCAAATGTAAACAAATTCCGTAAGCTTAAGGAAGACTTTTGGAGTATGCCGTATAGGTTGAGTTAGATCTATCTCTTAATTTTCCGCCCCTAGACGTTGGCGCCCTTGTGCGCCGCACATTTCGCACATATGGTAGCGGCGGCCCTGCCTTTGATGAGTTTGATTATTTGGAGTACATTCAGAGGGGATAAGTCACTCTCTTCTACCTGGGAGCGTCCCAGATACTTGTGTTCCGGAGTTTCGTCATGAGAATCTGCATGTGGGGCTGTTTAACAGGCCAAGAATACTTAAGCGTCTTCTTAGCTTACAGTGACCCGTGAGGAGTCCCGTTAATATTCGTAGATTTTTATACTTAAGCTGATAAGGTTCGTGAAACGATCTTGGTTATCTATAGTTCCCGAGAAGTAGTTTTGTCATACAATTTATAATCACCTTATCGGAAGATTTTATAAGTTTTGCAAATGGCGTCGTACGTCAATCATATTTGACATTTGTGAACTAGACAGCTGCAGAATACAAACAGACAAGTAATGGAGCGCTTTAATCCGCAAGAGCGTGAAATAATTGTGTCGATTTTTTTGACTAATAATAATCGGTTGTTGGTTAAAGCGCAGCGTGAATTTCGACTTCGATTTCCTAATCGTGTCGAATCAACTCGGCAAACATTCCTGCGATTAGCTACTCAACTCCCAACTTCGGACGTAGATATTGTTAAATTGTAGAATGGCTTACCCGGCCCAATATTTACATCCTATGCAATGTTCATAAATTTAAATCCAATGTGCATCGGTATCTCCTTTTTAAGCATATGCAATTTTTCTTAACGCTTGACAACATACAAAGGCTCTTAAATACGCATTTAAACCACAGATCTACCACGCCATTGTTTTTGTCATTACCTTTTTAAGCGCACTGTGGTCCGAAAAGGAAAATTTCGTGGCAAAAATACTAATTTCGATGTTTTATTTTTAAAGTTTTGTTTTTTATTTCTAATAGAAATATAAACGGAGCTTCAAAAACAGCAAACAAACAAAATTTCCGCTAACTAGTTTGACTTATAGAGCTTTTCAAAGTTGGTCAATTTCGTTCTAGAGTTAAAAAAAAGCAGAAAAAACTAACTTCTTTGTTTTCGTATTTGAAATTTTGGCATATTGAATGTAAAATATTAATTTTCTATAGTTTATTCTAGTTGTATTATTCGTGCGTAAATCAAAATTTTAATTAAAAAAAAAATAAAAAAATATTTAATATTTTTAATAAATTAAACAAAAAACACCCTTTTTTAGCACATTTTTTCGGTTTGAATAGAGCTACAAAAAAATACTCGCGAGTTCGCGCGGAAAATTGACCATGATAGTTTACCCTAACTATTTCTTAAACCATATGCAAAATTGTAGCTGCAACTATTTGCAACCTTCAGAGAAATTGTAATTTGTTTAAAAAAAGTCGTGTTCCCAGTGCTGACCTTTTGGTCTTAAAAGCAAATTCCCTTATGGAAAATTTCAATTATTTTAATTATTAAAATAGTCGAGAACGTGAAATTTTCTTTTTAATTAAAAATCGTTTTATTACTATCTTGATTCTGACAAAAAAAACCGCCCACTTCTACGCCCCTTTTTATACAAATGCCAATTATTATTAAAAAAAAATATAAAATACGAGTATTGTACACAAACTATTGATTACTTTATTGAACATTAAATTTCTTTAATCCGCCCACTTTGACGACCCTCTTTGAATAAATTCCCCTTAACTTAAATTATTGTAAATATTTATTGATCTTATTCTAATAGTACCTAAACATAGATTAACTTGCCAAAAGAAAAGGATTAATAGCTTTATTGCCCACTCCATATACAAAGTTGAAAGAATTATTTAATTTTGGATTATTATTTTATGATCTAATAAAACAGGTAGGAATAATAATTTTCTTCCGATACCCCATATTGTTAAGCTTAAATTTCACAGGTAAAATAATCCTTGTGCATATACATTATGGAGATATATATAAACTATGACAATGGATATATATAGATTTTTTTGAAAATCCAGAAGTTACGTCAGCTATAACCCGAGTAGACAAGGATCTTAAAAAGAAACTGCAAGTTATTTTAAATGCGCTGTCATCTAAAGAATCTTTTAATGTAGATAAATTCAACGAGTATACCAAAACCACTTCGGATCTTTTAAAAGCCAAATACAGCTACAAACTCCTGACACCAACTCTGCACAAAATTTTGGACCATGGAGGGGAACTTATAAGACATCAAATTTTGCCAATCGGGGAGCGTTCAGAAGAAGCACAGGAATCAAGGAATAAGACTACAAGCGATATCGATACTCAAATACTCGTACATGCAAAGTCTCACGGAAACGACAAAATGAAGATTTATTTAATATGCTAGCTATATCATCAGATCCACTTGTTTCATCTTTAAGACACGTTAGATCAAAAAAAGAGCTGAAAAAGAGTTACTGCCCAGAACTAATAGGTCTATTAATTGTTGAAAATGATAACGATGCCGATGAATTTTTTTCTGAAAATTAGATCTATAGTAGTTAATTGTAAACAAATATTTATAATGTATTCTATTTTATTCTGTTAATATAAATTTTATATTCTATTTGATTTTTTGTTTCGTCCGTTTACTTTTTTCCTACACTGTTTCATATAAAATAACGGGTGATTTTTTAAGAGCTTGAGAACTTTTAAAAAAAAAAAAAACGCATAAAATTTGCAAAATCTCATCGATTCTTTATTTGAAACGTTAGATTGGTCCATGACATTTACTTTTTGAAGATAATTTCATTTAAATGTTGACCGCGGCTGCGTCTTAGGTGGTCCATTCGGAAAGTCCAATTTTGGGTAACTTTTTCGAGCATTTCGGCCGGAATAGCCCGAATTTCTTCGGAAATGTTGTCTTCCAAAGCTGGAATAGTTGCTGGCTTATTTGTGTAGACTTTAGACTTGACGTAGCCCCACAAAAAATAGTCTAAAGGCGTCAAATCGCATGATCTTAGTGGCCAACTTACCGGTCCATTCCTTGAGATGAATTGTTCTCCGAAGTTTTCCCTCAAAATGGCCATATAATCGCGAGCTGTGTGGCATGTAGCGCCATCTTGTTGAAACCACATGTCAACCAAGTTCAGTTCTTCCATTTTTGGCAACAAAAAGTTTGTTAGCATTGAACGATAGCGATCGCCATTCACCGTAACGTTGCGTCCAACAGCATCTTTGAAAAAATACGGTCCAATGATTCCACCAGCGTACAAACCACACCAAACAGTGCATTTTTCGGGATGCATGGGCAGTTCTTGAACGGCTTCTGGTTGCTCTTCACTCCAAATGCGGCAATTTTGCTTATTTACGTAGCCATTCAACCAGAAATGAGCCTCATCGCTGAACAAAATTTGTCGATAAAAAAGCGGATTTTCTGCCAACTTTTCTAGGGCCCATTCACTGAAAATTCGACGTTGTGTCGAATTGTGTCTATTCATGATGAAATGTCAAAGCATACTGAGCATCTTTCTCTTTGACACCATGTCTGAAATCCCGCGTGATCTGTCAAATACTAATGCATGAAAATCCTAACCTCAAAAAAATCACCCGTTATATCAGTCAAACAGTTTATAGAATAAACTGATGCCCCACAACATGAACAAATACTGTTTTATAATACTCCTTAAAAAATATTTCTGAAATTGGTGTGTTAACTTTAAGCATCCACTGTTGTTATAAATTCACTTGAATAGTCAAAAACTTTTTTTTTACAAAGTTTTAAAAATTTAGGACTGTTTTTAAAAGGTTTACTTTCAGACTTTATTCTGTTAACTCCTTTTTCTAAGAAAATCTTACATCAACCAATTATTCTGAAACACCCTGTGAAGTAATTTTCTTAAAATTCACAATTTGTATAGCCTTGGAAATTACCTTTAAGGGAAAAAAAAATTTATTGCGATAGCTTCACGTGTTCAAAAGTTATGATTTTTGCAACGAAAAAAGTCATTTTGGACCACAGTGCGACGTACTACCCCCACCAAGACCAATCTGCAACGCAGGTGGGCTTATCCGTGCAAATTTTAACTTTTGCCATGCGTCGAAATATATAGACATTATTATTAAATATTCAGGTTTTGAAATTTATAATATTATATACATATATCATTGAGTTTTAACTATTCAATATATAAAATGAACCATAGAGATAGTGCGAAAGTGTTTCAAATCGAAAAAATCATCGAATATTGAGCCTTTTGGTTGCGTGCGTAGATAAAATTAACGTTTGTATTCAACATAAGATCACTTAGAAAAAATTTCGTTTTTTCAGATAAATGAAGGTCAAAATTAATTGAAATCATTCATTTTAAGTGCGTGCCTTCCTTATAAATAATCCTATATGATATAAATTTTAGAAAAAAACTACCATGCGTGATTTTTTGTAAATCTTTAATTGTCACAAATTTTCGTGTCTATTTTTTTCAGCATAGATTATGGGGAATTTTTATATGGTTTGCATCATTATTTAAGCTATCTAGAGTAAATAAAACTTTAGTTTCAATGCCTGCTTCATTATGTACAAATTTTATAAAGTTAACCAAATTAACGTAAAAAACGTAACTGTTTCAAAGCGTAATTTAAACTGTAGAAACTATAAAAGAAAATGGTAAAACTGTTATACAAATAAGTTTGAAAAAAGAGGCTGTGAAGATTAATAATAAAAACCAAATCAATTAACCCGGTTCTTAAAATAAATTATTTTAAATTCATTTTTCTATACTTTATACTTTTATACTTTTCAACAAGCAAAACATATGAGTTATTTTGAAGTTTTTTATTCATTCGTGGTCTACAATTGAAGAAAAACTCAAATTTACAGTCGTGCCTTAATTTTTTTTTTGTTTAACTCAAGAAGTTAAAATTTACAGTGATAAGCCCAGGTGCGGCCCAATTATAACCAATCAAGATTTCCTGTTGTTTTTATAAAAATATTTAGACAAAATTGGAGTTGGCATTGCTCTCCAAATGAGCTTCTCCTTTTTGTAAAGTAAGTGCTTAAGAGTTTTAGAGATTTAATGTTTTTTTTTTTCGAAAAAACAGTAATATTATAAGTGATAATATCTTGTATTTATGTACATGTTATGTATAAGTGTTTTATTTTATAATGTTAGATAATTTCTATGGATTTGTTTAAAGATGATAAGTCCATACAAAATTACCTTTTCACGCGCACTTTATATCGAGTAAGAACCTAAGCGGGTGGTTCGATTTATTTTAATTCCAGTACACATATGGATTGAAATGACAATAAATGTTACCGCTATTTCAGAAGCTAATTTACAATATCTTAATACAAATTTAGTTGCCTTTACTGAAAAAAATATATTTATGGAGTTATCATTTTTGTAATACCCCTTGTTATAGTGGTTAGTTCGTTGAACTGTCATGCGGAAGGCCTCGAGTTTGATTCTCAGCCGCTGCAAGAAAGTTTTTTTCAGAGGTGTACTGCCTCTTGCAAGGAATTGACAAATTCTCCTGGCTAGAAATGATAACCTAAATTGTATCTAAAACTGAAGCAATAAATTAGTTAAAAAAATTTAAAAATTATCATTAAAAAAGTGAAATTTAAACAAATCAAAGTATTTACTAGATATATTTATACTGTGTTCAACGTCTAATTTAAATATAATTATCTTCAAAGTCTCTTTACTAGCCCAAGTAATATTCCATATCAACATTAGAAATATTTGTGTAAGGACTATTGAGTCTTCTGTGACATAATTTTACTTATAAAAATATAAACCTTAGAACTACAAACCGTAACTATGTACTTAACAGCTTTTTTACTTAACAGCTTTCGGGAGACATTCTGTTTTACAAATACTAATTAGGCGTCGATTATTATAAATTGAATAAAACACTGTATTCATTTAGCGACTATCAATTTATTTTAAAATAAAATCACTGATTTGGATGAGCAAACTTAATTCGTATTTTTCGAAGGGGATGTAGCTCAGATGGTAGAGCGCTCGCTTAGCATTTAGAGGTACGGGGATCGATGCCCCGTATCTCCAAGTATATATTTTTTATTTTATTATTATTTAACAAAAATTAAATGCACGAATGGATTGTGCGTACTTGCTCTTATGTAAAAGACTAAGAATTTCAAAAATGAATGTTATTAAAGAAAAACTGTTCATCAAAAAATTAATTTTTAAATGACTAAAGGACGATTCCATTATAGCGGGTGCAACATTTAGACTCATTTGAAGTACATTTAATAATAAAATAAGCAAAATATTTAATGACATTATTATTTGAAGGGATACATTTTCACCTATTTATATTTAATCCATTTAGAATTCTAAAATATAATAAATAAATTGGCAGAAGAATGGTTTGAAAGTGCGATCGCGGGTGCAACAGAATCGGCCCGACTTTTCTAGATCATAGTACAAAAAAAAAAAACTTAGATAAAGCGACTAATCGCGATAAACTAAGCAGAGTTCAACGTTCAGCGTGTATGTGCATCAGCGGAGCTCTCCGCTCGACACCTTCCGCTGCACTAGACATACTACTCAACCTGACACCCCTAGATATTTACAGTAAACAAATGGCCGCGAGCACAGCCATACGACTCAAAGCCATCTCTCAATGGACCAATAACTCTATTGGCCACACCACCATTCTGAATTTATTCGGAACTCTACCAAGTCACTCTGACTACATCACTCCCTTTTTGGTCTTCGATAAAAACTTTGAAGTCACCATACCCTCAAGGTCAGCTTGGGAGGAAGGGGCTTTGACAGATAATAAATCAGTAAACTTCTTTACAGATGGATCGAAGACTGAAAACGGAGTGGGTGGTGGAGTGTACTCAGATGAACTAAACCTTAGTCTCTCCTTCCGCCTACCAAACCATTGTAGCGTATTCCAAGCGGAAATTCTGGCGATAAAGGAAGTATTGTCCTGGCTTAAAGAAAACGTGGTATCTAACACGGATATCCGTATCTTCTCAGACAGTCAGGCTGCTTTGAAATCCCTAGCATCAGTCTCTGTAAACTCCATTACAGCCCAAGACTGTCGTTCGTCTCTAATGGAGATGGCCAAACAGTTTAACATTCACCTATTCTGGGTGCCGGGTCACAGGGACATTCCGGGGAATTGCAAAGCCGACGAACTCGCCAGAATTGGAACGGAAATGCCTATCTTACCCGAAAAGGCAAATATAGGTATGCCCATAGCTACAAGTAAACTTATGCTGAAACGAATCGCTCTGGAACAATCGAACACAAGATGGCTTAATACTACCACTTGTATGGCGACCAAGCGGATCTGGCCTAAACTGGATCTGAAACGGTCAAAATGTCTATTGTCCCTCAGTAGATCTCAGATCAGCTCCGTCATAGGTGTCATAACTGGACACTGTCTCATAGGTAGACACGCCGCACGTCTCGGTGTGCTATCAAACGATTTCTGCAGGAGTTGCTTGGACGAGGAGGAAGAGGAGACAATCCCACACCTTCTTTGTACATGCCCTGCTCTCTCTTACAGACGCAAACTTCATCTAGGAGAATATTTCTATAATGAACCAAGCGATCTCATAAATAAAGACATTAAAAGTCTCCTTCGCTTCATCAGAAGCTCCAAATGGTTTTAACTAGTAGGTAACCTTTTTGTTCCCTATTAGATCGTGGTATCACAATGGACCTCTAATGGTCTAAGTGTGTCAGACGCTTTAATGACAGCCACTTTAACCTAACCTAACCTAACCTAGTACAAAAAACACAAATTCTGTTAATTGTGAAACATTTATCATGCTATTCTTACATATATTAAACGACGTTGATTTAATTAACTAAATAAATAAAAATAAAGATAAAAAACAAAAGTAAGCAATGAAATATTAACTTTTAAATCAATCGCGGGTGCAACAACAAATTATCGCGGGTGCAACGCGTCTAACTTAAATTAGTAAATTGATTTAAAAAACTGGAAAAAATATAAAATAAGGCACATATGTAACAAGTCAGTACTCTTCTCTATTAATTATAATTTTCTTTTTTTCAAATACTTCAATATTTTTTCGAAAATACATATATGTATGTCAGAAGTACTCCATCTTCATCGATATCGGTTAAGGATAACCCCACATCAGGGTTCGAACTTTACTTCGATCGAAGTAGATCTACTTCGATTTTGAGAAAAAAATTTAATCTACTTCCCTACTTCTCTTTATTATGATCTACTTCTCTTTGAAATTCTTAACCAACATATTTAAAGACAGCGCTGATCACTCTGCATTACATAAAAAACTAGTTTAGGAATCGTTTAAACGTAGGCACCGTCAAAAATTTAATGTTTTCGAGATCACTTACGAAAAACGTAAGGATAATTTATGAGTTCGTTGATGGAAAATTTACTTTAAAATACTCGTAGTTATATTTAATAACAATTTGTTAACAAGTCTGAAATCAGAATTTACGTATATATGTTATGCTTATGTAATTTAATTTCCTAGAACTACTTCGAAAATTTTGGATCTACTTCAGTTTTTTTCCGTATTTACTTCGAAAATTTAAAACCTAAGTCCGAACCCTGCCCCACATAACGATATTGCAGCCTACCTGGTGCAAGAAGGTACAAACCTGCGGAAATAACTTTTGGAAATACTGCTGCTGTAAAAATAGAACGGTATTTTAGAGCATGGATCTACTGGTAAAATAGGGGGCTCAAAAGACTCTGTTGCAGATTTAGAATTTAATGCTTCGTCTTCTGACTCAATAAAAACATCGAAAACTTAACTTCATGAATGCTCATGGTCATTGTGCTCTTCTCGATTCTTAACTTCCGACTCAATCGATTTCACATCTTTTATACCCGCACTTGTCTACTAATATTATCCCTTTTATAGAAATCACCTGTCATCCTTCGGTTTTTTAGATATTGCTTTGGTGGAACCAGTTTTTTTTTTAAAATACATTTTTAACACTTCAACTACGTTAGTGGGACTCCTTGGGCGATTACGTTTCACTTGTGCGACTTTTTCAGTCTACAGGGACTGATGTAATGAGTGCCTGCGTTTTTTTGTGTTGACTGCATTTTTTCGTTTTGTCTGATTCTGGTCAGAATTTTAAAATGTGTATCTGCCTTCATTTTCCCTTTCAATACATCTCTCCACATTAAATTTCTACGTCCTTTTTCTGCATGAAGCTCAGCATATTTGTTAATTTTTTGTCAATTTTCTGTAAAGCAGTCTCTTTTTCTTGTTTCACTTCCATTTAACCATATATATTTTTATATAAAAAAGAACAAAATATTATATTACATAGTTAAAAAAAAAAAGTGAACAGCAGAATTTATTATTCAAAGCATATTTTATCAATAAAATACAATAAATCACGTTATAATGTTAGTAGTCAATAAGTTGCACCCGCGATCTTAATATTGGGATCGCGGGTGCAACCAATTTAAATCAACGTTTTTTGTCGTTCAACGTACAATATATTCCTAATAACCGACTGATTTAATTTTGGTTTTGTTTTCTTCTTACTTTTAGAAAGTTTCAAAACGCTAGCACTTTATTTCTGCCAAAAAATAAACTTTTATCTCTTTTATATCGCGGGTGCAACAAACTTACAATGGCTATTTGCAATCAATAATGCTAAAAATATAATAACAAATTCGTACATGTTTTTATGCAAACGATTAACTGGCATGTTGCTTCATACGTCTATTGAGTAAAGTATAACTTAAAACTGTCGGAAATGGAGCTAAAAACAGGATGCACGATTCAAGCAAATATTAGCTTATGCAAGAACAAAAATTATAAGCCTGTTCTGGTTCTTAAAAAAAAACGAGCTTTTATATACAAAATTTTCAAAACATTTAAGAAATAAACGCACGAACTTGCTTCTATGTAATAGTAGACTAGGAATTTTAAAAACGAATGTTATTAGAGAAAACTGTTCATAAGGATAAAATGATTTTTTTAAATTCTTTTAGTAGTAAGAGATAAAAACAGAATGCTATGCAAATATGAATTTATGCAGGAACAAAAATTATAAGTCGTTGTAGTGGTTCCTTAAAAAAATAAGCTTTTATGTACAAAATTTTTAAAAATTTTTAAGAAAAAATTTTAGTACGCCAACCTTAAGTTTTTATTATTGTACGAATAAAAGTCTAATTTCCAAAAAAAATACCAAGCCGTTCTTGAGATATCGAATTTTTCAAAAAAAAAACAAAAAAATGACTTTTTTTTCTTAAAATTGAAAAAAAAATATTTTTTCTTAAGTTTTTAAATGCAATGTTTTTTAAACTTTTTAGGAGCTTCTTTATAAAAAATTTCTTTGAAATCCGTTATGTCGATAATGAGAAATTCAAAATTCGAAAAAATCGTTCTATGGTAGGTACAGTCAGTAATATCTAGATTTAAATTTTTTTTTATTAAATTATAGATGGTAAGGATTAATCAGAAGAAAAAAATGTTTAGCAAAATTCTCGGAACCGTTTTCGAGAAAAATACGATTTTCGAAAACAATTTTTTAAAATTTCTATGGAAGGTACCGTTAGTTTTAGAAAAAACAAATTTTTTTCTCAAAAATTGTAGATTATGTTAAAAAACTTTTATTTGTCAAGTTTAAAAAAAATCGAGCATGGGGTTTTCGAAATATTGAGTTTCCAAAAAAAAATTTTGATTTTTTTTTTTAAATCCAAAAAATTAAAAATTGAAAATTTGAATATATGTTATAATATTTAAACTTTGGAGGAGCTTTGGCATAAAAAAAATGATTTAAATCGGCTGTACTGTTTTCGAGAAAATCAAAAACAAAAAAAATGGACCCAGGGGGGGCTACCAAAAATAACAATTTTTTGTAAATTTTTTTTCAACCATTAGCTAGTTTTAACCAAATGAAATTTTTAAAATTTTTCGAAAAAAATCGTATGGCAGGTACCGTTATTTTTGGTCTTAAAAAAAACAGAAAAAAACGTCCGGGGAAAAAAATTAAAACCCATATCTACCAAGTTTGAAGAAAATCGGACGAGCCGTTTAGGCTGTAGTCGAAACGACAAACAGACAGACAGACAGAATTACGACACCCACTTTTTTGGTCTTCGCTATCATCGTAATGTCAACTTTGATCAAAATCTTGAGTTCGATTTTTTTTACGAATGCATAACTTGCCTTATAGTACCTATAAGTCGCAAGTAAAAATGATCAAGATCGATTGTACCGCTTTTGAGAAAATCAAAAACCAAAAAATTGGTTCCAATGGGGGTACCAAAAGTAACCTTTTCTGGATTTTTTTTTCACCCATTTCTTAGCCTTAACTAAAGAAATTTTTTTTTAAAAAACTCTGTGGGACAGTTTTTGAGAAAAAAAAAATTATAAGATTTCGAAAAAAAATTCGTATTGCAGGTGTCGTTATTTTTGGTCTTAAGAAAACAAACGTGTGGGGGAGAAAATTAAAAATACTATCTATACCAAGTTTAAAGAGAATCGCCAGGCCGTTTAGGCTGTGGTTGAAAAGACAGACAGACAGAATTGCGAGACCTACTTATTTGTGTTCGCTATCATCGGAATGTCAACTTTGATCAAAATCTTGAGTTCGATTTTTTCCCTTTACCTATAAGTATCAAATTAAAAAGCTATATGATTACGAGTATAATGTATTGTTAATGTCTAATGAACATCGACAAATTCAGAAGAATATTCGACACTTATGAGGAGTTTGAACACATCGACATTTTTAAGCACAAAAACTACGTTTCTATAATTTTTTTTAATTTATATAAATTAATTGGTTTATTTTTTAGCTACAAATTTAAAAATCAAGTCATTGACAATGTTCTAGGTTAGACAATCTCCGAATTCTTCTTTGTCATGGGGCCATTCATAGATACTCTGTCTCAAGTCATGTAGCCACTGTATAATTTCAATTTAGTATATTATCTCGTGTGCTTTATAGAAGTTTATTTTTAGAATTTTATAGAAAACCAGAAAAAATAAATGTATAATGAACAGCATTTAAAACACAAACTTCCTGAACTGCGGAGACAGAGAAAACAGAAGATTCGCAGAAAAACAAAAACATTTTTTTTTTATTTTTCAAAGATCAGTGTCAATGCGTCTGTGTTTTGAGATTTTACGAAAAAATAAATAGAAAATCAAAAGACATAAATAACGAACTTTTTGGTTTTATTTAATTAAAATTCATATGAGGATAAAAATATGTAAATGAGAATGTTTGGATTTTCACCTATAAACAAGTTGTGTTAGTTTACTTAAGCCAATCTTTTTGTATTCAAAGCAAAACGACCAAACAATCAAAGCCTTTGATATTGAAAATATTAAGGCCTTTTACCAATAGATGAAATTGATTTCTTTGCTCAGTTATGCTGGAAGCCTAGCACTCTCAATTTTTGAAAATCTTACCAACTTACGCAAGCTCACGTCTTTGATATAAGTTCAGAGGATTAGACTCAGATGCATGCGATGTGGCTATAGTATGCAGTAGATAACTCTTCAAGAGGATTTCTGATAAATAATGCAACGTTTTCGACCTTCGCCCATTTTCTAAACACAAAGGACTGATTGAATGTTTGATTAAAGTACGTACCTGTGAAAAGTAGGTCTGCAAATTGGGTGGCCAACTAAAATGTTTACCCATTAACTTGGTCATAAATCCTAAGCCAAATCCTACATTGACCCATTGAACAAGAAGAGGTGGCTTACTTACGGGATACCCTGTATTTGTAAGCACTTTGGGAATAGAGAAAAGCTCCCGGAGTCCTTCTACCATAATAATCTTTCTAGTGGAATGGATAGCATAAGGGATTCAAAATTGAGGACATAAATACATATATATGAGGAGAATGTATTAAAAAATAAGAGTTTATGGCCAGACGAGGTTACACGAGACCAACACAGTTCTGAGTGCGTCTGCATTTTTTACAATCTCAAAGGAAGTGTACTATAGGTATATACCTACTTATGTATCTACAAAATATATCCTTTCATATGACAACATGATGTTTCGTGTTCCAAGTTTTAATATATTTATATTATAAGTCGTATAGGTTTCTACAGTACGAAGAACAGGTTTATTTGTATTTTGAAATATTGTTGGCATAAGGATTGTGTAGAGTCGGATAAAGGGTGTATATGTAAGCTACTTATATTTGTTGCTGATTTAGAAGTGGTTGGTTAAGATGAAAGGATATTTGAAATAAGGCGACGTGTTTCGTTGACTTTTTTAAGGAATTTATTATGGTTTAGAAAATAGATTTTCCGCATGTTAGGTTAAAAGGTTAATTTAAATGTGGGAACGAACCTTTTGAATTATAATATTTACAATAACTTATTTATGCTATAAATGAAATTTTATTGATAAAAAAGGTTTTCTATGAGAATTTATTAAATACAATTTGTAATAATTATAAAAAAATATTCATAGAGCTTCGGAAAATAACTTCAAACGCATTTTAAACGATTTTAACATATTACTATCTCTTAACATTTTACTAAAGTTAAAATCACAAGCTACTTTAACTTTTAGCAATTTGCTAAATCCATATGATTTCTGTCATTTTCTTCGTACAAAATTTCTTGGCAATTTTATTTGAAAGAGTTAAATTGTGCTTTTTTATGATTCGTGAGCTAATTGTTCTTAAAAGTAAACAAAATAATATGAAATGTTTTCGGCTGACGAAGATTTCGATATGTTTGAAGACTCAGCTTTGTGCAGAAAACTGCGAAGTTTTAAGTCCCCAGCAAATACTTTTGAAGAGCTGGATGATGAAGAATTTTACTCCAGGAATAACCTGAAAATCCAAGACCGAATTACATGACGTTGGGCTCTAATTTCACCAGAACTACGAGTACTAGTTTCATTACACTTCTTTGGGAGAAAATTTTTGACTTCTGACAAATCAAACTATTAGGTCCCTTCCTAATTAAGTTTTGTTTCCTTTGTATTTTTTCACGAATTGTCATTGTTTGGACGTGTTCAAATGCGCTATTTTTTTATTTTATTTTTATATTTTGTTTTATATTTTTATTTTTAAAACGAAAGAAAAGGTTTGAAATTTTTGAAGAGTTAGTAAATTACTAAAAGTTTAACAAATTGCTAACTAGTACATTGCTAAGCCCTTAATAATAGGTTGTTTAAAATTTTGCATCTATGATGCTATATTGGAATAAAATTTGCAAAATCTTCGTTTTAACCAAGTTTCATACTAAAACATCTTTTACATCGTACTAATTTAAATAAATAGAAATTTATTTGACTTATAAAATTCCCGTTAAGATCGAAAATTTTCAGTCTCGACAGGGTTTCGTATAACTCAGTCTCATCACGTCATCGGCCTTGTTCGAAGAATTATAGATTCGGATCTAGGAGCAATCTACAATCTAACGTTACCCGCCATACAAATATTAAGAAATGGTTTTCGAAAATCGTACTTTTCACGAAAATGGCACTTAGAATTTTGATAAATTTTTTTCTTTTGATTAATTTTGAGATTTTACGATCTATGGTTTAATAAATTTTGAAATTAAGATATTACTGAACCATTTTTGAAATTTTGAATCAGACCAAAAACATATATGTTAAAAAAAGAGCCAAGTTCTTCTATACAAAAACCTTTGTCTAACAAGTCAGCCGTGAAAAGTACTGAGATCTAAAAGTACGCCAAGTTCTTACTTCATGAAGATTTAATACCGAATATTTAAAGTAGAATAATATTGAAACAGCTACAATGTAATAGAGAAATTTTATTATTTAATGATTACTGACTAAAATTTGATGGGGTTTACTTGTCAAGTTTTTAAAACCTTTCGAATTGGGCATAAAAAAACCTACATCCGCTCAAAGTCATAAAAAAGCAATAATTGTTGAGGATGCGATGATGTTTTTGTTGCAATTTTAACTCCTTTTTTTTAAATGAAGGTAGACCACCAATTAACAGCCTAATTAGTGTTTTTATTATAGTTCACATCACAGTTAAGAGTTTTTTTTTTTATGTAAACTCATAATATTTTCAGGTATGCAAATGTTTTCTTCTTTTCATTAATGTTAACATAACATAGAGTACCAAATCGAGCACTCTAGTTCTAAGAAAAGTTATGAAATTTCAAAATGTATGTATAGTTTCAAAATGACCAATAAAAATACACTTCGAATGAAAAATCTTAGATTTTTAACTTCCCATAGGGAGTTATTGTAATCGGTCCGATTTGTCAAATTGGAATTTTTGACATTTCTCGACGTTTCAAGGTCCCTAGAGGCTATATCAATCATTTTTAGAGAGATGTCTGTGTGTGTGTGTGTACGTACGTTCGTACGTTCGTACGTTCGTACGTTCGTACGTGCGTACGTTCGTACGTCCGTACGTTCTGGTACCATTTTTCGTCGTCAATATCTCAAGAACTAGTAAAGATATCGACTTCAAATAAATTTTGTTTAATAGATAATAACTTCAAAAGAAGCTGAAAGGGCGTTTATTAAAATTCAGTGAGTAGTTTTTTTACTATAACGGTTTAAAAAAAAAAGTAAAAATTTTGGTTAGTTTCAAATATCTCACGAAAAAATAATACTATTGATTCCAACTAAAATTTAGTGTACTCATTATAAGGTCATACAGATTTGGTATGAATTTGGAAAAAAATTAACATACCGTTATTTTTTTAAATAAAAAAAAACTGAAAAAAAAATTTCATAACCCAGATATTCTAAGAACGGAAAACAATTTGAAACTCAAAATAAGTTTATTTTACGAAAAATAATGTGCTTGACAACTGGTGAAAATTTCAAAATAAATCAGTTTACAGTTTTTTTACAAAAAAATAAAAAACTATATAAAATTCTATTAAAAATTGGTAAAAATTGTTTTTCGACTCAAGTTTCTCGAGAACTAGTAGTGATATTGACTTCTAATTTAGTTTATTTTATGCATAGTATATTTTTGTACAATTGGTAAAATGTTGACAAATATTGAATTAATAGTTTTTTTTTAAATAAAAAAAACTATTAAAAATTCTAGTAAAAACTAGTTAAAATTGTATTTCAAGTCGAATTTCTTGGGAATGAACACCGATAGTGCCTTCTAAAGTGTGTTGTTTTATACATCGATACCTTCCCGTAAGAATGTATACTAAGCGACATTTCTAAAATTGTTCAGGAAACGAAAAAAATGAAGAAAGTTCTAGTTGAATCATAGTGTGCTTAGAGACAATTTTGGTTAAACTAAGTGACATCTAACAAAATTTTTTGTTGCTCACGACAATGAGATCTTTATTAATGTCGCTTAGCATAATTTTTTTGGCGGATAGTAAAAATTTCAGGGGGGCAACATTATTTTAATGAGAAAACATGGCAGTTGATACATTTTTTTATTTGTACTCTAGTTTCCTTTTCATGTATAATAGGTTGGCGAAACCCAGGCCAAAACGTGGCCCTTAACGTATAGCATATTTCCTCATCAAAAAGTCATTTTCGAAAAAAGTGTCGCTTAGTACATTCTTACGGGAAGGTATCGACATAATACAATTATTAACATATGGTTAAATTTTGACAAGTATCTAATTGACAGTTTTAACAAAAATATAAAAAAAAAGAGGCTGGGTGCGACCCACACTGATAACTTCCCATTTGTGGTCTTGAAAACTTTATATTTAGTTTTTTTCAAATAACCCAAATTTTCAGCGAATTAAACTTTAACTGTAAAATTCAAACAAACATTATTTTAAGATTGAAAAGCATTTTAATTATTTAAAGAGATTTGAAATTGAGATAGTTGATTTGATCGTGAGCAAAAAAATTTGTTAGATGTAACTTAGTTTAACCAAAATTGTCCCTTAGCACACTATGATTCAACTAGAACTTTCTTCGTTTTTTTCATTTCCTGAACAATTTTAGAAATGTCGCTTATTATACATTCTTACGGGAAGATATCGATGTATAAAACAACATACTTTAGAAGGCACTATCGGTGTTCATTTCCAAGAAATTCGACTTGAAATACAATTTTAACTAGTTTTCACTAGAATTTTTAATAGTTTTTTTTATTTAAAAAAAAAAAACTATTAATTCAATATTTGTCAACATTTTACCAGTTGTACAAATTTATACTATGTATAAAATAAACTAAATTAGAAGTCAATATCACTACTAGTTCTCGAGAAATTTGGGTCGAAAAACAATTTTTTACCAATTTTCAATAGAATTTTATATAGTTTTTGTATTTTTTGTAAAAAAACTGGAAATTGATTTTTTTTTGAAATTTTCACCAGTTGTCAAATACATTATTTTTCGTAAAATAAAATTATTTTGAGTTTCAAATTGTTTTCCGTTCTTAGAATATCTGGGTTATGAAATTTTTTTTTTCAGTTTTTTTAATTTAAAAAAATAACGGTAAGTTCATTTTTTTTCCATATTCATATCAAATCTGTATGACCTTATAATGAGTACATTAAATTTTATTTGAAACCTATAGCATTATTTTTTCGTGAGATATTTGAAACTAACCAAAATTTTTACTTTTTTTTTTAAACCGTTATAGTGAAAAAACTAGTCACTGAATTTTAATAAACGCCCTTTCAGCCTCTTTCGAAGTTATTATCTATTAAACAAAATTTATTTGAAGTCGATATCTTTACGCGTTCTTGAGATATCGACGCGAAAAATGGTACAAGAACGTACGGACGTACGTTCGTACGAACGTACGAACGTACGAACGTACGAACGTACGAACGTACGTACACACACACACACAGACATCTCTCTAAAAATGATTGATATAGCCTCTAGGGACCTTGAAACGTCGAGAAATGTCAAAAATTCCAATTTGACAAATCGGACCGATTACAATAACTCCCTATGGGAAGTTAAAAACTACTAAAAAGTGGTAATATTTGTGTTTTCGACTAGAATGTGTCTTGAGAACGAGCAATGATATTGACTTTGCCATTATTTAATTTTATAGATACATAATACAATTTCTAAAAAGTGGTTTATATTTGACATATATCTAGTTTTAGAGCGGATATATTTTGTAAGTACCCTTCCATCAATAACCAAACCATATCTTTTATATTTGAATATTTCGTTTTTATACTTTTTTCAATTAAAATGTTTGAAACCGAAATAATAAAGTAATTTCTATAATATAATACATAATTTTATAATTTTAATATCAACTAAGTTTTTAGAAGAATGTATGTACTGTACATACGTATATGAATAGGGTTATTCAGTTGTACTCAAGTCCCACATATTCAAATTCCATTAATAGCTATGGTAAAATTGAAGAAAACGTCACAATATGTTTTTATCTTTTTGTCCATGAAAAAGATGTAAAATACACAGATATGTATATTAAAAAACACGGAAATCTATAATTCAGTATATAATATGTACCTATCAACCTTCGTAATTATTACAAGAAATTGAACAGTTTAAATAGAAAAGTTTAAAATTAGTTAAACACATTTTCTGTAAAAAAAAAACATAAAATGAGCGACTAAGTATCCTCATCATCAACAAAACATAGCAAATTTCCTAATATCATAGTATGCCACAAGCATCATCGATTTTTAAAACAGGAGTCATTGTATATCCAGTGCAGATCACAGCCTTTCAATCCGGAAAAACCGCAACAACAATTACACTATGAAACCATCTACTTCGATCTTCCATCTACTGCTCTATGATCGAAGTATGTATACAAAATATCATACCAATTACCACAAAGGATACAGTACAGATACAGCTAAAGTTTGTTTCGCTAAAAATTTGGTTATTTGAAAAAAACTAAATATAAAGTTTTCAAGACCACACATGGGAAGTTATCAGTGTGGGTCGCACCCAGCCTCTTTTCTATTTTTCGCTTTGAATGTACATTAAGCTATACCCTTCCACAAAACTTTATCATTCTACAGCAGTCGGAAGTGCTCTATACAAATCAAACTTTTTCTCGGAAAGTGGGCGGATACCACGCCCCCTGAATGGAAAATCTCAATTTTTATTTTTGGTCCTTTATATAGAATTTGAGCCCTACCGTTCTATCAAATTTCATTGTTCTACTGCAATAGTAAGTGTACCATATAATTTACATATCAGTTCTGAGGAAGTGGGCGGATACCAAGCCCCCTGAATTGAAAATTTCAAATTTTCGATTTTTTCCTCTGCTTGCATGACAAGACCTACCGTTGTGCAAAATTACAAGATTCTACGATGTCGGGAAGTGCTCCATAATTTTGATGATCTGGATAGCAATCCAGATGTTGATTGGTCCGGATTGCTATCCAGACCAATCAACATCTTTAATGGACTCCGACAAGGGGACGGTTTGGCCTGCCTCCTCTTCAACCTGGCGTTGGAGAAAGCAATCCGTGACTTTGGCACGGCAACAAGAGGGACCATCGTCAACAGGTCCAGCCAGTTACTGGCTTACGCAGACGATATCGACATCATCGGAAGAACCGAACAAGCTGTACACGATTCCTTCATCCAGATCGAGCAGGCGGCACAAAATCTGGGGCTGCACATTAGTGAAGGTAAAACAAAGTACATGGTGGCGTCGAATGCGAGAGGAACAGTTGGTCAAACAATCAAGGTAGCGGAGCACGAATTTGAAGTGGTGCAATCCTTTAAATACCTTGGGTCAATACCCGGGTAGAAAATTATCTAGGAAACACTATCGAATAGCGTGGCCCTAGCTAGATTGGCCTTTATATAGTAAATCCTATGCTGGGCCTAGACAGATGCAAGCCTGCCGGATCTTGACTAATTTATGCTTATCCTGGCTTTATATTGAACCTGGCTAGAACTGCCTATTTATTGGCTTTTCCAGGAGTATCTTAGACTGGACCTAGATATTTTTAACTTGATGTAGCCTAGATATGAAACTTTTTCTTGGCGATATCTTGGCTATAGATAGTATCGCCTCTTTATTGGCATTGTAACAAATAAACTACAAGGGACCTGGATAGTTTTTACTTGGTGTAGCCTGGATAAGGAATTGTATCTGGGCGTTATATTGGCCTTAGCTAGTGTCGCCTCTTTATAGGCGTTCTCAGATTTTACTTATACTGGGGGTGGATAGTTTTTACTTGATGTATCCTAGATATGAAACTTTTCCTTGGCGATATATTGGCCGTAGATAGTATCGCCTCTTTATTGGCATTGTAACATATAAACTGCAAGGGACCTGGATAGTTTTTACTTGATATAGCCTGGATAAGGAATTGTATCTGGGCGTTATATTGGCCTTAGCTAGTCTCGCCTCTTTATAGGCATTCTCAGATGTTACTTATACTGGGGCTATATAGTTTTTACTTGATGTATCCTAGATGTGCCTATACATATGTCTCTATAAAAGGCTATCCATTATCCTTCTAAAAACATAACTTTTTTGTTTTGGTCCTAAATCGGTATTTTTCAGATTCTTTAATACGTATTTAAGTCTTTTAAACAGTATAATATTAAAAACACGAGAGAGTTATTTGAGTAGCACTTTGAGACACGATATTTTATATATCGCAGTGGCGCAATAGGTAGCGCACAAGCACGGCAAGCGAGAGTCTCGGGTTCGAATCTCAGTGGAGGTAAATTAAAAAAAAAAAAAAAAAATTCTTTCATTCCAGCAAAAAATCACTTAAAGAGTCGAATATAGGGGAGGCAAAGAAAAAATGAAAATAATCAACAATAATAAAAAAAAATTTTTTTTTAAGAATTGCCGTAGCTCTTGTGCTACTTATGAAGACCCATCTAGGGCCCATATAGGAAGATCTAGCAAGGCCCATTATATACAGAGCATTAACAAATTAGCGAGGGACAAGCTAGATACTGCTCGGTAGGGCCATGATTGAAACTAAGAAAAACAAGCTGGGGCCTTGGCATTATCGAGTCGAAAATTCTACCCGGGTAGTAGCAGCCGATAACAATATAGAAGAAGAAATACGCGGGCGGCTTCTCAAATCCAACAGAGCCTACTATAGTCTGTCAAAGCTCTTCAAATCCAGAAATCTCACCATAACTTCAAAACTGCTGCTGTACAGGACCATGGTCCTGCCAGTACTCACATATGGATCCGAGACTTGGGTGCTTAGCAAAAGGCACTCCGACCTCTTAGCTGCGTTCGAGAGAAAAGTCTTAAGGAGAATTGTTGGCCCCGTATGTGAGGAAGGACGATTGCGGAGACGGTACAATCATGAATTGTACGCAATCTACCTAGAAGCAGATATCGTGACAAAAATTAAGCTCGGTAGACTCCGGTGGGCAGGGCACCTAGCTCGCATGAGCGAAGAGGAACCTGCTCGGAAAGTTCTTTGTGGTACATTCTATGGTAGACGACAGCGTGGTAGACCATGCTTGCGCTGGAGAGATGGCGTAGACCAGGACGCCCGAAGCCTTGGGGTGCGCAACTGGATGGCGTCGGCTAGAGACCGGGATAGGTGGAGAGACTTGTTGAAAGAGGCCAGGACCGGAACCCGGTTGTCGAGCCGATGATGATGATGATGTCAGTCAGTCAGTCAGTTACGGTTTTTGTGATTTTTGAGGCCTTATATATCAGGAACCGCTTATGCTAGAAAATTGAAATTTGGTGAGGCTCCTCTCCTTGACTAGCTTAGCAAATATTCGGAATTTCAAATTTCTGACTTCATTGGTACTGAAGATAGGGAGGGGTCAAAAGTCGCCTGAGTTTGTTCCTGTAAAAAAGGGTGTAGTGCCAGAACTTGGCTGGGCACTACCG